>CM060677.1:21578202-22814301 GCA_030686995.1 Artemisia argyi | reverse complement strand
CATTACAACGTTACAATAAATGAGAATGACCGTCACTTTTTAATATAATTTTTAGTGCTAACAGAACGTGTTTTGACAAAATGAGGATAACTACCGACGAAGTTAATTATTTAAAAATAGAATAGTTAAATAGTATTAAGATTAATGACATGAAATTTTTGAAATGTCACAGGTGCCTGGTCCAAGGGTTCTACCTCTATTGGAATTCCTAAAGTTTCTTCTACTTCTTCCGGGTAAGTCACGGGCGGTGTGTGTGCCTCAAATGCTGGTTGAGTATTTTGTGGGCTTATGTTATTTACCTCATCATTCCATGTGTCAAGATCACCTATATCCTCATCATTTGTTTTGGTAGGCTCTATCCTAAGCATTCTCCTAAGTATCTCACGTGCTTCTCTAGGCATCTCAACTTCTATGTCCGAATCATACGGATCATCCTCAATAATCTTATATTCAATTTGCCTAAAGGATTCATCATGTGTTCCTTGAGATTCAAAGTCATTGGTCATAAAACCTAGGTCTTTTTTATCAATGTGATCATGCTCGGCTAAATCCTCCTTAATTTTTTTCTTAGGTAGTGATAATAGCAAACCTAGTGCTTCATCTAACTTGTGGTTTGTTGCAACAGCTCTCTCCATAATTCCTTGGCAAACTAGGCCGCATTTCCTATTGGCCTCACTAAAACGAGATCTTAAACATGGAGGTTGTTCATAAAGATCTAACCTAGGTGAAGGCTCATATGATTCATAGGTGTCTCTAAATGAGGTATTTTGAACTCTTTGGTGTCTTAGCCGCTCAACCTTATCTTGCAATCTTAGAAGTCTAAGTGTAAAGTCCATTTGAAGCAAATTACAAACAAAATCACAAAGAAAAGATAGACTACAAGAAAGCTACAAAATAAAAAGAAAAAATCTCACTTGATAGGAATCTAATGAGTAGACCTAATCAAAATAAATTTCAACCTAAACAATAACTATTCCCTAGCAACGGCGCCAAAAACTTGATGCGTGGGAATCGTATTAGGCTTTACCTCTCGAGGGATCTCGAGAAGCTTACAACCCCCACCAGGCAGTGTACCTGATCGTTGTAGTATAGTATAATGACAAGTACCGGGGGATTAATCGTTCAACTCAGGAATAGTATCGTTAGGATTGAAACTAATCTAACTAGGTCTAAAGGTGAAGGATGATTCTTTTTGTATTTTTATATTTTGTGAAAAGCAAGTAAAAATCTCGGGTATTGGAAGGAGGGGCGGAATTAGTTGCTAATCAACTAACCCAAAAGCTACTAATCAAACTAATGTGCAAGAAAAATAAACTAAGCTTCTACAAGGTAAGTGAAGCATGTCTACCCATGATATTTTACTCCTTGCTAGCTATCCAATTTTACCTATTGAATTGTCACACCTTGTTTCAATTGACGGGTTGTATTCCTTAATACCATTCGTGGGGTGGCGTACGTACTTCCCCAACTCTATAAGCTCCTACTTCACTCCTATGTCGAGCCTGCAAGAAGCTCCTAACATGGGATCATTAAAATTCGCTCATGCATTATATACAACCATAATAACCTAGTACGCATTGGTTCATGTTTCTTAAGACGTTCAAGCAAGTTAACAATTGGAAGTCTGCCAGTTTTCTTAAGCCTAACATCGAATTCATTCAATTAAACAAGAGACAATAGGAAACAAGAATTATAATCTAAACCAATTAGACCTATCGAAGTGTCACACCCTAATTGATGAAGATATACACAAACATCAATAAGGAATGAATAAGATCTAATCAATTATGTACAAGTTTCAAACAATCATAAGTAGACACAAGGTGAATTAGCCAAGCATAGTTAATAAAGAACAAGCAATAATAATGATAATTGAAGACATGAATTAAGATAGAATCATCAAACCATTACAAGATGTTTATGGAGTGATTGAAACCCTCTAAGTTGCTAGAAAAACACCCACCTAAACTTGGGAATCGACCTTAGGGTTTAGAGCTTACAAAAAGTGAAGTTATGATGTTATATTTATAGGCTGATTTTCTATCGGCCCGATCATGACGGCGTCTCGACCAACTTTTCTTCACCAAATTGTAGATCTCTTCATCCTCTTCGCGTGGGCTTTTGAATCACCTAAATCCGAGTTCGTATGCAAAAGTTATGACCAAAACAATATCAGCTACTCCGCGCGCAAGTTTTGAAAAGTTAACATGTGACGCCTTCAGGAAATTTTCTAGGCCGTCACTCTTTAATTTTACACATGACGGCCTTGGGTGACGCCGTCATCTCCAATGCACAAAACTTTCTGGACCGTCACGGACTTTATCCACTTCCACCTCTTGTATTACTCTTGACGCCGTCATGAAGAACCTTGTGACGCCGTCAGGTACTGTTCCCAGCATTGAAAATTAAGAATTTGCCGTTTTCTTCACTTTTATGCTCCAAAAACGTCCAAAATGCTTCCTTTTCTGAATTTCACTCCAAAAGTACCTAAAATGACAAAAGGAACGATTTAGGGCAACATTTGATCAAATAAATTCAATTCCGGGCTTAAATGACCCCCTAAAAATGGATCATTTTTCGCCTCATCAATGATGCGAACAAGAATAGTAAGATGATGTCAGATTTTGCAATCAAGTTTGATGAAGAACACAATGATAAAGAAGAGCAGAAGAAGATGGTTGAAGAAGCTATGATTAGAAAGGCAGCAGAAGAAAAGCATCAGTTGATTTTAATGCTTTTTTTCAAGACAATTTATTTCCAAAGACAATTTATGTTTTATGTGTTTTAGATTTCTAAACAATGAATTTTAAACTAGTATTAGCTATTATATATGCAAAAATCCATTGTGGTACAGCCGAGTCACAGAATGTGATGGACAACTGTCCAAGTTTGTGGTTACCTAAGAATGATGGTGCTCTGTTAGGACCCGAACCACATTCCCTGGTGATGGAGATTGTGCTATATTTTGTTATGAATTTTGCATAATCTTAATGCATCTATGATTAAGTGTTAGATATGCAAAAAGTGACGGTGTCTTTGTATTATGTTTGTTCTAGATTCTGGGTAGACAGATGAAGTTAATTTTAAGTTTTTTAATGCCTTTGAATTACTTAAGCATTTGTGTGTTTTTGAATGTATCACAGGTGATACCTCATATTTTGTATATATGTATCATAGGTGACACCTAATATCTTGTATCTAAAAAAGTGATACCTCTTTGGGCCAATCACTAAGCCCAAATTATATTTAATTATTGGACTATTAAAGCGATAAACATTTATCCCATATTAAAGCAATCACTAATCCTAATTTTTTAACATATCACTAGTGATGAAAAAAAATTACTCTACATAACAAATTAGACATAAATAAATAAATAAATAAATAAATAATAAAAAATAAATAAAAAATAAATACAAATTAAATAAAAAATAAAAAATAATCATATCTCCAGTGATTGATAAAAATTATATACATAAATTAGGATAAACAAAAATACAAGGACCGAAACTGTAAAATTGCACAAAAAAATACCCAAATTGCTTAACCGATTATTATGACCTAGATCTGCAACATAAACCATTAGTTAAAAAACTCACACACACTATATATAAGTCTAACAATCAAATCATACTTGTTGATTTGATCTCTGAAAAACATAAAAATGAATCAATCGGAAGCTAAAAAACAAGATAAGGGAAAGAACATTAAAGAAAATTTGGTTAATGGTATGACACTCATTTCAATATTATTTGTTTCCTTTGCTTATTTTCGTGCTTAAACTTTTGTCAATCTAAACCCTAGCTTATTATTGTCTTTTTAGCTTATTATTGTCTTTTTTTAGGTCTTTAATATATTTATTGTTATTGTTAAACTTTTTTAGCTTATTTATTGTTAGTTCTTTAATAGATTACTTTAAGTTGTGTTTGGTACAAGTTGTGTTTTATATTTTTTAAATTAGAATAAATAAATAATGTAATGAGCTAATTATTTGAAGATTAGTGTATTAGACTAAGTTATATACATAATTATAAGTTAATGTGATTTAGGCAATAGGTTAATTAAGTAATGTAAAGTAGGCAAGAGGTTATTCTGTCAAATTAGATGTTAAGCTGTTATAAAGATATACTCTGTAATTAATATATGTACATTTCTCACAATATTAAAATTCAAAGAATGATAACTTATATTTCGCTAGTTATATAAAAAAATGCAGATAATGTAAGAATAACAAAAAGAAAAAAAAAGTTACCAAGATTAGGATGTAAGAAAAAACGTTGTAAAGTTTTGCATCAACTATTAGCAGCACAACAAGCAATGAGAATGAAAAAGCTGATGAAAGAAAAAAAAGTTAGAGGAAGAAGCAGGAAAATTAGACGAAGAAGCACCGAAAGCCGATGAACAGGTCAGATCTGTAAAAATTCATTACTATGTTAATTTTAGATGACTAGTATCACTAGTGATATCAAAGTATCTCTAGTGATATTACAAGTATCACTAGTGATATAACAAGTATCACTAGTGATATCACAAGTATCTCTAGTGATATAAATAACTTTCATTGACCTATTACCTTGTTTACATAAAATATCAGGTTGAAAAAGAAGCTTCTGTAAAAAGAAAAGAAGCTGAAATAGAAGCTGATGCTAAGAGAAGAGAAACTGACAAAGATATAAAGAAAGTAGTTGAAGACAAGAAGCATGAAAAATCAAAAGGAAAAAGAAAAATAGATGAATCTGAGAATGCTGATATGAATGAAAATGATATAAAGAAGAAAAGAAAGGTGTTGATGTGCTACTTGTTAGTGCAAGTTTTAAATTTATAAGGGTGAATTACCAAATCTAGAAACAACACATACGAGCAAGTGTACTCGTCCGTTATAGCAAGATATGATGGTAAGTCGGGATCGTTCGCAGGGATTTGTGAGTGAATCAGAATATAAGTCTAAAAGTAAATCTCTAATGTACGCAAATAAGATAATAAGCAAATATAATAATTTAAAAACTACACTTGTTTAGACTAGTTTTCTACTCAATGACACACATGATTGTGATAACTTTTGATAACATGTTGGTTGAAATAATTAGATGGTGATCTAATCTATTGTTTCTACAAGTTAAACCTTCGCCAAGATTTTAGTTCATAAAAACAAGCTTTAGGTGTAAACCAATCAATTCAAGATCTATCCAAGGTTTATAAGGTATGGTGAATATCTTAAACACAAGAATAAACTCTTATTACAAATCAAATACTCTTAGGAAATGGTCAATACAAAAGGTAACCTATTCATAGACAAAAAGGTTACAATTGTTTATAGACATTTAAACTTTCGTCCAACTAAAGGTTTACAAACAATACGATCTGATGTTATAAAAGCATTCTCATTACAATCATACTTCTTGTTTCTTTGTTTAGTCAAGAATAATTATGGTGAAAAACAATCATTCATAGACAAATGATTATAACTAATTGAGTAATAACAAATCTTTCGACCCTTGAAACTATTATCAATTAGTTAACCTTGGCTAAACAAATGTCACGATGAAACTAAAGGTACAATTGGTTCTTAGGATTGACATAAAATTGAATTAAAACATGTTATCACAATCATAACTATCACTAAGTATAAAACATCATCAAAACAAGTGTAAAAAGATTACTAGCCACTCATAGCAAACATGCAAATAAACTCAGAATATTTAACATTAGAATCCATGGTTTTAAGTCTTACAATGCTTTGAAATTGATAACAAATGACAAGGTATTGATAACCTAAGTGTTGGTGATGATTTCTTGAGATTTTCGGACTCCAAATGTTGCTTCCTTGGTCCTCCAAAGTTCCTGGTTCTTTCTGCACGAATTTTCCTCCTTTGAGAGCTAGATGATGATAATAATTGAGGGTAGTAATGAGAGTAAATGGTATCTTGAATGGTGTCTTCAATTGTGCACTCTTGAGGTCCTTATATGCTTGTCTAATACTCCTAGTAATGAATAGGGACTTAAATGCTGGAACTTGGACAATAAGACACTAAGAGGGGCCTAGAACCATGGGACAAAAGACCAAGATTCGTGCAAAAAAGTTGGCAAAAACATGCAGAAATGACCATCCGATCGGTTGCGGGTTGATACCGATCGGATGGAAATGGTCATTATGGCTATGCGATCGGTTAGACTCCAACCGATCGGATGGTAGATCCTGGCTGGTTTGGACTTTGACTTTGACTTTTCCTTGTGTAGTTCTTTATGCACTATCCAAACTTGATTAACTTCTGAACTTGGAACTTTGAGATGACAAAACTTAGGTTCTCATATGAATTGCTTCACAGATTGGACTTTTGAGCTTGGAAATCTTCGTGTAATCGCGTATATTTCATTTTCTTCACTTTTTCTCAATTTTTCCTGCATTTGGCTACATATGCTACAAAAACATACTTTGATACGATTGAGTGGCAAAAGCATATAAAAACAACCAAATAACATACACAAAAACACTAATAACGCTTATAAAAACATGTTAACTTTGAGCGTTATCAAATCCCCCACACTTAAACTTTGCTTGTCCTCAAGCAAATCTAGAAGAAAACTAAATATCCACATGGTAACCAAGATTGATTATAAAAATGTGATGCAAATCCACCAAGTACAAGTACAAGATAAGATTCATCATTTTTAAGCTTAAGTGGTGAAAAGTCGAGATGTTTGACAATACCCCATGATTTTCTTTCTTGATTAACATTTCTAAAACACCTCACGAAAAAGGAACGAAGTATAATTCACTCAATCACTCATTTATTTAGGTAGTGGAGTATATATAAGAGAAATCACACTCATTGCTCAGTCATGATCTAATTATTACCATAGGCTTGTACAAGAAACAAAACTACACCGCAATGGCGTAAGCACCAAGTCTACAAATCAAAGAGGTCTTTTATTCGGGTTTTAATGTAAGCCTTCGGGTTGTACCAGGCTTATGTTCAAGCATCTCATACAAAAACACAATAGATTACTGGCGCGAGTTCTTGATTACTCAAAAACCAGATGGTCACTACAACATTCTTGCACTTGATATTCTCACAAAGCCATTACAATATCCGGAAAGATAAAGTAATTTGGTAAGGGTAGGGATAAGGCATGGGAATATTTATGAAATTGGTTTTAAAAGAAAAATAAAATCAAGTCTAAGTCTCATTGTTGCTAGTCACCGATCAAACCACGAACCCGTAAATGATTATAGTTACAATCTTCCTCTTCTTCAAATATCGATACATTGATTTGATATAACAATATTCTTCATACATAGCACAGTGGCTAACAACATATCACAAAATTTCATCTTCACATATAGCACATTTGCTATAATTGTCACCTTATAGTTGCGATGACTTATTCTCATTTTTTTTTTTTTTTTTTTTTTTTTTGCAAATAAACTCCCCCACACTACGCATAAGCATCACCACAACAATACAAATAAGAAGTTGCAGTCTCCGTCTTTGTCGGAATGGCACACAGCTGATTGGTGAAGTGTGGCTAACTAATAATCATCAGAAACAATCAAACAACCAAGCAACTAGCAACCCACCATTTAGACTTTGACAAGGGTTAGGCTAAGGTTTAAAGTGTAAAATCTTTTTGTATTTTTCTGGATGTAACAAAAACGAAAAGGATGGCTCGAAGGGTGTAACTAAGGGTATCTAGCGTTAAAAATGAACGCTAACAAAAGGGTTAAAAATTTGGAAATGAACTAATCAATGTGACTAGCTAAAAATCAATAATGAAGGCTATTTGGTTAAAATCCTAAGGTTGCCTCTTATCACGTATGTATACTTATATTACAAAAATGTAATCTCACAACGGTCTCGTAATGATTTACAAGTACAAGTTCTAGAATAAATAAAATCACCGGCACACTCATAACAAAAGATTCAAGCATAAAAGATCTATGCTATATATGAAATAGGCTCAAATCCTCACAATTTAGTGGAAAGGGTTATAATATGTGCTAGCAAATGTTATCGATCCAAAAATGGATTGCAATATTAATCAGGACATATCTCAAATTTTTCAAAATTACCAATTTTACCAGTGGATAGATCCAGTTATTCTAATAAATTATGTGTGAAAAACAACTAGATTCTAAGGACAAACAAAATTTAAAAATTAAATCAATATTAGACTTAATTTCTTATTTTACCTACTCACCCCACACTTAAGTTAAGCATTGTCCTCAATGTGATAAACGAACTTAAAAGTATGAAAGTAGGGAAAATGAGAAAATAAACCATGATATTCGGTGTTATGTTTCTATCCAATCTTCTGTTTCTTGCAATCAACACCTGCATTATTAGAAACAAAAACAAACAAACAAAAAGCATTGCAGTTTTATTCAAATTAGTGGCACACCCCCACACTTAAGTTCAACCAAGTGGTAAAACTTTGGGGTATAGACACTAAAAAATAAAATAAATCAAAAACAAAAATAAAAATAAACACACGGGTTGCCTCCCAAGAAGCGCTTGTTTTATTAACGAGTCCTCAGCCAGACTCAAACTTCGAAATAGATTATGAAGTTTTAGTGTTATGTTTTCTTTTTGGGATATACAACACATTTCCTATCACAATTCCTGTTGGATCGATGTACTCTGATCAAACTACTTTTGTAGCTTTTAAAGATTTAATAATATTAAGTAAACTTAACACTATTAATATTGAAACACTGTTTAACCTTGTAAAGTATGCGGAATCTACTAACACAAAGCTTAAGAAGAACTTTTATATTAACCAAACTTTAAACCTGCTTTGGTACACAGATTCACTAACAGTCCCTAACTATTTATCGACTTTGAACAACTCTAAAACTTATGAAACTTATATCGACTAATACCCCTTAAAGCTCTTTATATAGATAACCTTAAGTCGGTTTACAACATATAATCCTTGAACGACAAGTCATTATCTCTAACTAATTCTAGAATATTCGTTCAATATTACACATTAATCCTTAGCTAATATTGCACATAAGTCCTTGTTTCCTTCGAAGTACTTTAAACATTCTTCAATAATAGCAGTACGTTGACTTTATTCTTCATGCAGCAGTACTTTGACATACAGAAGTACTTTGATATTTTATATCCCAACAATCCTCCCTTAACTTGAACTCCACTTGCTTGATTTCAAGTTTCTTTGTTATCTTTAATCTTCAAATCTTTAATCATTCAGAAAAATTGTTTCTTTATTTCTTTGTCTTCTATCTGTCATGTGTCAAAGTACTCTTCATCAGCCTCTTTTCTTTCAATAAATCTTCTCAGCAACTCAGCAACATTTTGGTACAATTAATCATCAAATCTTAAAAGTTTCATACTATTCTCATCACTTCCAGGTGTGTTAACTCCTGTGAGAGGTGAATCATTGAAAATTATGATTTTTAGCAAATCATCAGCTATCAACGGATTTGAGTAGTCTTTACCAATAGCCGTTTGCTATGGACTAGCCAACTCTTGATCACTTGGAGTATGGTGAGTTGATAACCATATAGTTTTTGGTAAACTATCAACCATAAACGGATTTGATTATCACATCAGAGCCGTACCCTCATGATGAGTCAAACTCTTTCTTGTCTGTTAAACATGGTGAGTTGATTACCATTTGTTGTGCAATATAAATACTAACACCATGTGTTACTTTTCAAATCCTTTTACTTTTCTTTTAAACATCAAAACATTTTTTTTTTATTTTAAAGGACTTATACTGGTTTATATCAGCAAGCAGTACTTTGTTAAAGTACTATTTATTTTTGCAGTACTTTGAAAAATACTTGGTTTACAAAATAAATCATACCAGTATTATGCAATATTACTCTTCAAACTTGATCCTTCTGATAAATAACTTGATAACATCTAAAGCTACTTCAGATTCATCTTCAAGTTCTATTCCATGATCCAGCATTCTGAGCATAATTTCTATAATCAATGGATATCTCCTCTCAGCCAGCATATGAATCATGGTACCATCTTCCATCTCTAGTGTATGAACTCCGGATGACTCAAAGAATCTCCATCTTGTGATTTCCCAATTCTCTTAATCATCCACAGAGGATCAACACTTGTTTCTTCAGTTTCCCAGATGGTAATTAGGTCTCCAAGCAAAATTAATCCCACTCCTGAAGCTTCAATCTCTGCATAGTATGTCTGCACTTGCACATATAAGTCATACAAATCTGCCCTTGTAATACAATGCAACACATCCCATAAAATATTGAATGTTGTGAAGCTTTCATCTTCTCTGTTGAACATAAGATAATTCCCCTCTTTTGATTCAATCACAGAGAATGAGATTATCTTGGACTTCTTTCCAGAATCTTCAGTCTTCTTATTCTCAAAGTCTACAATTCTGAAATAGTTTCTAAGTTCATCAACTGTATCTTCATGAATCATCTTCAATCTTTTTGACAGTTGATCATCTTGAACTGCTTTCTTCCTTTTCAATCTTCTTTCCTCAGCTTGTTCCTTTCTGATATCTTCTAATTTATTCTTTCTATCAACTTCCATGGGTACAAAATTTTCTACTTCTTTTCTGATATCTTCTTGAACTTTATCCCACAGAGCTTTCACTTCTGGATGCCTCATTCTATGTAAATTCTTGTATCCTCTTTTTCTCAAGAAACTTATCATCCAGTTCCTCTCCTGAGCAATAGTCATTGGCTTCTTTGTAATTGGCCTACTAACTTCTGCCAAATACTCAGCATCAAACTCAGCTTGTTGCCTTCTAGCAAGCTCTACATCTTCTGCAATCTCTAATTCTCTAATCTGAGCAATAGAAAATTTCTTCTTTTTCTTTTTAACATCTTTCTGAACCTTGATTCCTTTCCGTTTATCTTTTGGATCTAGCTCTTCTGATTCAGAAGTACTTTCAACATCTTTTTGTGCAGGCTCAGAAATATGTATTCCTCCAGTAGGTCTCCTCAAATTCATCATAACTTGAGTGGAAGGACCAACTTCATCTTCATAATTCATTGTAGAAAGTCCAGCTATAGAAGTTCCAATAGCAGCAATGTCTTGTTCAGCAGTACCTTGCACAACAGTATTTTCAACAAAAGTACTTTGAGCATTATTTCCTTCTAAATCAATTTCTTCTATATCACCACTTTTCACATTCTCATTCTCCACTTCAAGATTAATTTGCTCTGTCTCATCACTTTTTCTTTCAGTACTGTCTTGAGCAACATTTTCATCTTGATCATTCTTTTCCTCTGAATATTGAATCATATCATCAACTCTATCCAAATTATCATCCTGATTCCTCCCCAATTTGATAGAAGATGATTTCCTATGCCTCCTCTTGGATTTAGAATACTTCTTTTTAGACTTTGGCTTCTCAGACTATTTCTTTTCCTTGACATAAAGCCTAAAATTCTAAACAAAAGGCCAAACAAATTGCAATCACCTTTTCCTTCTTTACCAACAACGAATTGCAATCACCTTTTCCTTCTTTAACAGAACACAAAAACTAGTAAGCACAATGAGTCACATTCCAGTTGTTGACATCTTTTCAGACTCAGATGGCACCACAGATTCAGAGATAAGTTACTACTCTGATTCTGAGTTTGAAGATCCATGATTGTTAGATTATTTCCCTCCCCATGTTCAATGGATGGGACTCCATGAATCTTCCGCATCAATAAGTGCCGCCAACTCAACCATAACTGATGCAGCTAGTACTACCAACAAAAAGCCCAAGAAGAAGAAATCTGTCCCTAGTTCATCTCTGGCTAATGAGCTTCCACATGCTTTAACTCAAGCCCTGGAATCAGTAATACAGAACATGAAGTGGCCTGCTTGATGAGTGCTCAAACACTCATCATTTTTGGTCTAATCTGAACTGCAAAACATACAAAAACACTCAGTAATGCATCAAAATACTGAAAATATTTCAAAATTGTGTTTTATATGTTTTAGATGCAAAATGAGCAAAAACAGACGAAAAACGTATAAAGTTTATAAATTGGCAGTTTCAGTCCCCCAACTTTTATAAAATGACAAAACTAGTCCCTGGATATTCAAAATATGGAAAATTATCACCAAAGGTCATTTTGAAATCATAAGTTTTCATATTTAGTCCTTTGGTGAAAAATTGGAAAGTTTTGGAAATTTACAGTTTAAGTCCCTGAAGTTTCAAATATTGGCAGAAAAGGTCCCTGGTGGGATAATTTTGAAAGATAAATCATTTTTTGGTCCTTAAAAATTATAAATTATCAAAAATGATCCTTGGGTGGCAAAATTAGTGAAATTACATGTTTGGTCCCTAGGTTTTGAAAGTTGACAGAAAAGGTCCCCGGATATCAAATTTTGGAAAATTAAATTCTATGATCCTTTGGTTATTGATATGTGGCAAGTTTTACCCTTGTGACTATTTTGGAACAGTTACAATTCCAGTCCACCATTTTCAGTTAATTACATATATGGTCCTTGTGATTTGCCATTTACCAAATGGACCCTTAAGTTATTGAAAACCCAACAGCAAACCAAACCCCACCCTTTAGTCCAATAGCACCCTGATCCAGTACCACATCCCCTAAGCCCAATCACCATTTTCAGCCCACTCCACCCAAAAATATAAACCCGTCCGTTTTATTATTTAAAACGGTCAACTCATCCTTTGACCACACCCTTCTCCCCCACCACTTGGTCTGTTGCTTCCCTACTGACACACTCCATCCTCCTCACCTCCACCTCAACATCCCACACCTTGTTCCCCCCTCCAAACACTAGCCTCCAAGATACATTTAATTCCCTAAAATCCCTCACAAGCAAACACCAACTGCCAAAAAAATCATTTCGCGCCAAAATTCTTTTGAATGGCTGGGATTGAATGAAGCCATCCAAGGGCTCACAATGAAGTGGGAAAAGTGCTAGGACCTCTCCTCAGTCTATAAAGTCAAGAAAAAAGAGAGAAGAAAGAGTTAGTTAGTATTTAGTTTTTAATTTTTAGTTTAATTTAGGGTCAACTTAGTTTAAATTAATGTAATGTGTCACAATTAAGCATTGTAATTTTCTGTTTTAATAGTACAATCATTTCTAAATTAATGTAATTCAGTTCAGTTATCAGTAATCTTTAGCAGTTAAGTTTCAATCAAGCTCAAAATTTATGAATGATGAATTAAAATACCATAAGCTGCCACAAGCTTGAATTCCATCAATATAAGCTTATCTTAGTTTTTTGTAAGCCATATAGTTCATTGGTATTGGTTAATTCTCAAATGCTCCAAATTTTCCACAAAGTCAACAAAAGTCAAATTTAGTGTATAATTGTAGCAAGGAATTCAGCAGGGTATTTGAGGTTGCTTTGTCACAACTCACCATTTCAGGTCATTTCCCGAACTTTGGAAAAAAAAACACTATTCATCAAAACACTATTCATCGTTTTACTATTCATCATTTTCGAGGTCAATTTGATATTCTGAAAAACATTTGGGAAATTTACTATTCACTGAACACTATTCATTTCCGGAAAAGTTTTCACTATTCACTTGCATTACTCATTTCATCGTAAATTTAGTTTACGGGTATTCAAATTCGCGTAACCGGATTGGTTTAGGTGCGAATTCATTTCATTAGTGCTAAGGACACTGCATACGGACTAGAGACAGTCTGCATATCATCATAACAGCATTTTCATGTTATACCACTCTTAGGATTTTCAAATTTATATATATTTGATACATTTAACGTTTTTACGTATAAGTATTTATAGTAAACGTTAACACCCGGTTTATACATGACGAATATATCTAAATATTCCCACAATGGTCCTGACACATTTTTATATCCATTTTATCATCATAAAAGTTATAACATTCAATTACCCAGTATTTTGGAAATTTATTTTATTTATAACGTAAGCTTATGAATTTTACGACGGTTTTCGTGAAAACTAAACAATAATCACCCGATCACTCAGTAATTGTACCCAACATATTTTTAACATATTTACAACTTTATTAAGTCCCGGTTAACCTCGTTAATATTTATTTCTGGCAAACCCGGTACCCGATTATAACTAATACTTACACCAAAACTACAACTAATACTACACTAACTTATCTTAAGCAAGTCAAAACCGATTTCTCTTCCCCTTGCTCTTTGAAAACCGGCCACATGCCCTCCCCTAGACACCATGTGCTTGTTTTTCAACCTTATGACTTATGTATACATATTATACAATATAACTTATACTAGATAATTACATAAACCACAAAAACCTAATCAAACATACATTTCAAGAATCATAAAGCAACAAGCTCATCTTTTTCTCCCTTTCTTCCCCAAAACCCACGACCCACTTAAGAAACAAAGATCAAACCATTATTTTTCAAAGTACAAAGCTACAAAGTTGTTCATTTCATCATTCTAATCAAGGATCATCCAACAAAAACACAAGTAACACAAGATTTCTCATCCTTTAATCACCTATTATTTCAAAGTGAGTATTCAAATTTATTTTCATGTTTTCTTCTAATTAACACTTATATCTCATGGTATTCATGCTTAATTTCATGCTCATACTAGTTATACCACTTTATTTTTGAAGACTTTTGAAACATACAAACCCTAGATTGTGATTTAGGTGTTTCTTTGTTAAATTAACTTGATTACTAGTCATTAGGAACCCATGGCACCCTAAGAAGGTGTATGGTAGGATTAGATTAGCTTTGTGGTGTTTTGTAAGAGATTTGGTGATGTTAGAAACTAGTTTTGAACATGAAAAATGGATTTAGAACAAGTATATATACCTACTGTCCCAAAATGGTAAACCCAGGAAACTCAGGAAATTTAAAGTAAACTTTGGCAAAATTTTTAGAAAATACTTTCAAAAACGAATCCGTAGGCGAAAGAACGGATTAAAAAGAGTTTATAACGAAGAAGTTATGATTTTTGCAAGTTTATTGACGAAAAGTATATTTTCTGAAAATTGTTGCTGTTGGACGTTTTTCGTCGGACAAAAAGAGGCTTTAGACGTAACCCGGAGGAGCCAAGCTTTTCAAAATATATTACTACATACTAAGACGTAACCATGGATATAAAGAACAAGTAAAACGGGCTTATAACAACAAAGATATTCACGTTTCAATATCGGCAAAAACTCACTATAATTGGCAGCTTTTAATAGAAATAATAATGACACTATTTCTACGTACTAAATTCTAGATTTTTAGAAATACTACTAAATTGCCGAAATTTATAACTAACGAAGTACTTATGCTTATGAGCTTATTTTCACGACCATTAGATGCTACTTCAAGGTTTTCAAGACGAAGTATACAACACAAATTTTCTATACATATATATTATGACAAGTTTACACAAGTCTAGTTAAGACTTATTTTTCACAAGTATGGAATATATTTTCATATGACTATAACAAGTATTTTTCAAGTTAAGAGTGGTATAGGTAACATGTGCATGGACATTTTCAACATCATTTCATGATCTAAATTAGATCATATTCATTCATCATAGGTCGCGGTTGATTTCGTTCCTTGTTGTCCTTATCATTCCGTTGCATTGTACTATTACTTCGAGGTGAGTCATAGCCCCTACTCTTTTATACTTGTTTTAACTCTTTGGGGGAGATACATGCTACTACTTGCTTACTTGTGCAAATACTCAAAACATTATACTTGATAACATTATACTTGATTACATTATACTTGATTGCATTATACTTGACGGCATTATACTTAAACTTGTAAGTCTCTTTGGGATAACACATGTATTGGGTTTCGGAGATGAAGTGGAACCAATGCCACTACCTTCCTTCTGAGCAACATAAAGTCTCCTTGGATAACACATGTATTGGGTTTCGGAGATGAAGTGGAACCAATGCCACTACCTTCCTTGTGAGCAACATACTTAAGTGAGGTCTTCGGAGATGAAGTGTAGACTCACTACTAATTGCTAAACTGTTGTTATGAACTTATACATATCTTAAACATATTATATTGTAACAGTGGGTTGTGAACACACAGGTTACAAGTCTCTTATGGCGGGACTTGCAACTGAGTGGATTTATGATGCCTTTGCTGGGAAACCTTCATACATATGCATTACATTATTTTTCAACAAACTCTATGAACTCACCAACCTTTGTGTTGACACTTTAAGCATGTTTATCTCAGGTTAGAAGGGCGATAGCAGGTATGTGGAGCTGAGAGTCTTAGGGCATGCTTTTGGAGACTTTCACTTTTATCGTTTACCATTCGATACACTTTAAAAACTTATGTATTATTCTACTTTGGGATCTTTGTTTTGTAAACTATGACTTTTATCTATTCGAATGGTAACTTTTCAAAAACGTCTCATTTAGAGGTCGTTTTCTATATCTTGTACTTTGTGCCCTGAAGTAGCATCCCTATGACACAGTCTTCCGCTGCGGTATTTTGGGGGTGTTACAGATTGGTACCAGAGCCTTGGTTATATAGAACTAGGTTGTTTTAGAGTCTAAACTATAACTACATACATGTAGACTCTCCTCCCTATCGCCTTGCACTTTACATACACATACGCTTGCTGGTAATTTATTTTTTAGACCTACGCTATTAGATACTTTGTAGAAACCGTTAGAAACTAGACTTCCCGGTGACTTTAACACTTAAGGGAGAATCCTTTGTTCCTTTGTACTAAGTGTGACATTCCCTATATGCCCATTTAAGCAACGTCTACCACTGAGATATGTGTGCCTGGTGATATGTACACTTGTGAAAGGAAACATTTATAATTGTGGTGGCCAACATAATTATAAGTGCTTCACGACACACGTGGACATATGACTATGCAGATGTAGATCGGTGTTGGCACAACTTAGGAAACAACTGGTAGCACGGTATTATATATGAGGATGTTAAGTATAGACTTTGGATAATCAACGGTTTTCCCTCATCTCTGACGTTCACTAAATGTCCTTCCTCTCAGGAAATCATGGCACCAAAGAGAGTGACTCGTAGCTCTGGCCGAGGAGGCGCAACACCAAGGGGTGGAAGGACTGGTGGACGTGGAGGTAGAGGAGGTAGAGGAGCTGCTAATGACACTAGTAACCCAAGTAACGATGGTGGAAGAACTGGTGGACGTGGAGGTAGAGGAGGTGGTCACGGCGTTGAAAACAATGATAACAACGACGGTGGAAATACTGATTTTGAAGCCATCATCGCTCGACAACTTGAAAACTTTCTCCCCACTATTGTCACTCAAGTTGGCGATCATATGAATAACTTGGCAAACCACGAAAGCGGAATTAACAACACCAATGGTATAGGCCAGAATGGTAATGGCAACAACAACATTAGGACTGGATGTACGTATAAGGAATTTACGTCATGCAAGCCAATTGATTTTGATGGTGTAGGAGGCGCGTTGGTGTATACTCGATGGGTTGAAAAGATGGAGTCGGTGATCGACATTAGTAACTGTGCAGCACATCAAATGGTGAAGTATTCCATGTGCTTACTATCAGGAAAGGCATTGAGATGGTGGAATACGCAGATTCAAGCTAGGGGTAGAGCGGCGGCTGTAGGTATGACATGGGACGATTTTAAGGCATTACTGAAGGAGGAATACTGCCCGGATAACGAGATGCAAAAGCTGAAGGATGAACTCTATCATCACTCTATGATAGGGGCTGGTCATGCAGCCTACACAGATCGATTCCATGAATTAGCCAGACTAGTTCCACACCTAGTTACCCCTGAGTCCAAGAGGATCGAGAGGTACATATATGGCCTTGTCCCAGAAATTCGTAGGACTGTAAAAACAACTGAGCCTTCTACAATTCAGAGTGCAATATTGAGGGTAGGGACTCTGACAGATGAGATGGTTAGAAATGGAAGCTTGAGGAACAGTGATAAAAGGAAGGGAACAAGCGAGTCGAACAAGCAGATGGGCACGATAGCTGACAACAAAAGGGCAAGGACCTTTGCGGCAACTAATTCTGGTCAGGGAGAGTATTTAGGCCAGCTTCCTAAATGTATGAAATGTAATTTTCATCACCAAAAGACTGTGCCCTACCGTATGTGTGCTAATTGCAGACAGTCTGGTCATTATGCAAACCGGTGTAGAGAACCAGTGAACCAAAAGACATGCTATGAGTGTAACAGCCCGGATCACTTTCGGAACACCTGTCCTAAGTTGAAAAGGAATCTTAACCAAGGAGGCAATCGTCCAAACTTAGCAGCAGCAATTGAAGGGCCACGAGATGAGGCCAATGAGATTCCACCCGCACTTGGCAGAGCTTACTTCCTAGGAAATCCTATCACCCAACATGTCCGCGATAGCACAACGGGTACATTCTCTTGAACAACTATCGTATTTTTGTAGCACTTAAGTCTTAATATAGGACCTATACACAACATTGACTAATCTGAGACCTAGCAGCATTAACCTTAGTCATACTAACATTAGTAATTTGATTAGTGTAAGCAATTCCAAAGTCGAGCCAATCTTTCAAAAGACTTTTTTTCAAGGATGTTGAATCCAGACCTTGATTTTTAGCTTGGTTCTAGTGACTGTTCTTGTTTGATTGGGTTGCGAAAATCAAGCTAAAAGTTAAAGTCATCACTCAAACCGATTTAGCCTAATCTCATGACTGTTCTTGTTTGATTGGGTTATGGGATTAAGTGAAAATCGGTTACCTAAAGGATTAACCTAAAGGAGGTCTTTTGAGGACTATGCTCGGGATTGGGAAGGTTTGCCTCATCAAGTCTGACCATGAGAACGTACCTAGTTGGATAGGAAACCCACATACATAAGCTTTGACACATTTTCTTAAACACACATTTAACTGATTAACATTAACTGAACTTCGGGACGAAGTTCCTTTTAGAGGGGAAGACTGTCACAACTCACCATTTCAGGTCATTTCCCGAACTTTGGAAAAAAAAAACACTTTTCATCAAAACACTATTCATCGTTTTACTATTCATCATTTTCGAGGTCAATTTGATATTCTGAGAAACATTTGGGAAATTTACTATTCACTGAACACTATTCATTTCCGGAAAAGTTTTCACTATTCACTTGCATTACTCATTTCATTGTAAATTTAGTTTACGGGTATTCAAATTCGCGTAACCGGATTGGTTTAGGTGCGAATTCATTTCATTAGTGCTAAGGACACTGCATACGGACTAGAGACAGTCTGCATATCATCATAACAGCATTTTCATGTTATACCACTCTTAGGATTTTCAAATTTATATATATTTGATACATTTAACGTTTTTACGTATAAGTATTTATAGTAAACGTTAACACCCGGTTTATACATGACGAATATATCTAAATATTCCCACAATGGTCCCGACACATTTTTATATCCATTTTATCATCATAAAAGTTATAACATTCAATTACCCAGTATTTTGGAAATTTATTTTATTTATAACGTAAGCTTATGAATTTTACGACGGTTTTCGTGAAAACTAAACAATAATCACCCGATCACTCAGTAATTGTACCCGACATATTTTTAACATATTTACAACTTTATTAAGTCCCGGTTAACCTCGTTAATATTTATTTCTGGCAAACCCGGTACCCGATTATAACTAATACTCACACCAAAACTACAACTAATACTACACTAACTTATCTTAAGCAAGTCAAAACCGATTTCTCTTCCCCTTGCTCTTTGAAAACCGGCCACATGCCCTCCCCTAGACACCATGTGCTTGTTTTTCAACCTTATGACTTATGTATACATATTATACAATATAACTTATACTAGATAATTACATAAACCACAAAAACCTAATCAAACATACATTTCAAGAATCATAAAGCAACAAGCTCATCTTTTTCTCCATTTCTTCCCCAAAACCCACGACCCACTTAAGAAACAAAGATCAAACCATTCTTTTTCAAAGTACAAAGCTACAAAGTTGTTCATTTCATCATTCTAATCAAGGATCATCCAACAAAAACACAAGTAACACAAGATTTCTCATCCTTTAATCACCTATTATTTCAAAGTGAGTATTCAAATTTATTTTCATGTTTTCTTCTAATTAACACTTATATCTCATGGTATTCATGCTTAATTTCATGCTCATACTAGTTATACCACTTTATTTTTGAAGACTTTTGAAACATACAAACCCTAGATTGTGATTTAGGTGTTTCTTTGTTAAATTAACTTGATTACTAGTCATTAGGAACCCATGGCACCCTAAGAAGGTGTATGGTAGGATTAGATTAGCTTTGTGGTGTTTTGTAAGAGATTTGGTGATGTTAGAAACTAGTTTTGAACATGAAAAATGGATTTAGAACAAGTATATATACCTACTGTCCCAAAATGGTAAACCCAGGAAACTCAGGAAATTTAAAGTAAACTTTGGCAAAATTTTTAGAAAATACTTTCAAAAACGAATCCGTAGGCGAAAGAACGGATTAAAAAGAGTTTATAACGAAGAAGTTATGATTTTTGCAAGTTTATTGACGAAAAGTATATTTTCTGAAAATTGTTGCTGTTGGACGTTTTTCGTCGGACAAAAAGAGGCTTTAGACGTAACCCGGAGGAGCCAAGCTTTTCAAAATATATTACTACATACTAAGACGTAACCGTGGATATAAAGAACAAGTAAAACGGGCTTATAACAACAAAGATATTCACGTTTCAATATCGGCAAAAACTCACTATAATTGGCAGCTTTTAATAGAAATAATAATGACACTATTTCTACGTACTAAATTCTAGATTTTTAGAAATACTACTAAATTGCCGAAATTTATAACTAACGAAGTACTTATGCTTATGAGCTTATTTTCACGACCATTAGATGTTACTTCAAGGTTTTCAAGACGAAGTATACAACACAAATTTTCTATACATATATATTACGACAAGTTTACACAAGTCTAATTAAGACTTATTTTTCACAAGTATGGAATATATTTTCATATGACTATAACAAGTATTTTTCAAGTTAAGAGTGGTATAGGTAACATGTACATGGACATTTTCAACATCATTTCATGATCTAAATTAGATCATATTCATTCATCATAGGTCGCGGTTGATTTCGTTCCTTGTTGTCCTTATCATTCCGTTGCATTGTACTATTACTTCGAGGTGAGTCATAGCCCCTACTCTTTTATACTTGTTTTAACTCTTTGGGGGAGATACATGCTACTACTTGCTTACTTGTGCAAATACTCAAAACATTATACTTGATAACATTATACTTGATTACATTATACTTGATTGCATTATACTTGACGGCATTATACTTAAACTTGTAAGTCTCTTTGGGATAACACATGTATTGGGTTTCGGAGATGAAGTGGAACCAATGCCACTACCTTCCTTCTGAGCAACATAAAGTCTCCTTGGATAACACATGTATTGGGTTTCGGAGATGAAGTGGAACCAATGCCACTACCTTCCTTGTGAGCAACATACTTAAGTGAGGTCTTCGGAGATGAAATGTAGACTCACTACTAATTGCGAAACTGTTGTTATGAACTTATACATATCTTAAACATATTATATTGTAGCAGTGGGTTGTGAACACACAGGTTACAAGTCTCTTATGGCGGGACTTGCAACTGAGTGGATTTACGATGCCTTTGCTGGGAAACCTTCATACATATGCATTACATTATTTTTCAACAAACTCTATGAACTCACCAACCTTTGTGTTGACACTTTAAGCATGTTTATCTCAGGTTAGAAGGGCGATAGCAGGTATGTGGAGCTGAGAGTCTTAGGGCATGCTTTTGGAGACTTTCACTTTTATCGTTTACCATTCGATACACTTTAAAAACTTATGTATTATTCTACTTTGGGATCTTTGTTTTGTAAACTATGACTTTTATCTATTCGAATGGTAACTTTTCAAAAACGTCTCATTTAGAGGTCGTTTTCTATATCTTGTACTTTGTGCCCTGAAGTAGCATCCCTATGACACAGTCTTCCGCTGCGGTATTTTGGGGGTGTTACATGCTTTCTGTTTCATTTGAGCTTGGTGACAAGCTCTGATGAGCCTTTTGCCACTGAATTTGAGCTTGCTTTTTTTATATCACATCTTTGGTTCTTGCATTAGTGTAATTATTTATTTTAGTTTATGCTTGTTAGTATGCTTATTTTCTGATTGAATGGCTTTTGTATGGTACTTATAGCTTAAGCATTAGGTTGAGAATCAGCACTGATAACCAGATTCACCATTGGTCTTTCAAATTTTCAAAACAGCCCATTAAGGGGTGTTTGGATCAACTGTGTTTGGTGTGCCCTTGTTGTTAAAATGTTGTTTGCTTTGTTCCTTTAGCTCACCATAGATATTTCTAGCTCAGTTCTAGCATAAGATTGGTAAGTTTTTAGTTAAAAGTCAAATCTCACCTTTAATCCTTATGGCAGTTAACTGATGAGATTACTTGAAATTCATAATCATTAAATCAGCTTAGAACTAGTTAATATAGATAGAATTAGGTTCATTTAGGTTTAGTGTAACATAATTGAGCAATTAGGAGCTTTGGAAACTCACCATAGTCAACTGTGTTGAAAATCTAAAGAAGTCAAAAGTTTTCCTTTGTCTGAAAAGCCAAATATGGTGAGAATTAACTAGAATTTTGTGGGATGATTTAGAGCTTATGACTTATTCCTAGTTACAACCCCCCAGCTCAACTATTGAAACCCACTTTCCTTTTATTTTTGAGAATTTTTGTGTGGCCCCCACCTCTGCTCAAAGGCAGCTGCAGGGGAGGGTCTGCTCTGTCTCAGCAGTTACATCACCCACCACCACCACTTTGTGGTGGTGTTCTGGCCACCTCAGTGGTCCCACAACCACCACTTTTGTTTTTCCCAACCCCCTCCTAGTAGAGATCATGTTTTGACCTCTTGGTTGACCTAGAAACCACCGGGACCCAACTAGTTTGAGCCTTGAAATCTGTCCAAGTTCTGAGTTCATAACAAATTTCCAAGTGCTTATTGGTAGCTTTTTGCTTATTCTGTGGTCCCAAAAGGATTTTTCTAGCTTATACATGTTACTTTAACTTATTTAGACCAGATTTTACCAGAGTGGACCCCACTTTTAGCCATTTTAGCTCACTTCCACATTTGGTCAACAGAAGTCAACTGTTGACCAAATAAGCACTTCAAGTGCTTATTTCTGATTTCCTAGAAAGTTGTTTTTGTAAAAAGTTTTTGATTTTAGGTATAAAATAGTTTTCTAAAATAAAATTCAAGAAAAAAACAAAGTAAAATTAAGTGATAGTTTCTATTTAATGTAATTTAATTTTAATTTCATTTTTATATTTTTATTAAGAACTTAGCTTTTTTATATTTTTCTTAATTTCCTCTTAAGTTAAAGTAGTTATAATAATTTTATCAGATTTTTATTTCATCATTTGGTATTTATTATATTTAATATTAGTTTTATTAATTATTAATCAATATTAAGTTTAAAATAGCATAATTAGTTTTTATTAAGCAAAACCTAGTTTTTATATTTTTTATAGCTTTTATATGTTATAAAATAATTTTAGAAATTTTATTAGAATTTTTACTGTTCATTTAGTATTTCTCTTAATTTAAAATAGTTTAATTAGTAATTAGTAATTAATTAGTAATTATTTAATAGAAAAAGCACAAAAAGACAAAAAACACTTATTTTTATTTTTGAAACTTGTTTTTACTTATTTTATAATTTTAGAAATTTTATTTTCACCTTTTTAGTATTTAATTAATAATGTATTATATTTAAGTATTTTAAATATTAATAATAAGTAATAAATAGTATTTAATTAATATTAAATTATTAAATAGTTTAAAAATAGTTTTTCTTTTTCTAAAAATTTTCTTTTACGTTATAGTTTGTAAAAAAGTCATTTTCACCCCCTGGGTGTTTTCAGATTTCCGTTTTCACTTTTTATTTCGTACGTTTACGTTTTATTTAAACGTAACGTACGAGTTTTTAGGTTTAAATCGTTTCTGGTTTTTCCTACTCTCCCGTCTTATTCACATAGCTTGTTTAAGCTATTTTATTGTAGATTCCTTAGCTTAATCTCACACAAACCCCTTTCTCGTCCAAATTCACCCGATCAAATAACCGTTTGATAACAATTCACACCTCGTCGGGACTTAACGACCTGGTGATACCTTATATTACCCGGAGCATTGACCTAGGCTATTTGACTTTGTTGACCATTATTTGGTCAATATAAGTTAGGTGGTTCAGGCTCAATCAATTTTTGGTGCCGCTGCCGGGGAGGTTGTGCGCGTTTATCTAAACGGTTTTTCTGATTAGTGTCTTTGGAATTCGTTCCATTGTGCATTTATCCATCCTTGTTCATATTTTCATAAAAACAAAACACAAAAACATTTTCTTTATCTTTTGTACAAAATGTTTACCCAAAAACCCAAAAACATTCTCCTTTACCCTTTTACATCTTTGATTCTTCATCCCTACCCCTCTATACACATTTGATTCTTTCTATGTCTCATCCACACTTTCTGGTTTGCCAATGGTGTGGTAATCCTTATAATGGTGGCAATTGCCCCAGCTGTGGCATGGTAGAGTCGGGAAACGGGTCTGTCTATAACTAGAAGCCCTATTCCTACCATGACACGACTGATTCATTCCATCAGTTACCACACCATCAGTCTCAGCAGTTTTACTGTTGTGAGTACTGTGGTGGTTCACACTACAGTTATGATTGTCAATCAGGAAACGCGCTTGTCTATGAGCAGTTTCCTGATACCAATTGTAACTCTAGCATTTATCACCCACAGCCACATCAGTTTTACAGTTGTGATTACTGTGGAGGTCCACACTCTAGCTCGGATTGTCAAACAAGGAATCCATTTCCTTGTAACAATTACGACTCTTCGTCTTCAGACACACCTCCACAATACGATATGATTCACACAACTCCTCAAGAAACCGAGCAAAACCTTTTACTAAAGGCTCTTGATATTTTAAAAGAACTTAAGGAGGAGTTGGTTACTACACCGTTTCGAGACTCTCGTGAGAAATCTATGGCAGAATTACTTACTGAGGAACGAGAAGCTAAAAACGAATTGAGTAGGGAAGAATTACTTGTCTTAGAGCAAGCAGCTATAACACGTGCCAAATTTCGTCAAGCTGCTCTTCTAGACTGTGATGATGATAGTGATATTGAAGACACCCTTGATATCCTTCAATTTTATAAGGGTTCGTCAGATTCATCACTTGTGATTCCTCCCATTGAGAATCAGGGAGAAAATAATGAGACGGAGAAATTACTAGCCGTTGAACAAATGGAACTTGAAAATTCCATGAATGTTAGCTCCTCTCATCTCCCTCAGTCTGTTGATATCACACCCGAAGTTCACACTCACTCTCTGAACATGGGGGATGAGCATCTTAGCACTGTTCCTGATATGGAATCGGACGAATTAATAAAGTCTAGTGTTGAGATCCTTGTCCCAATCCCAAGAGAGTCACAGGGGACTTTTGATCAAAAGTGTGATATTCTTTCAACCCCTAATAATCCAAATGATCAAATTGAGACTGTCTCTGATTCCAGTGATGATTGTTTATCTTATGGAGACATTGAATTTATTGATGCATCACTTCTCCACTCTGATGTTGACTTTCTTCTTGAAGAGTTCGCTGATGAACTCTCTCATATGGATCCCATCCCGCCAAGGGATGAAAATGAAGTCTTTGACTTTGATGCGGATTTGAGAGAGTTAGAATTCTTACTTACTCATGATCCTTAAATTGAAATTACTCAGATCAATCCACTTCCTCCGGAAAGTGAAAATGATCTGGACGAATTCGAGGCTTTTCTTACTGAAGATAGTTCAATTTCATATGAAGTTGATGATAATTATCTTGATCCTGAGGGGGACATTCTTTTTCTAGAAAGTTTGTTAAATGAAGATTCATTCCCCCCTCTCCCACCTAAACAACTTCATAATGAGGAAATCAAATCAGTTGAGGAAACTGATAAATTTCCTGAGATCAAGCTTAAGGACTTGCCTCCTCCACTTGAATATACATTTCTTGAGGAGGAAGTTCTTATCTTAATTGCTATTCAGATCTCTCTTCTTTCCTTCACCTACCAGGTGATTTCTCCTCTTCTTCACTCCTTCGGGAGTGAGGATACTATATTTGATCCCGACATTTTCATGTATCATTATCTTGAGCCGGATACATATCTCATCGGTGTGGAACTTTTACGTGCTTCAAATGTTTGTCCAAACATCTTGAATGAAAGTTCGATTGAGATTGTTTCTTCCACATCATGCTTCCCCAAGGACAATTGAATTCGGGGTCGAGTCAAGCTAGCGACTCGTTAAACAAAAACAGTAGCATGCTTATAGGGTTTTCACCCTAAGTGTGGGGGAGTCCCCCATGCTATG
This sequence comes from Artemisia argyi, assembly GCA_030686995.1. Classification (NCBI taxonomy): domain Eukaryota; kingdom Viridiplantae; phylum Streptophyta; class Magnoliopsida; order Asterales; family Asteraceae; genus Artemisia; species Artemisia argyi. The sequence continues at coordinate 22,787,913 of CM060677.1, read as the reverse complement.
ATTACAAAAGTGAAAATACAAAATGGTATTTCCACGCTTAGCTTGTAATGTTGCCCTTTTACGTTCAAAATGTCGGCATAATAGCAGGGATTTTGAATATTGAGGACAATATTCATGCTAAGTGTGGGGGGTATTCGCTATTCTAGCGAATTTTATCACATTTTACTATATAATACCCCCGTTTTAGCCAAAATTTCAAAAATTTTAAAATTTTTTTTCACTGGTGCTTCAAAATTTTTATGGTAATCAGTCCGCCTTGTCTAAGCGACAAAAGGGATTGGCTAGTCCAGGAGCAAACGGCTCTTGGTAAAGACATCTCAAATCCGTTTATGGCTTGCAATTTGCCCAAAATTGTACGGTTCCTCAACTCCCCAAAAACAAATGAGTTGGCTAGCCCACAAGATTATGGCTTGTGGTAAAGGCCGTGGAAAATCCATAATTGGTAATCAGCTCACCAAGATGTTGACTATTCCATCAAGAGCTGGCTAGTCCAGAAGCAAACGGCTTTTGGTAAAGACTACTCAAATCCGTTGACAGCTGGTGGTTTGCTCAAAATCACACGGTTATCAGGTGTGCCACAGTTCTTACACCTGGCTACTCCAGAAGTGATGGCTTTTGGTAAAGAGTTTTTCAAATCCATAAAGTTTTCAAAACAGTATTGCTAGGGACTAGCAATAGTTTAGTGTGGGGGATTGATGAGTGCTCAAACACTCATCATTTTTGGTCTAATCTGAACTGCAAAACATACAAAAACACTCAGTAATGCATCAAAATACTGAAAATATTTCAAAATTGTGTTTTATATGTTTTAGATGCAAAATGAGCAAAAACCGACGAAAAACGTATAAAGTTTATAAATTGGCAGTTTCAGTCCCCCAACTTTTATAAAATGACAAAACTAGTCCCTGGATATTCAAAATATGGAAAATTATCACCAAAGGTCATTTTGAAATCATAAGTTGTCATATTTAGTCCTTTGGTGAAAAATTGGAAAGTTTTGGAAATTTACAGTTTAAGTCCCTAGAGTTTCAAATATTGGCAGAAAAGGTCCCTGGTGGGATAATTTTGAAAGATAAATCATTTTTTGGTCCTTAAAAATTATAAATTATCAAAAATGATCCTTGGGTGGCAAAATTAGTGAAATTACATGTTTGGTCCCTAGGTTTTGAAAGTTGACAGAAAAGGTCCCCGGATATCAAATTTTGGAAAATTAAATTCTATGATCCTTTGGTTATTGATATGTGGCAAGTTTTACCCTTGTGACTATTTTGGAACAGTTACAATTCCAGTCCACCATTTTCAGTTAATTACATATATGGTCCTTGTGATTTGCCATTTACCAAATGGACCCTTAAGTTATTGAAAACCCAACAGCAAACCAAACCCCACCCTTTAGTCCAATAGCACCCTGATCCAGTACCACATCCCCTAAGCCCAATCACCATTTTCAGCCCACTCCACCCAAAAATATAAACCCGTCCGTTTTATTATTGAAAACGGTCAACTCATCCTTTGACCACACCCTTCTCCCCCACCACTTGGTCTGCTGCTTCCCTACTGACACACTCCATCCTCCTCATCTCCACCTCAACATCCCACACCTTGTTCCCCCCTCCAAACACTAGCCTCCAAGATACATTTAATTCCCTAAAATCCCTCACAAGCAAACACCAACTGCCAAAAAAATCATTTCGCGCCAAAATTCTTTTGAATGGCTGGGATTGAATGAAGCCATCCAAGGGCTCACAATGAAGTGGGAAAAGTGCTAGGACCTCTCCTCAGTCTATAAAGTCAAGAAAAAAGAGAGAAGAAAGAGTTAGTTAGTATTTAGTTTTTAATTTTTAGTTTAATTTAGGGTCGACTTAGTTTAAATTAATGTAATGTGTCACAATTAAGCATTGTAATTTTCTGTTTTAATAGTACAATCATTTCTAAATTAATGTAATTCAGTTCAGTTATCAGTAATCTTTAGCAGTTAAGTTTCAATCAAGCTCAAAATTTATGAATGATGAATTAAAATACCATAAGCTGCCACAAGCTTGAATTCCATCAATATAAGCTTATCTTAGTGTTTTGTAAGCCATATAGTTCATTGGTATTGGTTAATTCTCAAATGCTCCAAATTTTCCACAAAGTCAACAAAAGTCAAATTTAGTGTGTAATTGTAGCAAGGAATTCAGCAGGGTATTTGAGGTTGCTTTCTGTTTCATTTGAGCTTGGTGACAAGCTCTGATGAGCCTTTTGCCACTGAATTAAGGTTTGCTTTTTTTATATCACATCTTTGGTTCTTGCATTAGTGTAATTATTTATTTTAGTTTATGCTTGTTAGTATGCTTATTTTCTGATTGAATGGCTTTTGTATGGTACTTATAGCTTAAGCATTAGGTTGAGAATCAGCACTGATAACCAGATTCATCATTGGTCTTTCAGATTTTCAAAACAGCCCATTAAGGGGTGTTTGGATCAACTGTGTTTGGTGTGCCCTTGTTGTTAAAATGTTGTTTGCTTTGTTCCTTTAGCTCACCATAGATATTTCTAGCTCAGTTCTAGCATAAGATTGGTAAGTTTTTAGTTAAAAGTCAAATCTCACCTTTAATCCTTATGGCAGTTAACTGATGAGATTACTTGAAATTCATAATCATTAAATCAACTTAGAACTAGTTAATATAGATAGAATTAGGTTCATTTAGGTTTAGTGTAACATAATTGAGCAATTAGGAGCTTTGGAAACTCACCATAGTCAACTGTGTTGAAAATCTAAAGAAGTCAAAAGTTTTCCTTTGTCTGAAAAGCCAAATATGGTGAGAATTAACTAGAATTTTGTGGGATGATTCAGAGCTTATGACTTATTCCTAGTTATAACCCCCCAGCTCAACTATTGAAACCCACTTTCCTTTTATTTTTGAGAATTTTTGTGTGGCCCCCACCTCTGCTCAAAGGCAGCTGCAGGGGAGGGTCTACTCTGTCTCAGCAGTTACATCACCCACCACCACCACTTTGTGGTGGTGTTCTGGCCACCTCAGTAGTCCCACAACCACCACTTTTGTTTTTCCCAACCCCCCTCCTAGTAGAGATCATGTTTTGACCTCTTGGTTGACCTAGAAACCACTGGGACCCACCTAGTTTGAGCCTTGAAATCTGTCCCAGTTCTGAGTTCATAACAAATTTCCAAGTGCTTATTGGTAGCTTTTTTCTTATTCTGTGGTCCCCAAAGGATTTTTCTAGCTTATACATGTTACTTTAACTTATTTAGACCAGATTTTACCAGAGTGGACCCCACTTTTAGCCATTTTAGCTCATTTCCACATTTGGTCAACAGAAGTCAACTGTTGACCAAATAAGCACTTCAAGTGCTTATTTCTGATTTCCTAGAAAGTTGTTTTTGTAAAAAGTTTTTGTTTTTAGTTATAAAATAGTTTTCTAAAATAAAATTCAAGAAAAAAACAAAGTAAAATTAAGTGATAGTTTCTATTTAATGTAATTTAATTTTAATTTTCATTTTTATATTTTTATTAAGAACTTAGCTTTTTTATATTTTTCTTAATTTCCTCTTAAGTTAAAGTAGTTATAATAATTTTATCAGATTTTTATTTCATCATTTGGTATTTATTATATTTAATATTAGTTTTATTAATTATTAATCAATATTAAGTTTAAAATAGCATAATTAGTTTTTATTAAGCAAAACCTAGTTTTTATATTTTTTATAGCTTTTATATGTTATAAAATAATTTTAGAAATTTTATTAGAATTTTTACTGTTCATTTAGTATTTCTCTTAATTTAAAATAGTTTAATTAGTAATTAGTAATTAATTAGTAATTATTTAATAGAAAAAGCACAAAAAGACAAAAAACACTTATTTTTATTTTTAAAACTTGTTTTTAGTTATTTTATAATTTTAGAAATTTTATTTTCACCTTTTTAGTATTTAATTAATAATGTATTATATTTAAGTATTTTAAATATTAATAATAAGTAATAAATAGTATTTAATTAATATTAAATTATTAAATAGTTTAAAAATAGTTTTTCTTTTTCTAAAAATTTTCTTTTACCTTATAGTTTGTAAAAAAGTCATTTTCACCCCCTGGGTGTTTTCAGATTTCTGTTTTCACTTTTTATTTCGTACGTTTACGTTTTATTTAAACGTAACGTACGCGTTTTTAGGTTTAAATCGTTTCTGGTTTTTCCTACTCTCCCGTCTTATTCACATAGCTTGTTTAAGCTATTTTATTGTAGATTCCTTAGCTTAATCTCACACAAACCCCTTTCTCGTCCAAATTCACCCGATCAAATAACCGTTTGATAACAATTCACACCTCGTCGGGACTTAACGACCTGGTGATACCTTATATTACCCGGAGCATTGACCTAGGCTATTTGAATTTGTTGACCATTATTTGGTCAATATAAGTTAGGTGGTTCGGGCTCAATCATTGCTCCAAGGAAAGAGAGACCTCCCAAACAAGTTCGTGGCTTGGCTTGCCCAAGAAAGCAGGCTTCTTTTGATGACAAGAGAAAAATTGCTCAAAGGGGAAAGCATAACTATGAGGGCAAGGGAAAAAGGCCTATGGAGTAGGTGTGTGAAGCTTGGTAGTAGGTTGTGGTAGATGGTGCTTTGTTTAGTCTTATGTTTTCTGTGTCTGTGTCAGTAGCTTGGTAACAACAATGATGATGTAGAAACTTTCTGAATGGTTGTTGTAAGAACTTTGTTGAATGATGAATAAAAACTTTTCTTTTGAATGATACATGTAGCCTCCCCTTAAATAATGACTATCTAATAACTACTAATGCCTCCCCTCAAAAATAGCTTGCATATTAATCATGCCAATACTCACAACTAAAAAGGTAAATCTTGAAACATCAAAGCCCTTTGTGAGTAGATCTGCTACATTATCATTAGTATGAACTTTAACCACATTGATAAGCTTGTGTTCATAGCAATCTCTTATAAAGTGATGTCTAATCTGAATGTGCTTGGTCTTGGAATGATACACTGGATTCTTGACAATACAGATAGTACTCTCATTATCAATGTTGATAGGAGTATTCTTGAAATTGAATCCATAATCCAAAAGTTGATTCTGTAACCAAAGTACTTGTGCACAACAACTTGCAGCAGCTACATACTCTGCTTCAGTGGAAGAAGTTGTTGCAATTGTTTGCTTCTTACATTGACATGACACTAATCTGCTTCCAAGGTACTGGCATCCTCCAGTTGTGGATCTTCTGTCATAGTTATCTCCAGCATAATCACTGTCTGAAAAAGCTTGGAGATGGAAAAGTGAATCTCTAGGATACCATAAGACTAGCTTAGGTTGTTGCCTAAGATACCTGAAAATTCTCTTGACAGCATTCAAGTGGGATACCTTTGGATGAACTTGATGTCTTGCACATAAACATACAGCAAAAGTAATATCAGGTCTTGATGCAGTTAAATACATGAGACATCCAATCATAGACCTGTATAGTGTGACATCAACATCTTCTCCTTCTTCATCTTTTCCCAAAGGTTTGTTAGTATCCACTGGTGTAGATGTAGGCCTAACAGTTGTGAAATTGAATCTCTTAAGAATATATGCAACATACTTATCTTGAAAAATATATATTCCACTGCTTGACTGTTGCACTTGAAATCCCAAGAAGAATGTTAATTCTCCCATTGAACTCATCTGAAACTCTTTCTGCATAAGATCTTCAAATTCCTTCACCATAGATTGCTTAGTAGCACTAAAAATAATATCATCTACATACACTTGGACAAGCATGATATCCTTCTTATCTCTCTTGATAAAAAAAGTCTTGTCAATAGCTCCTCTCCTATAACCATGTTGTAATAGAAAGTTGGAAAGTCTTTCGTACCAGGCTCTTGGAGCTTGATGAAGGCCTTACAGAGCCTTGATAACCTTGTAGACATTGTTTTGGTGTGCAGGATCTTCAAAACCAGGAGGCTGTTTGACATAAACTTCTTCTGTAATTTTGTCATATAGAAAAGCACTTTTAACATCCATTTGATATACAGGAAATCCCACATAGGATGCAAAAGCCAAAAATAGCCTGATGGCTTCAAGCCTTGCCACATGAGCAAACACTTCATCATAGTCTTCTCCTTTTTCCTGTCTATATCCTTGAGCCACTAACCTTGCCTTGTTCTTGATAACATTCCCTCTTTCATCTCTTTTTACCCTGAAGACCCATTTAGTTCCAATCAGTTTCTGTCCATCAGGTAAATCACATAATACCCAAACTTCTTGAAGTTTAAACTGTAGGAGTTATTCTTGCATAGCTTCCACCTAACTTTCCTTGGCTAATGCTTGTTAGATATTCTTGGGCTCTTCCTGAGATAGAAAACAAGCAAATAAACACAACTTCTGATCCTTGTGATTCACCCTGTTTTGCTTGTAGATAAAACTAAGTAAAGAAGTATGTTGTTGAGACATATTCTTAGCCTTAGTCCTTGTGAGCACCCCTGAAGCAGAGGGTCCAATTATGTTGGTAACAGGAAGAGTTTTGTGAATTCTGAGAGTAGGAGTTAGTGAAACTTCAAGATTATCTTCCGAATTAGTTAAATCAGGATCTTCATTAGAATTTGAGAAAATGCCTTCTTGATCCAATTTATCATCAGTATCTTCTAAAGTAATCTTGTTTGGATCATCAGTATCTTCTAAGTCAGGCATATTAGAATCATTAACAGCATCAGTATTTATCCAATTAGAAGTATCTAAAGGTTGAAAATTACTTTCAAATGGATTAGCAGTACTTTGGGGTAAAGTACTGGCAGTGCCTTTTGCCTTCTTCTTTTCTGCTTCATAAGCTCTCCTTTGTTCATCTTCATAAGACTTAGCCATTGTTTCTTGAAAAAGCATCCTAGAAAGTTCATCTTGAATGGCTTGATCTTCATCAGATACTGGAATTTGTGGTGGAACAATACTTTGAGGATCAACAGGACTGTTAGGTTTAGCAGTACCTTGAGGCTTAGAAGTACTTTTCTTTTCTTCATTGGCATTATCATTTGGCTCATCTTCAGATCTTAAATTAACATCATGAACAATGTACTGTGCTTCTTCTTTAGTGGGTGCAGCTTGAATTTCTTACCTTACAGGTACATAATTCATTGATGAAGATATTAAATCAAGATCAAACATCCAATCAGGACCTTTACCTTTAGAGTTTTCTTGTTCTTCCAGAAAATCAACATGAAGACATTCTTGAACCTTTTTGGTAGCCCTGTTGTACACTCTGAATCCTTTGCTATTGGTACAATATCCCAATAAATATCCTTCATCTGACTTCCCATCAAATTTGCCCGAATTATCTGCAGTGTTTAAAATGGTTAGGGGACATCCAAAAGGTTTCATAAACTTGATGCTTGGCTTCTTTCCCATGAGTAACTCATAAGGTGTCTTCATTTGAGGTTTAGTCACTGATACTCTATTCAACACATAACAAGCAGCACTTACAGCCTCAGCCCAGAATGGAACAGGTAATTGAGAGTCTGCAAGCATTGTCCTTGCTGCTTCTATAAGAGTTCTATTCTTTCTTTCTGCAACTCCATTTTGTTGAGGATTTCTAGCAATACTGAACTCTCTTTTAATTCCTTTCTTGGCACAAAATTCATCCATTAGCTGATTCTTGAATTTAGTCCCATTATCACATCTAATGCCTCTAACCTTGAGTCTTAACTGATTTTCAACTGCTATTACAAGATCATGAATAACATCAAAAGTTTCATCTTTAAAGCATAAGAAAAAGACCCAACTAAATCTGTTACAGTCATCTGTTACAACCAAGCAGTACTTCTTCTTGTTCAGACTAACAACTGAAACAGGTCCAAACAGATCCATGTGCAGCAATTCCAAAGGCTCTCTAATGGTTTTCTCATCAATCTTCTTACAAGAAGCCTTGTGTTGTTTACCTTTCTTACAAGTAAGACATGAGTAGTCATTCTTGAATGTTTTAGAAGGTAAACCTCTAACTAAATTACCTCTGACCAGCTTATTGATGTTCTTGAAATTGACATGCCCCAATCTTCTGTGCCATTGATGTGCTTCTTCCAAAGTTGCTCTTGCAATCAAACATGTTGCTCTTTCAGCAGAGTTTACATTCTTTAAGTCTATGTTGTACACATCATTAGTTCTTGGTGCTCTGAGCAACACAAAGTTTCTATCTTCTAACTTGAAATCAGGAGAAAGTATAAGACATTTTGTGTCAAAGAATAACACGGGGTACTTCTTATCACAAATCTGAGAGACTGACAAAAGATTAAATTTGAGCTCCTTCACATATCTAACATCTTCAAAATCATTGTTTCCTGCCTTGATAGTTCCTTTGCCAGTAATTCTTCCTCCATCAGGATCATTCCCAAATGCAACTTTTCCTCCAAAATAAGCTTTAAAATCTGACAAGAGCTCCTTTTCTCCTGTCATACTGCCAGAGCAACCACTATCTACAATAAGATGATCTTTAAGCTCCTCCTCTGGGTTGCCCTGCATTCACATGAAAAAGGTTAGTTATTTTTAGGAACCCAAGCCATTACTGACTTGTGTTCCCCTTGTGGAGTGACATGCTCAAAATTTTTGAGTATGTAATCACCACTATCTTTGAAAGCATGATCAAGAATTAAGGTTTTTGTTTCCAAAATTGTTGGTTTATCATGATCAATTTTCCCTTTTTCACCCTTAACCTCTGAAAGTACTGGTTCTACCCCAGTAGTACTTTCTTTCTTAACCCATTTACTTGTAACTTTAGGAGTTGGGTTCTTGGTTCTAGCATCTTTTCCTGTGTTGTAACGCCTTCTAGGTTTGTAGTGATTGAACCTCCTAGGTCTTACACTTGTGTGTTTGCTAGAAGCATCTTGGTTAGGGAACTTTCTATCAGTACTTTGTGAAGGTACTGAGGGTCTGGAGTATGACCTTTTCTGATGAGGGTACATATAGTCTTGTGAGAAATTACTATGGTTAACCCTATTTGTGTAATTCCAAACTGGCTTGTTCTCCCTATGACTTGGTTGTGCAGTTCTGGTCTTTGGATATTTACTTAAGTATTCTGAATGATAATCACAGTCTTTAATCAAATGATGAGGACTATAACATACATAACAGACCTTTGGACCAATATCCCCAAATCCCCTTCTATAAGATTTTCTAAAATTAGCAGTATTTTGAAAGAATTTTCTTTGAGGTACTGCTGAGTGATCAGCAGTACTTCGAAAAGTGTTTGGAGGTACTGCTTGTTTTGAAAACTTGTTCTCTTCAACCTTAGGTTCTTCAATAGACTTTTCTAAAGTTTCAGGGTTAGATTTACTTTTAAGCTTTTTCCTAAACTCTAGATTATCTACACCATAACAGTCAACATCTTTTCTAGGTGGTTAAAAGCTACCTGGGGGTGAGGAACTGCATTATATCCTTTTTCTTTCTTAAATACAGGAGGTGTTGGACTAGGATATTCCTCATCACTAGAAGTGTTTTCATCTAGACTTATGAACTCTTCATTACTATTGGAGGTATCTACTGTAAGATTTAGTTCCTTGCCCTTAAATGGAATGCCTTCATTGCTATCATTATCATAACCTAGGCCTGTTTTAATATTTGATGTTTTTTGCTTTTTAACAAATTGAACATGTGACACACCTGCCTCATTCCACACAACAAGTTTTTCTAACAACTTGTCCCTTTTAGCAGTCACTTTCTCTAGTTCAGACACCTTACATCCTAGTTTCCATTCACTTAACTTAACTAGGTAATCCTGTTGTTTATATGTTTCAGCCGATGCTACTTCATTATTTTCATGTGTAATGATTTTGGCCTCCATTGACTCTAAAGTCAATTGATAACCAGTTATCTCAGCCCTAGCTTTTTGACATTTATCTCTTTCAGCTACATATTCACTAAGTAACTTTTGATACATATCATTGCACTTAGAGCATTCCTCAGAGCTAGTGGATGAACTTGGTGAAGCAACTACCATAGCAAGCTGAACAGGTGCTTCTTCAAACTCCATGCTCCAACCAAAGCTTCCTAGACCATCTCTTGACTCCAAAGCAGCATATCCAGGCTCTTCATCAAATGCAGTGCTCCAGTCTTCTAATGCAACCATTGAATAGGTTATAGGTTCATCATCAAACTCATTGGACCAATCAATCTCTGACAGATTCTCTTGAGCAACCAAAGCTTTTGGTTTTGGTTCAGTAATTGGAATCTCTTTTCTTTCAGGCTTGGGTGGTTCAATCATCTTGTTTTCTTGAAACTTTGCAAATTTGCATTCCCTTGCAAAGTGACCAGTCCTTAGACAGTTGAAGCACTTAATCTTGGACTTATCAAATGTTATTCCTTGTTTAGCTCTGAAATTGATGCCTTTTCCTGTCTTATTCACATACTTCTTGATCCTTGCAGTGAGCATGGCAACTTGCCATCTGATATCAATTTCTTCCAAAGCATCATCATCTATCTACAATACATCTTCTTGATAGGTGACATGTAGAGATGCTTGTTGAGCAAAGAATGAACATAGAACTTCATCTGAGGTGGGGGTAAGTGATTGTGATGAATTGGTGGTAACCATTGTTGTACATGGAACCTGTGTTTTAGTCACAGTACTTTGAACAGGATAAGTAGTACCTTTGTTGGAAGTACTGCTTCTGTTTTCAGAAGAGACAAAAGCAATGTTTTGGGGTTTCTGATGTGTGCTTGAACCTGTAGTACCATTCATCTCATGCTCATACACCTTCAGATTGTTGTAGAGATCATCAAAGTCCATAGTATCCAGCCCTGGTTATCCTCTGACCATAGTAGCAACTACATGCCATGCTGATGGCAAACTTCTCAAGAACTTCAAATTAGCATCTTCAACTGATGCCTCAGCATCATATAGTTCTAGCATACTCAGAAGATGTTAGAATCTTTCATAAGCAGAATCAAGACCTTCTCTTTCTCCAACAGTGAAAGTTTCAAATAGTTGCTTCAGCAAATTCCTATGTATCTTCTTGGAAGCATCATTACCTCCAAACTTCTTCTTTATTGTAGCCCATAATTGTTTGGCATCCTTGGCATCATGAAACTTTAATAAGTGACCATCAAGAATAGCAGAAAGCAGTATGTTGAGAGCTTTGTCTTGATTTCTTTTGGTAGCAGCAGGTACAGTAGGTTTAGGTGGTGTTGGTTGTCCAGGTACCTCTACTGGTTCATCAATTTTCATGTTACCATTGACAATCACATCCCACAGTGCATGGTCTGTGATGGCGATGTACTGCCTCATCTTCATGGCCCATATGTTATATTCTCCCTTTTTAACAATAGGGATTCTAACAGCAGTGATTGAGGGAGCAGGTGCAGCTTCTGTCGACATCTTGAAGGGTTTGTAGTGAAATCGGTTTAAAGGTTTGTCTTCTTAATCAGATTTTCCAACACAAGCTCTGATACCACTTGTTGGATCGATGTACTCTGATCAAACTACTTTTGTAGCTTGTAAAGATTTAATAATATTAAGTAAACTTAAAACTATTAATATTGAAACACTGTTTAACCTTGTAAAGTATGCGGAATCTACTAACACAAAGCTTAAGAAGAACTTTTATATTAACCAAACTTTGAACCTGCTTTGTTACACAGATTCACTAAGAATCCCTAACTATTTATCGACTTTGAACAACTCTAAAACTTATGAAACTTATATCGACTAATACCCCTTAAGGCTCTTTATATAGATAACCTTAAGTCAGTTTACAACATATAATCCTTGAACGACAAGCCATTATCCCTAAGTAATTCTAGAATATTCGTTCAATATTACACATTAATCCTTAGCTAGTATCGCACATAAGTCCTTGTTTCCTTCGAAGTACTTTAAACATTCTTCAGTAACATCAGTACTTTGACTTTTACCTTCAGCGGTACTTTGACTTTATTCTTCATGCAGCAGTACTTTGACTTACAGAAGTACTTTGATATTTTATATCCCAACAATTCCCTCTCCTGTTTCATCTATGTTTTCCAATTTAACATTTCCCCATGCTCTAGGAAGAGCATCATAGATAAAACCATTAATGTGTGCCCAAGGGACCATTCCCTTGTGTGGAGCCATGAATGTGATAGCTTCGTATTTAAATTCGGATGAAATTACTTCATTAGAAATCACATTTAATTGCTCTTTATCATAATAGAGTTTAATTCGGTGCCCATTTACAATGAAACTTCCACCATGTTTGTCATAAAGTTCAACATAACCTGATGGAAATCCATGTTTCACTACATATGGTCCAAACCATTTTGGCTTGAGTTTAGGAGCCTTAAACTTGTATTTCATATTGAAGAGCAGAACTTTATCTCCAGCTTTGAATTGTTTTCGAATTCTCAGCTTTCTATCATGGTATGCTTTGGTTCTTGCTTTATATAGCTTGGAGTTTTCATAAGCTTGAAGTCTTAACTCATCGAGTTCATGTAATTGCAAAAATCTCTTTTCTCCAGCTATTTTTAGATCAGGATTACAGCTTCTTAACGCCCAATAAGCACGGTGTTCAAGTTCGAACGGTAGATGACATGTTTTCCCATACAAGAGTCTGTATGGTGTTGTACCAATTGGTGTCTTATTTGCCGTACGAAATGCCCATAGAGCGTCGTCTAATTTCCTTGACCAAACGGAAGGATTGTCATTAACCGTTTTTTCAAGTATTCTTTTTATAGTTCTATTGGTATTTTCGACTTGACCACTAGTTCGTGGATGATAAGCTGTAGCAAAACGATGATGAACTCCATATCGTTTCATTACTTTCTCCATTTGTTTATTACAGAATTGAGATCCTCTATCACTTATTAAACCTTTAGGAATTCCATAGCGAGCAAAAAGCTTTTTGAGAAAGTTGACAACAACTCGTGCATCGTTAGAAGGAAGAGCTTCAGCTTCAACCCATTTGGAAACATAATCGATTGCAACGAGGATATATTCGTATTTGTGTGATTTAGGGAAGGGTCCCATAAAATCAAATTCCCCAAATGTCAAATATTTCACAGACTTGAATGCTCTTTTGAGGCATTTCGTCTCTTTGAGAAAGGTTACCGGATTTTTGGCACGCATCGCAGTTTTGAACGAGAGTATACGCTTCTTTGAAAATTGTAGGCCAATAGAATCCATCATCAAAAACTTTTCTAGCTGTAGTGGAAGGACCATAATGTCCCCCAGTTGGGCCATGATGACATTCATCAAGAATTTTTCTTGTTTTGGCACCCGAAACACATCTTCGTATCATTTCATCCTTGCACATTTTAAAAAGGTAAGGTTTCTCTCAAGAATAGTGTTTTAGTTCTGAAAAGAACTTACTACGTTGGTAGTGACTCATCCCTTTTTTAAGAATATCTCCTGCAAGATAATTTGCGTAATCTGCAAACCATGGTATTTCCTCATCATCATCTTTATCTATCGTCATGAGAGTTTCTTCTGGAAAATAATCATTAATTTCATTTTCTTTTACTTCTTCCAAGTTTGGATTCTCGAGACGTGACAAATGATCTGCTGCAAGATTTTCTGCTCCTTTCTTGTCTTTTATTTCGATATCAAATTCTTGAAGTAATAAAATCTATCTGATAAGACGCGGTTTTGCATCTTGTTTGGCAAATAGATATTTGAGTGCGGAATGATCTGTAAAAACTATCGTTTTTGAAAGCACGAGATAAGATCTGAATTTGTCGAATGCAAAAACTACGGCTAATAATTCTTTCTCCGTAACCGTATAGTTTTGTTGAGCATTGTTGAGTGTTTTACTAGCAAAGTATATTGGACGAAAATGTTTTCCTTCACGTTGTCCTAAAACAGCTCCAACAGCGAAATCGCTTGCATCACACATGATTTCAAATGGTAGTGACCAATTAGGTGCAACCATAATTGGGGCACTAGTCAATTGACTTTTCAATGTTTCGAAAGCTTTAATGCAGTCAGCATTGAAATCAAATACAGAATCCTTTTCTAAAAGTTTAGTCATAGGACGTGATATTTTTGAAAGATCTTTGATAAATCGGCGGTAAAAACCGGCATGTCCTAGAAAACTTCTAACGGCTTTAACGTTAGTTGGTAGAGGTAATTTGGTGATAACATCTATTTTAGCTTTGTCTACTTCCATCCCTGAACTTGATATCTTGTGTCCTAACACAATTCCTTCAGTTACCATGAAATGACATTTTTCCCAATTAAGAACTAGATGTGCTGCTTCACATCTCTCAAGCATTTTATCGAGATTGGAAAGACAAGTTTCAAAAGAATCACCAAAAACTGAAAAGTCATCCATGAAAACTTCCATAGATGTCTCATGCATGTCTTGAAATATTGCGATCATACACCTTTGAAAAGTTGCAGGTGCATTACATAGACCAAAAGGCATACGCCGATAAGCGTGGGTTCCAAAAGGACATGTAAATGTGGTTTTCTCTTGATCGGCTGGATCGATAGGAATTTGGAAATATCCCGAAAAACCATCAAGGAAGCAAAAGTATTTGTTTCCTGCTAATCTTTCGAGCATCTGATCCATGAACGGTAAAGGAAAATGATATTTCCTGATGGCTTTGTTAAGTTTTCTGTAATCAATACATACTCGCCATCCAGTGACAGTTCTAGTAGGAACTAATTCATTCCTTTCATTCGTCACTACAGTCATTCCTCCTTTCTTTGGAACACAATGAACTGGACTCACCCATGGGCTATCCTCGATAGGATAAATAATTCATGCGTCAAGAAGTTTAATGATTTCTTTCTCAACAACTTCTTTCATATTTGGGTTGAGTCGACGTTGTCTTTCTACAATGGGTTTAGTACCTTCTTCACAATTGAAATTGTGTTTGCAAAAATATGGACTAATTCCTGGAATATCAGAAGTTTTCCATGCAAAAGCGCGTTTATGCTTCTTAAGAACAGAAACGAGTCTTTCTTTTTGATTTGTTTCGAGCAACGACGATATGACTACTGGAAGAAGTGAATTTTCTTCTAGGTAAGCATATTCTAAATTATTAGGAAGGGTTTTGAGTTCCAAATCAGTGGGTGGTTCTTCTAGAGATGATTTGATTTTCAATTGATCTTTCTCAGTGATATCTTCAAATTTCTCTTCTTCCTCTTCTTCTAATTTTACTTCCATTTCCTCAAATTCTTTATCAGAATCTGTTTCACTGATATTTTCTGAAGTAGTCATGAATGGTTTCAAATCATCAAGTCATGCATCCAATTCTTCTTCAGTGACTTCATCAATTACATCGATGTTATAGCATGTGTCATCACTGGAATTTGGATATTTCATTGCTTTATCGATTAAGAATGTGATTCGATCTTCTCTTACTCCAAGATTGAGTTCTTTGCCTTTGACTTTAATCATGGTGTCAGCAGTGTTCAAGAAAGGTCTTCCTAAGATTAAGGGTACTCGACTATCTTCTTCCATTTCTAAGATGACAAAATCTACAGGAAAAACAAATTTACCAACTTGAACAAGCATATTTTCAGCAACCCCAACAGGATATTGGTATGTATGGTTGACTAATCTTATACTCAGCTTAGTAGGTTTCAATGTATTCATGGAAAGTTTAGAATACAACGAATAGGGAATCAAATTGATACTTGCACCTAGATCGGCTAAAACATCACATGTGATGTTGTTTCCTAATGTACATGGTATAAGAAAACTTCCAGGATCTCCAAGTTTTGGTGGAATTTTGTTTTGAATTATAGCAGAGCATTCTTCATTGAGAACGGTAGCGGAAATTTGTTCCAACTTGTTTCGATTATTAAGAAGTTCTTTCAAAAATTTCCCATAATTGGGCATTCCAGCTAGAACATCAACGAGGGGTACGTTAATTCTAACTTCTTTGATCATCTCCAAAAACTTCTTATTTCGCTCCTCTCTTTTCTCTTTTCTTAGGGCTAGTGGATATGGTATTTTCGGTGTATAAGGTTTTATTGGTAGAACGGTATTTTCTTTGGTTGGTTTTTGGGTTGGTTCTTCTTCAACTGCTTCTTCTTCAGCTTCTTCCTCCTCCTCATCTTGAATAAGAGTGTTACCGGTAGGAATGGGTGGTGGATCATATGAGAGACCACTTCGCGTGAATACAGCATTGATATGCTCATTTCTGTTTTGTGGCGGACGATAATTCTTATCATTTGATCCAGATGGTTTTGGATTGGATTGGGTGTTACTTGGTAATGTACCAGGAATTCGAGAAGAAAATTGATCAGAAAGTCTACCAAATTTTTGTTCAAGATCCTGGATAGAAGCTTGATGATTTTTCTGACCTTGCTCATCTTTGGTTTTGAGATTAAAAAATTGAGTTTTTGCAAACTCATTTGTGGTTCTTTGAGCATTTACGAATTCTCGCATCATTTTTTCGAAATCAGATTCTTCCTTTTTATCTGAATTTGTTGGGTTTGGATTGTATGTTCGGGGTTGAAAATCACGGTTGTTATCCCTTTGTTGGCGGTTTTGCCAATTTCCAAAACTTCTTCCGTAATAATTACCACGAAAACCTCCTCCACGATATCCTCTTTGGACATAATTGGCTTCCCCTTCGTTGGGTCTATTCATAGGTTGGTCATCACACTCGGATGATGTGTGATTTCCTCCACAATTATTACAGCCATCTCGCATTTCTTTCATTTCTCCTTTTATATATTTGTATTGCGAGTCCATTTTAGAAGACAAGGCTTTTATTTTGTCCATGAGATTCGAATTATCTGAACTTTCGGCAAAAGCAACGGTTTTTCGTAGGAGTTTGGTTTTAGAATCTTTTGACCAATCGAGTTTAAGGAGTACTCGATCTTCAAGTAGTTGATATGCCTCGTTAGGTGTTTTGTAAAGGAAAATTCCTCCGGCATCAAGGATTGCTTGGGATGCTTCATCAAGACAATGATAAATGATTTGGATTATTGTTCCTCGTCCTAAATTATGACCATGACAACTTCGAAGCAAATCTTTCATGTGAAGCCAAGCTTAAACAAGAGATTCATTAGGATTTTGTGAAAAAGCACGAATTTCTCCCATTAGTCTATCATACATGGCAGGTGGAAAGAAAAAAGCTGGCCTGATCTCCTCCCAAGTATTGATAGTTCCTGGGTTGATCGTCAGCCATGGATATTGGTTCAAAAAAATTGGAAATCGGATGTTCTTCAGAAAGATTATCAAACCAATTAAGAATAGATGAAGATCTCTTCTTACGAAACAAACTTTCGGGATCGGATAAAGGTGTACTAAGCTTTTTAGTAGTAGAACGAGTGTTCATACAACTACCAAGAGAATCGAGTCAATTACCTAAATGAAAGAACAAGAAAATAAAAAAATCGAAAACAGAAAAATCTATCCGAATCGGTTGGATACCAAACTGATCGGATGGATGCTACGGTAAAATAAAAAAAATGGGAAACCGATCGGCTGGAAGTCTATCCGATCGGATAGATGCTACGGATTTTTTTTTTTTTTCTTTTTTTTTTTTTTTTTTTTTTTTTTTTTTTAGAATACGAACACGAAAAGAAACGGACTTTTAAAAGTTAAAGAAACACAATCAAAATCCCCGGCAACGGCGCCAAAAACTTGATGTGCTATTTGTTAGTGCAAGTTTTAAATTTATAAGGGTGAATTACCAAATCTAGAAACAGCACATACGAGCAAGTGTACTCGTCCGTTATAGCAAGATATGATGGTAAGTCGGGATCGTTCGCAGGAATTTGTGAGAGAATCAGAATATAAGTCTAAAAGTAAATCTCTAATGTACGCAAATAAGATAATAAGCAAATTCAATAATTTAAAAACTACACTTGTTTAGACTAGTTTTCTACTCAATGACACACATGATTGTGATAACTTTTGATAACATGTTGGTTGAAATAATTAGATGGTGATCTAATCTATTGTTTCTACAAGTTAAACCTTCGTCAAGATTTTAGTTCATAAAAACAAGCTTTAGGTGTAAACCAATCAATTCAAGATCTATCCAAGGTTCATAAGGTATGGTGAATATCATAAACACAAGAATAAACTCTTATTACAAATCAAATACTCTTAGGAAATGGTCAATACAAAAGGTAACCTATTCATAGACAAAAAGGTTAAAATTGTTTATAAATATTTAAACTTTCGTCCAACTAAAGGTTTACAAACAATCCGATTTGATGTTATAAAAGCATTCTCATTACAATCATACTTCTTGTTTCTTTGTTTAGTCAAGAATAATTATGGTGAAAAACAATCATTCATAGACAAATGATTATAACTAATTGAGTAATAACAAATCTTTCGACCCTTGAAACTATTATCAATTAGTTAACCTTGGCTAAACAAATGTCACGATGAAACTAAAGGTACAATTGGTTCTTAGGATTGAATTAAAATTGAATTAAAACATGTTATCACAATCATAACTATCACTAAGTATAAAACATCATCAAAACAAGTGTAAAAAGATTACTAGCCACTCATAGCAAACATGCAAATAAACTCATAATATTTAACATTAAAATCCATGGTTTTAAGTCTTACAATGATTTGAAATTGATAACAAATGACAAGGTATTGATAACCTAAGTGTTGGTGATAATTTCTTGAGATTTTTGGACTCCAAATGTTGCTTCCGTGGTCCTCCAAAGTTCCTGGTTCTTTCTGCACGAATTTTCCTCCTTTGAGAGCTAGATGATGATAATAATTGAGAGTAGTAATGAGAGTAAATGGTATCTTGAATGGTGGCTTCAATTGTGCATTCTTGAGGTGCTTATATGTTTGTCCAATACTCCTAGTAATGAATAGGGACTTAAATGTTGGAACTTGGACAATAAGACACTAAGAGGGCCTAGAACCATGGGACAAAAGACCAAGATTCGTGCACAAAAGTTGGCAAAAACATGCAGAAATGACCATCCGATCGGTTGCGGGTTGATACCGATCAGATGGAAATGTTCATTATGGCTATCCGATCGGTTAGACTCCAACCGATCGGATGGTAGATCCTGGCTGCTTTGGACTTTGACTTTTCCTTGTGTAGTTCTTTATGCACTATCCAAACTTGATTAACTTCTGAACTTGGAACTTTGAGATGACAAAACTTAGGTTCTCATATGAATTGCTTCACAGATTGGACTTTTGAGCTTGGGAATCTTCGTGTAATCGCGTATACTTCATTTTCTTCACTTTTTCTCAATTTTTCCTGCATTTGGCTACATATGCTACAAAAACATACTTTGATACGATTTAGTGAAAAAGCATATAAAAACAACCAAATAACATACACAACAACACTAATAACGCTTATAAAAACATGTTAACTTTGAGCGTTATCAGGTGTATACTATATTGAGGGCAATGGCAACAGTTAAACCTCTTTTTGAAGCGATGCATGGGTTAAGCAAAGAAAGAAAGAAATAAGAAAAATGGGGTTCGGAGACTTGATTGATTTTCCAATTAATGAATTACCAACAAGGCTAGCATTTTATGTAGTAGACAGCCTCGATGTAGAAGGAATGAACCTTAGGATTCCAACGGGTAACTTAAAAATTTCTCCACAAATAGTGAAGTTTGTTCTTGGGTTACCAAAGGGTTCAAGGAGGTTGGAAAGGAATGAAGGAGAAATAAAAAAGAATGATCGATTTGAGCAAGAATGGAAGGATCAATACAAAGATGAAAAGAAGTTGACTATAAATTCAATATCAAAGAAGATATTAAAGACAACAAACACAGATTTCATCTTCAGAATGAACTTTTTGATGCTAGTTGCAAATACATTTGGAGAATGTGATTACAACCATGTTGTAAAAACCACGGTATTGGAAAACATTCTTGAAGAAGATGACGTGACAGAAATAGACTAGTGCAGTTATGTGTATGAATGTGCGAAATCATCAAAAAAATTTGGGCAATAAGAAAGAGGGATACGACGGAGGTTGTCTACTTTGGGCCAGTAACATTCTTGATGGTAACTCCTAAAGTTTTATTTGTTTTTTTCTTTTAATAAACAAGTTATGATTGAAAAAATATATATATACATGCATTTATTTTTTGTGTTCAATTGTTTTTTTCTTCAAGTATCACTGGAAATACTATCAATTACTTTCATTTGTTAAAAAGACTATATGAGGTATCACCTGTGATACCTCATATGAATGTTTTTTATTTATGTTTCATCTGATATAATTGTTGGTGAAACAGCTTGCATATTTATAATATACAAAGTTTGATGCAATGAATGTGCCAAGAAGATACCCAGCTTTCAAAAGCTGGAACGCAAACCTGCTGAAAGCAGGGAGACTCTAGAAATGGATGTAAGTAAATACTTTGGGATGGTGGAGATAATAGGAGATCTAGGAGGTCTAAATAAAAAAGAAAGAACTGCTCAAAAACAGGTGAGTGTATGATATCTCTTGTGATATTATATTATAATATGAATAATATTATTTTATGACTTTAAAAGTATAATTAATGATTTCTTCAACATTAAATTGATTTTCAGGAAATTTATCAGATGTTAGAAGATAAAATAGAAAGCATTGTGAGTGATAAAGAATGATTTGAAGAAACAATCATAGATACAAGTTTGGAAATGATCAAAGGCTTAATCAATATAGAGAGAGATTGAATGAGATTTTCATAAACCCAAATGGAAAATTCAAACAAAGAAGTCCGTTGTATTCATCATCAACAGAATCAAGCTCTATCAAATTTTCAACGAGCGATGATGAAGATGACAACAATGGAGAATCTATGATAGTCGATGATGATGAAGCAGATAAACAAGAGGATGTGCAAAGGAATGGAAATGATGAAGATACGACAAACAACAAGAGTAATATAAGGGAAGAGGCTTCAGTGAACAATGAAGGGACATGTAATATAATGGATGAAGCTGCAGGAAACAAAGATGTAAGTAGTAGCAAAAACGATGTAGTTCCGAAAAACAACGATGTCAGCAGTAGACACAAGGTACATTTATTTTTTTTGCTTTTACATGTATTTTTCGTTTAAGTATCACAGGTGATATGAGGTATCACTGGTGATATAGTATTAGTTATCACTTGTTATATTATCTTTTTAATTTTTAATTTTTACTTTTTTTTTATTTTTAGGTTATTGTTTTTTGTTATTTAATATCCCTTGTGATATTATGTGTTTTTAATGTTTTTTTTAATTTCATTTTTTATAGGATGAAAAAATGAATGAAGCTGAAAATATCCAAGATGATCTATCAATTTTTGACGAATTACTGGATAAAACTGATAAAGAACTTAAAAAAGAATTCAGAGAAATGAAAGAGAAAGAAGCCAAATTGGGTTCAAAAACGCTTGAAGACTTAACTGATGAAGAATTTTTCGAAGTTATCCGAGTCGCTGAATGGCAGAATTTTGGGAATCAGAAAAACGTTGAAGAGAAACAGACGGAACAAGCAGGCGAATCTTCACAAAAAGAACAACAAAATGAACAAGCAGGTCCATCTAGTTGTAAAAGTAGGGAGCACATTTTTGCGTTCACACCGTATATGTATGAAAAAGTCAGCACAACAGAAGAGCTAACAGATGATGAAATACTATTGGCCAGAAGCATCTTTTGTATGCAAGGAAATTAAGCATAAGATTAACTTTAATTTTTTATGAGCTTTATTTGAATGTAACACAGGTGATACATAAGATGTTATCTTTAAAAAATAAAATAAGTAAGTAGTATCACCTGTGATACATAAAAGAAATTAGTAATATGTGCAGTTTCTTATAGAAATCACCTGTGATATTGTGAAAAACAGAGAGTAAGTTTTCAGGGATCAATCAGTAGAATTAATGAGAATGTACGTGCAATAATTAGCACCAGGATTGAAGATTGAAACTCCTGTGATTGACACTTTTGCTTCTATCCTAAATCACGAGGAACGGGAGTTAGAGAAAGATATCAAAAGACATTACATTTATACATCAATGATGGTAAGATAAATTTAATTTAAATTTAATGTATTTATTATTGAATGTAACTATGAATTAACTAAATTTAACTTGTTCCTTTTTGTTTGTTTCGGAGCCATTTTGGCGGGGCGTACTAAACCCACTACGTACCACACCATTTAATTATCAATCAGCTGCCTGGAATAATACAGGATAAACCAGAGAGCATGGAAACCAAGATTGAAAAACAATACGAAGAGTTTTCAAAGAAGGTTTTAATTTAAATGGAAGATGATATAAGCAAGCTACAATTTGAAGATGTTGATTTGGTATATCATATAACTTTTATAAATTAATAAATGAATTTAGTATATTCTTTTAAAACTAACATCATTTTTAAAATTTTATGATAACAGGTTTTCTTCCCAGTCATAGCATATGAGCATTATTACCTAATAGTTTTCAACATCTTGAAAGGAACATCTGTGATAATTGATATCAGTGATTCCATTGCAACTTATGAAGAAAAGTACAAAGGAAACTATGAGTTTGTGGTAAGAAACACTTTGTTTTTCATTTACTGAATATCACTTGTGATATTCATAGTATCACTTGTGATATTCGTAGTATCACTTGTGATATTCATAGTATCACTTGTGATATTCATAGTATCACTTGTAATATTTAGAATATCACTTGTGATATTCATATTATCAATTTTGACATTCTGAATATCACTTGTGATATTAGTCTATAAATTACACTTTGTATTTTCAATTTTTCAGAGTGGTGTTTTTGCAAAACATTTGTCAACATATCTACATCCAAAAGCAGAAGATTATATGAATGAAAAAGAGAAACCAACAATCTTAAACATGAAGTGGAAGACAAAGAAAGAAAAAATAGATTGCAGTTTGTACGTGATGATGCATATGTAAAATTATGAAGGAAAGAAAAAATGGGAAATAGGCATGCTAGAAGAAACAAACAAAAACCATCGAATTCAGACGAACAATTTGAGAGCCAAGTATGCAGCAAAGATGATGCTTCATGAAGTAAATGAAAAGCAAAAAATGATGTCAGACTATGCGTTAAAGTTTGCAGCTGAGAACCCAGACAAAACAGAAGCAGAAAAGATTGTAAATTAAGCAATAATGAAAAAGATTGCAGAACAAGATGAACAAGATAAAAAAGGAAAATAGTGACAAGTGGTCAATGATTAGAGATTTAGGTTTTAAGACAGTTATTTTGTTATGGTTTATCACAAGAGATACAAAGTGATAACTTAATGTTTAAGTTTTAGTTTTTTAAAATTTCTATGCTTTTATTATATTTTATGCTAGAGAAACTCATAGGAAAATAGTGCCAAGTGGTCAATGATTAGAGATTTAGGTTTTAAGACAGTGATTTTCTTATGGTTTATCACAAGTTATACAAAGTGATAACTTAATGTTTATGTTTTAAACGTTTTTGTCCATTTCTAAATGTTTTCGGCCATTTTCAGGCATTTTCGTACGTTTTTGAATATCAAGTTTTATTCTTTGATGGTTAGAATATCACAAGTAATATTCTTAATAACACAAGTGATTTTCAACTAAGAAAACATGAAAATCACATGTAATATTCAGAAAATCATAAGTGATATTCAGGAAATCAAAAGTAATATTCAGAAAATCACAAGTGACATTCAGAAAATCACAAGTGATATTCTAAGTATCACAAGTGATATTCAACTAATGTTTTCTAAATATTACAATTGATTTACAAATAATATTTTGTAACATGAATATCACTTGTTATTTTCTGAATATCACTTGTGATATTCAGAATATCACTTGTGATATTCAGAATATCATTTGTGATTTTCATGTTACAAAGTATTAATTGAAAATTACTTGTGATGTTTAGAATATCACAAGTGATATTCTGAATATGACAAGTGATACTCTAAATATTACAAGTGATATTCTAAATATGACAAGTGATATTCAAAAAATAATAATAATAAGTAATAATAATAACAATTATAGGCTAGCTTCTAAAGAAGTTACAGTTGGCTTAAATTCCGATATTGTCTGTAACATTTTGCCTAGTCTGTTAGTACTAAAATAATCTGATCAACCTACTTCTAAACAAGTTAACAAAGCAAAGTTGCGTATTGTTTACATTAAATAAAAATACATAATTAGCTTCCACTTGGTCCTATGTTCTTTAGTTCTGCCTTCTTTTTGTTAATTGCTTCATTGACGACCTTGTTCATTGTTTCTACCTCTGGGTATTCTGCAGCAAACTGGTATGCATATTCAGTCATCTTTTTTTTTTTTTTTTTTTTTTTTTTTTTCGTCTTCATTTTCCTCATGAAGAACAATCTTTGCTGCATACTTTGATCTTAAGTTATCTATCTGCTCCCTGTGTCCTTTGTCTTTTTCATCAAACAGTCCTGTTTCCATTTTGTTGCAACTGTCTCTCCTTCATAGCTCTCCATATGTGCCATCATGTATACTCCACAGTCTATTCTCTGATGTTTAGTTCTCCATTTCATTTTCAGTACCTTTGGTTTGAAATTTTCATTCATGATATCTTCGTTTGTATGTCCATAAGTTATTAGATGCATTAGGAAAACACCTTTCTGAAAGAAAAAAAAAATGATAAAAGAAAATGACAATTAGAGACCAATATACCTTTTTTATCACTTGTTATATAAAACTGTCCTTACCACTAAATCATGGTTGTCTTTGTACTTCCCATCATACATTGCATCTGAGTTGCTGTTTTCAATGATAACAGCGTTTCCTTTTTGTATGTGGAAAACTATGAGATAGTAATGGTCACTTGATATTATTGGGAAGAACACCTGACAGAAAGAAAAAACATGTAAATAAATTTAATAGTATAGAGTATTTGACAGATAAGTTAATCATATCACAAGTGATATACCAGGTCAACATCTTCCATTTGCATCTTTTGCAAATCTTCTTTCATTTGTAGCTTCGAAAGATCTTGAAACATATCATACTGTTTACTTATCAGTTTTTCTTTTTGTTTTTCTTTCTCTTTTTCATTTATTTTCTTGATTTCTATTAGCCCCGGCAGCTGTTCATTAAAAGTAATAATAATTAATCTAAGATATAAATATATTTAATTATATTGCTATAATTGGGAATTAAACGGTTCATACCATCATCCCTGTGTAAAAATAGTGACGTTTGAAAGGCTTTGTTGAAAACCGTTCCTCGTTATTAAGGATTGAAGAAAATATGTCAATCACCGAACTTTCAACTTCTAAGCCTGGTGCTAGCGATTGTATGCTCATTCTAATCATCATATTTCCATCTTTGTCATTGAAAATTGTTTCTCTGTATAAAAAACAGGATTTTTCAATATTATAAGTTGTACCCATAAGTATAAGAAACAAAATATATTACTTTTGATATTTTAACAACTAAATTATATTTCATGTTAATCTTACGCTTCATCCCCTTGCATTGAAAAGATGCTTCTGTAACAATTCGCAATTTCAGGTTAACTTTTATTCCCGAAAATTTCACTATTCACTTTTTTTCTATTCACTTTTACTATTAACTTTTCACTATTCATCTCAGAAATTTTTATTTCATATTCTCGTAAGTTAAACTATTTTAACGATAATCCGAGAGTTTGACGCTCGTCGGATCATTTCTGCAAAAATCACAAAGCCGTGTCCGAGATTTACTTTTAGGTTTAAACGTCATTCTAGCATCCCGATATGTCCATAAAACATTATAAACAATAGAAATATGATTTTCTATCATTTTAGGACAATTCCAAAAGTTTCGGAATTTTACATTTTTCAGTTCAGCGTTTTACGCGAATTGCGCGTTTTAGACCCGTGTTTCCAGTTTTTAGCAGGGTTTTAGCACCCGATAGAACCTACCACTCATTTTATATTTTATTATGGACTATATTGACATGTTTGACCATACTTTCAAGTTTCATATTTTTAGGATACCCGGTTTTACGTTTCGTGACTTAAAAACTTACGGTTAGCGATTTACGGAGTCAAAACTAGCTACATACTTAGGATATTATCATCCAAAGACCATGACTACTCATCTAGTCACCCTTATCCTTGGAAAAACAACTTAGGAGGGGGGGAGTCACCATGTGTGGTTAAATCTTGACTTTAGCCATTAGATCTTACTTAATTACAACTTTGTCACCAAGTTATAGCACTTTCCTAGCCACCTTCCTAACCTCCTCATTCATAGTATAAATAGCAAGCTAATCTCTTCCTTTCTTCATCACCAAAAACTCCACAACCTCAATACCTAGCACCATGATCCTTTGATCTTCAATATACAAGTTACACTACAAAGTTCAAGGTCTTAGTATTCTCTACCTAGTTCTTAAGTTTGTTTGGTGATTCCATGGTTGAATTAAGAGCTACACAAGGTTACGAGGGCTGAAGTTAAATGGTTTTCACAAGGTTTATATCAAGTCTATCAATGGTTACAAGAGTTATGGTGAAGGGTTTACAAGCTTAGGTTTAGTGTCCTAGTTCTATACTTGACTTCCTTTCTTTAGAAAGCCAAAAGTTGTAAGCAAACCCTTATACACTTTCTTGCTCAATATCATTTCATGCTTATTATGTTTCTTTCATGCTATATATGGTCTTTGTATTGTGTTCATGATGTTTAAAAATGGATAAAACAAGTATTGGTATACATATGTTAACTTATGACAAGTAAACAAGCAAACTAGTGATTTTTATGAAAAACCACAACCACAATAGTATAACTTTGATATTTGACACTTACTTACTGTTAAAGAGGACTTAACAAGGAAAACATAGCAATTTGAATCACCCAAAACGAGTACACGAGTCAAAAGTTATGACCATTTGAAGTTAGCGAAACCAAAACGGCAAATCTGCCTAAATAGCATTCTGATCAAATTATGATTTTGAAAGTCCCACTTCTGGTCCGATTCATCAAAAAGTTAAAACACGAAAGTTGTCCGGAACGACGTTTTCGTTCAGGAACAAAGAAGCTCGAGGCCTGAAAATGCTTTCTGAGTGATAATTTTCTTCAAATTCTTAACAGCCTATTTTTAGACCAAAGTAACTATATAATAGTTATGTTTTACTAAGACCAAGAGGTCTAATGACCTAAAGCTAAGACCACAACCATGGCTAAAGCCAAGGTTGAGTCTCAAGACCATGGTAACAATGACCAAGGTCACGGCAAAGCCACGGCTAAAGACCATATAACTTTTAAAGATCAAAAGATTATATATATATATGTTATCAAATACTACAATAGTAGGGAGCCTCATGTGAGGAGTTCATTGAGTAAGCCGTCGAGACGAGTTGTGGATTTACGAGTTAAAGTGTCCTGGCTCCTCGAACGTTTACTCCATGACTTCTGAATTATGTCGGCCCGAACGGTAGTAAGAGATATACAACATATACATGTTTCATAGACCATTTATATTCAACGACTTACACTATATACTAAGTACTACATCATGAACATTATGCAAGACATATATGGGCAATTCTTCGTATTCTTAGACGTTACTCCAAACCTAAGTCGCAACGTTCTATTATAGGCTGCTCTTAGAGACTTTCGCGATTCGACTACCATTTTCATTACTCACTACATAGACTTAAGGTGAGTCATAGCCCCTACTCTTTTCGTACTTGTTTTAACTCTTTGGGGGAGACACATGCTCGACTACTTGTTTACTTGTACAAATACTCAAAACGTTTATACGTGACTGTGTTATACTTGATTGCATACATACATGACTGCGTTATACTTAATTGCGTTATTCTATTTATTGGCTAGTAGTTTCTTTGGGAAGTGGCTCCCAGTTGTCTATGGGAATTGACTCCCAGTTGTCTTTGGGAATTGACTCCCAGTTGTCTTTGATACATCCTAACATTTGCGAATGTTTGGATACATCATAAAAGTGAGGTCTTCGGAGATGAAGTGTAGACTCACGACTAATTGCTTAATTGTTTTGATGAACTTATACATGTCTTTATTATACTATATTGTAGCAGTGGGTTGTGAACACACAGGTTACAAGTCTCTTATGGCGGGACTTGTAACTGAGTGGATTCTCAATGCCTTTGCTGTGTGAATATTCTTTTAAGTCTTTTTAACTGTTTTAAGACAAACTCTATGAACTCACCAACCATTGTGTTGACACTTTAGCATGTTATCTCTGGTTAGTAAGGCGGTAGCTAGTGCGTGGAACTTAGAGTCAAGCTGCATACTCTGAAGACTTACGCTTTTATCATTTACCATTCAAAACTTTGTATACATTTATGTATCATACTTTGGAATCTCATGTTTGTAACTTTGAATTCATTAATCGAATGGTAACTTTTCAAAACGTCTCATTTAGAGTTCGTTTTCTATAACTTGTACTTTGTATTATGAAGTAGCACCCCAGTGACACAGTCTTCCGCTGCGGTATTTTGGGGGTGTTACAGCTTCTTCCAAGAAGTTTTTCATCTTTTGTCAGCTTATGTTCTACCTTCACCTTTGTTTTTTCCATAGGGGGATTGTAGGTAGACAGATGGCTTTATTTTTCTTTTTTTCATCTTTTTATCTTCATCCTCTGAATGTTGTCGCTTTAATGTTTTTGGCTGCTCTTCTGGGCTTTTTGAATCATTGATGTTCTCAGCTTCATCTTTCTTTTCACTGTAATAAATTTAATTTTATTGCAAAATTTAATCAAATATCACTTGTGATAAATAACTTTCTATGATTTTTAAAGCAATATCACTTGTGATAAATAACTTTCTATAATTTTTATTGCAATATCACTTGTGATATTTCAGAATAAATAACGTTTTTTTTTAGTTTTTAATGTAATATCACTTGTGATATTCTAATATAAATAAACAAATTTTAGTAACTGTTACCTCTTGTTTCCATCTTTGTTATCGTTTCCATCATCTTTATTTTTTGCACTATACTCTTGTCCACCAGTTTCTCCAGCTTCCTTTTTTTGATTTGTTACCTCTTTTGTTATTTTGTCTTCATTATCATCTTTGTTTTCACTGCAATAAATTTAATATTATTTCATAATTTAATAATAAACAAATAATTTTCTATAATTTAATTGAATATCACTTGTGATAAATAACTTTCTATAATTTTTATTGCAATATCACTTGTGATATTCCAGTATAAATAAACAAATATTAGTTTTTAATGTAATATCACTTGTGATATTCTAGTATAAATAAACAAATTTTAGTAACTGCTACCTCTTGTTTCCATTTTTGTTATCATTTCCAGCATCTTTATTTTTTGCACTATCCTCTTGTTCACCATTTTCTCTAGCTTCATGTATAGTTTTTCATCTTCATCGTCCTTTCGCTGTTGATGACTACTTTCTCCAGCATCATTTGCATTTGTTGTTTTCTTCTTCACCTTGATATTCAAAATGATCAATTGGTTGCTTGAAGATACGCTACATTGTCTCTTTGTATTTCTTCAGCATGTCATCATCTTTAAAGATTTTGAGATTCTCATCGATTGTCTGTTCCAATATTTCTCTCATTCAAAATGTTATCAATTCTCTCTTGTATCATCTGATATACTTCCTGTAATGTAATTTAAAAAACACTACCACTAGAACAAAAACTGGATTTGGCTACACCCAATATGTGTGACGAAATACATATAGTCACACACGATTTTTCGAGTGTGTGTGACTAAAAGTCGCTTGACCATAGGGTACCTATGGTCACATATTCTAGTTATTTTTAGTCTCGATCACAAAACAGTAACCAACACATAAATATGTGTGACTAATTTGGTACAAATTTCGTTGGATTAAGCAGTATTAGTGACCATAAACACTGTATAGTCATACAAAACATTTTATTTTTATATATTTAGTCACATACAATTAGGTATAAAGTGGCCAAAAGTGTGAATATGTGAGACCATATGGTGTTTAAAGTGAAGAAATGTGTTTTTTGTGTGACTATTGATCATCCAATGGCCACATGAATTGTATGTTTGTGTGGCCTTTTGTAACATTTAGTCACACAAAGCATGTTTCTTTTGGGTATTTAGTCACATACAATTAAGCATAAAGTGGCTAAAAGTGTGAATATGTGTGACCATATGGTGTTTAAAGTGAAGAAATGTGTGTTTTGTGTGACTATTGATCATCCAATGGCCACATGAATTGTATGTTTGTGTGGACTTTTGTAACATTTAGTCACACAAAACATGTTTCTTTTGGGTATTTAGTCACATACAATTAAGCATAAAGTGGCCAAAAGTGTGAATATGTGTGACCATATAGTGTTTAAAGTGAAGAAATGTATGTTTTGTGTGACTATTGATCATCCAATGGCCACAAGAATTGTATGTTTGTGTGGCCTTTTGTAACATTTAGTCACACAAAGCATGTTTCTTTTGGGTATTTAGTCACATACAATTAAGCATAAAGTGGCCAAAAGTGTGAATATGTGTGACCATATGGTGTTTAAAGTGAAGAAATGTGTGTTTTGTGTGATTATTGATCATCCAATGGCCACATGAATTGTATGTTTGTGTGGCCTTTTGTAACATTTAGTCACACAAAGCATGTTTCTTTTGGGTATTTAGTCACATACAATTAAGGATAAAGTGGCCAAAAGTGTGAATATGTGTGACCATATGGTGTTTAAAGTGAAGAAATGTGTGTTTTGTGTGACTATTGATCATCCAATGGCCGCATGAATTTTATTTTTGTGTGGCCTTTTGTAACATTTAGTCACACAAACCAATTTGTTTTGGTTATTTAGTCACATACAACTAAGCATAAAGGGGCCAAAAGTGTGAATAAGTGTGACCATATGGTGTTTAATGTGAAGAAATGTGTGTTTTGTGTGACTATTGAGCATCCAATAGCCAAATGAATTTTATGTTTGTGTGGCCTTTTGTAACATTTAGTCACACAAACCAAGTTTGTTTTGGTTATTTAGTCACATACAACTATGCATAAAGTGGCCAAAAGTGTGAATAAGTGTGACCATATTGTGTTTAAAGTGAAGAAATGTGTGTTTTCTGTGACTATTGATCATCCAATGTCCACATGGATTTTCTTTTGTGTGACATTTTGTAATATTTAGTCATACAACAAATTAAGCAAACAATGACAAAAAGTGTTAATAAATGTGACCATGCATCTTTTTGTCACATTTAAAAAATCAATATATATATCAAAACAAATTCAAATACAATAAAATTGAAATGTATATAACTGATTCAAATATAAAATTGTAATGTCATACATAATAAAATTCTCGATAATTTAAAGACGTCTGACTCTTCTTCTTAGCTTGCTTTTGCGTGGCATCACTAGAGACGTAAACGTTTTTGCGCTTCGTTTGTAATTTAGGTGAAATTTTGTACTCACCAATCATTTGTATGGTACTTGGTGGTGTTGCCTATAGGAAACAAAAACCGCGTGTATCAAACAATTACATAATTGTAACACCCCCAAAACATCGCAGCGGAAGACTGTGTCATAGGGGTGCTACTTCATAATACAAAGTACAAGTTATAGAAAACGAACTCTAAATGAGATGTTTTGAAAAGTTACCATTCGATTAATGAATTCAAAGTTACAAACATGAGATTCCAAAGTATGATACATAAATGTATACAAAGTTTTGAATGGTAAATGATAAAAGCGTAAGTCTTCAGAATATGCAGCTTGACTCTAAGTTCCACGCACTAGCTATCGCCTTACTAACCTGAGATAAACATGCTAAAGTGTCAACACAATGGTTGGTGAGTTCATAGAGTTTGTCTTAAAATAGTTGAAAAGCCTTAAAGAATATTCACACAACAAAGGCATTGTGAATCCACTCAGTTGCAAGTCCCGCCATAAGAGACGTGTAACCTGTGTGTTCACAACCCACTGCTAACATATAGTATAATAAAGACATGTATAAGTTCATCAAAACAGTTATGCAATTAGTTGTGAGTCTACACTTCATCTCCGAAGACCTCACTTGGGAGCCAATTCCCAAAGACAACTGGGAGCCACTTCCCAAAGACAACTGGGAGCCACTTCCCAAAGAAAATTGGGAGCCACTTCCCAAAGATAACTGGGAGCCACTTCCCAAAGTATAAAACAGTCATGTATGTATGAAATCAAGTATAATGCAATCAAGTATAAGACAATCAAGTATAAAACAATCAAGTATAAATGTTTTGAGTATTTGTACAAGCAAGCAAGTAGTTGTGCATGTATCTCCCCCAAAGAGTTAAAACAAGTATGAAAAAGTAGGGGCTATGACTCACCTTAAGTCTATGTAGTGAGAAATGAAAGTGGTAGTCGAATCGCGAAAGTCTCTAAGAGCAGCCTATAATAGAACCTTGCGACTTAGGTTTGGAGTAACGTCTAAGAATACGAAGAATTGCCTATATATGTCTTGCATAATGTTCATGATGTAGTACTTAGTATATAGTGTAAGTCTTTCAATATAAATGGTTTATAAAACATGTATAGGTTGTATATCTCTTACTACCGTTCGGGCCGACAGAATTCAGAAGTCACGGAGTAAACGTTCGAGGAGCCAGGACACTTTAATTCGTAAATCCACAACTTATCTCGACGGCTTACTAAATGAACTCCTCACATGAGGCTCCCTACTATTGTAGTATTTGATAATATATATATATATATATATATATATATATATATATATATATATATATATATATATATATATATATATATATATATATATATATATATATATATATAAGTTTTGATCTTTAAAAGTTGTATGGTCTTTAGCCGTGGCTTTGCCGTGACTTTGGTCATTGGTACCATGGTTTTGAGACTCAACCTTGGCTTTAGCCATGGTTGTGGTCTTGGCTTTAGGTCATTATACCTCTTGGTCTCATCTAATTATAACCATTATATAGTTACTTTGGTCTAAAAATGGGCTGCTAAGAATTTGAAGAAAATATCACTCGGAAAGCGTTTTTAGGGCTCGAGCTTCTTTAACCTTGAACGAAAACGTCGTTCCGGACAACTTTTGTGTTTTAACTTCTTGATGAATCGGACCAGAAGGGTGACTTTCAAAATGGCAGAATGCAAAACAGTAGGTATCGGCAGTTTCGGCGTTTTGGTTTTGCTAACTTCAAATGGTCATAACTTTTGACTTGGGTACTCGTTTTGGGTGACTCAAATTGCTATGTTTTCCTTTCAAAACCCTCTTTAACATTATGTAAGAGTTTCATATCATAGTTATACTATTTTGGTCGTGGTTCTCCATAAAAGTCACTAGTTTAATTTTTTAAATAACATAATTTAACATATATACACATAACTTGTTTTACTAGTTTTTATACATCATGAACACAATACAAAGACCATATATAGCATGATAGAAACATAATAAGCATGAAAATGATATTGAGCAAGAAAGTGTAATAGGGTTTGCTTACAACTTTTGGTTTTCTAAAGAAAGGAAGTCAAGTATGAAACTAGGACACTAAACCTATGCTTGTAAACCCTTCACCACAACTCTTGTAACCCTTGCTAGCCTTGATATAAACCTTGTGAAAACCATTTAACTTCAGCCCCTAATCACCTTGTGTAGCTCCTAATTCAACCATGGAATCACCAAACAAACTTAAGAACTAGGTAGAGAATACTAAGACCTTGAACTTTGTAGTGTAACTTGTAGTTTGAAGATCAAAGGATCATGATGCTAGGAATTAATGGTCTGGCGTTTTGGTGATGAAAAGATGAAGGTATGAGCTTGCTTTTATAGCATGAATGAGGAGGTTAGGTGCTTAAACTTGGTGACCAAGTTGTAAATAAGTATGATCTAATGGCTAAAGTCATGACATGAAGCCACAAGTGTGAATCCCCCCCCCCCCCTAAATGGCGGTTCAAGATGGATAAGGGTGACTAGATGATGACTCTTGGTGCTATCTTGCTTAGTTTGTGCATTTTGACTCCGTAAATTGCTAACCGTAAGTTGTTAAGTCACGAAACGTAAAACCGGGTATCCTAAAAATATGAAACTTGAAAGTATGGTTAAACATGTCAATATACTCCATAATAAAATATAAAATGAGTGGTAGGTTCTATTGGGGTGCTCAAACCCTGCTAAAACTGGAAACGCGGGTCTAAAACGCGTAATACGTAAAACGTACGAAAGTTGCGTAAAATTGAGAAAAGTAAAATGTAACTTTTCTAATAGGATACTAATGACTTAAAATGGCTTATAATGTCTAGGCTGGGCTCTGTCTAGTGTCGGTTGGTATTTAATGTCTTTAAACTTAAAACCGTAAGCCTAAAAATCAAGGAATGATTTATAAAATCAAGGAATGATTTTTGGTCAAAGGAGGAGGGAAAAATATGTTGACTTATTCCAAAATTGTGAAAACTCAAATTATCTTAGAAACACGGTGCAGGTATAGGCTAAGGTTACGGCTAAGTAAAAGTGCTTAAAAACGAAAATTCCTGTTTCTCACGGCCGAGGTTTATTTGGTCATATTTTTCTTAGTCATGATTAATTCTCAAATTAATCATGAGAGTAATAAACATTTTTCTGATGCGGGGTCACTTAACGTGGTCGAGTTTCGTTGTGCGTAGAATTTTTTAATGACGTTTTACCCTAAAACGTGCAATTCCTTAATAACTTTAACGAAAATGATCTGATGAGTGTCAAACTTTAAATTTTCTATGGAAATGATTTATCACTCGAGGCCAAGAAACAAAAATCAAATTTCGGGAAAAATGAATAGTAAAAGTGAATAGTGAAATTTTCTGGGAATAGTAATTAATCTGAAAATGCGAATTGTTAAGGAGAACTTCGTCCCGAAGTTCAGTTGATGTTAACTACTTACGGTGTGTCTAAAAGAATTCGGGATTTCAGGATCTCTAAAATAGTGGTGTTCACTCTGATTTGTCTAAGGTTCTGGTTAAGGAGTTGTATCGGCTACAATTAAACCCTCTTATTTATAACTCATTACTTACGTAAAGAAGCGTCCAAATTTATGTAAGTAAGGGATAATAAACTTATGGTTCGGTGATTTACAATTTCTTTATTTAAATGAAGAGGCGTCCCAATCCATTTAAATAAGGAGATTCTAAATCATCCTACTTAAGAATTTCCGACACAAAATCCGCCTTCTGAGGCCGATAGTAAGATAATCAAGTCATCAAATCCCTAAAGCTAAGCAATAATATTATTTAACTCCAATCTTGTGTCTCATCAAACAAGAACTGTCACAAGATCAAGTTAAATAATTAGTTATTACTGAGCTCCATGTTTTTAATGACTCGACTAATCTCTGGGGTTCCTTATAATACTAAAGTCACATCATCTAACAGCGTGGAACTAAACCAACAACTACCAAGAAGCGTATGTGTATGTAGTGTGTGTAAGGAAAATAAAGAGGAGAGTCTTAACGTATATAGCAGTTATAGTCTAGGCACTAAATGCAACCTAGTTCTCTATAACCAAGGCTCTGGTACCAATCTGTAACACCCCCAAAATATCGCAGCGGAAGACTGTGTCATAGGGGTGCTACTTCATAATACAAAGTACAAGTTATAGAAAACGAACTCTAAATGAGACGTTTTGAAAAGTTACCATTCGATTAATGAATTCAAAGTTACAAACATGAGATTCCAAAGTATGATACATAAATGTATACAAAGTTTTGAATGGTAAATGATAAAAGCGTAAGTCTTCAGAATATGCAGCTTGACTCTAAGTTCCATGCACTAGCTATCGCCTTACGAACTTGAGATAAACATGCAAAAGTGTCAACCCAATGGTTGGTGAGTTCATAGAGTTTGTCTTAAAATAGTTGAAAAGCCTTAAAGAATGTTCACACAGCAAAGGCATTGTGAATCCACTCAGTTGCAAGTCCCGCCATAAGAGACTTGTAACCTGTGTGTTCACAACCCACTGCTAACATATAGTATAATAAAGACATGTATAGGTTCATCAAAACAGTTAATCAATTAGTCGTGAGTCTACACTTCATCTCCGAACACCTCACTTGGGAGCCAATTCCCAAAGACAACTGGGAGCCACTTCCCAAAGACAACTGGGAGCCACTTCCCAAAGAAAACTGGGAGCCACTTCCCAAAGATAACTGGGAGCCACTTCCCAAAGTATAAAAGAGTCATGTATGTATGAAATCAAGTATAATGCAATCAAGTATAAGACAATCAAGTATAAAACAATCAAGTATAAATGTTTTGAGTATTTATACAAGTAAGCAAGTAGTTGTGCATGTATCTCCCCCAAAGAGTTAAAACAAGTATGAAAAAGTAGGGGCTATGACTCACCTTAAGTCTATGTAATGAGAAATGAAAGTGGTAGTCGAATCGCGAAAGTCTCTAAGAGCAGCCTATAATAGAATGTTGCGACTTAGGTTTGGAGTAACGTCTAAGAATACGAAGAATTGCCTATATATGTCTTGCATAATGTTCATGATGTAGTACTTAGTATATAGTGTAAGTCTTTGAATATAAATGGTTTATAAAACATGTATAGGTTGTATATCTCTTACTACCGTTCGGGCCGACATAATTCAGAAGTCATGGAGTAAACGTTCGAGGAGCCAGGACACTTTAATTCGTAAATCCACAACTTATCTCGACGGCTTACTAAATGAACTCCTCACATGAGGCTCCCTACTATTGTAGTATTTGATAATATATATATATATATATATATATATATATATATATATATATATATATATATATATATATATATATATATATATATATATATATATATATATATATATATAAGTTTTGATCTTTAAAAGTTGTATGGTCTTTAGCCGTGGCTTTGCCTTGACCTTGGTCATTGTTACCATGGTTTTGAGACTCAACCTTGGCTTTAGCCATGGTTGTGGTCTTGGCTTTAGGTCATTAGACCTCTTGGTCTCATCTAATTATAACCATTATATAGTTACTTTGGTCTAAAAATGGGCTGTTAAGAATTTGAAGAAAATATCACTAGGAAAGCGTTTTCAGGGCTCGAGCTTCTTAATACCTGAACGAAAACGTCGTTCCGGACAACTTTCGTGTTTTAACTTTTTGATGAATCGGACCAGAAGGGTGACTTTCAAAATGGCAGAATGCAAAACAGTAGGTATCGGCAGTTTCGGCGTTTTGGTTTTGCTAACTTCAAATGGTCATAACTTTTGACTCGGGTACTCGTTTTGGGTGACTCAAATAGCTATGTTTTCCTTTCAAAACCCTCTTTAACAGTATGTAAGAGTTTCATATCATAGTTATACTATTTTGGTCGTGGTTCTCCATAAAAGTCACTAGTTTACTTGTTTAAATAACATAAGTTAACATATATACACATAACTTGTTTTACTAGTTTTTATACATCATGAACACAATACAAAGACCATATATAGCATGAAAGAAACATAATAAGCATGAAAATGATATTGAGCAAGAAAGTGTAATAGGGTTTGCTTACAACTTTTGGCTTTCTAAAGAAAGGAAGTTAAGTATGAAACTAGGACACTAAACCTATGCTTGTAAAACCTTCACCACAACTCTTGTAACCCTTGCTAGCCTTGATATAAACCTTGTGAAAACCATTTAACTTCAGCCCCTAATCACCTTGTGTAGCACCTAATTCAACCATTGAATCACTAAACAAACTTAAGAACTAGGTAGAGAATACTAAGACCTTGAACTTTGTAGTGTAACTTGTAGTTTGAAGATCAAAGGATCATGATGCTAGGAATTAATGGTGTGGCATTTTGGTGATGAAAAGATGAAGGTATGAGCTTGCTTTTATAGCATGAATGAGGAGGTTAGGAAGGTAACTAGGAAAGTGCTTAAACTTGGTGACCAAGTTGTAAATAAGTATGATCTAATGGCTAAAGTCATGAGATGAAGCCACAAGTGTGAATCCCCCCCCCCCTAAATGGCGGTTCAAGATGGATAAGGGTGACTAGATGATGACTCTTGGTGCTATCTTGCTTAGTTTGTGCATTTTGACTCCGTAAATTGCTAACCGTAAGTTGTTAAGTCACGAAACGTAAAACCGGGTATCCTAAAAATATGAAACTTGAAAGTATGGTTAAACATGTCAATATACTCCATAATAAAATATAAAATGAGTGGTAGGTTCTATTGGGGTGCTCAAACCCTGCTAAAACTGGAAACGCGGGTCTAAAACGCGTAATACGTAAAACGTACGAAAGTTGCGTAAAATTGAGAAAAGTAAAATGTAACTTTTCGAATAGGATACTAATGACTTAAAATGGCTTATAATGTCTAGGCTGGGCTCTGTCTAGTGTCGGTTGGTATTTAATGTCTTTAAACTTAAAACTGCAAGCCTAAAAATCAAGGAATGATTTATAAAATCAATGAATGATTTTTGGTCAAAGGAGGAGGGAAAAATATGTTGACTTATTCCAAAAATGTGAAAACTCAAATTGTCTTAGAAACACGGTGCATGTATAGGCTAAGGTTACGGCTAAGTAAAAGTGCTTAAAAACGAAAATTCCTGTTTCTCACGGCCGAGGTTTATTTGGTCATATTTTTCTTAGTCATGATTAATTCTCAAATTAATCATGAGAGTACTAAACATTTTTCTGATGCGGGGTCACTTAACGCGGTCGAGTTTCGTTGTGCGTAGAATTTTTGAATGACGTTTTACCCTAAAACGTGTAATTCCTTAATAACTTTCACGAAAATGATCTGATGAGTGTCAAACTTTAAATTTTCTATGGAAATGATTTATCACTCGAGGACAAGAAACAAAAATCAAATTTCGGGAAAAATGAATAGTAAAAGTGAATAGTGAAATTTTCCAGGAATAGTAATTAATCTGAAAATGCGAATTGTTACAGTCTCTAACCCTTAAGGAGAACTTCGTCCCGAAGTTCAGTTGATGTTAACTACTTACGGTGTGTCTAAAAGAATTCGGGATTTCAGGATCTCTAAAATAGTGGTGTTCACTCTGATTTGTCTAAGGTTCAGGTTAAGGAGTTGTATCGGCTACAATTAAGCCCACTTATTTATAACTCATTACTTACATAAAGAAGCGTCTAAATTTATGTAAGTAAGGGATCATAAAATTATGGTTCGGTGTTTTACAATTTCTTAATTTAAATGAAGAGGCGTTCCAATCCATTTAAATAAGGAGATTCTAAATCATCCTACTTAAGAATTTCTGACACAAAATCCGCCTTCTGAGGCCGATAGTAAGATAATCAAGTCATCAAATCCCTAAAGCTAAGCAATAATATTATTTAACTCCAATCTTGTGTCTCATCAAACAAGAACTGTCACAAGATCAAGTTAAATAATTAGTTATTACTGAGCTCCATGTTTTTAATGACTCGACTAGTCTCTGGGGTTCCTTATAATACTAAAGTCACATCATCTAACAGCGTGGAACTAAACCAACAACTACCAAGAAGCGTATGTGTATGTAGTGTGTGTAAGGCAAATAAAGAGGAGAGTCTTAACGTATATAGCAGTTATAGTCTATGCACTAAATGCAACCTAGTTCTCTATAACCAAGGCTCTGGTACCAATCTGTAACACCCCCAAAATATCGCAGCGGAAGACTGTGTCATAGGGGTGCTACTTCATAATACAAAGTACAAGTTATAGAAAACGAACTCTAAATGAGATGTTTTGAAAAGTTACCATTCGATTAATGAATTCAAAGTTACAAACATGAGATTCCAAAGTGTGATACATAAATGTATACAAAGTTTTGAATGGTAAATGATAAAAGCGTAAGTCTTCAGAATATGCAGCTTGACTCTAAGTTCCACGCACTAGCTATCGCCTTACTAACCTGAGATAAACATGCTAAAGTGTTAACCCAATGGTTGGTGAGTTCATAGAGTTTGTCTTAAAATAGTTGAAAAGCCTTAAAGAATGTTCACACAGCAAAGGCATTGTGAATGCACTCAGTTGCAAGTCCCGCCATAAGAGACTTGTAACCTGTGTGTTCATAACCCACAGCTAACATATAGTATAATAAAGACATGTATAAGTTCATCAAAACAGTTAAGCAATTAGTCGTGAGTCTACACTTCATCTCCAAAGACCTCACTTGGGAGCCAATTCCCAAAGACATCTGGGAGCCACTTCCCTAAGACAACTGGGAGCCACTTCCCAAAGAAAACTGGGAGCCACTTCCCAAAGATAACTGGGAGCCACTTCCCAAAGTATAAAAGAGTCATGTATGTATGAAATCAAGTATAATGCAATCAAGTATAAGACAATCAAGTATAAAATAATTGAGTATAAATGTTTTGAGTATTTATACAAGTAAGCAAGTAGTTGTGCATGTATCTCCCCCAAAGAGTTAAAACAAGTATGAAAAATGATGAGGCGAAAAATGATCCGTTTTTAGGGGGTCATTTAAGCCCGAATTCGAATTTATTTGATCAAATATTGCCCTAAATCGTTCCTTTTGTGATTTTAGGTACTTTGGGAGAGAAATCTGGAAAAGGAAGCAATTCGGACGTTTTTGGAGCATAAAAGTGATGAAAACGCCAAAGTCTTAATTTTCCATGTTGGGAACAGTAGGTGACGGCGTCAAGAGCAAAACCTTGACGGCGTCAAGAGCAAATTTCATGAAAATCCATGACGATCCAGAGAAGATTTGACGGCGTCACGTAGGAAGGGCGTCAAGAGTAAAAGAGTCATGACGGCCTGGAAACATATTAGTCTTGACGACGTCAGAAGTAGATCTAGGCAGTCCGAGAAGAGTTTTGGCGGCGAGGTGACAGCGTCACATGTTTCTTCTTGACGCCGTCAAACCCATTTTTTCTATATATAGTTTTCTAATTTTTCACATTTAAAGAGAGAAGTTTTGGGAGAAACCCTAAGTACGATTTTGGTGCAACTTTTACAGGTTTTTCAAGGGTTCCAAACCCTTGATACCTTGCATTGTAATTGAGATAAGTGTTCTTCTAATTCAATCAATATGTCTGTGTTGGTTGTCTATATCTTGTTCTTGTCTCAATTCTATCATGCTAGGCTAGATCTCTTTTGTGTTTGCTTAGATCTAATGAAACCTAGATATTGATTTTGTGTTGATTACTTGTTTATTCTTGTCTTGGATGAATGATTTATATGTTAGGCTTAAGAAAACTGGCAGATCTCCAAATGGTAACATGCTTGAACGTCTTAAGAAACATGAACCGAGGCGTACTAGGTCTTTATTGGTTGTATTTAATGCATGAGCCACTGTTTACAATCCC
Organism: Artemisia argyi; assembly: GCA_030686995.1. NCBI lineage: Eukaryota > Viridiplantae > Streptophyta > Magnoliopsida > Asterales > Asteraceae > Artemisia > Artemisia argyi. The sequence goes on along the minus strand of CM060677.1, from coordinate 22,746,788 downwards.
TATAGTTGTGCTGGGCATGGTGTAGGAGGAGATAAGAGCTCATAGAATTGGGGAGTTATGTATGCCACCCCATGAATGGTATTAAGGAATACAATCCGTCATCCATACAATTATAACAAGTAATTAACATGTAAAAGATATCTAGGGAGTAGTGAAATCTAAGTAAACACATTTTCTCCAATTACTGCTCACAACCTTAGTATAAATTAGTTTAATTTCATTTTTTAGTATTTTATTTTGATTGCATCTTAGTTTTGGGTTAGTTGAATAGCAACTAATTCCGCCCACTCTTCCAAAACCCGAGATTTTTACTTGCTTTCTAAAAAATATAAAAACACAAAAATAATCATCCCTCACCTTTAGAACTAGTATTTAGGCTTTCTAATCCTAGCGACACTATTCCTAAGCTGAACGATCAATCCCCCGATACTTGTCACTATACTATACTACAACGATCAGGTACACTACCTGGTGGGGGTTGTAAGCTTCTCGAGATCCCTCGAGAGGTAAAGCCTGTTGCGATTCCCATGCATCAAGTTTTTGGCGCCGCAGCCCGGGGAATAGTTATTGTCTAGGTTAGGATTTCTTTTTATTAGGTCTACTTGCTAGATTCCTTTCTAGTAAGATTTTATTTTTTATTTTTAGGTTTTCTTTAGTCTATCTTATTTCTTCGTGCCTTTGTTCGTAACTCTTTACCATCCGACATCATGGAAGGTGGTAACATCTTTGAACCCGTCATCCCACCACAACAAAACCCACCATTAGAACCCCTTAGGCCCCGAACCTTAGGAGAGTACTCCCGACCTAGCCACCAAGGCTATCGAAACACCATTGAGCTCACCGGAGCCAATGTGACCCCCTTGCGATCCGACACCATCCGGTTGGTGCAAAGCGGATGTGCATTCCATGGACTTCGTTCCGAAGATCCAAACCAACATCTTAAGGACTTTCTCAAAATCGTAGATTCCATAGACCTAGGTGTTGAAACTAGAGAGACGACCCGTTTACGCCTATTCCAATTCTCTCTACGGGATCAAGCTAGTCAATGGCTTGAGCGTTTACCTGCGGGATCCATCACCACATGGGATGATCTCACCACTCGTTTCCTTGCTCAATTTTTCCCACCAGGGAGAACTACTAAGCTTAGAAATGACATCTTGATGTTCCAACAACATCAAAATGAATCTCTTTATGAAGCATGGACTCGTTTCAAGGACTTACTCCAAAAAGTCCCTCATCATGGCATAGATCTTTGGCTCCAAGTCCAAATTTTTTATGACCATATCGATATCTCCACGAGGCGAGCCATTGACCAATCGGCCGGTGGTAAGCTACGTGATCTTAGTGCGGAACAATCATGGGAACTCATAGAAGATCTTGCTCTCTATGACAACGAAAGTTGGAATGATCCCCGTGATTTGAACAAAACGGTCAAGGAAATATCTTTGCCTTCGAACAATTCTAGCACTCCCAACCGTAGGATCATGGAACTTGAAGGTCGAGTCAAGTCTCTCACGAAATCTTACGAAGTTCATAAACCTTCAAGCCAAGTAAGCAGAATCGCTTCTACATGCAAACTATGCAATGGCCCTCATGAGACCCATAACTGCATGGAACTTCCAAGACGTGCTTATAACAAATTCACATCATCACACGTAGGTCAGGGTCCTCGAACTTCTGCCGAAGCCTATGAGGCATCGAAGGATAAACCTGATTTTAGAGGGTACCAAACGCGAAGCGTATCCTTCAATGACTCCTCACCACTCACTTGGTCCGAGCATTTTCCATCACAAGGCATTCCTAGGCAAAGCTGTGAAGATACTTTAAAAAAATTCATTCTATCTCAAGAACTATAGCTCACTACGCTCGAAGCAAAATTTAAACAACAGAAAGCTGACGTGAACAACAAGATTTGTAATCTGTTGACTGCTATCAAAGAGCATATTGATAATAAGCCCATTCACGTTGATGAGGTTAAATCTGCTACCGTCATGAGTCCACCAGCCTCCCGGTAAAAATAAAAAGTCCTAGCAAGTTATTCAAACATCTATCTCCTAACGGAAAAGAACCTGTCAACCCCCCTGGACCAATCCACTTCGTAAACAACATCACCACAATATCTGCTTCAACATCCAACCCAACCCAACAACAAACTAACAAATTCAGTCAGACAGCGAAAGATGAGACCTCAAGGGTTGACCATGCTTCGGCAAGGAAACCTATCGACTCACCCGAGCAATACACCGCGCAAGAATCCGGCAAACCGGATGAAGGGAAAGAGAAATCAGAAGAGCATGAGAGAGATCCAACCATTTTGGGTAAATCTATTATAGAAGAACCCGAGAGAAAAATGGAGGATGTTATTAGTGTGGGTAGCAATCAGACTAAGGAATGTAACCCTAAAGTTTTCAAGATCCCCTGTACCGTTAAGGAAAAGCTCTTAACTGATAGTCATATAGATCCTAGCTTCCCAGTCAACATAATCCCCCTTTCCCTATACCACAAAACCTTCCCTGAGCACATTGCGTGCGAGAGAGTAATAGAAAATTTATCAATTAGGATTGGAGAGCTTGTTTACAATACTGACCTCACCGTGGTTGATGACGTGGACCCTCTCACCAATCAAACGTTAACCAACCTTGTCCTTGGGATACCATTTATCAATGAATCGGGAGCAATCCTTGATGAGAAAGATGGTAGTGTAGTACTCACCAATGGTGTTAGGAAGGTAATTTTTCGCAAGGATAGTGAGGAGGTGTACGAGTATCGTCCCTCCCTTGAGGGGAATCTATATGGGTCAAAGAATGGAGAGTTGAGGAAGATAAGACGGTGTGATCCAAATAATCTCAAAATCCCCTACATGATCGGTCATAAGTATTTCGATAATGTTTACATAAATGTATTCCTGCCAAAGAATGTTATGTCATTATTCCATTATAACAATATCTGCAGATGGGGGATGATTTACAAGGGAGAGAACGTGGTTGGTAAGGATCATGAAGTCCAGGTGTTCGTAGGTAATATGACATTCACTATGGAATTCACGATTGTGGATAACATAGAAGACTATGTCGACCCCAGGTTATCACAGGTAGTTTTGGGAGCACTTTTCTGTGAAATCACTAATGTGATAGTGGATGACTTGAACGGAATCATGACCTTCACTGATGGGATTAGGAGGATTTCATACCAAACGCCATACAAGAGAAAAGATCTTAAGGAGATAGATTGTGACAGGCTTGATATGATGAGCTCCCAACTTATCTTGTGTGATGAAGATGTTAGGAGAGGGTGTAAAAACATTTATGATTTATCATGTGGATTCTTTAAGGATGTTAGTAAGCTTAGCTCTAAATATCGACAAGATGTTTTCGAGTTCGAAGACTCGAAGTACTTGCAATACGAAAGCGATACTGGTTTAGAAGACGACCTAGAGAGTGGAACCAATGATGAAATCATGTAGTAACCCATGACCTTGAGTCTAGCTACAAGACTCGTAAATAAAGAAAAGCACTTCTTGGGAGGCAACCCATGTTTTGTGTGATTTTATTTGTTTGATTGTTATTTGCTTCCGTATGCATGTTTTATTTTTATTGTTGGTAGATCATGTTTCTAAACTAAATAAGTGGAAATACTTTACTTTGTTATTTTGGCCTAGTCTTAACTCCACCTAGAAGTATTTTCGCAAAAGATAAGTGCAAGGGGAAACCCCAAATATGTTTTTAAGAAACAAACCGATCATGATTCTCCACAATATTAAATGAGCATGTATATTCGTATTTGTTAGAGTCAAATGCTTGTATTGAGTCATAATGAAGTTTTGCAGGATTTTCCAGGAAGTAGGACCAAGTTTTTCCAGAAATTTTCCGGAAACTTAACATAAGAATTTCTGCAGGTCCATTCTGATGGCGTCAGAGTTTTACTCTTGACGGCGTCAGGAGTTAAAAATCTGGAAATTTTACCGGTTTTGTTTTTCTAACGGAGTCTTATGGTTTTTGTGAATTATTAAGTTTTATAATCTCCAGGAGATCCGCAAACTTCACTCCACAAGCATTATATCTTATCTTGTTTTCTAGGATTTAGAAACTTATATAGGATGCCGCCGATTTTACGCGAGGTTGTCTTGTCTATTTTGTCAGGTTTTACAGGTTATGTATGACAAGAAGATGATTTATATTCTGGAAGGGAAGCTTTGATTATTCATTTTCTTGGAGGAAGATTTAACCTGGCCATCCTATTATCCATACCGAGCGAATCAGGGGAGTATTTGATTTCATTCTCTTTACTTTTTTACTTTTACATTCTTTACTTGAACATTAGGGACAATGTTCATCTTAAGTGTAAAGGGAGGGTAAAAAGATGATACCCTACATATGCACTTTCGCTTGAATTTGTTTTGTTTGATGGTAGATGTGTAATAAAACTATGAGAAATACTTGTTAGAGCAATTTTAGCGCCAAATTTAAATTTTTTTACAACATTTAGGAGTGAAACTTTAGCCATAGCAAGCGTATCATGGATAGGAGATTGTATGACTAGCACATAACCGTATATTCAGAAAAAATTTCCACCTAAATATGTGAGGTTCGCCTTTAGATTTGATAGGAAAAGCATTTATTATTAGTGCTTATGAGTGTACCGGTAGCATTTAGATTCTAGAACTTGCGTTAGTGATGCATCCCGAGACCGCTAGTGAGACTACATTCGTGTAGTAGGATTTACTACAAGATAAGAGGCATTAGGATTACCCTTGTGTTAAACCCGTATTATAATTACTTGACCATTTAAGTCATATTACTTGGCTAGTTAAGTCAACTAATTTTTCCCACACCCTTAGCGTTGTACTCATTTTTAGTACACGATACCCCTAGTACACCCCTCCGAGCCTATCTTTTCGTTTCTAACTTTAAGCATTTTACTTAAAGGAAGAATTTGTTACACCCCACTTAAATGTACAACCAAATCGCCTTAGCCTTCCATGTATGCGCTCATTTTTAGTGCATTATTGTTATTTGTTAAACCCTAAGTTAACTTTCTAATTGATTACATGGTTGCTAAGTCGAGTCATATCCTTATACATATTGTTTTGGGACGATTGGGACTCATGGGTAAGTACTTATTTTATGGAGTAATGGGGAAGAACATCATTTATTACCCCCATATGTACGTTAATCTTAAAAGTGCTCCAAGTGTTTTGATTTTCTTAATTCGAGTCATTAGATTAGTTTATTGTAAAGTATGTAAAGATTCAAGTGTAAGGGGAATTCTCATCCCCTATGATGTATTATTTTGGATGGTAGGGTAAGAGTGGTTGTCAAAAAAAAAAAAAAAAAAAAAAAAAAAAAAAAAAAAAAAATCGAAAAAATTAAGAAAAAGAAAAAAAAATAGAAAAAAAAAGGAAAAAGAGAAAAAACATACGGACTACCATCCCTTTTTATTCTATGTTCATTTTATGTTTTTGTTATTTTTCATTTATTAGCTTAAGTCGAGTCTAGTCTTGGCTTAGCAACGCCATATTGTACATGTAATTAACCAAGATTGTTAACTCGCCACCAATAAAACTTCCTTTATCCAACAAAACCGTGTATTTCATATCCCTACACCTAACGTTACAACCCTTTAAAAGACCTCTTTGATAGTTTATCCTAGGTGCTTACGCCATGTGGTGGAGGTTTGATCCTTTCCCAAGCCTATAGTAATCTATTTTGCTATGACTGGTAGTGAGAGATATCTTCCGTTTCCATATTGTAATTTATACTTTATTACACCCGAGAGATGTGAGTATCTAAACACTATTTGTGAGGTGCTTGTATATGACCTTCGTGCTTGTCTATTGGTCTTTAGTGGAACGATTATTTGTTGTAATTACTTTTATATTAGTGTTAAATGACCCCTAACTTGTCTTTTGAGTAGAATAAAAGTGCATTTGCTTGAGGACAAGCAAATCTCAAGTGTAAGGGTATATGATGAGGCGAAAAATGATCCGTTTTTAGGGGGTCATTTAAGCCCGAATTCGAATTTATTTGATCAAATATTGCCCTAAATCGTTCCTTTTGTGATTTTAGGTACTTTGGGAGAGAAATCTGGAAAAGGAAGCAATTCGGACGTTTTTGGAGCATAAAAGTGAAGAAAACGCCAAAGTCTTAATTTTCCATGCTGGGAACAGTAGGTGACGGCGTCAAGAGCAAAACCTTGACGGCGTCAAGAGCAAATTTCATGAAAATCCATGACGATCCAGAGAAGATTTGACGGCGTCACGTAGGAAGGGCGTCAAGAGTAAAAGAGTCATGACGGCCTGGAAACATATTAGTCTTGACGGCGTCAGAAGTAGATCTAGGCAGTCCGAGAAGAGTTTTGGCGGCGAGGTGACGGCGTCACATGTTTCTTCTTGACGCCGTCAAACCCATTTTTTCTATATATAGTTTTCTAATTTTTCACATTTAAAGAGAGAAGTTTTGGGAGAAACCCTAAGTACAATTTTGGTGCAACTTTTACAGGTTTTTCAAGGGTTCCAAACCCTTGATACCTTGCATTGTAATTGAGATAAGTGTTCTTCTAATTCAATCAATATGTCTATGTGTTGGTTGTCTATATCTTGTTCTTGTCTCAATTCTATCATGCTAGGCAAGATCTCTTTTGTGTTTGCTTAGATCTAATGAAACCTAGATATTGATTATGTGTTGATTACTTGTTTATTCTTGTCTTGGATGAATAATTTATATGTTAGGCTTAAGAAAACTGGCAGATCTCCAAATGGTAACATGCTTGAACGTCTTAAGAAACATGAACCGAGGCGTACTAGGTCTTTATTGGTTGTATTTAATGCATGAGCCACTGTTTACAATCCCTATAGTTGTGCTGGGCATGGTGTAGGAGGAGATAAGAGCTCATAGAATTGGGGAGTTATGTATGCCACCCCATGAATGGTATTAAGGAATACAATCCGTCATCCATACAATTATAACAAGTAATTAACGTGTAAAAGATATCTAGGGAGTAGTGAAATCTAAGTAAACACATTTTCTCCAATTACTGCTCACAACCTTAGTATAAATTAGTTTAATTTCATTTTTTAGTATTTTATTTTGATTGCATCTTAGTTTTGGGTTAGTTGAATAGCAACTAATTCCGCCCACTCTTCCAAAACCCGAGATTTTTACTTGCTTTCTAAAAAATATAAAAACACAAAAATAATCATCCCTCACCTTTAGAACTAGTATTTAGGCTTTCTAATCCTAGCGACACTATTCCTAAGCTGAACGATCAATCCTCCGGTAATTGTCACTATACAATACTACAACGATCAGGTACACTGCCTGGTGGGGGTTGTAAGCTTCTCGAGATCCCTCGAGAGGTAAAGCCTGTTGCGATTCCCACGCATCAAAAAAGTAGGGGCTATGACTCACCTTAAGTCTATGTAATGAGAAATGAAAGTGGTAGTCGAATCGCGAAAGTCTCTAAGAGCAGCCTATAATAGAACGTTGCGACTTAGGTTTGGAGTAACGTCTAAGAATACGAAGAATTGCCTATATATGTCTTGCATAATGTTCATGATGTAGTACTTAGTATATAGTGTAAGTCTTTGAATATAAATGGTTTATAAAACATGTATAGGTTGTATATCTCTTACTACCGTTCGGGCCGACATAATTCAGAAGTCATGGAGTAAACGTTCGAGGAGCCAGGACACTTTAATTCGGAAATCCACAACTTATCTCGATGGCTTATTATATGAACTCCTCACATGAGGCTCCCTACTATTGTAGTATTTGATAATATATATATATATATATATATATATATATATATATATATATATATATATATATATATATATATATATATATATATATATATATATATATATATATATATATATATATATATATATAAGTTTTGATCTTTAAAAGTTGTATGGTCTTTAGCCGTGGCTTTGCCGTGACCTTGGTCATTGTTACCATGGTTTTGAGACTCAACCTTGGCTTTAGCCATGGTTTTGGTCTTGGCTTTAGGTCATTAGACCTCTTGGTCTCATCTAATTAACCATTATATTGTTACTTTGGTCTAAAAATGGATTGTTAAGAATTTAAAGAAAATATCACTCGGAAAGCGTTTTTAGGGCTCGAGCTTCTTTTTTCCTGAACGAAAACGTCGTTCCGAACAACTTTCGTGTTTTAACTTTTTGATGAATCGGACCAGAAGGGTGACTTTCAAAATGACAGAATGCAAAACAGTTGGTATCGGCAGTTTCGGCGTTTTGGTTTTGCTAACTTCAAATGGTCATAACTTTTGACTCGGGTACTTGTTTTGGGTGACTCAAATTGCTATGTTTTCCTTTCAAAACCCTCTTTAACAGTATGTTAGAGTTTCATATCATAGTTATACTATTTTGGTCGTGGTTCTCCATAAAAGTCACTAGTTTACTTGTTTAAATAACATAAGTTAACATATATACACATAACTTGTTTTACTCATTTTTATACATCATGAACACAATACAAAGACCATATATAGCATGAAATAAACATAATAAGCATGAAAATGATATTGAGCAAGAAAGTGTAATAGTGTTTGCTTACAACTTTTGGCTTTCTAAAGAAAGGAAGTCAAGTATGAAACAAGGACACTAAACCTATGCTTGTAAACCCTTCACCACAACTCTTGTAACCCTTGCTAGCCTTGATATAAGCCTTGTGAAAACCATTTAACTTCAGCCCCTAATCACCTTGTGTAGCTCCTAATTCTACCATGGAATCACCAAACAAACTTAAGAACTAGGTAGAGAATACTAAGACCTTGAACTTTGTAGTGTAACTTGTAGTTTGAAGATCAAAGGATCATGATGCTAGGAATTAATGGTGTGGCATTTTGGTGATGAAAAGATGAAGGTATGAGCTTGCTTTTATAGCATGAATGAGGAGGTTAGGAAGGTAACTAGGAAAGTGCTTAAACTTGGTGACCAAGTTGTAAATAAGCATGATCTAATGGCTAAAGTCATGAGATGAAGCCACAAGTGTGAATCCCCCCCCCCCCAAATGTCGATTCAAGATGGATAAGGGTGACTAGATGATGACTCTTGGTGCTATCTTGCTTAGTTTGTGCATTTTGACTCCGTAAATTGCTAACCGTAAGTTGTTAAGTCACGAAACGTAAAACCGGATATCCTAAAAATATGAAACTTGAAAGTATGGTTAAACATGTCAATATACTCCTTAATAAAATATAAAATGAGTGGTAGGTTCTATTGGGGTGCTCAAACCCTGCTAAAACTGGAAACGCGGGTCTAAAATGCGTAATACGTAAAACGTACGAAAGTTGCATAAAATTGAGAAAAGTAAAATGTAACTTTTCTAATAGGATACTAATGACTTAAAATGGCTTATAATGTCTAGGCTGGGCTCTGTCTAGTGTCGGTTGGTATTTAATGTCTTTAAACTTAAAACCGTAAGCCTAAAAATCAAGGAATGATTTATAAAATCACGGAATGATTTTTGGTCAAAGGAGGAGGGAAAAATATGTTGACTTATTCCAAAAATGTGAAAACTTAAATTGTCTTAGAAACACGGTGCAGGTATAGGCTAAGGTTACGGCTAAGTAAAAGTGCTTAAAAACGAAAATTCCTGTTTCTCACGGCCGAGGTTTATTTGGTCATATTTTTCTTAGTCATGATTAATTCTCAAATTAATCATGAAAGTACTAAACATTTTTCTGATGCGGGGTCACTTAACGCGGTCGAGTTTCGTTGTGCGTAGAATTTTTGAATGACGTTTAACCCTAAAACGTGTAATTCCTTAATAACTTTCACGAAAATGATCTGATGAGTGTCAAACTTTAAATTTTCTATGGAAATGATTTATCACTCGAGGCCAAGAAACAAAAATCAAATTTCGGGAAAAATGAATAGTAAAAGTGAATAGTGAAATTTTCCGGGAATAGTAATTAATCTGAAAATGCGAATTGTTACAGTCTCTACCCCTTAAGGAGAACTTCGTCCCGAAGTTCAGTTGATGTTAACTACTTACGGTGTGTCTAAAAGAATTCGGGATTTCAGGATCTCTAAAATAGTGGTGTTCACTCTGATTTGTCTAAGGTTCTGGTTAAGGAGTTGTATCGGCAATAATTAAGCCCACTTATTTATAACTCATTACTTACATAAAGAAGCGTCTAAATTTATGTAAGTAAGGGATCATAAACTTATGGTTCGGTGATTTACAATTTCTTTATTTAAATGAAGAGGCGTTCCAATCCATTTAAATAAGGAGATTCTAAATCATCCTACTTAAGAATTTCCGACACAAAATCCGCCTTCTGAGGCCGATAGTAAGATAATCAAGTCATCAAATCCCTAAAGCTAAGCAATAATATTATTTAACTCCAATCTTGTGTCTCATCAAACAAGAACTGTCACAAGATCAAGTTAAATAATTAGTTATTACTGAGCTCCATGTTTTTAATGACTCGACTAATCTCTGGGGTTCCTTATAATACTAAAGTCACATCATCTAACAGCGTGGAACTAAACCAACAACTACCAAGAAGCGTATGTGTATGTAGTGTGTGTAAGGCAAATAAAGAGGAAAGTCTTAACGTATATAGCAGTTATAGTCTACGCACTAAATGCAACCTAGTTTTCTATAACCAAGGCTCTGGTACCAATCTGTAACACCCCCAAAATATCGCAGCGGAAGACTGTGTCATAGGGGTGCTACTTCATAATACAAAGTACAAGTTATAGAAAACGAACTCTAAATGAGACGTTTTGAAAAGTTACCATTCGATTAATGAATTCAAAGTTACAAACATGAGATTCCAAAGTATGATACATAAATGTATACAAAGTTTTGAATGGTAAATGATAAAAGCGTAAGTTTTCAGAATATGCAGCTTGACTCTAAGTTCCACGCACTAGCTATCGCCTTACTAACCTGAGATAAACATGCTAAAGTGTCAACCCAATGGTTGGTGAGTTCATAGAGTTTGTCTTAAAATAGTTGAAAAGCCTTAAAGAATGTTCACACAGCAAAGGCATTGTGAATCCACTCAGTTGCTAGTCCCGCCATAAGAGACTTGTAACCTGTGTGTTCGCAACCCACTGCTAACATATAGTATAATAAAGATGTGTATAAGTTCATCAAAACAGTTAAGCAATTAGTCGTGAGTCTACACTTCATCTCCGAAGACCTCACTTGGGAGCCAATTCCCAAAGACATCTGGGAGCCACTTCCCAAAGACAACTGGGAGCCACTTCCCAAAGAAAACTAGGAGCCACTTCCCAAAGATAACTGGGAGCCACTTCCCAAAGTATAAAACAGTCATGTATGTATGAAATCAAGTATAATGCAATCAAGTATAAGACAATCAAGTATAAAACAATCAAGTATAAATGTTTTGAGTATTTGTACATGCAAGCAAGTAGTTGTGCATGTATCTCCCCCAAAGAGTTAAAACAAGTATGAAAAAGTAGGGGCTATGACTCACCTTAAGTCTATGTAATGAGAAATGAAAGTGGTAGTCGAATCGCGAAAGTCTCTAAGAGCAGCCTATAATAGAACGTTGCGACTTAGGTTTGGAGTAACATCTAAGAATACGAAGAATTGCCTATATATGTCTTGCATAATGTTCATGATGTAGTACTTAGTATATAGTGTAAGTCTTTGAATATAAATGGTTTATAAAACATGTATAGGTTGTATATCTCTTACTACCGTTCGGGCCGACATAATTCAGAAGTCATGGAGTAAACGTTCGAGGAGCCAGGACACTTTAATTCGTAAATCCACAACTTATCTCGACGGCTTACTAAATGAACTCCTCACATGAGGCTCCCTACTATTGTAGTATTTGATAATATATATATATATATATATATATATATATATATATATATATATATATATATATATATATATATATATATATATATATATAAGTTTTGATCTTTAAAAGTTATATGGTCTGTAGCTGTGGCTTTGCCGTGACCTTGGTCATTGTTACCATGGTTTTGAGACTCAACCTTGGCTTTAGCCATGGTTGTGGTCTTGGCTTTAGGTCATTAGACCTCTTGGTCTCATCTAATTATAACCATTATATAGTTACTTTGGTCTAAAAATAGGCTGTTAAGAATTTGAAGAAAATATCACTCGGAAAGCGTTTTCAGGGCTTGAGCTTCTTTGCACCTGAACGAAAACGTCGTTCCGGACAACTTTCGTGTTTTAACTTTTTGATGAATCGGACCAGAAGGGTGACTTTCAAAATGGCAGAATGCAAAACAGTAGGTATCGGCAGTTTCGGCGTTTTGGTTTTGCTAACTTCAAATGGTCATAACTTTTGACTCGGGTACTCGTTTTGGGTGACTCAAATTGCTATGTTTTCCTTTCAAAACCCTCTTTAACAGTATGTAAGAGTTTCATATCATAGATATACTATTCTGGTCGTGGTTCTCCATAAAAGTCACTAGTTTACTTGTTTAAATAACATAAGTTAACATATATACACATAACTTGTTTTACTCGTTTTTATACATCATGAACACAATACAAAGACCATATATAGCATGAAAGAAACATAATAAGCATAAAAATGATATTGAGCAAGAAAGTGTAATAGGGTTTGCTTACAACTTTTGGCTTTCTAAAGAAAGGAAGTCAAGTATGAAACTAGGACACTAAACTTATGCTTTTAAACCCTTCACCACAACTCTTGTAACCCTTGCTAGCCTTGATATAAACCTTGTGAAAACCATTTAACTTCAGCCCCTAATCACCTTGTGTAGCTCCTAATTCAACCATGGAATCACCAAACAAACTTAAGAACTAGGTAGAGATACTAAGACCTTGAACTTTGTAGTGTGACTTGTAGTTTGAAGATCAAAGGATCATGATGCTAGGAATTAATGGTGTGGCGTTTTGGTGATGAAAAGATGAAGGTATGAGCTTGCTTTTATAGCATGACTGAGGAGGTTAGGAAGGTAACTAGGAAAGTGCTTAAACTTGGTGACCAAGTTGTAAATACGTATGATCTAATGGCTAAAGTCATGAGATGAAGCCACAAGTGTGAATCCCCTCCCCCCATATGGCAGTTCGAGATGGATAAGGGTGACTAGATGATGACTCTTGGTGCTATCTTGCTTAGTTTGTGCATTTTGACTCCGTAAATTGCTAACCGTAAGTTGTTAAGTCACGAAACGTAAAACCGGGTATCCTAAAAATATGAAACTTGAAAGTATGGTTAAACATGTCAATATACTCCATAATAAAATATAAAATGAGTGGTAGGTTCTATTGGGGTGCTCAAACCCTGCTAAAACTGGAAACGCGGGTCTAAAACGCGTAATACGTAAAACGTACGAAAGTTGCGTAAAATTGAGAAAAGTAAAATGTAACTTTTCTAATAGGATACTAATGACTTAAAATGACTTATAATGTCTAGGCTGGGCTCTGTCTAGTGTCGGTTGGTATTTAATGTCTTTAAACTTAAAACCGTAAGTCTAAAAATCAAGGAATGATTTATAAAATCAAGGAATGATTTTTGGTCAAAGGAGGAGGGAAAAATATGTTGACTTATTCCAAAAATGTGAAAACTCAAATTGTCTTAGAAACACGGTGCAGGTATAGGCTAGGGTTACGGCTAAGTAAAAGTGCTTAAAAACGAAAATTCCTGTTTCTCACGGCCGAGGTTTATTTGGTCATATTTTTCTTTGTCATGATTAATTCTCAAATTAATCATGAGAGTACTAAACATTTTTCTGATGCGGGGTCACTTAACGCTGTCGAGTTTCGTTGTGCGTAGAATTTTTGAATGACGTTTTACCCTAAAACGTGTAATTCCTTAATAACTTTCACGAAAATGATCTGATGAGTGTCAAACTTTAAATTTGCTATGGAAATGATTTATCACTCGAGGCCAAGAAACAAAAATCAAATTTCGGGAAAAATTTCGGGAAAAATGAATAGTAAAAGTGAATAGTGAAATTTTCTGGGAATAGTAATTAATCTGAAAATGCGAATTGTTACAATAATGTTCATCTGACATGTCGAAGACCCATATGAGCTCAATTGTCAAGCCAAGTTTGTGCCCAACCCGTCTGCCCAAACTGACCCCTTTGCTCAAGATGATATGCCCACCATCAATTGTTGATCCCTAAAAACAAATGATTATATTTTAGACCAAACACCCCTTAAAACAGATTCACCGCTACAGATCATACTCGGGAAATAGCTGGTAACAAATATAAGTCTTACCTGGTAATGTTTGAAAATCATCCAAGAGGGTCCTTCAATGCTACTAATGGTGAAAGCTGTTCAATATTTTGTACCTGCACAACGAAATAAATAAATATAAATACTAAAAAAAAATTAGACATCGTCTATAATGGCAGAAATACCAACAATTCACGACTGCATAAAGAATATATTATGTTTTCATACAATTATTATGAACTTGTGATTGTTTGGATATATCCAAAATAGTTTAGGATTACTAGCTTATATTTGATGCTTTGGAGTTCTTTATCTTAAGAAAGTATGAGTTTTTTCTTCATAAGTTGTGAAAAGAAAATCCAAATACTCTACTGTATTAAGCCCAACGCATGTATGTACGTAAAAACTCTTAAATTAGTTCATTAAAATACAAAGACGCGTGAAAGTGAAAATCTAACAAAACCTATATGACTCTCACTAACTAGATGTACAACCAAAACCTGTCTAACTCTCGCCACTTTTCGGCAGCCACCAACTCCACTACTATAAGATGAACCACAACCATTGTAGCAAATACATGTAATAAAAATTAAGCATATACTGAGTATGTAAATTAATGGAATCGACATATAATGAACAATAATTACTGTAAAAGTTATCTTAAAAGTTTATAGATTCGGATTCACATAAACCCTAAATTCGAAAATCACCAATTTAAGAAATTGACCCAGGAACACCATCAATTGGTTTTTAAATTATAGATATAATATATTAGAATACCTGATTTATAGACTAGCGGCCTTGAAATCGGGACCAATGATGGTGAATGGCTTTAGCTTTAGGTTCGAGTACTGGTGGCAAGGATGGGTAACTACAAAATGAGATGGTTTGTAGTTGGTGATGAAGATGAAAGAGGATGTGATTTTTCTTTTGGGGAAAAAGATAAGTGTGGCTGAATAAATGAAAAAATATGAGTTGATTTTAATTTTGGGAGAAACTTAGGCGGGATATGGTGAAAATATATAGGGGGAATACTAAATTTTGGGGAAAATTTTTTAAAACAAAGTTAACAAACTATAAAACATATAAATGTTTGAAAACAAATACTACCTAAGTTCATACACAAATTATTAGTGTCGTATAGATAAAGCTCAAAGGAGTGTTTGTGTGCTTATTGATATAGTCCGTAAAAAATAAGTCTATTTTACTATTTGAAAAAAGTTACAAGTTTGAATTATGAATACGGTTGTAAATGAAGTGTACGAACGTGAACGAATTTGTATCGTTCATTTAAGTTTATTCGAACAAATAAGCGAATACAAAAACTTGGACATACGACTTTCTTTTTTTGTGTATGTTTGTTTAGAAAGAAATAAATCGTTTGTTTTTATTTATGTTCGTTCATTAAGTAAGATGCCAAATAATCTAAACCCCTGAACATGAAAAATCAAGCATATAATCGACTTCTAGTCGATCCCTAACTCTACTGGGTCGAATCCGTACTCTTCAATGTTGCATAGGATCTAGCCAAGGTTTAATTTGTGTAGTGCCGGTTAGACAACGTACCACATGTACGTTGTCTAACCGGGGTATCCCGATGACCGTTCCGACCATCTCCTGACCATTCACAAATGTGTACACCCAGACTAGTGTGTGTGAAACCTTAAGTGTTATACAATATAAATAAATAGCAAATGTGTAAATATGGGTATATGCTAAAATTACAACTACTTATAACTATACATATGAATATCATACGTGAGGCGTCGACTCAGCTCACGAGTCGACTCAGTTGGTTTGTCTCAATTACCCTAGAGGATATTAGACTTGAATGTGGAGTTCCCAATGTAGGATATGTTGCTTGAGATTAACTTGGACAATTTCGAGAAAATGGTATAGTATTTATAAGCAGACCTTTAGGGTTGTGAGAACCCGTAAAGGCAATCTGATGGTCCACGTGATGTGTAACGTAGAGTGCGTTGATTGGCTATATGCTTATATGCAACTTTCTTTGTTATTATCTTGAATGGAAGTGGTGTGTATAGTATAGTGGGTTGCCGACTCCTATAGGCACCACGACTTATTAATATACGGTAAGAAGGTAATAGTCGTTTCTTTAAAAGGGAAGCCGCGCTCGATGAAGCAGCTGATTGATGTCATTATTCCGATTACATGTCTTAAATTGTCAACACTCAAAATGAAAGCCAACGTTGAATACTAAAGATGTTATGAACGTATGAAACTTGAATTATGCTTGAGTTCCCATGTCACGGGGGAATAAACCGAGGTTTCGTGCGTGAACCCCTAAGTGTTACACATAAATAGCAATCCGTAAATAGGTTTATATTTAAACTTACAATTACTTACAATGATACAAATATATGTAGGTCTTAAAAACAAGTGTAGTATATTTTTGTACATTTTAGTCCGGTTTTATACATTTTGTCCGTTTTTTGTACGTTTTCGTCCATTTTCATCCATTTTTATACATTTTCGTCCGTTTTTATACGTTTTTGTCCTTTTTTAGATGTTTTCGTTCATTTTTTTAGGTTTTCGTCCATTTTCTTTATGATTTCGTATATTTTTTTTACATTTTCGACCGTTTTTATACCTTTTCATCGAGTTTCGTCCAGTTTTATAATATTTTATACGTTTTGTAATGTCTTTCGTCCCTTTTTTACCGTTTTCAATTGATTTTGACCGATCTCGCTAGTTTTCGACCGATTTTGACAATTTTTGACAGATTTCGACGGATTTAGACCGTTTTAAACCGACTACGACCGTGTTCAACCGATTTCAACCTTTTCGATCGATTTCATCCATTTTTGAACGTTTTCGGAAAATTTCACTCGTTTTCATATGTTTTCAAGCTTTTTTGAACCTTTTCCTCTGTATTAAAACGTTATGAAATGTTTATTACGTTTTCGTACATTTTTGTATGATCTTTTCGTTTTCATATATCCTTCTCCTTTTTTTTTTTTTTTGCTACGTTGTGTCGTTCGCTTTCGTACATTTTGTACGCCTTCATACGTTTTTTTAGGAAAACGTTAGACAATGGACAAAAACAGTCCCAGACGTATAAAAACGATCGAAATCAAGAAAAAAAACAAACGAAAATGGTTTAAGCCGTTATGATATTTTACCATTTAACCCTATAACTTATACAATTTACAAACACAACCCCTTTACACCCTTTAATCCACTACACGATTCATAAACCCTAGCACTTTTTCATAAACCCCCTTTTATTCACTACCCTAATTTCATCACTTTTTCATCACATAAACTTCTTCAGCTGCTGTAATCCGTAACACTATTTCATAAACCCCCTTTTGTTAGCTGATTGTATACCATTTTTATTGCTATTTTGCATATTGATTTGTTTTTTTTTTTTCATGTATATTTCTAATATTGAAATATTTATATTATGCAGGGTTTATGATGAAAACGTGATCCGATGAGCTTTATTTGTGTCAGTTAGTAATAAATTATCTTAGTGATTTATATTTAGTTCTAGTTATGACTTTGTCATTCTAAAGACCATGGTTTACTAGGAAGTTGGACGTATTGGTTTAGACTATATGTTATTCAAGTAACCATATATGCTGACTTGAGTTTACAGATGATCAAAAAAAAATTGTGTTCAATTTATTTTTGGCTTCGATTGAATTACATTTGCGTATATATGAAATGGTTGGTTGATTCGATGGTGCACGAAAACCTATTTGTAACAGAAAATGGTGTTAATACACGTTAGCAATCACTACTACACAAACATGCTAACGAAAATTTGCAACCATTGTTGGAGCCAAGTAGAGACCAAATGGGTGGTGACCCTCCGACAAATTTTTTATTTTAATGTTTTTTGTCCATTTTCATATAATTAAAAAAATTATTACACTCTGGCCCTCTTACATCATTAGAATTACGCTATTGGACCTTTTACAAAAAATTGTCTTACTCTGCCATTGTTTGTCACACGAGCTTATGAAGGCTTATATAAGTTATAAGCCTTCATAAGCCTAAGCCCATTGAAAGGGGCTTATGAAGATTTACGGGGGCTTATAGCCAGTTAAATTACATATATACACTTAAAAATATGATTATCAGGCAAAAATCGAAAATATATCTGAAATTAATTTGATGTATTTTTATTCGATTTTACATTAATAATCTTCAGCTCCAACTAATTTGTAAAAAAACTTTAAAAATACAAACTTTATCTTTTAGCTTAACTACATGCACAACCCATTTCCAAAACATACCAACTTTCAAAAACTTTCTATGCTTAATCCCAAAAAATTCTAATATACCGCTCATTTTTTCATCAAAGTCTACCAACCGCCTATTTTTTCGTCAAACTTTCTATGCTTAATCACAAAAAACTTTTCCCTCTTTTATCTATTTCACAATTGAAAAATCCTACACTATTCATATTCTTCTCCCAAATCTCACACACGGCTGCTTCTACCACCGCCACCCCAACGAGGCCATGACTGCTTCTACCACCTCCGGTATACCACCACTATGCTACTAATCACAAACCGACACTACTGTCAACGATCTTCTTTACAGATCAGGTAGTTTAATGTGTTTTATCATCAATTTCATCATCAATTTAGTAGTTATTTAACACCAGGTAAAAAAATGTTAATTGTTATGGTTTTGATCTTATATGTTTGGATTTATGATGGGTTTTGTGCGATTTATAAAAATAATCAAGTCTGTGCACACCATTTGTTTGATAAAATGACTATGCAAAGTGTGATTGTTTAGACAATAGTTTTTAGGACTCAAACAAATTGTTATGATTATTATTAACGTTCCTTAGATTCAACCAAATTAGCAATTGGAAACAACTCTATAGTTTAAGACATTAAAAAAGTCTAATGATGTCAATACTCTGTTAGTAACCAAGAGCAGTAGTAGACTTTGTATCGTGTGAAAAAGTCATACACCAACACTGTGATTGCTCAATCATTGGTATCACAGTTGATATTTAGTACATATAATACATGCATTTAAGATAAATGTTATGGTATGTTATATATATAGTCCTGTGATAAGTTAGACATATAGACTCAAAATTACGCTATGTGTATTCATATACTGTGGCATCACAAATATATATGTGACTACATTCGATGTTTCTCTATCTTTCTTCATATTGATTTTAATAACTTAAGTCTTCCTTCTTTCAATTCTTACACATTTTATACACTTTTACATCATTCGCATTTTATGTGTTGTTCGAATTGAATAAGCAGGTTGGCTTTTGTATTTTTTTTTATGTATAAAAACTATCATTCGGGTCTTATTGGGTTGACCCGATAATGTAAATAATTTAACCCGAACCCGACCCTATAACAATATCGGGTTATCGGGTTTGGGTCAAACTAACCCGATAAGACTTTCCAACCCGCCCTTATAAGGCTTATCGGGTTCGGGTTGACCTGACCCTATTGACTCCCCTACTTCTGCCATCGTTACTTGATGCTATATGTTACAAGATATTATTAATATAAGCGTTAAAAATTATGGCATGATGGCGACTTATGTAACTTTGTTAAAGCGTCAAGTATATCTTAATTATAGAGCAATGTCAATGGAGTTTTATATTTGAGAAAAATGGGTACTTGAAACATATATATGAGTCTCCATGTTAGTATTGGTACTGCTAATAAAGTTATAAAATTGAGATATTGATCAGTCTTAAAATGTTTGATTAGCTTCATGTGATTAATTTAATAAAAACATTATTTAGGCTTTAATTGGATACTCCACCAATCAACTAAGATTTCTATTTAACGAAAGAGTTCGGTTTTAAACTTGTGAAAAATCTTAGTGGGATGTTATTGTAATTTTAGGAGACCTTGATCAAAACAAGTGAACTTTCATACCGAGCATTATTCAGGTAAGTTTTCATGTGCTTTTGAGTGAGAATGGAGAACACTTTGAAATGTTATCTATAGATGATTGTTTGATTCCACGTAAAGGTTGCAGTTTAAGTTATAATGAACTTTATTCAAGGTGACGTATTCTCCTCCTCCACCTGCTCATTTATATTTTTTATTTTTAAGGTTTTCAAAATAGTGATATTTCATAAGTATCATTGTATATTTATATGCTTCTTCTTCATGCAGATTTCCATCAGGGTTTTATAACATGTACAAAGGATTTAAAGTACATATAAGAGCTCAAAATTGGATAGAGGGTGCAGATTAAGACGTGATCTGATGAGCGTTATTTGTTTTCATTCGTAATAAATTGTCTTAGTGATTTTTATTAAGTTCTAGTTATGACTTTGTCATTCTAAAAACCATGGTTTACACAGATGTTGGACGTATGGGTTTTTATTTTATTGTATTCAAGTGATCATGTTGACTTCATTTTATGGATAATTAATAAAAATTGAGTTCAATTTAATTTTGGCTTCGATTCAATTAAATTTGCGCATATATGAGGTGATTGGTTGATACGATGGTGTAGTAAAAACAATTTGTGACGGAAGTGATTATGCAAACCGTGCCAAATGGTTTTTATAATGAACGCAAAAGTGTGCCAAATGTTTTTTTGGCAAGGCAGATAAAAATGTGCCAAATACTTTTGGCACTAAAATGGAAACCGTGCCAAATACGTTTGTCACGGCAGATAAAACCGTCCTATTTAATTTTAGCACGGTAAATAAAAATTGTGCCAAATGCACATTCGGCACGGGAGATGAATTAGTACCAAATATGCATTTGGCACGAGGTATAAAAGTGTGACAAATGCCAATTTTGGAATGGAAGATTGTCATCCGTGCCAAATACCTCACTCATGGCATCCCTACTTCAAACCGTCCCATGGACCGTGCCAAATAGTATTTAGCACGGTTTCAACCCGACCCAATTGTATTTGGCACCCTCATATTTAGGACGGAGCCAAAACCGTGCCAAATAGCATTTGGCACGGCTTTTTGAGTAATTGGCACGGTTTTCCACCCTCCCAAATGCCCGTTTTTTCTTGTAGTGTTAGTCACAGAAAGCATTTTTTTTTGGTGTAGTTAGTCACATACAACCTAGCATAAAGTGGCAAAAAGTGTGAATAATTGTGACCATATGATGTTTAAAGTAAAGGAATGTGTATCTTGTGTGGCTATTGATCGTCCATTGGCCACATGAATTTTGTTATTGAGTGGAATTTGGTAGCATTTAGTCACACAAAGTATGATTTTGGGGGTGTAGTTAGTCATATACAAGTAAGCATAAAGTGACCAAAAGTATGAATAAGTGTGACCATATGATGTTTAAAGTGAAGGAATGTGTATCTTGTCTGGATATTGATCATCCAATGGCCACATAAATTTTGTTTTTGTGTTGCCTTTGGTAACATTTAGTCACACAAAGCATGTTTTTGGGGGCTTAGTTAGTCACATACAACCTAGCATAAAGTGAGCAAAAGTGTGAATAAGTGTGACCATATGATGTTTAAAGTACATGAATGTGTGTCTTGTGTGGCTATTGATCATCCAATGGCCACATGAATTTTGTTATTGTGTGGCATTTGGTAGCATTTAGTCACACAAAGCATGCTTTTGGGGGTGTATTTAGTCACATAAAAGTACACATAAAGTGACCAAAGGTGTGAATAAGTGTGACCATGTGATGTTTAAAGTGAAGGAATGTGTATCTTGTGTGGCTATTGATCATCCAATGGCCACATGAATTTCGTTTTTGTGTGGCCTTTGGTAGCATTTAGTCACACAAATCATGATTTTGGGAGTATATTTAGTCACATACAACTAACCATCAAGTGACCAAAAGTGTTGATAAGTGTAACCATATGGTGTTGAAAGTGAAGGAATGTATGGTTTGTGTGACTATAGATCATCCAATTGCCACATAAATTTGGTTTTTGTGTGGCCTTTACTAACATTTAGTCACACAAAGCATGTTTTTTGGAGTGTATTTAGTCACATAGAACTAACCATCAAGTGACCAAAAGTGTTAATAAGTGTGACCATATGCTGTTTAAAGTGAAGGAATGTGTATTTTGTGTGACTATTGATCATCCACTTGCCACATGAATTTGGTTTTTGTGTGGCCTTTGGTAACATTTAGTCACAGAAAGCATGTTTTTGGGAGTGAATTTAGTCACATAAAACTAACCATCAAGTGACCAAAAGTGTTAATAAGTGTGACCATATGCTGTTTAAAGTGAAGGAATGTGTATTTTGTGTGACTATTGATCATCCACTTGCCACATGAATTTGGTTTTTGTGTGGCCTTTGGTAACATTTAGTCACACAAAGCATGTTTTTGGGAGTGAATTTAGTCGCATACAACTAACCATCAAGTGACCAAAAGTGTTAATAAGTGTGACCATATGCTGTTTAAACTGAAGGAATGTGAAGTTTGTGTGACTATTTATCATCCACTTGCCACATGAATTTGGTTTTTGTGTGGCCGTTGGTAACATTTAGTCACACAAAACATGTTTTTGGGAGTGTATTTAGTCACATACAACTAACCATCAAGTGACCAAAAGTGTTAATAAGTGTGACCATATGCTATTTAAAGTGAAGGAATGTGTATTTTGTGTGAATATTGATCATCCACTTGCCAAATGAATTGGGTTTTTGTGTGGCCTTTTCAATATTTAGTCACACAAATCATGTTTTGGCTACACTTAAATAATGTGTGACAAACTGTTTAGTGTGACTATATGTACGGGATTTTGGCTACACTTAAATAATGTGTGACAAACTGTTTTGTGTGACCGTATATGGCATTTGGTCATACTACTAGAAGCAAATGTAACTATAAGTTTAGTGTGACCATATATGGCATTGAGGTTACTTGTATTTGTCACACGTTCCAAATGCATATGTGACTAAATGATCTGGATAGTCACATAAGGGTCGATTGTGTGGCAATATAGGTCTTATGGTCACACATTCGAAATGGTCATGTGTAACTAATTCGTAAATGTTGTCAATTTACCTACCTTCAGCCACACAAATATTTGAATGTGTGGCTGTTCCAAATCGACCATGTGTGACCATAGGTCGTTTTTGTACTAGTGTACCATTATTAACATACTATAGCTTGTGATATAAAACTCTGTATTATCACAAGTGACTTTGCATTATAAATATACTAAGTTACATATGTTACCTCCTTCTGATTTCTTTGTTCTTCTTCATTCATCTCTTCAAGTATCTCCACCTGTCCAAATTTTCATCGATCGACTTCAATTGTCTCTCTTTTTTTCATGAGATTTGAGTTCCAGCTTTTGAAGGCTGGAACTTTACGCCTCACCTCCATACCAACAATCCTTGTGTAATGCAGATACACCAACTGTTTCATAAAAAATGTGGGTTATAAATACATAAATTGTTACTTGTGATAAATTATTACTTGTTGTATAATTAGATAATAATTGACTATTTACCATTAAGAATGTTATAGGCCCATAATACACAACATCCTTATTTTTTACGCTTTTTTTCCATTCTGTCTTTGAATATGTCGCACATTCCCAGATGTAAGTGCACCAGTCGATGTCTTGGACATTATCATTTTCTAAAACAATCTTTAACACTGTGTACTTCACCTCTGAACTTTTGTCACAGCTTCCCATTGTGTTTGCAAACAACATAAGAAAGTTCATCTTGAACATGTAATCTGCGTTTGTTGTTTCAGCTATCACTTGTGATAAACTACTTGTTGTGATCTTCTTTAACTTTGTAGGGAACTGTGATTTCCATTGTTCAAAGAAGGGGTCATCAGACTCTCTTTCTCCTTCTAGCCTTTCCAGCATTCTTTCCCCCATTGGTATTCCAAAAATTTCCTTCACAATTTTAGGTAAAATTGTGATATCTCCCTTTGGAAGCTTTAAACTCATAGTGTCTGTTTAAAGGGAGTTGATCACGAAGAATGCTAATTTTGTTGGTATTTTCCCAATTGGAAATTTATCAATTTTCCAAACTCCAACTCTATTATCACTTTTTTTCTTTCTGGATTCAAACATCTCATTATTTCAAACAGTGGTACTGAAGTTGCCCTTGGCCTCAATGTTTTGTACTTTTTTTCTATTTTTGCTTGTTGTGATATCTTCAATTGGCTCTTCCTCCTCTGAAATGTGTATATCCTCATCAATTTTCCTTTTTCCAGCCACCTTCTTCTTTTTATATGCTTTTTTCTCTTCTTCCTTAGAAACCTCTATATACTCCTTATCAGCTAGTTCGCCTTCATTAACTTTGCCTTTTCTAGCCTCCTTCATCTTTTTGTAAGCTTCATCAAACTTCTTTTGATTTCCACCCCTAGTCCTTTTTGATGGCGAGTCCCTTTTTTTAGATTTTTCTATCTTTTTTATTTTATTTATTTATTTATTATTATTTTTTTTTTTTTTGCATTATGTAGTTTTCGACCCACTGATTTTTTCCTCATCTTTCTTATAACTTGTGGTTCTTCAATTTTTATCTTTGTATCACCTGAGATATTATATATAAGTTAGAGTTGTATGCATGCCTCTTAACTTTTTTTGAGAATATCACAGGTGATAATATTATATTTTTACAATCTACCTTTAGTAGATGTTGTAGCATCTTCAACCTCTGTTTGGTTAGTTTCATCTGCATCATCACAAAGTATAATAAACAAGTCATTTCTCATCACAAAAAACTGTTGTAAACCAAGTAGAAACATCTTATATGCACGTTATCACTTGTGATTAGTTAAACCTATCATCTAAAACTGTAAAATTGTGATATCACTAGAGATACTTGTGATATCAATGGCAGTTTTTTATATCACTAGAGATACTTGTGATATCACTAGTGATATTTTTGGTATCACTAAAGAGAAAATTGTTTAATTCACATTATCACTTGTGATTACCTAAACCTATCACCTAATCTTTCATATTTTCTCGCCACAATAACTGTCATATTATCACTTGTGATTACTTAAAGATAGCATCACAAAGTATAACAAACAAGTCGTTTCTCGTCACAAAAACTGCCGAAAACCTAGAAGAAACATCTTATATGTACATTATCACTTGTGATTAGTTAAACCTATCATCTAATCTTTCATATTTTCACGAAAATCAACAAACAAGCCATTTTTCATCACAATAAGTGCGATAAAGTTAGTAGGAACATCTTATATGCACATTATCACTTGTGATTACTCAAACCTATCTTCTATTCTGTCGTATTATCTTCACAATATCAGAAAGAATTACAAAAAAGTCATTTCTCATCTCAAAAACTAGCCATAACTTGTTATATGCACATCACTTGTGTTCACAAAAATATTCACAAAATCACTAACAATATTTTAAATAACATCGAAATGAGTGTCGTACCATTAATCTGATTTTGAGTCGGTTCATTTTTCACCCTTTTTTTGCTGTATCGGTTTCTTCAGACTTTGAACCATCCATTTTTATGATTTCTAGTTGATTTTGATGGTTAAATCACTACTGATTTTTTATTTTTAAGTTTTTTTTATTTTTTTTATTTTTTTTATTTTTTATTATTTTTTTTTTTTTTTTTGATAGTAGAGAGAGAGAGAAAGAAAAACTGTTTTTGGTGGTTTTGAGAAGGACGTGTAAATAATGACGTTTGATTTGGTGGGGTAAGTTTGTTATATTTACAGTTTTAGTCCCTCTGTGTTTTTTTAATCATATGATCTGTGTTTTTAATTCAATGAAATGAAAGGCCCAGATTAGTCCGTGATTCGTTATGTTTTGGTGTGCAAAAACAATTTATCAAAATATCAACAAACGTGAGGTCTAATTTATCGTGAGATAAATAGACGTGAAAGTAATACGAGTAAACCGTTTAGGAAAACGATTACCTCGGAAAACTTGTGAAAGTGATATTCAAATTGTGAGACCGGGAAGTGATTTGCCGGGTTATACCCCAACGAGGTGTGAATGGAAAGCTTCGAGTGAGATCGAGATTAAAACCTTGTATGTTTGGTTGTGAAAGATTGTTTGGTTTTGTAATACGTTAAATTAACGAAAATTACGAATTAATGAACGAAAATTGAGTAAACGCAACCTAAATGGAAAATTAAATTAAGGAATGCTAAGTACTATTTAAAATAACCTAAAATGCTACGGGAAACATGGTTAGGTATCAGAAATCCTAAAAAAATACAAATTTCAGATAAACGTGACGTTTATTTTAAATAAACGTCAACGCGCAAATAAAAACGTAAAATTTTAGCTACGCAAGTCCTACAGGTTTCCAAATAATTTTCTAACGAGCTAGATGATGAAAGAAAATTTAAAAAAAAAAAAAAATTAATTTTTCAATGAAAATTCTATTTATTATGAATTAATAACTAATTTACACTAATTAATTAAAAATAAATATTAAAACTTATCTAAAAATTTTGAAACTTTTTTAATAAATACTACAAGTTAATATGAATCTAAAAAAAAAAAAAAAAAAAAAAAAAAAAAAAAAAAAAAAAAAAAAAAAAAAAACTGGGGTCTAGTGTACAATAAGCAGAAAATAAGCAAAACTACAACTGATAAGTTTAAATAAGCAAACAGACTACTACTATATAAATAATAAACTAAGTGAATAGATACTAAAAAAGTCCCAAGGGCGAGTTGGTGTTGAGTGGTGAAGTTGTGTCTATTCTTAGCTAGAGGTCAAGGGTTCGACCCTGACTTTTAGCTTCTTTTTTTTTTTTTGTTATTTTTTTTTTTCAAATTTTCTTTTTGCAAATCATTTGGACAACAAATCTGAATAACTTTGATAAAAGAATTTTTGTTGACAAGCTTCAAATAAGCTTTTGCAGAGCTTAAATCCCAACAGAGGGGGGGGGGGGGGTTGAGTTCTAAGTGAGATTATTGAATAGGAAGCTTAAACAATCACCACACAAGCCTTCACCAATAAAAACAAACAATAGCTCATACAAGCTTATACCAACACAAATAAGCTAAAAACAACTAATTAATAAGCTTAAACAAACTGATCCAAGAATTAAACAAGCTCAGCAAATGCTGAGTAAACTTAGCATGAACAGGTGGAATGGGGGGGACTTGGGGGGGGGGGGCTAATTCAAGCTAACTAACAAGTATAAGAGTGCAAACAACTTATGGATCTATAAAGCCACCCTAGCAGGCTTTCCAAAACACCAATAATCAGGCCATGAACTCAAGATTAGCTAGAAATTGGTGTGAGAAAGATGGGTCAAAACTGCTAGGCCTAGGAGTAGGGCAGTTGCATGGCCAATGGGTCAACTTAGAGGCTGAATTTAAGGGACCAAATGAACTCAAAATTGAAAATTCCTTTTTGACTATGTTACACAAGCTGCCAAGGATTACACAACCGCAAAAACTTTGTAATTTCACCCAGAAATGAACCTTAGGGACTCAATTGAAATCTGTCCTATTTTCTGAGTATGCACATTTGACTTTTGAGTTTTAACACAAGCTTTGACTTTGGTGAGTTTTCACAGACCCTAGCTGATTAGTTATGGTATATTATGCCTAAATGAAGTTAAATATGACAATCTAAACTAGTTATGAACTGAATTAAAAGGTTTTGGCACCACAAACCCATACAGTTAAGCTGCAAGGGGGTTTAACATGAGGTTTTGACTTTTCAATGCATGAACACAAAATTTTATGATTAGAGTGAACTTATTGGACCTAATGGGAGTTGTAAAAATCACAATCACCAATAGAAGCACCCCTTAACCTTACTGAACCAGTTAAGCCAAACACCCCTTTATGTAAACTGTTTTTGTGATTTTCAAAGTAAGTGAGCAAATCTAAGTTCAAACTTCACTAATTATCTTATATTAAGCCACAATAATCCTAAATTAGCAGAAGTAAACAACAATAAAAAAAAATTATTAGGAAAAAAAGATTATGGTGAAAATTTAGTTCATAAGCTTACTTGATATCCAAAGCTATGAACCAATCTGAGAACTAAGGACCAAGAGAACCACCTAATGCTCCCCATGGAGCTCCAAACCAACTCCAATATCCATTGCTGCAATTGCTTCTTCTTCTTCCTTTATCTATTTTTTATACTTTTTGATTTGTTGTGTTTTTTTTTTCTTTTCAGATTTTTGCCTTTCTTTTAATTCAAATGAGTTTAACAATGCTCAAAGAGATTTCTGAGATCAACTAGATAACATTTTAGGTAAATAACAACTAACTTGGAAATTTAAAAAGAAATTCGAATTTTCAATAACTTCAATAAAACTTTAATTAAACTGGATAATTTGAAACTACAAAGTTAAATTAAACTGAAAACAGCAAATTACAAAGGAAAAAGATGCATTCATGGCTTACAATGCTTCCTATTTATACTAAGATGTGGTAGGTACCATTTTGCATTCTCTTGAGCTCCATCTTCTGAATTTAGGGTTCCAAAAGTTTCCCTTGAACCTTGTGATCAAATCCCCACCGTGTAATTAAAGTGAAATCCATCTTAGCCATCAAATAGGTTTTGGCGCCAAAACGTTACTTGTAGAAATTTGGACTTCCAGGGTGTCAATGGGGTTAGGTAGGGTTTGGGGGAGTTTAGTGGGATTGGAAAATGTGTTTGTGGTGCTTTTGAGGGTGACGGTGGAGTGTTGCAGGGTGGTGTTGGGTGGTGATGGTTTACTCAGTGGGTAATGGAGGGATGGGGAAGAAAGGGTTGTTTTTTACCCGTGTATGACTTGTTGACCGTTTGACCATTTGTTGACCGTATTAATATTAACGGGAGTGGGGCTTGGATTCTTTTGGGCTTGGGGTTATTAAGGAGATTGGGCCCATGGATCAGGTTTAGTGATGGGTTAGATTTAGTTTTATTTTAGGTTTAGATTAGAAGTAGTTTAAGTTTAGATTTAGGCCCAAGGACGAAATGTGTAATATTCTGATTTTCCAGGGACTGAAACTACCATTTTCCAAACTTCTCCCAAGGATCATTCTTGACAAGTTATGAATTCCCAAGGTTCACTTTCTCGTTTTTATTCAATTTAGAATTCTCGGGGTTACTTTTGCCAAATTCCGAACTGCAGGGACCAAAGATGTTCAATTTCCAAACTTTTCACTTCAGGGACTAAACTTGTTCATTTTTGAAAGCTTTTTACCCAAAGATCATTTTTTGACTTCTTTTGACTTTTAAGAAACTTGGGTTGACTTTTTATTTGAAATAAACGCTTAGGGACTAGTTTTGATAATTTTTGGGGGACTGAAACTGCCAATTATGCCAACTTTGTTTGTTTTTCGTTTGTTTTCGATCATTTTGCATTTGAAACATATAAAATGCGATCTTTGAGATATTTTCATTATTTTGATGCATTCTTGAATGTTTTCACGCGTTTTGGCAGTTAAAATACGGTAAAAATGATGAGTATTTACACACTCATCAGTCCGTTAGAATGTATGTTTTTTGGAGTCCGCAAAATAACTCGCCTCTTCATATTAGTTTAAAATTTGATATTATACGTTATTTCAACATAGTATATTGTACTTTTAATACAAACATGGACTAATATTCACTTCATAATTAGCCATAATTAACTTTTACTATATATAGGTTAAGATGTAAAATACAACAAGATGGAGATATAAATTATGAGTAGTTGGATGATAAAGATCCATTATTTATCTACGAGGTCAAAGGGTTGATACTCACTCCAATGAACTTTTATATTTCATTCACTTTTCAAAATGCATTCACTCACTTTCTGTTCACACTTTTTGCACTGCACAAATTTTGTTTGGTTACTGCCTAACAAAGTTTTTTGGTAGTGATATGTGGATGTACATACACCCCACATACACGTAGAAAAAATCCTGTATTAGCTATTTGTTCCTTTCAAATGAATATTCATATAACGATTTGCTAACAAACCTACCGCCCTACGAGTTTTGTTTAAGCATCATGTAATTAACAATTAACAATGTTTCTAAACTAAAACTCATCATCATTTATATAAGGCCAATCGTAACAACGACCCCAACAAGGGCCAGTCTACCCATGAGACCGCGCCTTTCCCCCCCCCCCCCCCCCCCCCCCAACACTAACCCAGACCGCACGCACTTCCCCTTTTTTTGGCTTGGTTAGGTTGTTTAGGTGATCAAATGTGGAGGAATAAAAATAGTCGTTGGGCTATTTCTCTCTGTTGGGGTGGTTGTATTTAAAAAATGCACTTTCTCTTCTATGAATATCACTTTCTCTTCTCCATTTTTTCACACTTTTTCTTCGACAACTATTATCATCTTCAACTATTCTCCAACTCAAAAAGTGTCTCACAAAATTCCCAAAATCAGAACACCAAAAGCCCGACGATAACAAACCGTTAAAACAACAACTGACCCCAATTTTCAATTAACCGGGCACTCACCGTTTATTAATTTTTGACCGGCCATTATCACATACCAATCACAACCTATTAATGTAAATAATCCGTTGTCTACTCCGTATAACCAACAATAACTAAATTATTTATTCCAACCTTCATATAACTAACCAATGTACCGACAACGACAACAATCTCAATATTATTGTCAGAAAATGCCACCACCGATGGATCAAGGTCAAAGTTCTCATAGATTTTCTCCGGTTAACACTATCTTGATGACATGGATCCATTTTTTGGTATCTAGATTATTCTATGACCCAAGATTCAGTTGGTCCATCTGAACCCACTGAATACGAGTCTCTCGTAGAAGAGGTGGCGCAAGTCAAAAGGGAAGATTACAAAAAGATGTCAATAATCCAAGAAGACGATGAATAAAACATCTAAACCATTGAGCCCTCAGGAAGTGATAGCCTTGTGTAAAGCTTGGATAAGCATGTCTAAGAATAACATTTAAAGAAATGCTAAAAAGGCACAAAGGGTTTTTGACGGAAGTACTAACATACTTTGATAAGGAGATGAAGGAATCGAAAAGAGGATATGATTCACTATTGTGCAAATGGAAAAATAGGCTTTATCCTAAAGTCACCAAATTTTGTGAAGTTTACGATACTGTGAAATAGAGGGATGTGAGTAGGGAGTGTAACCAAATAATTTTCGATAAAGAAAAATATAGATGAGTATCGTGCTATTTACACCCTTCACAAACACTAAATGTTGGAAAATTTTAAAGGACCATAGTAAATGGAAATCAACCGAAATTATTAATAAAAACATAACTTTTTTATTAACACAAACGTAACTTTTTTAACACAAACGTAACTTTTTTATTAATAAAAACATAAGCGTTACATAAACAGAAATTAAAACATTACAATAGTAAATTAAAAGCTAAAACTTTTGTTGGATCGATATACTCTGATCAAACTACTTTGTAGCTTGTAAGGGTTTAACAATATTGAGTAAACTCAACACTATTAATATTGAAACACTGTTTTACCTTGTAAAGTATGCGGAATCTACTAACACAATGCTTAAGAAGAACTTTTATATTAACCAAACTTTGAACCTGCTTTGTTATACAGATTCACTAACAATCCCTAACTACTTTATCAACTTTGATCGATTCTAAAACTTATGAGAACTTCTCTAAAACTTGTATCGACTAATACCTCTTAAGGCTCTTTATATAGATAACCTTAAGTCGGGTTACAATATATAATCCTTGAACGACAAGTCAATATCCCTAACTAATTCTGGAATATTCGTTTAATGTTACACATTAATCCTTATCTAATATTGCACATCAGTCCTTGTTTCCTTCGAAGTACTTTAAGCATTCTTCAATAATAGCAGTACTTTGACTTTTTCCTTCAGCAGTACTTTGACTTTATTCTTCATGCAGCAGTACTTTGACATCCAGAAGTACTTTGATATTTCATATCCCAACAATCCTCCCCTAACTTGAACTCCACTTGCTTGATTTCAAGTTTCTTTGTTATCTTTAATTTTCAAATCTTTAATCATTCAGAGAGATTATTTCTTTATTTCTTTGTCTTCTATCTGTCATGTGTCAAAGTACTTTTCATCAGCATCTTGTCTTTCATTGTATCTTCTCAGCAACTCAGCAACATTTTGGTACAGAGATCATCAAATCTTAAAAAGTTTCATACTATTCTCATCACTTCCAGGTGTGTTAACTCCTGTGAGAGGTGAATCATTGAAAATTATGATTTTTAGCAAATCATCAGCTGTCAACGGATTTGATTTGTCTTTACCAATAGCCGTTTGCTTTGGACTAGCCAACTCTTAATCACTTGGAGTATGGTGAGTTGATAACCATATAGTTTTTGGTAAACTATCAACCATCAACGGATTTGATTATCACATCAGAGCCGTACCCTCATGATGAGTCAAACTCTTTCTTGTCTATTTAAACATGGTGAGTTGATTACCATTTGTTGTGCAGTATAAATACTAACACCATGTGTTTCTTTTCAAATCCTTTTTCCTTTTCTTTTAAACATCAAAACATTTTATTTTTAAAGGACTTATACTGGTTTATATCAGCAAGCAGTACTTTGTTAAAGTACTGTTTGTTTTTGCAGTACTTTGAAAAATACTTTTTTTACAAAACAAATCATACCAGTATTATGCAATATTACTCTTCAGACTTGACCCATCTGATAAATAGCTTGATAACATCCAAAGCTACTTCATATTCATCTTCAAGTTCCATTCCATGATCCAGCATTCTCAGCATAATTTCTCTGATCAATGGATATCTCCTCTCAGCCAACATATGAATCATGGTACCATCTTCCATCTCTAGTGTATGAACTCCTGATGACTCAAAGAATCTCCATCTTGGTATTTCCCAATTCTCTTGATCATTCCACAGAGGATCAACACTTGTTTCTTCAGTATCCCAGATGGTAATTATGTCTCCAAGCAAAATTAATCCCACTCCTGAAGCTTCAATCTCTGCATAGTATGTCTGCACTTGCACATATAAGTCATATAGATCTGCCCTTGTAATACAGTGCAACACATCCCATAACATATTGAATGTTGTGAAGCTTTCATCTTCTCTGTGGATCATAAAATAATTCCCTTCTTTTGATTCAACCACAGAAAATGAGATAATCTTGGACTTCTTTCCAGAATCTTCAATCTTCTTGTTCTCAAAATCAACAACTCTGAAATAATTTCTAAGTTCATCAATTGTATCTTCATGAACTAACTTCAACCTTTTTTACAGTTGATCATCTTCAGCTATTTTCTTTCTTTTCAATCTCCTTTGGTCAGCTTCTTCCTTTCTGATATCTTCTAATTTCTTCTTTCTATGAACTTCCATGGGCACAAAGTTATCTACTTCTTTCCTGATATCTTCTTGTACTTTATCCCACATAGATTTCACTTCTGGATACCTTTTCAAATGTAAATTCTTGTATCCCTTCTTTCTCAAGAACTGTATCATCCAGTTTCTTTCCTGAGCTTTGGCCATTGGCTTCTTTGTAAGTGGCCTACTAACTTCTTCCAAATACTCAGCATCATATTCAGCTTGTTGCTTTCTAGCAAGCTCTAAATCTTCTGTAATCTCTAATTCTCTAATCTGAGCAATAGAAAATTTCTTCTTTTTCTTCTTAGTATCTTTCTGAACCTTGATCCCTTTCCCTTTTTCTTTTGGATCTAGTTTTTCTGATTCAGAAGTACTTTCATCATCTTTTTGTGCAGGCTCAGAAATATGTATTCCTCCAGTAGGTCTTCTCAAATTCATCATAACTTGAGCAATTGTTTCATCATCACTTGCAGTATGTACTCTTGCTTCCTCTTGATGTACAAAAGTAGAATGACCAGCTTCATCTTCATGATACTTTATAGAAGGTCCAGCAGCAGTTACTCCACTTTCATCAATATTTCTAGAAGAAGTACCTTGCTCAGCAGTACCTTGCAGACTTATGTTTTCTGCAGCAGTACTTTGAACACCAGCACTTTGAATGTTCTGTGCATCTACATCCTGCTTAACATTTTCTTGCTCATCATCTTTTTGCTCATTCTCTTTCTCTTCTTGTGCAATATTCATATCTTCTTCAACATAACTTTCTGGTTCAAAAGTCTTTGGACTTTCTGGATATTGCCACAAGTGAGCATCTTCTGAATATTTAACTTCAGCATCATCTTTATCCAAATTCTAAAATAGAGTCTCCGTCATCATCAAATAACATAGCATCGCTGATTGAAGCTTCTGTAACACGAATAGCTCTCTCAGCAACTGTAGCAGTAATAATATCCTCTCCGTCTTCAACCTGTGATGTGGCTGTATCCCAAAAAGCTTGAATCCAAGGTCCAATAATCTCTGGGTTGACTAGGATTGAGTAACAGATGTTGGTACCAGTGAGAAAGTAAATAATACCATGAAAATCAAGGTTATCTTGGGTTTTCTCAAGTTTTGCGATCATGTTGTGTTTGGTGTTGGTACGTCGATTAGCCATGGTGATTAGGGTTAGAGTGAGAAAGTGATGATCGATTCAAAGTAGGTATGAGTTAAGAAAGGTGAATAAGGTGAATAAAAGATATGAGGCTGTATATAAGGATAAGATACAAAAAATCACGGTTAATTAATAACTTTACCGTTATTTTTGGAAGTAATTATCCCCATATCTTTCGAAAGTTTGTTAGCCGCAAATCTGACCGTTGGAACAGTATCTGACACGTCAAAGCAGTACTTTCCATAAAATATGGAGCAGTACTTTTCGATATAAACTCACACAGTATGTTGACCAAAGTACTTTCCCACAAAAAAATCTTCAATGTTGACCATTTAAACAAAATATCTTTGAAAGTCAACCCTAATTAATGACTATCTCCCCAAATTAAATCCCAAAGCTACCCTGGTAAGTGAGCATCAATACACTTCATTAAATGCCCTTTTACCTTTAGTTTGCTTATAAAAGCAACTTTACCATCAACACCTTGCAATCACCATATCTTACTTTAACACAAAAACAAGTAAGCACAATGAGTCACATTCCAATTGTGAACATCTCTTCAGACTCAAATGGCACCACAGATTCAGAGATAAGTTACTACTCGGATTATGAGTTTGAAGATCCAGGATGGTTAGACTATTTTCCTCCTCATGATCAGCGGATGGGACACCAAGAATCTTCATCAACAATGAGTGCTGCCAACTCTACCATAACTGATGCAGGTAGTACTACCAACAAAAAGCCTAAGAAGAAGAAAGTTGTCCCTGGTTCATCTCTGGCTAATGAGCTTCCACATGCTTTGACTCAAGCCCTGTAATCAGCTATTCAGAACATGAAGTGGCCTGCTCCAAGGAAAGAGAGACCTCCCAAACAGGTTCTTGGCCTGGCTTGCCCAAGAAAGCAGGCTTCTTTTGATGACAAGAGAAAGACTGCTCAAAAGGGAAAACAAAGCTATGAGGGCAAGGGAAAAAGGCCTATGGAGTAGATGTGTGGAGCTTGGTAGTAGGTTGTGATAGTTGGTAGTTGGTGTAGTCTTGTGTTTGTTTTGTCTTTGCTGTGTCTGTATCTGTAGCTTGATAACAATAATGGTGATGTATGAACTATGAATGGTGGTTG
This sequence comes from Artemisia argyi, assembly GCA_030686995.1. Lineage (NCBI taxonomy): Eukaryota > Viridiplantae > Streptophyta > Magnoliopsida > Asterales > Asteraceae > Artemisia > Artemisia argyi. Next base: position 22,711,109 of record CM060677.1, on the reverse strand, counting down.
TAAGATCTTTCTGAATGATGAATAAAAACTTTTTTCTTTTGAATGATACATGTAGCCTCCCCTAAAATAATGACTAACTAATAACTACTTATGCCTCCCCTCAAAAATAGCTTACATATTAATTATGCCAATACTCACAACCAAAAAAGTAAATCTTGAAACATCAAAGCCCTTTGTGAGTAGATCTGCTACATTATCATCAGTATGAACTTTAACCACATTGATAAGCCTTTGTTCATAGCAATCTCTTATAAAGTGATGTCTAATCTGAATGTGCTTGGTCTTGGAATGATATACTTGATTCTTGACAATACAGATAGTACTCTCATTATCAATGTTGATAGGAGTATTCTTGAAATTGAATCCATAATCAAAAAGCTGATTCTGTAACCAAAGTACTTGTGTACAATAACTTGCAGCAGCTACATACTCTGCTTCAGTGAAAGAAGTTGCTGCAATTGTTTGCTTCTTACATTGCCATGACACTAATCTACTTCCAAGGTACTGGCATCCTCCAGTTGTGGATCTTCTGTCATAGGTATCTCTAGTATAATCACTGTCTGAAAAGGCTTGGAGATGGAAAGGTGAATCCCTAGGATACCATAATCCTAGCTTAGGTTGTTGCCTAAGATACCTGAAAATCCTCTTGACAGCATTCAAGTGAGATACCTTTCGATTAACTTGATGTCTTGCACATAAGCTTACAGCAAAAGTTATATCAGGTCTTGATGCAGTTAAATACATGAAACATCTAATCATAGACATGTATAGTGTGACATCAACATCTTCTCCATCTTCATCTTTTCCCAAAGGTTTGTTAGTATCCACTGGTGTAGATGTAGGCCTAACAGTTGTGAAAGTGAATCTCTTAAGAATATCTGCAACATACCTATCTTGAAAAATATAAATTCCACTGCTTGACTGTTGCACTTGAAGTCCTAAGAAAAATGTTAATTCTCCCATGGAACTCATTTGAAACTCTTTCTGCATAAGATCTTCAAATTCCTTCACCATAGATTGCTTAGTAGCACCAAAAATAATATTATCTACATACACTTGAACTAGCATGATATCCTTCTTATCTCTCTTGATAAACAATGTCTCGTCAATAGCTCCTCTTCTATAACCATGTTGTAGTATAAAATTGGAAAGTCTTTCATACCAAGCTCTTGGAGCTTGATGAAGGCCATACAGAGCTTTTATTACCTTGTAGACTTTGTTTGGGTGTGCAGGGTCTTCAAAACCAGGAGGTTGTTTAACATAAACTTCTTTTGTGATTTTGCCATATAGAAAAGCACTTTTAACATCCATTTGATATACAGGGAATCCCATATAGGATGCAAAATCCAAAAATAGCCTGATGGCTTCAAGCCTTACCACAGGAGCAAAAACTTCATCATAGTCTACTCCTTCTTCCTGTCTATATCCTTGAGCCACTAATCTTGCCTTGTTCTTAATAACATTCCCTTTTTCATCTCTTTTTACTCTGAAGACCCATTTAGTTCCAATAAGTTTCTTTCCATCATGTAAATCACATAATACCCAAACTACTTGAAGTTTAAACTGTAAGAGTTCTTCTTGCATTGCTGCCACCCAACTTTCCTTGGCTAATGCTTGTTTGATATTCTTGGGCTCTTCCTGAGATAGAAAACAAGCAAATAAACACAACTTCTGATCCTTATGATTCACCCTGTTTTGCTTGTAGATAAAACTAAGTAAAGAAGTATGCTGTTGAGACATATTCTTAGCCTTAGTCCTTGTGAGCACCCCTGAAGCTGAGGGTCCAATTATGTTGGTAACAGGATGAGTTTTATGAATTCTGATAGTAGGAGTTGGTGAGACTTCAAGATTATCTTCCAAGTTAGTTATATCAGGATCTTCATTAGAATCTGAGAAAATGCCTTCATGATCCAATTCATCATCAGTGTCTTCTAAAGTAGTTGTGTTTGAATCATCAGTATCTTCTAAGTTAGGCATATTAGAATCATTAACAGCATCAGTATTTATCCAATTTGAAGTATCTAAAGGTTGAAAAGTACTTTCAAATGGATTAGCAATACTTTGGGGTAAAGTACTGGCTGTTTCTTTTGCCTTCTTCTTTTCTGCTTCATAAGCCCTCCTTTGTTCATCATCATACGACTTAGCTATTGTTTCTTGAAAAAGCATCCTAGAGAGTTCATCTTGAATGGCTTGATCTTCTGCAGATACTGGGATTTGTGGTGGAACAGTACTTTGAGGATCATCAGTACTGTTAGGTTTAGCAGTACCTTGAGGCTCAGAAGTACTCTTATTCTCATCGTTGGCATTATCTTTTGGCTCATCTTCAGAACTTAAATTAACATCATGAACAATGTACTGTGCTTCTTTTTCAGTGTGAGCAGCTTGATTTTCTTCCTTTACAGGTACATAATTCATTGATGAAGACATTAAATCAAGATCAAACATCCAATCAGGACCTTTACCTTTAGAATTCTCTTGTTCTTCCAGAAAATCAACATGAAGACATTATTGAACCTTTTTGGTAGCCCTGTTGTACACTCTGAATCCTTTGCTATTAGTACAATATCCCAATAAATATCCTTCATCTGACTTCCCATCAAATTTGCCCAAATTATCAGCAGTGTTTAAGATGGTTAGGGGACATCCAAAAGGTTTCATAAACTTGATGCTTGGCTTCTTTCCCATAAGTAACTAATAAGGTGTCTTCATTTGAGTTTTAGTCACTGATACTCTATTCAACACATAACAAGCAGCACTTACAGCCTTAGCCCAGAATGGAACAGGTAGTTGAGAGTCTGCAAGCATTGTCCTTGCTGCTTCTATAAGAGTTCTATTCTTTCTTTCTGTAACTCCATTTTGCTGAGGAGTTCTAGCAATACTGAACTCTCTTTTAATTCCTTTCTTGGCACAAAATTCATCCATAAGCTGATTCCTGAACTCAGTCCCATTATCACATCTAATGCCTCTAACCTTAAGTCTTAACTGATTTTCAAGTGCTAGTATAAGGTCATGAATAGCATCAAAAGTTTCAACTTTAAAGCATAAAAAAAGACCCAACTAAATCTGCTACAGTCATCTGTTACAACCAAGCAGAACTTCTTCTTGTTTAGACTAACAACTGAAACAGGTCCAAACAGATCCATGTGCAGCAATTCCAAAGGCTCTCTAATGGTTTTCTCATCAATCTTCTTACAAGAAGCCTTGTGCTGTTTACCCTTCTTACAAGCGAGACATGAGTGATCATTCTTGAATGTTTTAGAAGGTAAACCTCTAACTAAATTACCTCTGAACAGCTTAATGATGTTCTTGAAATTGACATGCCCCAATCTTCTGTGCCATTGATGTGCTTTTTCCATAGTTGCTCTTGCAATCAAACATGTTGCTCTTTCAACAGAATTTACATTCTTTAAGTCTATGCTGTACAAATCATTAGTTCTTGGTGCTCTCAGCAACACCAAGTTTCTATCTTCTAACTTGAAATCAGGAGAAAGTATAAGACATTTTGTGTCAAAGAATAACACAGGGTACTTCTTATCACAAATCTGAGAGACTGACAAAAGATTGAATTTGAGCTCCTTCACATATCTAACATCTTCAAAATCAATGTTTCCTGCCTTGATAGTTCCTTTACCAGTAATTCTTCCTCCATCAGGATCATTCCCAAATGCAACTTTTTCTCCAAAATAAGCTTTAAAATCTGACAAGAGCTCCTTTTCTCCTGTCATACTGCCAGAGCAACCACTATCTACAATAAGATGATCTTTAAGCTCCTCCTCTGGGTTGCCCTGCATTCACATGAAAAAGGTTAGTTATTTTTAGGAACCCAAGCCATTACTGACTTGTATTCCCCTTGTGGAGTGACATACTCAAAATTTTTGAGTATGTAATCACCACTGTCTTTGAAAGCATGATCAAGAATTAAGGTTGTTGTTTCCAAAACAGTTGGTTTTTCAAGATCAATTTTCCCTTTTTCACCCTTAACCTCTGAAAGTACTAGTTTTACTCCAGCAGTACTTTCTTTCTTAACCCATTTAGTTGTAACATTAGGAGTTGGGTTCTGTGTCCTAGCATCTTTTCTTGTGTTGTAAGGCCTTCTAGGGTTGTAATGATTGTACCTCCTAGATCTTACACTTGAGTGTTTGCTAGAAACATTAGGAAACTTTCTATCAGTACTTTGTGAAGGTACTGAGGGTTTGGAGTATGACCTTTTCTGATGAGGGTACCTATAGTCTTTTGAGAAATTACTATGGTTAACCCTATTTGTATAGTTCTAAACTGGTTTATTGTCCCTTGGCTTATTCTCCCTATGACTTGGTTGTGCAGTTCTGGTCTTTGGATATTTACTTAGGTATTCTGAATGATAATCACAGTCTTTAATCAAATGATGAGGACTATAAAAAACATAACAGACCTTTGGAACAATATCCCCAAATCCCCTTCCATAAGTGTTTCTAAAATTAGCAGTATTTTGAAAGAATTTTCTTTGAGGTACTGCTGAGTGATCAGCAGTACTTCAAAAAGTGTTTGAAGGTACTGCTTGTTTTAAAAACTTGGTCTCTTCTACCTTAGGTGCTTCAACAGACTTTTCTAAAGTTTCAGGATTAAATTTACTTTTAAGCTTTTTCCTAAACTCTAGATTATCTACACCATAACAGTCAACATCTTTTCTAGGTGGTTGAAAGGTACCTGGGGGGGTGAGGAACTGCATTATATCCCTTTTCTTTCTTAAATTCAGGAGGTGTTGGACTAGGGGATTCCTCATCACTAGAAGTGTTTTCATCTAGACTTATGAACTCTTCATCACTAATGGAGGTTTCTACTGTAAGATTTAGTTCCTTGCCCTTAAATGGAATGCCTTCATTGCTATCATTATCATAACCTAGGCCTGTTTTGATATTAGATGTTCTTTGCTTTTCAACAAATTGAACATGTGACACACCGGCCTCATTCGATACAGTAAGTTTTTCTAACAACTTATCCCTTTCAGCAGTCACTTTCTCTAGTTCAGACACCTTACATCCTAGTTTCCATTCACTTAACTTAACTAGGTACTCCTGTTGTTTATATGTTTCAAGCCATGCTACTTCATTGTTTTCATGTGTAATGATTTTGGCTTCCAATGACTCAAAAGTCAATTGATAACCAGTTATCTCAGCCCTAGCCTTTTGAAATTTATCTCTTTCAGCTACATATTCACTAAGTAACTTTTGATACATATCATTACACTTAGAGCATACCTCAGAGTTCGTGGATGAACTTGGTGAAGCAGCTACCATAGCAAGCTGAACAGGTGCTTCTTCAAACTCCATGCTACAATCAAAGCTTCCTAGATCATCTCTTGACTCCAAAGCAGCATATCCAGGCTCTTCATCAAATGTTGTGCTCCAGTCTTCCAATGCAACCATTGAATAGGTTACAGGTTCATCATCAAACTCATTGGACCAATCAATCTCTGACAGATTCTCTTGAGCAACCAAAGCTTTTGGTTTTGGTTCAGTAATTGGAATCTCTTTTCTTTCAGGCTTGGGTGGCTCAATCATCTTGTTTGCTTGATACTTTGCAAATTTGCACTCTCTTGCAAAGTGACCAGTCCTTTGACAGTTGAAACACTCAATCTTGGACTTGTCAAATGTGATTCCTTGTTTAGCTCTGACATTGATGCCTTTTCCTGTCTTATTCACATACTTCTTGATCCTTGCAGTGAGCATGGCAACTTGCCATCTGATATCAATTTCTTCCAAAGCATCATCATCTATTTGCAATACATCTTCTTGATAGGTGACAGGTAGAGATGTTTGTTGAGCAAAGAATGAGCATAGAACATCATCTGAGGTGGGGGTAAGTGATTGTGATGAATTGGTGGTGACCATTGTTGTGCATGGAACCTGTGTTTCAGTCACAGTACTTTGAACAGGATAAGCAGTACCTTTGTTAGAAGTACTGCTTCTTTTTTCAGAAGAGACAAAAGCAATGTTCTGAGGTTGCTAATGTATGCTTGAACCTGTAGTACCATTCATCTCATGCTCATACACCTTCAGATTGTTGTAAAGATCATCAAAGTCCATAGTATCCAGCCCTGATTGTCCTCTGATCATAGTAGCAACTACATGCCATGCTGATGGCAAGCTTCTCAGAAACTTTATATTAGCATCTTCAACTGATGCCTCAGCATCATATAGTTCTAGCATACTCAGAAGATGTTGAAATCTTTCATAAGCAGAATCAAGACCTTCTCTTTCACCAACAGTGAAAGTTTCAAATTGTTGCTTCAGCAAATTCCTAGGCATCTTTTTGGAAGCATCATTACCTCCAAACTTCTTCTTTATTGCAGCCCATAGTTGTTTGGCATCTTTGGCATCATGAAACTTTAATAGATGACCATCAGGAATAGCAGAAAGCAGTATGTTGAGTGCTTTGTCTTTATTTATTTTGGTAGCAGCAGGTACAATAGGTTTTGGTGGTGTTGGTTGTCCAGGTACCTCTACTGGTTCATCAATTTGCATGTTACCATTGACAATCACATCCCACAAAGCATGGTCTGTGATGGCAATGTACTGCCTCATCTTCATGGTCCATAGATTGTATTCTCCCTTCTTAACAATGGGAATTCTGACAGCAGTGATTGAGGGTGCAGGTGCAGCTTCAGTCGACATCTTGAAGGGTTTGTAGTGAAATCGGTTTAAAGGTTTAAAGGTTTGTCTTCTTAATCAGAGTTTCCAACACAAGCTCTGATACCACTTGTTGGATCGATATACTCTGATCAAACTACTTTGTAGCTTGTAAGGGTTTCAACAACATCAGCGTCTTTGCGAAACTCATTGTACAAAAACTGCTCGATCACGTATTTTCTGTCGACAGAGATATTTTTGCACTCTGTGTATCATGTTCTCAGGCTTTGTTTGCGTAACTTCGCCAACTCAAACTTCTTAATAACTTCGATAATTGCATCTTGGCGTTCCTTTTCGTCTATTTCGACTTGTTTTTTTTTACATAGTTTTTAACTTGTTTGACAGTGTGGGAAGTTTACAAGCCATTTTTTGTGTTTGATTTGTTGTTTGAATTATGTTTGAAAGTGTGTGTTTGAAAGTGTGTTTGATTTGAGTATTTATAGGATGAAAGTGGTTAAAAAAAAAAAAAAAAATCAAACGGCAATTTTTTTTTTTTTTTTTAATTAGAGATTGCATGAACAAATGATGCTACAAATATCGTTCGTCCACACGATCGATTATGCAAAACATACGCCCGCGATCGATTTCAAGAAACACCGCCACAGTGGTGCGATCGATGTCACAAATCAATCGATTGATCCTCTCGATCGATTATTTCTGATCCACCGTCACGAGCTTTATGTATACATTGTTTTTCAATATTGTTATAAGTCACCATTTGAACATTGACGATGGATGGATAACAAAACAATCAACTAATTCCAAGTTCAAAATTATTACAGACTACGTAGTACATTAGAAAAAATAAGTTTTTATAATAAAAATACACTTTAAATCTTTATTAAAAATATAAAGGATATTACTCTCTTCGTCTAAAAATTATTGTCTAATTTGAATTTTTAAAGTCAAATTGGTTCAACTTTGACAATAAATATAATTTTTTTATTATATAATACTTGATAAAAATGTTACAATTAAAAAGTACACTTAAAAGATAATTCAAAAAAGACTAAAATAGTTAATAGTGAACAGTAAATTTGAACGGAGAGAATAATATATTTTATGGTCCACAACTTTTTGACCATTGTTTGACCTCACAGCTTATCCACCTATGTTTAATTTCTTCTTTCAAGAAGCTTGTCATCTCCGTGTTCACTGGTAAAAAAATGTCCGACAACATTTCCGGCTAGATTTTACTCCCTCCGTCCTACATTAAGTGTCCACAATGGAATCTTGTGATGTCCCAAATTAAGTGTCCATTTGTACCTTCCAACCAATGAGATAAGACTTTAGTGGGTAAAAGTAATATTTGATTGGTGGAGAGTGTAGTTAGTGGAATCTCTTAAAACTTTGTGCATTTGATAAGTGGACACTTAATATGGGACGGAGGGAGTATTTTTTTTTTTTTTTTTTTTCTTCCTTATTTATCAAAATCTTCTAAGGTGGTTCCTAATATAGTTATAAGGTGGTTCCTAAAAAGGATTTGTACATCGCATCTAAACAAATTTTATGTCTAAGGTGGTTCCCCGGCACCACCTACTAACAACGTAGGTCCGCCTCTGCGGGGAGCTAACTAACAAATCTTCTTTCTATGCTTTACAAGAATCAGGGCTCTTAGCTACGTCAATCTGTCGTGGCTAAAAGCAAAAGAGTCGTGGTTGCAACGACTGGTCATGCCTGGAAAGTCTTCGCTAAAACTCCGTGGCTAAAGATCTTTAGCCACGATTTTGACATACCTTTAGCCACCACGGCCTTAGCAATGACAAGTCAAACAGTAGGTAACCACGACTTTTGTCGCAAAAGGTTTTTCTTATTAATGACCTTTCTTATAGTGACGGAGCTGAAGATTTGATACAGGTACTTAGACAATAAACAAGTGAGAATCTTCTACATTTTCGTCTTCAGTAGACAAGATCTTTGACTATATCTATTGTTTAGATAGCGACGACTCTTATATTGAATCAGCACGTGTACGTGCTTTTTCTTTACAGTCAATCCACGTACCTGTCATTCACACTACCAACTCCCACTCTTGTCCCATTAAAACAAGCAAAATGTACATGTCAAATAGCTGCGAGACGTGCCTAGCTTAATGAAACTACATAAGACTTTAAACCACCATTTGCTCAACAAAGGCATATAGTATACAAAAAAAATCATCACCACTGAAAGTTGTGCTAAAAAATAAAACTATATAATACGTGTGACAAGGCATTGAAAACAATATGTAGTTCCATTCGAAAGCCCATTTTTATTTTACACGCACTAAGAGCATGCTTCTTTCGAAAGAATCCATGCCATTTATTACATAGAAAGGAGTACGTAATACATTGTTATTGCATGGTCAACCATCTTTCAAATACGTGACATATAAAAGATTGTTCAACCTTAATGCTTCAATGCATGATCATCAGTTTTGTGTTTGTTTGTAAGCAGTTGCTTCTGCAAATGTGGCACAACACTTGCATCCTCCTCCATTGTTATAACGTCCTCCGCCGCAACAACCGTACCTGCATCCTTTGCCGCCGCCGCCACCACCACCGTTGTGGGATCCACCGCCGTTGTGGTAGCCACCACCATTGTCATGTCCTCCACGTCCACCACCGTTGTCGTGTCCTCCACGTCCACCACCGTTGTCGTGTCCTCCACGTCCACCGCCATTGTCATGACCGCCACGTCCTCCACGGTTGTTGTATCCGCCACGTCCTCCACCATTGTTGTATCCGCCACGTCCGCCACCATTGTTGTATCCTCCATGTCCAAAGTCATCAACCTCACCTATATCATTCACGCTTACTTAAATTAGTTTGACTTCACGGTGTGTAAAGCCCTAACTTATGCTATTATTTTCACACCAAATTTAACCTAACATACAGTAGTTTTTTTTCGTCCGAAATATGTATCCACCACACGTAGAGAAAGAAGTGTAGAAAGAGTGTGATTATTACGATTTACACATGAAATTATAGTTATTCTGGTGATTGTCTTCTTAATTTGGGCTACATGGAAACTTAATGAATTTTATTGAAACATGATAGCTACGCACAAAAATTTGGAGTGATGAAGCACAATATAAACGTGTAAAGAGTAGTCTTAAATGAATTCATATGAACTTGTATAATCTAAATATATAGCTTTGCATACACAAAAACATAGAAACTTTACTTACCGTCATGGTTGGACGCCAAGTCCTTAGCCGCAGTGACTTCGGAGGTAATGAGAATAACAGCTGCAAAAGCTAGAGCAAGAAGAAGGAACGTCTTTGAAGCCATTTTTACTTGTTTAAGAAGATATTATAAGTAAGAAGGATGAGGAAACTAGTGTGTTACTAGTGTCTATTTATAGAAGGGTTTTATGCATGAGGTTCAAATTAAAAATTAATTTGTATGGCCCATGTATTGGTTACTTTAGCTATGTGCAACACATTTTTTCTTTGACATTGTGCAACACATTTTTTGTCAGTTAATCTATTAAATTGTTACTTTAGCTATGTGGGAGTATACTATACAGTACTGCCGATATTTGCTTCGATCTGCTTCGGCTGTATTATTGGTTAATAGTTATATAATAAAATCTCTTTCAGATAAATAGTGTAGCAAGTTTTATTATTAGTAAGAACAATTATGTATAGCGACAAATAATTATATTTATAAAATCGTAATTCTGATTTGACTTTGATATAAAATTTATTAATTCAATTTGTAGTAATTACGATAAAAAAGTTCATATGTTAGAAAAAAATATATTAAAATTTAAAAATTAAACAATATTTAAAATATAAATTTAGTTGTAGATAATGTTTCAATTTTCAATCAAGGTTCTATTAGCCAACTAACGAACTCAAATTTTAATTATTTTAAATTTAAAAAATACGTGTAGATACATTATAAGTGGTACTCAAACATTTTTATCCTTCATTTAAGTAGCCACTTAGGAGTGCTTGGTGAGGGGTTAAGTGAGTGTGGAGAATGGGTAAAGGAATAATGATAGGCTCACATCAAACAATGTTTGTGCTTGGTTAGTAAGGGGAAAGGTAATGATTAACCCGTAGTTGGTAATCAACCATTATAAATTAAATTGAGAGTAAAGTATTGATTACACATCTTACTCATTTTTTTGCATTCTTTTCTTTTCCTTTTCCCTTTCATTTTTCCCACTTTAAACCAAGCGGACCCATAATCTTTTGTTATCATTGTTTGATGATTTGTTCTTGCTGTAAAATCATTACTTTTCTCAAAAAGTTTTCTGCTCGGTCCATGATTCACGATTTTACACTCGGATAATTGATGTATTTGAAAATACATAAATTTATTTCATATTAGTTTAAAAATTGATATTATGCGTTATTTCAACATAGTATATTATACTTTTAATATAAACATGGACTAATATTCACTTCAAAGGGTTGATACTCACTCCAATCAACTTTTATATTTCATTCACTTTTCACAATGCATTCCACCTACTTTCTATTCCCACTTTTTGCATTGCACATTTTGTTTAGTTACTACCTAACTGAGTGTTTTGGTAGCTAATATCTAAAAAATTAAAATTAAAATTAAAAAAAAAAATCTTATTGTATTAACTATTTGTAATTTTCAAATGAATATTCATATAACGATTTGCTAACAACCCTACCCACCTTAGGAGTTGTGTTTAAGCATCATGGTTTCTAAAGTAAGACTCATCATCAGTTAAGCATCATGTAATTGCTGAGGTTATCAAATTTGGAAGAATAAAAATAGCCGTTGGGCTATTTCTATCCGTTAGGGTGCTTGTATTTAATAAATGCACTTTCTCTTCTATAAATATCACTTTCTCTTCTTCATTTTTTCACACTTTTTCTTCTACAACTATTATCATCTTCAACTATTCTCCAACTCAAAAAGTCTCTCACAAAACTCCCAAAATCAAAACACCAAAAACCCAACGACAACAAACCGTTAAAACAACAACTGACCTCAATTTTCAATTAACTGGGCACTCACCGTCTATTAATTTTTGACCGGCCATTATCGGCTACCAATCACAACCTCAACAACCCATTTATGTAAATAAGCCATTGTCTACTCCGTATAACCAACAATAACTAACTTATTTGTTCCAACCTTCATATAACTAACCAATGTACAAACAACAACAACAATCTCAATATTATCGTCCGGAAATGCCACCACCGATGGACCAAGGTCAAAGTTCTCAAAGATTTTCTCCGGTTAACACTATCTTGATTACATGGATCCATTTTTTGGTATCAAGATTATTCTACGGCTCGAGATTCGGTTGGTCCATCCGAACCCGTTGAAGACGAGTCTCTCCTCAAAGAGGTGGCACACCTTAAAAGGGAAGATTACAAAAAGACATCAACAATCTAAGAAGACAGTGAATAAAACATCTAAACCTTTGAGCCCTCAGGAAGAGATAGCCTTGTGTAAAGCTTGGATAAACATGTCTGAGAATAACATTGAAGGAAATGCTAAAAAGGCACAAAGGGTTTTAACGAAAGTACTAACATACTTTGATAAGAAAATGAAGGAATCGAAAAGAGGATACGATTCACTATTGTGCAAATGGAAAAATATTTGTCCTAAAGTCACCCAATTTTGTGAAGTTTACGATACTGTGAAGTAGAGGGATGGGAGTGGGGAGTGTGACCAAATAATTTCGATAAAACAATAGATGAGTATCGTGTTATTTACACTCTTCACAAATACTAAATGTTGGAGAATTTTAAAGGACCATAGTAAATGGAAATTGACTGAAATGCCAAGGTTTTAACAGCAATTCAAGGAAAGTTAAGGTTCAAAGAAATCGCGAATACCGGAAACCACCTTACATTCCTAATCAGCACATGGTGGTTTTAATATGAACGAAGAAGAAGATGATTTAGAGGAGGTATAGGTTCAGGAGGTTCAACCAATGAGTCGGGGCAAGTCTAAGAAGAAAGCGTCATCCTCCCATGCTCGTTCGGAATCTTCAACTGCTGGTGTACCTGGTCTTGTTGACTAGTTGGTCGATCAAAGGGCAAACACCACATATGGCATATTTTCCCAAAGGAAGGAAGCCTCATCTGAGTATTTGAGAATAAAAGAGCGGAAAATGGAATTGGAAGAGCAGTCGCAACAGGATCAAGTGGAATTAGAGAGACAAAAGCATGCACATGAGAAAATTTTGAACAACAAAGGCTTGCACAAAGGCAAGAAGAACTTGAGTTGCAATGTCAAATGTTTCGATTTAAGCAAAAATAAAGAAATAAATAAATAATAAAAAAGACTATGTTCCACAATGAACCCACGACTATTTAACCAGAAAACAACTAGCGTTGGTGTTACAATGAAGCAGAAAATAAGGAAGAAATATAGTTTGGGCAATTAATTTAAGTTTTTAATTTTTATTATAATATTTTTTGTTTTTTATTTTATATGAATTATTGTATTTTTTTTACTAGTTATAATGTCTGCGCACGCGCAGGTTTTTAAAAAAAAAAAATTAACGAAATATTTTTATTTATTAAAAAGCAAATAATTTAATCTTTGTTTGATTTATGATTTTTAATTATATTTTTTTATTATTAAAGATAACCATTTAAAAAGTTTAATCTTATTGTTAGTTACTTTTTATCTATATTTTTGTATTTATCTTCTACTTATGTAGTATATTAATAAAATGAATTTATAAATTTATAAATTAAAAAATAATAATTCAATTATTATCTTATAACGAAACATTCTTTTTTCTGAAATACGAAAGTCCCCAATTGGGATTTTGTTTTATTATATAAAAGATTATTAATGAAAATTTACTTTAAAAAAAAAGTGTTGGGTCACCTGTAAGGTCACCATTATGGGCATTTGGTCATGTGTTTGATCTTACAGAGAAAAGTTGATGTGGTAGAGAGTAGTTTGGTCATGTTTTTTTGTCACCATTACTGTTAGTCTAAGGGAGGTGATATCTTCACAAACTTTTTTACAACATCCACAAAAATTGCATGTATTTTTACCTTTATGCCCTCCCACCTCACCCTTATAACTTTTTCCACACTCTGCCAATACTGCTTTTCTTCCATATTAATGTATGACACCATCTTTTGTCTGTCCTAACCATTTTCTCCACCACAATTATTTTCGTTCTAATCGTAACATTAACCATGAACAATCTCTTACTCTTAATCTCATATTCATTCACATTAACATTACATTTCATTAACTAGGATGCATACATACGCTCCCTTCATAACATTAATATATATGCTAGTACTAGACTAAACATACATATGAAAACACGGGCCAAGTGCGCTAATTAACAATACAATCATTTGGGAACGTAGTGGACACATGCCCGCCTCCACTGACAGCGTCATACCGTTGGTGCATCAATGATATGGCCACAGACTCCCCATGGCTAGATACATTAAATGGGTAACAATATAGGTAAACACATGCAAGGATAGAATTAAGCATGTAACGAAATAAACGATTGAACAATAACAAATAAGAACCATATCAAAAGGGATCATAGCAATGGGATCATATCAAATGGATCAATACAAAGGAATCATAACATTAGGTTCATATCGAAAGGTTCATTCCAATGCAACGAATCAAATTCAAAGAATAAGAATCATGAGAAATATTTACTGATAAAAAGGTAGAATATCTGTACCTTACAACCAATAAGCACAAAAGAGATTGACGTAAGAAGGGAATTACTCCGACACCACTGGATCTACATTATAATAACACGAATTACTTATACGTTCATTTAATATCATAACTGATTCATTTATTAAGTTTATAACTGATTTTAGGGTTCCTGTCATTTATAGTAACTTTTTAGGTTAAATTCATTAGTAGTTAGGTTTTAGGGTTTCAATTATTAAATAATCAGAGCTTAGGTCTTTAACAAGATATTTAATCAAAATAAAAGTGTTTCAAATTAATGTTAACCTAATTAGGTTTTAAATTACTGACTCCTTCCAAACCAACCAGTCAACCAGGTATGGCCAATAAGTCAAGGAGGGAGTAGGAGGAGTGATAAATTTATGATCCGGTGTAAGCACAGTGTTTTCCCGGGTCGTTATGTCCCGCCGATATTGAAATTGTATTTTGGAAATAGTTTGAAGGATTCAGTGATTGGGAAAGTAACCAGATAATGATTTGGGTTGATTTATACTAATGGAATTGATTGAGATTAAGCTAAACAAACAATATCAACAATTACATGAATTCAGATACGTATTTAAGTTTAAAACGTAAATCAAAATTAAAATAAACGTTACTGCGTACAGGAAAAGTGGATTTAAGCAAAAATTAACTTGAGGGGGTGAAAATGACTTTTTTACAAACTTAATATTAAAAAAAATTTATAAAAAAGAAAATTATTTTTTTGATTTTTTTATTATTTAATATTAATTAAAAATTATTTAGTAATTAATTTAAACTAATTTAAATTAAGAAATATACTAAAATGACTTAGAAAATTATGAAAACTTTTCTAAAACTAATTAACCATCACAGGAATCCTATAAAATTATAAAAAGCTTATAAAAATTATAAAAAAGCTAATTTAATAATTATTTACTTAATTATTAGTTAAATCCTACTTAAACCAATTTAATTATGAAAAATAGCAAATGAACAGTAAAAATTATGAAAATTTTTCTAAAACTACTTTATGCTTTATAAAAGCTAGGAATAATATAAAAAGTACAAGTGATTAAAAATAAGCAGTAATGATTTTTATTTTTGATATTTTAATTAAAACTAAATAAACTACAATTAATTATTAAAAATACTAAACCTAAACAGAAAATTATGAAAAATTTTACACAACTATTTTAATATGACTGGTAATTAAGAAAAACATAAAATTGGAAAATGCTTTTTGAAAAAGCAGAAAAAAAAGCCAAATGGCTTAAATAGAAGCTATAACTTTTTTTACTTTTGGGTTTTCTTATTTTTCTTTTACAAAACTATTAAACTACTGATTTTAAGTAACTTTTACAAATAAAAACTTTTTGTAGCTTAAAAATAAGCTGTGTGCAAGCTTATGAGTTTGACAGATGGCTTATTGAGCCAAAATTGGATTTTTGGTGAATTAAGCTACTAACAAGCAACCAAGGACAAAATAAGCTATAACCAAATGAGATGCACACAAAATAAGCTAAAACAACTGAATAAGCTCACTAAATAAACCAGGAAGCTCAAGTAAGCACAATCCAAAACCTGATACTAAGACAGGCCAAAATTGCTAACTCCAGGCCTATGTGTGGCCCACAGGAGTGATCAAGGGTCCAAAATGAAACTAGATCTAATAAGCTGGACAAGGAGGCTTTCCAATAAGGCAAGAATCAGGCTCTGGGGGTCACTAAATGCTAGATATGATTTATCAAAGTTGGTGAGTTACATTGAGTGACTCAGGTTCTAAGTTGGTCAGGGCAACTTAAGGAGCAAAATAATCTATGGGCAAGAATACTGAGATCCAAAATAAGTACTGGTTTGACAAGTTGGCTTATTGAGCTTCTCAAAAAGCCAGGGGTTGGGGTATTAAGCTCACAGATAAGCCTTTGTTGGGCTTATGAAATTAGGCCTTGGTTCCTGCTGATGAATCAGCAGAAATGAGACAAAGTTTAGGGTTGAAATAAGCTATGAGCAAGGGACTTAACAAAATAAGCACATAAATGCAAAGATGGCTTGCTGACCTTTATAAAAAGCTAAGGCTCAAAGGCTAAGGGTCACAAATAAGCTCAGGAGGAACTTGTGAAAATCAGCTTATCGGGTCAATACCCTGGTGCAAGGCATATGCTTGCCCTGCAAGTCTAAATAAGCACTGAGTTAAGCTGCTAGAAAAAATTCTAAAAATAATCCAAAATATGGATTCACAAGTTCAGCTGACAAACTATAACTTCCAAAAAGCTCAAAGACTGATCTTGAGAAATGAGATCATGAAAATTCTTACAAAAAATGGATTTCTGAAAGACTTGCACTTTTTGACTTTTTAGATTATGATCCTAAGTTGACTATTGTGAACTTTGATTAAGTCCTAATGACTGAACAAGTTGTTTCAAGCTACAAGGAGATGAAATTAAGCTATACTAACAACTTATGAATTGATTTGATGATTGCTTGAACTTGAAATCCTAACAGTGATCAAATGAGGGTAGATCAAAAGCTATTTTGACTTTTGCTCAAACAAGACCTAGTTTTTATGCTTTCACTAACCTAGTATAACCTACTTAGACATGAAATGACTAACAACACTATCACAAACACCCTCGAACACAGATATGACAGCAAATCCAAACAACCTGATATGAAACTTGATTTTTGGTTTTTCAAAGTGAAATGATGAGACAAACTTAACCTCTTATCTTGAACTAAATAATTAGCTATAGTAACTGTTTTTAAACCAAAAACCAAACCTTACCAAAGGTTATGAGTGAACTTAAGTTAAATAGAAAATGACTTATTTAACTGATTTTTGATTTTTGAAACAAATGAGTAATTAAGACTATGAAACTGGGTTCTAATGACTTATTATGATTTAGTAAACGGAAATAAGCACAGAAACATAAGCTTAAACCACAAATACTTAAGATGCTATAAAAGATTAAAATGACAATTAAACTAAGATTTTGAGTACAATGGATTCTAATGAACTAATACTACTAATTAAGCAATATTATGACTAGATGACACTAAATAAGCACAAACATAAGCAAGGATAAGCAATGCTATAGTAATAAGCAAAGAATGAGATTTTGCTTACAAATGCCTTCTAGCTTATAACCAAGAACCTTAGAACCAATCCTATAGTCTCCCCTGAGACACTAAACCAAGGCCATCCACAATTTACCTTGCTCCAGCCTTCATCTTCATAACCTGTTTTTTTTTTTTCAATTATTTTTTATATTTTTTTTGTATTTTTGAATTTGATAATTAACAATCCTCTAAGTGATCTAAAAGCTTCAAAATGCTTATAAGGAAACTAAAATGAGCTTAAAGGAACATTAAACAACAACTTTTAACATCATTAAGCTAATATGAGATTTTTGAATAAAAAGTAGCATAAACTGAATTTAAACTGAAAACTTGAAATTGATACTTGAAATGAACTTTGAATACACTAAAGATGCTTAGTAAAAGGCTTTTAAAGTGAATGTTACAAAAGAGAATGACAAATTAAGCTATTCGACACTAAATAAAGCTAATAAACTACATATCCTTCTCCTTGGCTTCCTTCTTCTTTTATAGTGCAATTATGGGTTCCCACTAGTTCTCTGAATAAATCCCATCAAAATTCTGAGCCATTAGATGGCTCAGAATGATCCTAGCCATTGATTGGCTTTTGGCTGGAAAATTAGTTTGATACAAATTTGTCAGTTAGCTTTCAAGGGGGGTGATGAGTGCTTAAACACTTATCATTTTTGTCGTATTTAAACTGCCAAAACATACAAAAACAATCAAAAAGCTATCAAAATACTTAAATTATCACAGGGATTGTGTTTTATGTGTTTTAAATGCAAAATGAGCAAAAACAAATGAAAACGATCAAGGTTTGCAATATTGGCAGTTTCAGTCCCCCGAGTTTCAAAACTTGTCAAAAATAGTCCCTATGCATTTATTTTTAAAGGAAAAGTCAACCCAAGCTTTTGAAAGTCAAATATTACAAAAATATGATACTTGGGTCATAAGTTTCCAAAATTTACATGTTAGGTCCCTGTACTTTCAAAAATGGCAAAATAAGTCCCTGGGAATTTTGGAAAAATGAAAAATGTCAAAATGGTCCTTATGTTATTAGTAATTGGCATTATTGGTCCTTATGAGAGCTTTAGAGAATGATCAACTTCAGTCCCTCATGTTTGGGAAAATTACACAATTGGTCCTTGTTACATCATAAACCAAACGGACCCTTTTTATTATTAACACAAAACAAATCCAAATCCAATACCGCAAAGCCCAGTCCACCCAAACCAGGCTCAAAAAACCCCCAGCCCTCTCCCATTTTTATAATAAAAACCACCCCGGTCAAACACCCTTTGACCCGTCTTCCTCCCAACCATATCCCACAAAACCAGGGTACCATGTCCCCCCTCCTCCTCACCTTTTTACCAACCAGCCCCCACAATTAATACCTCCTCACCAACCTAACCAACCCCCACCACCACAATAAATGTTTCTCACCCGTCCCACTAGAATTGCCCCGTTTAGTTTTTTGGCGCCAAAATCCTAATCAAAGGCTAGGATGGATTTATGATGGAATTGATTGGTGGGATTTGGTCAAGAGTCAAAGAGAAGACCACTGGGACATAAAAAATTCAAAAAGAAGCCATGTGGAAGAAAGGTGCCCTAATTTGTATCTCGAATATATATGTAAGCTCATATGAGCCTTTTTTTTAGTGTGTAGTATGTAGTTTTAGTTGTTTTAGTATCTAATTGTACCCTCTGTAATCCATTTTAAGTTAATGAAATATCTGTTTTAAGTTTATTTACAATTTGCAAGTTTCAAATTTACTTAAGAATTTAAATTTCTTGTTTAAAGTTAATTAGTGTTACTCAGTAATTCATAAATTCATACTAAGTCCTAAATATCTGTTTTCATAAGGTTTAAGTTTGTGGAGTTGTGTTTATCACAATTTGATAAAAATAGAGAAAAATCAAAAGAAAATCAAAATTAAATAAAAAAATTGATGATCAAAGGTTAATGAAGCATGGAGCTCAGTGATTAGTGAGTGCTAAGGGTATTAGTGACTTGTGGAGGTCAATAGGTTGGTGTGCTTTGGTCCTTTGGTTCTTGGTTTTTGATGATCACAGATTTCAAATTGTAAGCCATACACTCATCTTAAGCTTCTTTACCATAAACATGGTTGTCATAGCTTAACTTTGTCTCATCTGTGTTTATTTGAAGCTTTCTAGTGATAATTTAATTTGAAATAGCATAGTTGTTAATTAGATTTCCTAATTGCTTAGTATCTCATTTTTTGACTGTGAATTGTTTTGTTTGTGAACCTGTGGAATTTAGTTGTTGTTTTTGAAGTTCATGTGTCCAAAATAGCTCATTATGTTATAAGTAATCACCATGGATCTGTTTTGAAGTTTAAATAAGCCATTCACTTGAAAAATCTGTTGTGAGCTTGTTTTAAGAGGTGTTTGGTTTTAGCTTGTCTGTGGTGTTCTTGCTGATTTATAGTATAACTCTTGGTCTCATTGAGTTACTTGGGTTGATATAAGCTCAGGGTAACCATTTTCTTAGTCATAAACATAGCAAAACTCAAAATCATAAGCAAACTCACCCGCACAGTTAACTGTGTGGGATTTTAAGTCCAAAATCCTTCACAACTTAGCATAAGGTGTTGTTTCAACCTAGATCAATCTTTTTTCTAGCCTATTAACATGTTTTCAGAACAATAGAAGCAATCAAAAGTCATAAAAGTCAAATACTCAAATTTTCTAAAAAGTCAAAAGTGTATCTTCTCAGAAAAACCAAAAATGGCATGAATTTTCTAGATTTTTGTATTGGGTTTTAGATTTTGAAACTTGTTGGGGGTATAGTCTACCAGTAGAACTAGAGATTCCTACACTTGTTTGAATTTTGTGAATTTTTATAGTGGACCTTTTTGCCCTTCAAACACACCTGCAGGGCAAGGCCCTGCCCTGTGCATCAGCAGACCCAGTCACCACCACCACTTTGGTGGCTCATTGTGGCCACCTCAGTGGGTCCCACTGACCCATTTTGGGTTCATTCAACCCCCCTCCTGGTAGACTTCAAAGTTTGACCAACCATTTGACCTTAGACTCAGTGGACCCCAACTGAAACCACCTCAAAAGGTTGTCCCATTTTGTGTCTCAGTTTCCGAAATAAGCGAGTGCTTATTCTGATTTCTTGGCTTATTTTGATAGCTTATTTGTTTGTATCTTGCTTAACTTGTCCAAATAAGTAAATTGAATCAGTTTCCACCACTGTGGACCCCACTCAAGCTCATTTGAGCTTAATCTCTCCTTTGGTCAAAGAAAGTCAACTGTCAAGGCAATAAGCACTTAAAGTGCTTATTCACTTGGTCTCAGCCAAACTTCCTTCACAAAAGTTACCTAAAATCAGTTAATAAGTAGTTGTGAAAAAGAAAATTCCAAAAAAAGCCCATTTTAATAGAAGTGATAGCTTCTATTTAAGCCCTTTGGCTTATTTTTCAGCTTATTTATAAGCAATTCTCATTTTTATAATCTTCCTAGGTTTCTTATAGCTTAAAATAATTTTAGTAATTTTTTTAGATTTTTCTCTTATCATTTGGTATTTTTTATAATTCAACTTAGTTTTTTAATAATTAATAATTAGTTAATAATTAATAATAATTAATTAAAAAATCCGAAAAATGCAAATTTAGTTTTAAAATTAGTTTTTGGTTATTTTAAAATTTTCCAAATTTTATTTTCAATTTTTAGTGTAATTTTAGATTTAATTATAATTTTGGGTATTTTAAATAATTAAAAAAAAGTAATTAGAAAATAGTTTTTAATTAATAATAATTATATAATTAGTGTAAAAATAAATTGTCTTTTTCTAAAAATTTTCTTTAATCATTAGGTTTGTAAAAATATCATTTTTATACCCGTAGCCTTTTTAGTTAATCAGATTCACTTTTTCTCGCGTACGTCAGTTCCCGTTTGTAATCAAAACGTATGTTTTTAGGTTTTAGATCAATTCTTCGCAATCTTAATTCCCGTAATCAATCACATAGCTTTCCTAAGCTATTTTGTTTAATAATTTCCAAATAATTCTCATAACACCCCTTTTCTGTGAATAATCACCCGATCACAAAGCACGCTCAGTCACAATTCATACCTCGTTGGGACTTAACGACCTGGTGATACCTTATATTACCCGGAAGCATTGGTCTAGGGAGTTTGACCTTGTTGACCATATCCTTGGTCGATTTAGGTTGACTGTTTAGCATCAATCAAATTTTGGCGCCGCTGCCGGGGAGGTGTGCGCGTTTCTGTAGCGTCTTTCGAGATTAGTGTTATTTCACCTCGATCATTGTAAAAACCCATCACTTTTGTAAATTTTAAAATCACAACACAAAAAAGTCATTAACACTTTTCCTAAAGTGTTAAAACACCAAAAAATTTAAAAACAACAAAACAAATCGTAACGTTTTCTGAATCGGATTTCTTTTTAGGTGATTCTTAAAGAGAAACGGTTTTAGATTACGAGACGATACCAAAAATATTATCCAAAAGTTTTTCACCTATACACAAAACACAAAAACATCCGTCTTTTCTTGTGAATAATAATCATACACAAAAACTAACCATCGCAAACCAAGACAGAACACCTACCAACTGGGGGTGTGGACATAATAAGTTCCCAAACCAAAGATTTAAAACTTGCCTTTGTATCCCTGTGAGTGGTGTACCTTTCTTAAAGAAGCCACTTGCTTGTGATTATTGGTTTAAGTCCACTGTCGTTTTGCCTCGATTTTGTTTTGAGTGAGTTTTGTTTTTTAGTGCATGCGCACTCGCTCTTCTAGGTCTACTAGCCCATTTCGTGAGCTTGTAAGGATACCTAGAAGACATCGTAGACGTTCAGCACCAGCAGTCAGATCTGAGATCCGTACTGTTGCCACATCCACTGTCACCATGGCGGAAGACCGCCCCATGTGTGAGCTTCTCCAAGAACCCATCGAGGGTTACGAAGATGCCATAGTTGTTCCAGCCATCGTGGCTGATAATTTTGAGCTCAAAACCGGGTTACTCAATCTTGTAACCTCAAGTCAATTCTACGGTTTTGAGAGGGACGATCCTCATGCTCATATTCGATGGTTCAATAAAATCACTTCGACCATCAAGTTTAAGAATGTCCCGTCCGAAGCAATCAAACTTCTCCTCTTCCCATTCTCACTCGAGGGACAAGCCCGGATTTGGCTTGAAAAACAACCTCCTCGATCTATTGAAACATGGGAAGATCTTGTCAAGAAATTTTTGAATGAATTCTTCCCACCTTCCAAGACCACGAGTCTTAAGAACGAAATCACCAAGTTCACTCAGAAATATGATGAATTTTTTGGTGAAGCGTTGGATCATTTTAAAGAATTACTTCGCAAGTGTCCGCATCATGGTTTCTCAGAGTTGATGTAACTCGATACTTTCAATAATGGCGTGAGCCAAGCTGATCAGGATTCTCTTAATGCCTCCGCGGGAGGTAATTTCTTGAGTAGAACCACAAAAGAAGCTTTGCAAATCATAGAAAACAAGTCCAAGGTCCGCTCTACACGAAGCAAACCGATTGTTTCTCAAATCAATGCGGGACCTTCCACTTCATCTTCTGTGCGTCAATCTAGCATGGATGCTAAGCTTGACAAGCTCACTGAAGCGATCCAAGCTTTGGTTCTCGCCCAAACAAAGAAAGTTTCATTTCCACAACATCCTCCCCCTGCTGAGGTTAAAAAAGTGGAAGTCTGTGTGACTTGTGGTGGGCCGCATGCCTACTACAATTGCACAGCTACTGATGGTACTCCATATGAAGCTCATGCTGTTGTCGGGTCCCAAAATCAAGGAGGCAATCAATACCGCCCTCCTATGGACCCGAACTATCGTCCTCACCATTATCCTGGACCTCCCGGTTTTAATCAAAACCAAAATGTCCAAAACCGTGGCCAAAATCAAAATAGAGTGAACCAAGGTAACTTCAATCAGGGTCACGGTTTCCAAAATCAAAACCAAGGTTTCCAAAATCAAGGTTTCCAACATAAAAATCAAGGAAACTTTAACCGGAACCAAGGTCAGGGTAATTTCAATCCCGGGAACTTTCATGGAAACAATCACCAGAATCAAGGGAATTTCCATCAACAAAACCAAGGAAATTTCAACCAAGGTCCCAATCCGAACAATCGAGCTCAAAACTTCAATAATCCACCTCAAGCTATTGTTCCTACCGGGCCTTCATCTGATGAGTTGTTAAAGCAATTCATGAAGTCCCAAGAAGAGTTGAACAAGTTGCTGGTCAGCCAGATTTCTGATATCAAGAAGTCTTTAAATAATCGACCCTCGGGCTCAGGTACTACTTTACCGAGCAACACGATCGCTAACCCGAGGGGTGATGCTAAGGCGATCACAACACGAAGTGGTGCTTCATATGATGAACCCGCTATTCCTACTACCTCTTCTTCCTCTCCTCCGAAGGTAGTGGAACGTGAACCTGAGGTGACAAAGGACAAGGTGCAAACTCCTAGCCCATGAAGTATAGCACACGTCCAACCTCAGGTTATTCCTGAAACCAGATGTAAGCCTGGAGTTGTCTTTGAACCACCAGAAACTCCAGTGGACAACCCTAAATCCAAAACTTCTATCCCTTATCCATCACTTCTCAATGAACAAAAGCTTTGCAAAAAAGCTAGTCACCAAATGGATAAATTTTTCCAAATCTTCCAAGATTTGTACTTTGACATTAGCTTCGCGGACGCTATTCTCTTGATGCCCAAATTTGCATCAACAATCAAAAATTTGTTAAGTAATAAGGAAAAACTTTTCGAGATGGCAAGAACTCCTTTGAATGAGAACTGCTAAGCAGTTCTTTTGAAAAAGCATCCCGAGAAGCTTGGAGACCCCGGGAAATTTCTCATTCCTTGTACTTTCCCGGGTATGGTTGAATGCTTCGCCTTAGCCGATCTACGTGCTAGCATTAACCTGATGCCATATTCTGTGTGGAAGAAACTCTCTCTCCCCGAACTCACTCCCACGTGCATGACTTTAGAGCTTGTCGATCGTTCGATTTCTCGTCCCCTCGGCATTGCCGAGGACGTATTCGTTAAAGTGGGAAAGTTCCATTTTCCAGCAGATTTTGTGATTGTTGACTTTGATGCCGATTCAAGGGTCCCTCTCATTCTTGGAAGGGGATTCCTTAGAACTGGGCGGGCTCTTATCGATGTATTTGAGCAAGAGATCACATTGCGTGTTGGAACGGAAGTCATCACCTTCAACCTCGATCAAACTTCGAGGTACTCCTCTAATTATGACTCTAAATCGGTAAACCGAATTGATGTCATCGATGTAGCTGCTGAGGAGTACGCTCAAGAGGTTCTAGGTTTCAATGATAATTTTTCGAGTGACAACTTTACTCCATCTTCTCACCCCATCATTGCCAATTCTTCTCCTTCCCTCACTCCGTTTGAGGGAAGTGACTTCATCTTAGAAGAAATTTAGGCCTTTCTCAAAAGTGATTCGATTCCCGATGGAATCGATAACCAAGAGATTGACCCCGAGAGGGCTATTCTTCTACTTGAAAAATTATTAAACGAAGATCCCTCTCATCTTCATGTTCTACCACAAACACTTCATAAGGAGGAAGTCAAAAATGTTGAGAAAACTGATGACTTTCCCAAGGTTGAACTTAAGGACTTTCCGCCTCATCTTGAATATGCATTTCTGGAGGGTGATGATAAATTACCCGTCATAATTGCCAAAAATTTAAGTAGTGAGGAAAAGGCTGCTCTCATAAAGGTTTTGAAGTCACATAAACAAGCAATTGCTTGGCGACTCTCCGATATCAAGGGCATTGACCCTGAATTTTGTACTCACAAGATTCTAATGGAGGACGACTTCAAACCTGCAGTCCAACAACAAAGAAGGGTGAATCCAAAAATTCATGAGGTAATCAAACAAGAAGTCTTAAAACTTCTTGATGCCGGATTGATTTACCCTATCTCGGACAGTCCTTGGGTTAGCCCAATTCATTGTGTTCAAAAAAAGGGTGGCATTACTGTTGTCACAAATGAGGAAACTGAGTTGATTCCAACTCATTTGGTTACGGGTTGGCGTGTTTGCATTGACTATCGCAAGTTAAATGATGCCACACTTAAAGATCATTTTCCTCTACCCTTTATGGACCAGATGCTCGAGAGATTAGCGGGGAATGAGAATTATTGCTTCCTCGATGGTTTCTCGGGTTACTTCCAGATTCCCACTGATCCGCAAGATCAGGAAAAGACCACTTTCACGTGTCCCTATGGAACTTTTGCATATAAACGTATGCCATTTGGCTTATGTAATGATCCGGGCACGTTTCAAAGATGTATGATGGCCATATTTTCCGACATGATCGGGAAAACTATGGAGGTCTTTATGGACGATTTTTTGGTCATTGGGGATTCATTCCAATCATGTCTCTCCCATTTAGGCAGCATGCTAAAACGTTGTGAAGACACAAAGTTATGTCTAAATTGGGAGAAGAGTCACTTTATGGTCAAAGAGGGCATTGTCCTCGGCTATAAAATTTCAAAGAACGGGATTGAGGTTGATAGAGCCAAGGTAGACGTCATAGCAAAATTATCTCATCCCACAACCGTAAAAGGTGTTAGGAGTTTTTTGGGTCATGCTGGTTTCTATCGTAGGTTTATTAAAGATTTTTCTAAAATCGCCCGGCCTACGACCCATCTCCTCAAAAAGGATGCTCCTTTTATCTTCTCCCCCGAGTGCATCGAAGCTTTTGAAACACTTAAGAAAAAGCTTACCGAGGCATCGATTCTTGTTGCCCCCAATTGGGACTTGCCCTTCGAGCTCATGTGTGATGCTAGTGATTATGCGATAGGGGCAGTCTTGTGGCAACGAAAAACAAAACATTTTCAGCCTATACACTATGCCAGAAAAACTATGACCGAGGCTCAGAGTCATTACACCACCACTGAAAAAGAATTATTGGCTGTAGTGTATGCTTTTGAAAAATTCCGGCCATACTTGATACTGACCAAATGCATAGTGTATACGGATCACCCGGCTTTGAAGTACCTCTTTGCAAAACAAGATGCAAAGCCGAGACTACTCCGTTGGGTTCTCCTCCTGCAAGAATTTGATATCATAATTCGTGATAAAAAAGGAGCCGAGAACCTAGCCGCTGATCATCTCTCCCGTCTTGAAAACCCTCACCAAGATGCTTTCGAGAAAAAGGAAATAAACAAAACATTTCCTCTCGAAACCCTCAATGCGGTTTCATTTCATGGAGACTCGATTACCTCATGGTTTGCCGACTTTGCAAACTACCTTGCGGGTAATTTATTGTGAAAGGGATGTTGTCCCAACAAAAGAATAAATTCTTCAAAGATGTAAAACATTATTTCTTGGACGACCCCTATCTTTTCAAAATTTGTGCGGATCAAGTCATCCGGCGGTGTGTGTATGGTCAAGAAGCCACGGAAATTTTAAAGGCTTGCCATGCTGGCCCACGGGGGGCCACCACAATCCCAACTACACCGTCAAAAAGGTGTTTGATTCCGGCTTTTATTGGCCCACAATCTACAAGGATGCCCAAGAATTGGTCAAGTCCTGTGACGCTTGTCAACGTCACGGGAATATTTCACAAAAGAATGAAATGCCTCAAAATGCAATTCAAGTTTGTGAAATTTTTGACATCTGGGGCATCGACTTTATGGGGCCATTTCCGTCTTCTCATGGCAACAAATACATACTCGTGGCTGTTGACTATTTGTCAAAATGGGTTGAAGCGAAAGCTTTACCCACAAATGATGCCCGAGTAGTTGTGAAATTTTTAAAAGCTCTTTTTGCCCGATTTGGAACTCCACGTGCTATTATTAGTGATCGTGGTACGCACTTCTGTAATGACAAATTCGACAAAGTCATGCAAAAGTACGGTGTAACTCACCGTCTTTCTACTGCGTACCACCCTCAAACAAGTGGACAAGTCGAAGTTTCCAATCGGGGCATTAAAAGAATTTTAGAAAGAACCGTAGGTGAAAATCGTGCATCGTGGTCGGATAAATTAGATGATGCACTTTGGGCTTTCCGTACGGCTTACAAAACACCCACTGGGTGTACGCCTTACAAACTTGTGTACGGGAAAGCGTGCCATCTTCCGATCGAGCTTGAGCACAAAGCCTATTGGGCTCTCAAGCATGCCAATTTTGACCTCAAAACTGCGGGTGATCATAGAAAAGTTCAACTTAATGAATTAAACGAACTTCGTGATCAAGCTTACGAGAACTCTTTGATCTATAAAGAAAAGACAAAGAAGATTCATGACTCCAAAATCAAGAACCGCGTTTTTAACGTTGGTGATCGAGTCCTTCTTTTCAACTCTAGACTCAAGATCTTCTCGGGAAAGCTCAAAACCCGATGGACTGGTCCATTCACTATCACAAAAGTTTATCCTTATGGCACCGTAGAATTATCTCAAAATGACGGTCCTAATTTCAAAGTGAATGGACATCGTTTAAAGCACTACTTTGGAGAGGACATACCATCCATGGTTGTCTCGGATCTCCAAACTTTCCCCAAGGACAATTGAATTCGGGGATCGAGTCAAGCTAGCGACTCGATGAACAAAAACAATAGCATAATACAGGTTTTCACCCGTATCTCTGATTTCTTTCTACTTTCTACCACCTAGTGTGGGGGAATGGCCAACCTCCCGCTGTTTGAAAATGTATATATGTATATAATATCAAAAAAAAAATGTGTGTATACGTAGAAATAAAGTGAAATATGATATTTCCACAGTTAGATTCGAATATTGGCTTCTTCCGTTCAAAGAGTCGGCATAATAGCCGGGACTTTGAATATTGAAGACAATATTCATTTCTAAGTGTGGGGGGGGGGGGGGGGGGGGGAAATCTAGCGAATTTTATCAAAATATATCTTCTAGTACCCCCGTTTTTGGCCAAAATTTTCAAAAAATTTTCACTTTATTTCAAAAATTTTTTGGTAATCAGTCCGCCATGTCTAACTGACAAAGGGATTGGCAAATCCAGGAGCAAACGGCTCTTGGTAAAGATAACTCATATCCATTGACGGCTTGCAATTTGCCCAAAATTGTATGGTAAATGAACTCGCCATATCCTAAAAAGCGAATGAGTTGGCTAGCCCGCAAGATTATTGCTTGTGGTAAAGGCAGTGGAAAAACCATAATTGATAATCAGCTCACCAAGATGTCGACTGTGTCCATCAAGAGTTGGCTAGTCCAGGAGCAAACGGCTCTTGGTAAAGACTAATCAAAACCGTTGAAAGCTGGTGGTTTGCTAAAAATCAAATGGTTATCAAGTGGACCATAGTTCTTAATTGAATCAAAACATTTGGCTACTCAAGAAGTGATAGCTTTTGGTAAAGAGTTTTCAAATCCATCAAGTTTTCTAAAAAGATTGCTAGGGACTAGCAATAGTTTAGTGTGGGGGATTGATAAGTGCTCAATCACTCATCATTTTTGTTGTATTTAAACTGTCAAAACATAAAAAAAACAATCAAAAAGCTATCAAAATACTTAAATTATCCCAGGGATTGTGTTTTATATGTTTTAAATGCAAAATGAGCAAAAACAAATGAAAAATGATCAAAGTTTGCAATATTGGCAGTTTCAGTTCCCCGAGTTTCAAACTTGTCAAAAATAGTCCCTATGCATTTATTATTAAAGGAAAAGTCAACCCAAGCTTTTGAAAGTCAAATATTACAAAAATATGATACTTGGGTCATAAGTTTCCAAAATTTACATGTTAGGTCCCTACACTTTGAAAAATGGCAAAATAAGTCCCTGGGAATTTTGGAAAAATGAAAAATGTCAAAATGGTCCTTGTGTTATTAGTAATTGGCATTATTGGTCCTTATAAGAGCTTTGGAGAATGATCAACATCAGTCCCTCATGTTTGGGAAAATTACCCAATTGGTCCTAGTTACAGCATAAACCAAACGGACCCTTTTTATTATTAACACAAAACAAATCCAAATCCAATACCCCAAAGCCCAGTCCACCCAAACCAGGCCCAACAAACCCCCAGCCCACTCCCATTTTTATAATAAAAACCACCCCGGTCAAACACCCTTTGACCCGTCTTCCTCCCAACCATATCCCATAAAACCAGGGTACCATGTCCCCCCCTCCTCCTCACCTTTTCACCAACCAGCCCCCACAATTAATACCTCCTCACCAACCTAACCAACCCCCACCACCACAATAAATGTTTCTCACCCGTCCCACTAGAATTGACCCGTTTAGTTTTTTGGCGCCAAAATCCTAATCAAAGGCTAGGATGGATTTATGATGAAATTGATGGGTGGGATTTGGTCAAGAGTCAAAGAGAAGACCACTGGGACATAAAGAATTCAAAAAGAAGCCATGTGGAAGAAAGGTGCCCCAATTTGTATCTCGAATATATATGTAAGCTCATATGAGCCTTTTTTTTAGCGTGTAGTATGCAGTTTTAGTTGTTTTAGTATCTAATTGTACCCTCTGTAATCCATTTTAAGTTAATGAAATATCTGTTTTAAGTTTATTTACAATTTGCAAGTTTCAAATTTACTTAAGAATTTAAATTTCTTGTTTAAAGTTAATTAGTGTTACTCAGTAATTCATAAATTCATACTAAGTCCTAAATATCTGTTTTCATAAGGTTTAAGTTTGTGGAGTTGTGTTTATCACAATTTGATAAAAATAGAGAAAAATCAAAAGAAAATCAAAATAAAATAAAAAATTGATGATCAAAGGTTGATGAAGCATGGAGCTCAGTGATTGGTGATTGTTAAGGGTATTAGTGACTTGTGGAAGTCAATAGGTTGGTGTGCTTTGGTCCTTTGGTTCTTGGTTTTTGATGATCACAGATTTCAAATTGTAAGCCATACACTCATCTTAAGCTTCTTTGCCATAAACATGTTTGTCATAGCTTAACTTTGTCTCATCTGTGTTTATTTGAAGCTTTCTAGTGATAATTTAAATTGAAATAGCATAGTTGTTAATTAGATTTCCTAATTGCTTAGTATCTCATTTTTTGACTGTGAATTGTTTTGTTTGTGAACCTGTGGAATTTAGTTGTTGGTTTTGAAGTTCATGTGTCCAAAATAGCTCATTATGTTATAAGTAATCACCATGGATCTGTTTTGAAGTTTAAATAAGCCATTCACTTGAAAAATCTGTTGTGAGCTTGTTTTAAGGGGTGTTTGGCTTTAGCTTGTCTGTGGTGTTCTTGCTGATTTATCGTATAACTCTTGGTCTCATTGAGTTACTTGGGTTGATATAAGCTCAGGGTAACCACTTTCTTAGTCATAAACATAGAAAAAGTCAAAATCATAAGCAAACTCACCCACATAGTTAACTGTGTGGGATTTTAAGTCCAAAATCCTTCACAACTTAGCATAAGGTGTTGTTTCAACCAAGATCAATTTTTTTCTAGTCTATTAACATGTTTTCAGATCAATAAAAGCAATCAAAAGTCATAAAAGTCAAATACTCAAATTTTCTAAAAAGTCAAAAGTGTATCTTCTCAGAAAAACCAAAAATGGCATGAATTTTCTAGATTTTTGTATTGGGTTTTAGATTTTGAAACTTGTTGGGGGTATAGTCTACCAGTAGAACTAGAGATTCCTACATTTGTTTGAATTTTGTGAATTTTTCTAGTGGACCTTTTTGCCCTTCAAACACACCTACAGGGCAAGGCCCTACCCTGTACATCAGCAGACCCAGTCACCACCACCACTTTGGTGGCTCATTGTGGCCACCTCAGTGGGTCCCACTGACCCATTTGGGGTTCATTCAACCCTCCTCCTGGTAGACTTCAAAATTTGACCAACCATTTGACCTTAGACTCAGTGGACCCCACCTGAAACCACCTAAAAAGGTTGTCTCATTTTGTGTCTCAGTTTCCAAAATAAGCAAGTGCTTATTCTGATTTCTTGGCTTATTTTGATAGCTTATTTGTTTGTATATTGCTTAACTTGTCCAAATAAGTAAATTGAATCAGTTTCCACCACTGTGGACCCCACTCAAGCTCATTTGAGCTTAATCTCTCCTTTGGTCAAAGAAAGTCAACTGTCAAGGCAATAAGCACTTAAAGTGCTTATTCACTTGGTCCCAGCCAAACTTCCTTCATAAAAGTTACCTAAAATCAGTTAATAAGTAGTTGTGAAAAAGAAAATTCCAAAAAAGCCCATTTTAATAGAAGTGATAGCTTCTATTTAAGCCATTTGGCTTATTTTTAAGCTTATTTATAAGCAATTCTCATTTTTATAATTTTCCTAGGTTTCTTATAGCTTAAAATAATTTTAGTAATTTTTTTCAGATTTTTCTCTTATCGTTTGGTATTTTTTATAATTTAACTTAGTTTTTTATTAATTAATAATAAATAATTAAAAAATCAGAAAAATGCAAATTTAGTTTTAAAATTAGTTTTTAGTTAGTTTAAAATTTTCCAAATTTTATTTTCAATTTTTATTGTAATTTTAGATTTAATTATAATTTTGGGTATTTTAAATAATTAAAAAGTAATTAGAAAATAGTTTTTAATTGATAATAATTATATAATTAGTGTAAAAATAAATTTTCTTTTTCTAAAAATTTTCTTTAATCATTAGGTTTGTAAAAGTATCATTTTTATACCCATAGCCTTTTTAGTTAATCAGATTCACTTTTTCTCGCGTACGTCAGTTCCCGTTTGTAATCAAAACGTACGTTTTTAGGTTTTAGATCAATTCTTCGCAATCTTAATTCCCGTAATCAATCACATAGCTTTCCTAAGCTATTTTGTTTAATAATTTCCAAATAATTCTCATAACACCCCTTTTCTGTGAATAATCACCCGATCACAAAGCACGCTCGGTCACAATTCACACCTCGTCGGGACTTAACGACCTGGTGATACCTTATATTACCCGGAAGCATTGGTCTAGGGAGTTTGACCTTGTTGACCATATCCTTGGTCAATTTAGGTTGACTGTTTAGCATCAATCAGGGGCTGGTGGCATTTATTGTGGAGGTGATGTTAGGTAGATGTGATGGGTTGGGCGATGGAACAAGTGTAGGAGGGGGTGGTGGATTGGACATGGTTGTAGGCAAGTAGGGGAGGAAGGAGGGAAAAGAGGTTGGTGTTTGACCGTTTGACCCTGGGGTTTTTATTATAAAATGAGAAATGGGCTGGTGGGGATTGGCATTGTGTTGGTGGATCAGAGGTGTGTTTGGAATTGGACTGGATTTTGGTTTTGGGTATTAATAATAAAAGGGAGTCCGTTTGGTGTTAGAATTAAGTCAAGGACCAATTATGTAATTTACTGAAATTGGAGGGATTGAACTTGTGAGTTTCCCAAAGTTATTTTATGGGTGTAACTTGCCACATTTGATTATCGAAGGACCATATTTGCACTTTCCATATTTTAATGTCTAGGGACCAAATTTGTCAAATCTTGAAAGTTTAGGGACCAAACTTGTAATTTCTTCAAGCTTTTCTGTTGAGGGTCGATTACACGGTAAGGTGGTTAAGCCTTCGTTCTTTGTGTATAAGATATGTTTGTGTGAATATGATTAAGTATGCGGAATCTACTTAACCACACTTTAGAAGATTTATGTTTTGGATATGGAAATGGAATAGTTAACACCAAATGATTCAATATTATTCAAAATAATACGAGTGATCTTTACTATCACTAGGGTTACAAGACCTTGAATCTTATGTGACTTATGTTTGTTCTTTGTATTGTCTGTGTATATCTTTTCACATGCACATTCTAGATTGATATATTTATACACATCTAAGATTTTTCCTTTTATAGTCCAAGGAAAGATCTTTTATAAACTTCATGACTCAACAAATAACTAGCTTATGACTAATCACTTGTTCTAGGATTACAACTCACTTGGAGTGTTCAATTTGATGACTATAACAAAGATATTTTCTTGTATATGAATCAGTAGAATAAGTCGTACTTATCTACACAGCTGTTTTTATGAGTCATAGCAGCATAGTCATAGTAGCAGCAGAATCACCTTCAGTGGAAACGGTCTTCAGCAGAATCCATCAGTGGAAACTCGCTTTGTGCTTTATCAGCAGAAACATACTTGTCGTATTTCGTTTAAACCTTTATGCTGAATCTTCCGATTCTTTTGTTTATTTAATTCCTAACATTTTCACCCACGGACCAATCATGATAAATTGTGAATTCCCAAGAACCTTTGTTGACTTTTCTTCCAAATCCAAAGCTTAGGGATCATTTCTGTCAATTTCCAAACTTGAGGGACCATTTCTGCCAATTTTGCAAACTTTTGCTCCAAGGACTATTTTTTTTCATTTTGTTATTCCTCAAGGTGTGTTCTGAAAATCTGAGCTCAAAAGTGGTAATTTTCTTCCCCGGTTCTGGCTTTTGACACATTTTCGAAACTCGTGC
Organism: Artemisia argyi; assembly: GCA_030686995.1. Lineage (NCBI taxonomy): Eukaryota > Viridiplantae > Streptophyta > Magnoliopsida > Asterales > Asteraceae > Artemisia > Artemisia argyi. The sequence goes on along the minus strand of CM060677.1, from coordinate 22,677,301 downwards.
TCGTTTTTGTCCTTTTTGGCCTGATTTATGCGAATTTCTGAAATATCCGTTCCTGCACGATCAAAAACACAAAAACACAATATCGTTGGCAATTATGGTTAGTTTGTGTCTGTTTTGGTCTTAATTTGGCCAGAAAAAGGTGTGTGAATAAGCACACACCAAATCCTCCCAGACTAAGGTATTATCGTGTCCTCACGCAATGGGATCAATTCACGCCCTACGAGATAAATAACTTTCATAACTCTTTTTACTAACATTGAAGAAGTAGCAAAATGTTCAAAAGAGAGTACAAAATCATTTATTCTTGAGAACGCTCCGTTTTTCAGCTTTATTTCCTGCACTACTATTTATGTACTTTTTTTACTCATTGTGTGTAGGGATGTTTGACTTTCATCATTTTTCTATAACGTTTAGGGTCACAGAGTGGGAAACACAGCTCAGAGAAAAGTGTCCATACGGATAGAATTCAGCGTCCTTGATTTTTCACGAGTTCCCAAACTAAGCGTAAAAACGAAATCATAGCCAAAAATGTCATTAGATACTAACACTACTCATAAATGCTACTTGTAAATTGCTACTCCCAAATCTTATTGTATCTAGACTTTGTTAAAGAAATGATTGCTCATTTTCGTTCCGATAGGTCTAAAGTATGATAGATTTAGGTGGATTTAAAAATCGTTTAAATTTTAACTCAAAAGGCTCATATGTTCACACCACATTTATTATATTTTTCACTTTTTCATTTTTTCAATATTTTTCATCATTCTTTCATTTTTTCGTTTTTTTTTTCTTTTTACTTGAATTTTCATATATAACTTGTACCTCAAACATACGGAGCTTCACGGTGAATCTCCCAGACCTAAGCGCCTTTCAGAACAAAGGATGCAAGGATCCGCTTGTCGAACCGTAGCTATTTTTGGCATTTATTACATATTGATGGTGTTATTTATGAACCTCATGTGGCATACAACAAAACGGGGAGTTCCAAGACCTAAACGCCTTTCAGAATAAAGGATCCAAGGCCCATTTAATGCTTATGCCATCACGTAAAGTGAGCGGAAATTTAGTCAACTTTTACAAATGCGAAATTTTAATTATTTTATTTTTGGGTTTTCAATCTTGCGGGAGCAAGGACTACAAGTAACCGTTACGAGCTCTAAAGAAATCCAACTATTCCACGTTTAGCATCTAATCACACTAATGACTTTTACTATCATTCCTCGTTCTCCGCAAATTTAAAATCTCAAGTAATGAGATCCGCGGATGCTTAGCCTAAAAAGTTAAGGGAACAAGCTAGGGCTCAACACGCCCGGTCAAGTTAAAATTTCTATTCCTACTCTACCCAGCGGAATGTCAAAACAAAGTGTCAAAACTTATTATATTTTTGCAAAAATTTTCAAATTTTTTCATTTTTTTGGGGAATTCTTTCAATTTTTTTTTTGGATTTTTCGAGAAAAACGGAGTTGCATGAGAAAACGGCACATGAAAGGTGCAAGTCAAATCCAAGATACCCCCAGACTAAAGTTAAACATTGTCCTCACTGTTTTAAAGGCGAGGGTCATCCTACGTTGTATCTAAGGCCGTTTAATAATTATGCCAAAAGATAACGTTAGCTAAGGATATCAGAATTCTTGAATGATGAAGTACGAGACTTGAATGAAGTAAGGACAAAACACGAGCACGAGAGCCTTCATACTTCAGGAAAAATTACCTGTACAAACACAACAACAACAAAACACAAGATGCAGAAGAGGTTACCCCCTTCTCATCACTTTATTAGAAAGAAGAGAGAAGTCAGAAACATAGGTGAGAACCCATGTTATTTCTAATGTTTTTGTTCACCGAGTCATTAGCTTGACTCGATCCTCGAATTCATTGGTTCGTGGCAAAGTTTGGAGATCTAGGACAACCATGGGTGGTATGTCCCCTCCAAAATAGTGCTTCAACCGATGACCATTCACCTTAAAGTTGGGACCGTCGGGTTGAGATAACTCAATAGTTCCATAAGGAAACACTTTGGTGATAGTGAAAGGTCCAGACCAACGGGTTTTATGTTTGCCCGAGAAAATCTTTAATCTTGAGTTAAAAAGAAGAACTCGATCACCAACGTTGAAAATGCGGTTCTTAATTTTTGAGTCGCGAATCTTCTTTGTCTTTTCTGTGTAGATCAAAGAGTTCTCGTATGCCTGATCACGAAGTTCATTTAATTCATTGAGTTGAACTTTGCGGTGATCACCCGCTGTCTGAAGGTCGAAGTTGGCATGTTTCAAGGCCCAGTAGGCTTTGTGCTCTAGCTAAATCGGTAGATGACACGCCTTCCTGTAAACAAGCTTGTAAGGAATACACCCGATGGGTGTTTTGTAAGTTGTACAGAAAGCCCAGAGTGCATCATCCAGTTTATCCGACCAAAAGGCACGGTTTTCACCTATGGTCCTCTCCAGAATCCGTTTTATACCCCGGTTGGAAACCTCCACTTACCCACTTTTCTGGGGGTGATACGCGGTGGAAAGACGATGAGTGACACCGTACTTAAGCATGACTTTTGCGAATTGATCATTGGAAAAGTGTGTACCACGATCACTAATTATGGCACGTGGAGTTCTGAACCTAGCAAAAAGAGATTTCAAAAATTTCATAACTGCTCGGGCGTCATTGGTGGGTAGAGCTTTTGCTTCAACCCATTTGGACAAGTAATCGACGGCCACGAGTATATACTTATTCCCTCATGAAGACGGGAATGGACCCATAAAATCAATGCCCCAAATGCCAAAGATTTCACAGACTTGGATGACGTTTTGAGGCATCTCATCCTTCTTAGAAATATTCCCGTGACGCTGACAAGCGTCACAAGTTTTGACAAGTTCGTGGGCATCCTTGTAGATCCTGGGCTAGTATAAACCAGAATCAAACACCTTTTTGGCGGTGTAGTTTGGGCTATGATGTCCCCCTGTGGGTCGATCATGACAAGCTTTGAGGATATCCATGGCTTCTTGGCCATGAACACACCGCCGGATGACTTGATCAGCACAAATTTTAAACAGATAAGGGTCGTCCAAAAAGTAGTGGTTTACATCTTTGAAGAACTTTTTCTTCTGTTGGGACGACATCCCTTTGACAATGAAGTTACCCGTATGGTAGTTCGCAAAGTCTGCAAACCATGGGGTAGTAGAATCACCACGAGAAGAGATCACATTGAGTGTTTCGAGAGGAAATGTTTCATTAATTTCCTGTTTCTCGAGCACAACTTGGTGGGGGTTCTCTAATCTGGACAAATGATTAGCCGCTAAGTTCTCAGCTCTTCTTTTATCGCGTATGATGATATCGAATTCTTGTAGGAGGAGAACCCAATGGAGCAATCTTGGCTTTGCGTCTTGTTTAGCAAAGAGGTATTTTAAAGCCGAGTGGTCCATATACACTATGCATTTTGTCAAGATCAAGTATGGCCGAAACTTTTCAAAGGCATATACAACGGCTAAGAGTTCCTTCTCCGTTGTGGTGTAATGAATTTGAGCTTCGGTCATTGTTTTACTTGCATAGTGTATCGGCTGAAAGTGTTTTGTTTTATGTTGCCCCAGGACCGTACCTATTACAAAGTCACTAGCATCGCACATAAGTTCGAAGGGCAGGTCCCAATCAGGGGCAACAAGGATGGGTGCTTCAGCAAGCTTTTTCTTTAAAGTTTGAAAAGCCTCAATGCACTCAGGAGAAAAGATGAAAGGAGCATCTTTTTCAAGAAGATGGGTCATAGGCCGGGCTATTTTTGAGAAATCCTGTATGAATCTCCGATAGAAACCGGCATACCCGAGAAAACTCCTGACACCTTTGATAGTAGTGGGAGGAGGCAGTTTAGCTATAACATCAAATTTAGCTCTATCAACCTCAATCCCACTTTTGGAAATTTTATGGCTGATGACAATGCCCTCTTTGACCATAAAATGGCTTTTCTCCCAATTTAGACACAGATTTGTTTCTTTACAACGTTTCAGCATGTTTTCCAAATGGGAGAGACAAGATTGAAAAGAATCCTCAATGACCGAGAAGTCATCCATAAACACCTCCATGGTTTTCCCGATCATGTCGTGGAATATAGCCATCATGCACCTTTGGAATGTGCCAGGAGCGTTGCACAAGCCAAATGGCATACGACGGTAGGTAAAAGTTCCACAAGGGCATGTGAAGGTGGTTTTTTCTTGATCTTGTAGATCAATGGGAATCTGAAAGTAACCCGAGAAACCGTCGAGGAAACAATAGTATTCGTTTCCAGCTAATCTCTCGAGCATTTGGTCCATGAAGGGTAGAGGAAAGTGGTCTTTACAGGTGGCGTCATTTAACTTTCTGTTGTCAATGCACACATGCCATCTCGTAACCAATCGAGTTGGAATCAACTCATTTTCATCATTTGTGACAATAGTAATGCCACCCTTTTTTGGAACGCAGTGGATGGGACTAACCCAAGGACTATCAGAGATAGGGAAAATCAATCCAGCATTAAGAATTTTGAGAACCTCTTGTTTGATAACCTCATGAATTTTGGGATTAACCTATCTCTGTTGTTGAACTGCTGGTTTGAAATCATCTTCCATTAAGATTTTATGAGTACAGAATTCAGGGTCAATACCCTTGATATCAGAGAGTTTCCACGCAATTGATTGCTTGTGGGATTTCAAAACCTTTATGAGAGCAGCTTTCTCCTCATCTTTCAAGTCTTTAGCAATTATGAAGCGCAATTTATCATCACCCTCTAGAAATGTGTGTTCCAGATGAGGAGGTAAGTCCTCAAGCTCGACCTCGGGAAATTCATCAGTTTTCTCAACATATTTGATTTCCTCTTTATGAAGTTTCTGTTGTAGAACAGGAGGAGGAGAGGATCTTCAATGAGCAACTTCTCAAGGAGAAGGATATCCCTTTCCGGGTCAATCTCTTGGTTATCAATCCCCTCGGGAATTGAATCACTTTTTAGAAAGGCCTCTATTTCCTCTAAGACGAAGTCACTTCCCTCAAACGGAGTGAGGGAAGGAGAAGAATTAGCAATTATAGGTTGAGAGGAAGGAGTGGGATTGCCACTCGGAGAATTATCGGTGAAACCAAGAAATTCTTGAGATTACTCTTCTGCAGCAACATCGATGACATCGATGCGGTTAATTGAAACCGAGTCATAATTGGAAGAGTACCTCGAGGTTTGATCAAGGATAAAGGTTATTGCTTCAGAACCAACATGTAATGTGATTTCCTCATCGAATATGTCGATCAAAGCACGACCTGTCCTTAGGAATCCTCTTCCAAGAATGAGAGGAACCCTTGGATCCGCATCAAAATCAACAATCACAAAGTCTGCCAGAAAATGGTAGTTTCCCACTTTTACAAATACATCATCAGCCATGCCAAGGGGACGAGATATGGAACGATCTGCAATCTCGAGAGTCATGCAGGTAGGAGTAAGTTTCGGAAGAGAGAGTTTCTTCCATACTGAATGAGGCATCAGGTTGATACTTGCACCAAGATAGGCCAAGGCGTAGCATTTAACCAATCCTGGGAAAATACATGGAATGAGAAATTTCCTGGGGTCTCCCAGATTTTCGGGAAGCTGTTTCAACAGAACTGCAGAGCAGTTTTCTTTGAGTGGAGTTTTTGCCATTTAGAATAGTTATTCCTTATTGCTTAATAGGTTGTTGATTGTTGATGCAAACTTGGGCATCAAAAGGAGAGCATCCGCGAAGCTGATATCAAAGTGAAGATCTTGAAAAATTTGGAAATTTTTTTCCATCTGATGATTTGCTTTTTGTAGAGCTTTTGGTCTTGTAAACGTGAGGGTTATAGAATTGAAGGTTTCGGGTTGGGTTTTTGAATTTCAACTGGATTCTTGGGAGTTTCAAATATGACCTTTTTTTTCGGGGTCGGGACCGAGATAACTGGAGGAGGGACGTCATTCGTACCCCCGTTGTTAGTAGGAAGCACCATGTCCGTAGTAGCCTCAGTTTCTGATGAGGCAAAAAATGAACCGTTTTTAGGGGGTCATTTAAGCCCGGAATTGAATTTATTTGATCAAATATTGCCCTAAATCGTTCCTTTTATGATTTTAGGTACTTTGGGAGTGAATTCTGAAAAAGGAAGCATTTTGGACATTTTTGGAGCATAAAAGTGAAGAAAACGGCAAAGACTTAATTTTCCATGCTGAGAACAGTACCTGACAACATCAAGAAGGAAATTGTGACGGCGTCAGGAGTAAAATCCATGAAGACCCAGAGAAAACCTGAATACGTCAAGAGAAGGGCGTCAAGAGTAATTTTTGTGACGGCCTGCAAATGGAATACACGTGACGGCGTCAAACCCAGATCTAGGCAGTCCGAGAATTTATTTGGCGGCGAGATGACAGCGTCCGAAATTTACTCTTGACGCCGTCACTTCACAAAATCTATATATACTTTTCTATTTTTCATTCATTAAGAGAGGAACTTGTGTGGAGAATACTAGGGTCGAACCTAATAAACCCTAGGTCGTTTGTAACAGTATTTTCAAGGGTTTTCACCCCTTGAAACCTTTCATGTTCAATTAAGATAAGTCCTCTTTCAATTCATTCAATATGTCTATGTGTTGTTTGAATATATCTTATGCTTGTCTTGATTTTAACATGCAAGGCTAGATCTTTCATGTGTTTGCTTAGATGTAATGAAACCTAGATGTTGATTATAGGTTGATTGCTTGTTTATAGTTGTAATGGATGAATGATTTCAATGTTAGGCTTAAGAAAACTGGCAGATCTCCATTGTGTAACTTGCTTGAACGTCTTAAGAAACATGAACCGATGTGTACTAGGTTTTTATGATTGTATTTAATGCATGAGCGAATTCTAGTGATCCCATGTTACGAGCTTCTTAGCCGGCTCGACATAGGAGTGAAGTAGGAGCTTATAGGATTGGGGAAGTAAGTACGCCACCCCATGAATGGTATTAGGGAATACAATCCATCATCCACGCAACTGTAACAAGTAATTAACCTGTAAAAGATATCTAGGGAGTGGTGAAATCTAAGTAAACACAATTCTCCCATATATTGCTCACACCACTATCTTAATTTAGTTTATTTTCATTTTTATTATTTTTATTTTGATTGCATCTTAGTTATTGGGTTAGTTGAATAGCAACTAATTCCGCCCATTCCTCTTAAAACCAAGATTTTTAATTGCTTTTCATAAAACCTAAAAATACAAAAAGAATCATCTCTCATCTCTAGACCTAGTCTTTAGGTTTTCTAACCATATCGACACTATTCCCAAGTTGAACAATCAATCCCTCGGTACTTGTCACTATACTATACTAAAACGATCAGGTACACTGCCTGGTGGGGGTTGTAAGCTTCTCGAGATCCCTCGAGAGGTAAAGCCTGGTGCAATTCCCACGCATCAGTTTCACATTCTGGTCCATTGTATGAGACTCCGCTTCTGGTTGTGATCGCCTTGACATCGCCCCTCGGGTTAGCGATCCTGTTGCTTCAAAGTGTACCTGAGCCCAAGGGTCGATCATTTAAAGACTTCTTGAGTTTAGAAATCTGGCTGACCAACAATTTGTTCATTTCTTCTTTGGATTTAATAAACTGTTTCAACAACTCATCAGACGATGGTCCAGTTGCAACAATGGCTTGAGTTTGGTTAGGAAAATTTTGAGCTCGGTTGTTCTGGAAATTTCCCTGATGTTGGTTGTTATGACCATGAAAATTGTTAGCCTATTGAAAATTACCCTGACGGATATTATTACCCTGATTAAAATTACCATGACCTTGATTACGGAATTTCCTTGGTTTTGATTTTAGAAAACCTGGTTTTGACTAGAATTGAAATTCCCTTGGTTTTGAAAACATTGGTTCATTCGATTTTGGTTTTTATTCTGATTAAAATTGTGGTTCCGGTTTTGGGCATTTTGATTCTGAGATTGATTGAAACCTTGTGGTCGAAGGTAGTTATTAGAACAATAGCTCAACAGATTACGGTTCCCTTGTGGTTGGTAAGAATTACCCCCTGCGTTGTAGGAACCTTGAGCTGTGTACACGTTCTCATGAGCGAAGCCACCGGAGGCTGGGCCCTCAGTGTACGTGTGTGGACCACTACAAGTTTCACAACTTGGGTTGACAACTTTGACATGATGATTTTGATTTGTCTGATGGATATGTAAAACTGCTGTAGACAAATCATCAAGCTTTTTGGCTAGGAAAGCTATATAATTGTTTGCTGGAGTGATGGATTTACATGAGTCATTCCTCTCAACTGAGGAATCCCAAAAATTGTGATGGGCAGTCATGTTTTCGATTAAATCATAGCACTCTTCGGGGGTCCTTTTCATAAAGGTGCCCCCAGCAGCAGCGTTGATGGTGTCACGATGACGAAGTGTCAAACCATTATAGAAGGTATCTATAATGGTGACAAGAAGCATATTGTGATTGGGAAATCGATCAATTGCGAGTTTATAGCGTTCCCATACCTCAAATAAGGACTCGTCGGGAAGCTGTCTGAAATTGCTGATATCATTTATCAGCTTTGTTACCTTGGAAGGTGGAAAGTATTTTGCCAAAAATTTGGTAAGCATCTCATCAAAAGTCTGGATCGAATTCTTTGGAAGACGTTCGAACCGTGCTGTCGCATGATGAGTGAGAGAGTATGGGAAAAGATACAAACGAAGGCCGTCTTCGGTGACGCTATTTTGTTTAATGCTCTAGGTGACAGTTAAAAATTTGTCGAGATGCTTGTTAGCATCGTCACTCGACAATCCGTAGAACTGACACGAATTTTGGACCTATTGGATCATGTGGTGTTTTAGTCCAAAGTCCGTGGCTCCAATAGTGAATGGTGAAATGGGTCCACCTCTCCCGTGCATGGTAGGTTGACACAACTCATCCATCGTCGGAGATCGGGAGCTGTTTCATCCTTGGGAGGGTCAGGTGGGGGTGGTGGGGGCTCGTCCATTTTTATGACGGGTTCTTCAATAACTGTACGTAACTCGGTTACGTTCTTTTGATGATTATGCCTTGTTTGTGAACGAGTGCACATGCACTAAAAACAAAATCAATTAAAACAAGACCGAGGCAAAACAACAGAGAACTTAAACCAATAATCACAATATGAATGGCTTCTTTGAAAAAGGTACGCCAATTGACAAGGATACACAGGCAAGTTTTAATCTTTAGTTTGGGAACTTATTAATGGTTAAACCCCCAGTTGGTAGGTATTCTGTCGAATGTTTCTCGATAATGTCTTTTATGTAATTATCGACAGAAAAACAAAATGTTTTTGGCTTTTTGTGGGTGTGAGTGAAAAAACTTTTGGAAATTATTTTTGGGATCGTTTCGTTAACCGAAATCGTTTCCTTTAAAATTAATTGCAGGGTGGCGGAAGAGAAGAATGGATCTCTTTTCAGTTCGCAATTTAATGTCAGAACTTGCCTTTACCACCTGTATAGGTTGAAATCTTAAAGAATACGAAGTAATTTAACTTCACGATTTGTTTTGTTGTTTATGATTTTTTTGGTGTTGTTAACACGTTAGGAAATGTGTTAATGACTTTTTATGACATGATTTTGATTTTTACAAAAATTTACAAAGTTGTGAAGTTTGTACAAGGAGGGTTTTGAAAATCACTAAATTGCTAAACGTTTTTAAAACACGCAACAACCTCCCCGACAACGGTGCCAAAATTTGACTCCTCCCAAACCAACCATTCAACCAGGTATGGTCAATAAGTTAATGAGGGAGTAGGAGGAGTGATCAATTTATGATCCGGTGCAAGCACAGTGTTTTTCTGGGTCGTTATGTCCCAACGAGATAAAATTGTATCTTGGAAAATGTTTGGAAATTCAGTGATTGGGAAAGTAACTAGACAATGATTTGGGTTGATTTATACTAATAGAATTGATTGAGATTAAGCTAAACAAACAATATCAACAATTACATGAATTCAGACACGTATTTAAGTCTAAAACCTAAATCAAAATTCAAATAAACGTTACTGCGTACAGGAAAAGTGGATTTAAGCAAAAATAAACTAGAGGGGGTGAAAATGAATTTTTTACAAAATTAATATTAAAAGAAAATTTTATAAAAAAGAAAATTATTTTTTTGATTATTTTATTATTTAATATTAATTAAAAACTATTTAGTAATTAATTTAAACTAATTTAAATTAAGAAAAATACTATAATGACTTAAAAAATTATGAAAACTTTTCTAAAACTAATTAACTATCACAGGAATCCTATAAAATAATAAAAATTTTATAAAAATTATAAAAAAGATAATTTAATAATTATTTACTTAATTATTAATTAAATCCTATTTAAACCAATTTAATTATGAAAAATAACAAATGAACAGTAAAAATTATGAAATTTTTTCTAAAAATACTTTATGCTTTATAAAAGCTAGAAAACATATAAAAAAGTACTAATGATTAAAAATAAGCCATAATGATTTTTATTTTTGATTCTTTAATTAAAACTAAATAAACTACAATTAATTATTAAAAATACTAAACCTAAACAGAAAATTATGAAAATTTTTACACTACTATTTTAATATGACTAGAAATTATGAAAAATATAAAATTGGAATATGCTTTTTGAAAAAGCAGAAAAATAAGCCAAATGGCTTAAATAGAAGCTATCACTTTTTTACTTTTGATTTTTCTTATTTTTCTTTTACGAAACTATTGAACTTCTGATTTTAAGTAACTTTTACTAAGACAAACTTTTTGTAGCTTAAAAATAAGCTGTGTGCAAGCTTATGAGTTTGATAGATGGCTTATTAAGCCAAAATTGAATTTTTGGTGAATTAAGCTACTAACAAGCTACCAAAGACAAAATAAGCTATAACCAAATGGGATGCACACAAAATAAGCTAAAACAACTGAATAAGCTCATTGAATAAGCTAGGAAGCTCAAATAAGTACAATCCAAAACCTGATACAAAGACAGGCAAAAATTGCTAACTCAAGGCCTATGTGGGGCCCACAAGAGTGATCAAGGGTCAAAAATGAAACTAGATCTAATAAGCTAGACTGGGGTCTTTCCAATAAGCCAAGAATCTGGCTCTGGGGGTCACTAATAAGCTAGATATGAGTTTATCAAAGTTGGTGAGTTGCACTGAGTGACTTAGGTTCGGAGTTGGTGAGGTCAACTTGAGGAGCAAAATAAGCTATGGGTAAGGATACTGAGATCCAAAATATGCACTGGTATGACAAGTTGGCTTATTGAGCTTCTCAAAAAGCCAGGGGTTGGGGTCTTAAGCTCACAGATAAGCCTTTGGTGGGCTTATGAAATTAAGCCTTGGTTCCTGCTGATGAATCAGTAGAAATGATGCAAAGTTTAAGGTTGAAATAAGCTATGAGCAAGGGACTTAAGGTCCAAAATAAGCACAGAAGTGCAAAGATGGCTTGCTGACCTTTCTAAAAAGCTAAGGCTCAAAGGCTAAGGGTCACAAATAAGCTCAGGAGGAGCTTGTGAAAATCAGCTTATGGGGTCAATACCCTGGTGCAGGGCATATCCTTGCACTACAAGTCTAAATAAGCACTGAGTTAAGCTGCTAGAAAAAATTCTAAAAATAATCCAACATGTGGATTCACAATTTCAGCTGACAAACTATAACTTCCAAAAAGCTCAAAGACTGATCTTGAGAAATGAGATTATGAAAATTCTTAGAAAAAATGGATTTATGGAAGACTTGCACTTTTTGACTTTTTAGAGTATGATCCTGAGTTGACTATTGTGAACTTTGATTACGCCCTAATGATTGAATAAGTTGTTTTAAGCTACAAGGAGATGAAATTAAGCTATACTAACAACTTATGAACTGATATGATGATTGCTTGAACTTGAAATCCTAACAGTGATCAAATGAAGGTAGATCAAAGGCTATTTTGACTTTTGCTCAAACAAGTGATTGGTTCTAAACGGTCAGACAATATTGACCACGATGAATGGTGAACAAGGTCAAACGGCTTAGACCAACTAACCAAGGAGTAAAGTGTTTCCCCGGGTCGTGTAAGTCCCAATGAGGTGTGCAATTGTATTTGTGAACGTTTTAAGTGATCGGGTGATTTATCAGAAAGTTTGGGAATTTGATTATTATGTTTACACTAAGAGGTGAGGAATGAGAATAACTTAAAAACACTATATGAATAATTAATGAGAATCAGATAACCTAAAAACGTGATTTAAATCTAAAACTGCGCGTTTGAATTTAAAACAAACGCGTACGCGCAAAATAAAAAGTGAAACGGGAGCAAATAAAGTCCTACAGATATGAAAATTATATTTTTACAATCCTAATGACAAAAGAAAATTTTAAGAAAAAGAAAAATAATTTTTACACTATTTAATTAATTACTATTATTTAATTACTAATTATTAATTACTTTTAAATATTTAAATTAAACTAAAATACAACTAAATATGATTTTAAACTAGAAAAATGAAAATTAAATTTTGAAAATTCTAAAACAACCTAAAACTAATTTTAAAACTGAAAATATATTTTTCCGACTTTTTAATTAATTATTATTAATTAAAAACTAACTATTAATTAATTTAAATTAAATTAAATTATAAAAAATACTAAATGAAATGAGAAAAATCTAAAAAAAATTACTAAAAATACTACAGGCTATCAGGAACCTAAGAAAAATTTAAAATCATAAAGAGCTTATAAATAAGCAGAAAAATAAGCCAAATTGGCTTAAATAGAAGCTATCACTTTTTTATTTTTGGTTTTTCTTTGATTTTCTTTTACAACTTTACTTTACTACTGGAAATGAGAAATTTTTGTGAAGGAACTTTTACTATAGCTTATTAATAAGCTGAATGAAAAGTTCAAAAATGGACAGGAAGGTCTAATAAGCTTGAATAAGTTGGAATTTTGAACCAAAAAGCTACAATTAAGCTACAAGCTACTGAATAAGCTAAAACCAACTAAAGTGAATATAAATAAGCTAAAATGACTGAATAAGCACTAGTAAATAAGTCAAAAACAACAATAAGCACTTTGATGAAACACAAAGGCCAAACAGGCCTTAAACAAGGATTTTTAGACCACTGTGGGGTCCACAGAGGTAAATGGAAGTCCAAAATGAAACTTGGCCTTCAAATTTGGACTGGTCAACTTCAAAATAAGCCAATAAGCAAGGCTTATGGCTTATTTTTGAGTAATTGGTGGGCTGTTGAAATTGGTCACAAATACTGAGTGCTCAGTATGGGTTCTGAGGACAAGTCACAAAGATAGGTCAAATAAGCTGAGGGCCAATAAGCTAAAACCCAAAATAAGCTAAGGTCTGAAAAGCTGAGCTGTTAAGCTCCTTAAAAATCCAAAAAGCTAAGGGTGGGGTCCACTAGATAGGTCACAATTGGCGAAAGAAACTAGGCCAATGGCCCTGGTGCAGGGGAGGTTTTGAGCCCTGCACCCTCAAATAAGCACTTGCACAATCACCATAAAAAATTTTAAAATAATATGATCATTGATTCCTGTAGTTTAGCTAGTGTATTTTGATCTCTAAAACTTTCAAGGTCCAAATCCTAACACAAAAATCATGAAAATTCTCACAAAAAGTGAGATTCTACACACTATGCAATTTTTGATTTTTTAACTTTGAACCCTAAGTTGACTAAGATGAATTTTAACTAGATCCTATAGATTAATCATGTTATCCTAAGATGTTATGAGATGATTACAAGCTACTTTTAACAATTATGAACTAATATTAATGATCCTAGGTCCTAATTATCTAACAGTGAGTTGAAATGAACACTTAAAGAGTGATTTTGACTTTTCTATGAAACACTTGTTGTTTTTATTGCTTGACTAATGTATTAGAACCTACCATGGCATTTTCCAACAGAAAACAACAACAAAAACAAACTAGAACACCTTTTAACTATCAAATCCAAACACCCATTTAACCACACTAATTTGAGAATTTTTTAAGTAAAAGAAACTGGGATTGATGGAAATGATGCTAAACAACTTTTATGATCCAAATAGCTTAAATAAACTCAGAAATACAGATCTAGATTACAATTACTCGGGTATGCTAGTTATGTTAATTTGGCAGTTAAAACAAGAATTGAAAGCACAATGAGATTTATTAAACCAAAATCTAATTTTATCTTACACTAAAGTCTAATGACAACTAATAAGATCAAACAAGCAACAATAAGCAGTGGAATAAGCTAATGTACAGTAAAATGGAAATTTAAGAAATTTGCTCACAAAGTGCAATCATGCCAAACTAAATGAACCAAGGACCAAGATCACACCTATAGGTTCCCCACAGAACCTCTAACCCATTGCCATCCCTGATTTACAATGCTCCAGCTTCTTCTTCATGATTTTTGAATTATTAACTATTTTTTTTTGGTATTTTTCTGATTTTATAGTGAACTTAGATTTGATGATTAATAAACTTTAGAAAGCTTATTAACTTACTAAATTGAGGTTACTGGAATATTAGAAAGCAACTTTTAACAATTAATGAGCTTGCACCATTAGTATGTAAAAATTGAATTCTTATAATGAAAACTGAAATTGATAAAAGAGTTTAAAATAAGCACTGAAAAACTTATATTAACTTGAGAGAACAAATTACAAACTAATGTTTTACTGGAATTACAGAGTTACATTAAATTCGAAATAAGCTAAAATTAAGCTAAAAATTACACACTGACTTCACAGCTTCTCTCATCATTTGATATTGACGAATTAGGGTTTTGGAGATGCCCTTGTCTTTTCCTAACAAGAATTACAACCATTGGATGATTAAAATTCAATCTTGGCCATTCAAGGTTTTTGGCGCCAAAATGCTTTAACAGCTAATACTTCAGATTACTTGTGAAGGGGTTGAGTTTTGGAGTTAGGTGACTGTTTGGTGTAGGTATTGATGATGGAGGAGAGTTTGAGTGTGGTAGAGATGGAGTGTGATAGGGAGTGATGATGGTGTTTTGGCTATGGAGTCAAGGGTGCGGAAGATGGAGGATGAGGTGGAGGTCAAAGCAAAGGGTTGACCGGTGTTTATTATTAAACTTGGGTGGGAGTGGGCTGGTGATAACTTGGGCCAAGGTTTGCTAAGTATCACAAGGACCATATTTGCCATTTTTGAAAATTAAGGACCAAACCTGCCATTTTTCCAAAGTTATTTCCAAGGACATTTCTTGCCATCTTGTAATTCCATGAGTCCTTTTTTGATAATTTTCCAAATTTAAATTTCTCGGGGACCAATTTTGCCAAATTCTAAACTATAGGTACCAAACTTGCAATTTATCCAAACTCTTCACCCAGGACCATTTTTGATAACTTTTGAACTCCTAGGACCATTATTGACTATTTCATCCAAAAATATATGCTCAGGGACCAATTTTTTCAATTTTTGAAAGTTCAGGGACTAGAACTGCCAATTGTGCAAACTTTGCTCGTTTTTTTATCTGTTTTCAATCCTTTTGCCTCTGAAACATATAAAAACACAATCCAGGGATATTTTCTGTATTTTGAGGCATTTCTAAGTGTTTTTAAATATTTTTGCAGTTCAGATGGAACAAAAATGATGAGTATTTACACACTCATCAATCCCCCACTCTAAAATATTGCTACTCCCTTGCAATCCTTTATGAAAATTTAATGGATTTGATGTCTCTTTGCCAAAGCCATTACTTCTGGAGTAGCCAATGTTTTAGTATGATACTTTGGTACATTGATAACCAAATGATTTTGAGCAAACCATCAGCTGTCAACGGATTTGATTTGTCTTTACCAAAAGCCGTTTGCTTTTGGACTAGCCAACTCTTTGATAGAATACAATTATCATCTTGGTGAGTTGATTACCAATTATGGCTTTCTACTGCCTTTACCACAAGCCATAACCTTTTGGGCTAGCCCACTCTTTACTATTTAAGACATGGTGAGTTGAATACCGTACAATTTTTGGCAAATTGTCAGCCATAAATGGATTTGAGATATCTTTACCCAGAGTCATTTGCTCTCGGATTAGCCAGTCCTTATATGGGTTAGACATGGTGGATCGATAACCATTTGCTGTGTTAGTGCAAAAAATTTCCACCAAGTATTTTTTTTTTTAAATTTTGGGCAAAACGGGGGTATTAGGGCACTAAAAGGTACAAAACATTTGACAAATACGATAGAATTCCCCCCCCCCCCCCCACTTAGAATTGAATATTTCCCTCAATATTCAAAGTACCGGCTATTATGCCTACACTTAGAACGTAAAAAGGTAATAATAATAGCCAAGTGTGAAACGGTTTTTTTTATTATTTTTTTTGACTTATGTACAACAGCAGGGGCAACTCCCCCACACTTAGGTGTTAGAAAAGAGAAAGAAGTCAGAGATGTGGGTGAAAACCAATGTTGAGCTAATGTTTTTGTTCACCGAGTCACTAGCTTGACTCGATCCCCGAATTCATTGGTCCTTGGAAAAAGTTTGGAGATCCGGGACAACCATGGGTGGTATGTCCTCTCCAATATAGTGTTTTAACTGATGCCCGTTCACTTTGAAATTTAGACCGTCATTTTGAGATAGCTCGACAATGCTATATGGATAAACTTTGGCAATAGTGAATGGTCCAGTCCAGCGGGTTTTAAGCTTCTATAAGAATATCTTCAACTGTGAGTTGAAAAGAAGGACTCGATCACCAACGTTAAAAACGCGGTTCTTGATTTTTGAGTCATGAATCTTCTTTGTCTTCTCCTTACAGATCAAAGAATTCTCATATGCTTGATCGCGCAGCTCATTTAATTCATTCAGCTGAACTTTGTGATGATCTCCAGCTGTTTAGAGGTCGAAGTTTGCATGCTTAAGGCCCCAATAGGCTTTGTTCTCAAGCTCAATCGGTAGATGGCATGCTTTTCCGTACACAATCTTGTAAGGCGTACACCCAATGGGTGTTTTGTAAGCTATGCGAAAAGCCCAAAGTGCATCATCTAATTTGTTTGACCAAGAAGCACGATTTTCACCTACGGTCCTTTCCAAGATTCTTTTAATGCCTCCATTGGAAACTTCTACTTGTCCACTTGTTTGTGGGTGGTATGCAGTAGAAAGTCGGTGAGTTACACCATACTTTTGCATGACTTTATCAAATTTGTCATTGCAGAAATGCGTACCACGATCACTGATTATAGCACGTGGAGTTCCAAATCGAGCAAAAAGAGACTTTAAAAACTTCACAACTACTCGGGCATCATTGGTGGGAATTTTTCACTTCAACCCATTTTGACTAGTAGTCAACAGCCATGAGTATGTACTTGTTTCCATGAGATGACGAAAATGGCCCCATAAAATCACTGCCCCGTACGTCAAAGATTTCATAAACTTGAATTGCATTTTGTGGCATTTCATTCTTTTGTGAAAGATTCCCGTGACGTTGACAAGCGTCACAAGATTTGACTAATTCTTGGGCATCCTTATATATCGTGGGCCAATAAAATCCTGAATCAAACGCCTTTTTGGCGGTGTAGTTTGGATTATGGTGGCCCCCCGTGGGTCCAGCATGGCAAGCCTTGAGAATATCATTGGCTTCTTGACCATAAACACACCGCCGGATGACCTGATCCACACAGATTTTGAATAGGTAGGGGTCGTCCCAGAAGTAATGTTTTACATCTTTAAAGAATTTATTTTTCTGTTGGGACGACATCCCTTTTACCACAAAATTACCTGCATGGTAGTTTGCAAAATCGGCAAGCCATTGGGTAGTAGAATCTCCACGAAAGGAAACCGCATTGAGTGTCTCGAGAGCGAAGGTTTCATTAATTTCCTTCTTCTAAAAAACATCTTGGTGGGGGTTTTCAAAATGGGAGAGGTGATCAGTAGCTAGGTTCTAAGCTCCTTTTTTTATCACGAATTATGATATCAAATTCTTGCAGGAGGAGAACCCAACGAAGTAGTCTCGGCTTTGCATCTTGTTTTGCAAAGAGGTAATTCAAAGCCGAGTGGTCCGTATACATTATGCATTTGGTCAATATCAAATATAGCCGAAATTTTTCAATGGCATACACTTAATGACTCTGAGCCTCGGTCATTGTTTTGCTCGTATAGTGTATCGGTGGAAAGTGTTTTGATTTGTGTTGGCCCAAGACTGCCCCTATTGCATAATCACTAGCATCACACATAAGTTCAAAAGGCAAGTCCCAATCGGGGGCAACAAGAATCGGTGCCTCAGTAAGCTTTTTCTTCAAAGTTTCAAGAGCTTCAATGCACTCGGGTGAGAAGATAAAAGGAGCATCCTTCTCGAGGAGATGGGTCATAGGCCGGGCGATTTTGGAAAAATCTTGAATAAATGTACGGTAAAAACTGGCATGAACCAAAAAGCTCCTAATACCTTTTACGGTAGTGGGATGAGGTAATTTTGCAATAAGATCCACTTTGGCTTTGTCAACCTCAATCCCGTTTTTTGAAATTTTATGGCCGAGGAGAATGCCCTCTTTGACCATAAAATGGCTTTTCTCCCAGTTAAGACACAAGTTTGTGTCTTCACAACGTTTTAGCATATTTTCCAAGTGGGAGAGACAAGATTGGAACGAATCCCCAATGACCAAAAAGTCATCCATGAATACCTCTATTGTTTTCCCGATCATGTCGGAAAATATTGACATCATGCACCTTTGGAACGTGCCAGGAGCATTGCATAAACCAAATGGCATGCGACGGTAGGCAAAGGTACCATAAGGGCATGTGAATGTAGTTTTCTCTTGATCTTGTGAATCAATGGGGATCTGAAAATAACCCGAGAAACCATCGAAGAAACAGTAGTATTCATTCCCCACTGATCTCTCGAGCATCTGGTCCATGAAGGGTAGAGTAAAATGGTCTTTACGGGTGGATTCGTTTAATTTTCTATAATCTATGCATACACGCCACCCCGTAACCAATTGAGTTGGAATCAACTCGTTTTCCTCATTCGTGGCAACAGTTATGCTACCCTTCTTAGGAACACAATGAATGGGACTCACCCAAGGACTATCAGAGATAGGGTAAATTAATCCAGCATCAAGAAGTTTAACAACCTCTTGTTTGATAACTTCGTGGATTTTAGGATTGACCCTTCTTTGATGTTGAACTGCGGGTTTAAAGTCATCCTCCATTAAGATTTTGTGCATACAAAATTCCAGGTTAATACCCTTTATGTCGGAGAGTTTCCAAGCAATTGCTTGCTTGTGTGACTTTAGAACCTTTATGAGCGCAGTTTTCTCCTCGTCACTTAAATCTTTTGCGATTATGATGGGTAATTTGTCATTACCCTCCAAAAATGCGTATTCGAGATGAGGTGGTAAGTCTTTGAGCTCTACCTCAGGAAAATCATCAGTTTTCTCAAAATATTTGATTTCCTCATTATGAAGTGTTTGTGGTAGAACAGGAAGAGGAGAGGGACCTTCGTTTAATAATTTCTCAAGTAGGAGAATATCCCTCTCAGGGTCAATATCTTGGTTATCGATTCCATCAGGAATCGAATCACTCTTGAGAAAGGCCTCAATTTCTTCTAAGTCGAAGTCACTTCCCTCAAATGGAGTTAGGGAAGGAGAAGAATTGGCAATGATGGGATGAGAAGATGGAGTCAGATTTCCACTCGGAGAATCATCAGTGAAACCTAGAACCTCTTGAGCGTATTCCTCAGTAGCAACATCATTGACATCTATTCGGTTAACCGATTTAAAGTTGTAATTTGAGGAGTACCTCGAAGTTTGATCAAGGTTGAAGGTGATTGCTTCAGTACGCACACGTAATGTGATTTCTTGCTCAAAAACATCGATGAGAGCACGTCCAATTCTAAGGAATCCCCTTACACGAATTAGAGGGACCCTTGAATCGGCATCAAAGTCAACAATCACAAAATCGGCTGGGAAATGGAACTTTCCTACTTTCAAAAACACGTCCTCAGCAATGCTAAGAGGACAAGATATTGAACGATCAGCAAGCTCAAGAGTCATGCACGTAGGAGTATGTTCGGGAAGAGAAATTTTCTTCCACACAGAATATGGCATCAGGTTAATGCTAGCACCAAGATCGGCCAAGGCGAAGCATTCAACCATTCCCGGAAAAACACATGGAATTAGAAATTTTCCAGGATCTCCAAGCTTCCCGGGAAGCTTTTTCAAAAGAACTACAGAGCAGTTCTCATTCAGTGGAGTTCTAGCCATTTCAAAAAGCTTTTCCTTGTTACTCAACATATTTTTGATTGTTGATGTGAATTTGGGCATCAAGATGATAGCATTCGCGAAGCTTATGTCAAAGCGCAAATTTTGAAAGATTTGAAAGAATTTATCCATTTGGGTGACTAGCTTTTTCGCGGAGCTTTTGTTCATTTAAGTGTGATGGGTAGGGAATAGAAGTTTTGGATTTAGGGTTTTCAACTAGAGTTTCTGGTGGATCAAAGACAACTCCAGGTTTGCATCTGGTTTCTGGAATAACTTAAGGATGGATGTGTGCGGTACTTTATGGGCTAGTAGATTGCACCTTGTCCTTTGTCACCTCAGGTTCACGTTCCACTACATTTGGAGGAGAAGAAGAAGAGGTAGTAGGAATCGTTGGTTCATTATATGAAGCCCCACTTCTATTTGTGATCGCTTTTGCATCGCCCCTCGGATTAGCGATCGTGTTGCTAAAGATACCTGAGCCCGAGGGTCGATCATTTAATGACTTCTTGATCTCAGAAATCTGGCTGACCAACAACTTGTTCATTTCTTCTTGGGATTTCATGAATTGCTTTAACAACTCGTCAGATGAAGGCCTGATTGGCTCTAAACGGTCAACCTAAATTGACTAGGTGATGGTCAACCAAGTCAACCTGCGCAGAGTCAATCTCCATGGAATATAGGGTTTCCCCGGGTCGTTATGTCCCGATGAGGTGTTTATTGTAATCAAACGGGTTTGTGATCGGGTGAATTTGGATAGGAAAGGGTTTGCGAGTGATTAAACTAAGAAATATAAGAAGAAATAGCTTAAATAAGCTATATGGATGATTACGTGAAAGTTAGATAGTAAAAAAAACGTTTAAAATCTAAAAACGAGTACGTTTACATTTAAATCAACGTAAACATACAAAATAAAAAGCGAAAACTGAAATCTGAAAACCCCCAGGGGGTGAAAATGACTTTTTTACTATCCTAAACAATCCTAAGGATAAAAAAAAAAAATTAGAAAAAGAAAATGAATTACACTAATTAATTATCTAATATTAATTAAAAACTATTTAATACTAATTATTAATAGTTAAATAACTTAAATACAATATAACATTAATTTAATACTAGAAAAATAAAAACTAAATTTCTAAAATTATAAAATAACTAAAAACTAATATTAAAATTAAAAAAATGTCTTTTAAATTACTAATTTAATTTAATTAAACTGATTAACTAATTTTAAATTACTAATAATACTAAAAGTGACTAGAAAATTATAGAAAAATTTATAAATTTAATTAACCATCACAAGAATCCTAGAAAATTATAAACAGTTTCTAAAAATTATATTTAGACTATTTTGCTAATTATTAAACTAAATATTAGTTAATTACTAATTAAACCATTTAAATTATAAAAACTAGAAGATGAACAGTAACAATTATAAGAAAATTCCTAAAATTATTTTATAACTTATAAAAGCTAGGAAAAATATAAAAACTAGGTGTTATTTATAAAAACTAATTATGTTATTTAGTACTTAATTATTAATTAATAATTACTTAAACTAATATTAAATCTAATTAATACTAAATGACAAGATAAAAATCTGGAAAATTTATTGAAATTACTTTAAGATAAAATAAAATTAAGAAAAATATAAAAATACAAAGTGCTTAATAAAAATCTAGAAAGGAAAATTAAAAAGATAAATTACATTAAATAGAAACTATCACTTGAAATTAAATTTGTTTTTTTTTTCAGGATTTTTCTTTTACAAAACTATTAAACAACTGGAAATAACAAACTTTTGTAAAAACAACATGGCTAGAACTAAATAATAAGCAGTATGCAAGCTTATAGATCCTACAGATTAGCTTTTTGGATTAAGATGGAATTTATGAACTTGAAAAGCTAATGTAATATGCTACACACTAAACCAAGAGTAGAATAAGCTGAAAACTTGAGATTTATACTAGGAATAAGCAAAAACAACCAGACAAGCTCACTGAATAAGCCACAAAGGCCAAATAAGCAAGTTCCAAACCCCTTGTCTGCATAGAAATGGGACAGAGAAGAGGAGGAAAAGCAGGTAGGACCCAGGGAGCCTAAGCTCACAAGCTTGCTCAAACCTAGAAGGTGGCTGGAAGGGGGACTGAAAGGACCAAAAATATGGTAGTGGGACCCACTGAGGTGACCAGGATGAACCACCAAAGTGGTGGTGTGGCAACTGTGGTGGTGGTGCAGGTGAGATACCTTCCCCTGCAAGTCTGTTTGGAGGGGTGTGGACCCCACAGAAAAATTCACAAAAATAAAATAACACTGGGACTTTGAAGTTAAGCTGGGAGACTACAAATCCTAAAAATCACAAGGCCTGAATCCAACTACAAAATTCTATAAAATTCTTGGAAGATTTGCAATTCTGCACAAAGGTATTTTTTGACTTTTCAAGTTTTTGCACTACTTTGACTATTTTGAGTTTCAATTGATCCTAGATGATTGAGATTGATGTATTAAGAGGATATAAGACTAATTTCAACAATCTTTACAAGATATACACTGAATTGATGATCATGACTTTCCAATATCATAACTGTTAAACTGTTATAAAATGTAAAGGCCAAATTTGACTTTTTTCACTAAAACTACCAAAGTGAAAGTTGAATTGGACTCATTTAAGCATAAGAGTGATACTGAGACAGATTTACTTCAGGTACAACAACAACTAAACACCTAATCAGATTGAACCAAACACCCCTATATACTAACTGTTTGGTGATTATGAGAAGCAGATGACCAAATTTAAGTACAAATTTAACTAATTATCTTATACTAAGCGATAATAAACTTAAATAACACAAATCAATCAACAAAGAACAAGTTAAAATGAGAATAGCAAAATATGAGGAAGTATGCTTGAAACTAAATTTGGAACTTACATTGAGCTTGGTGCTCAAAACCAAAGATTGAAACATTCAATCCTGTCCAACTCTCCCAATGAGACAGTAAACCAATCTCTAATCCCTTCTCTTCTTCTTTTTCTGCCTTCTTTTTTCTTATTTTCTATTTTACACTATTTTTTTTGTATTTTTGGTTATTTTGGAGCTAAATTAAGAGCTTTAGTAAGCTGATGAATAAGCTTAAGTAAGCTTAAACTACTAATGAAAAGTACTTTTTATCAACTCAGAATTGTTTTGAGGTTTTCAAGTAAAATGCATAATCTGAATTAAAGAAACAGAAGATTGATTGATTAACTAAAATAGATTCAATTACACTTGGGAATGATAAAAATACAGCTTAGAAGCTTAAACTTACACTAAAAATGGAAAAATAATTTGAACGACATTAAGTCTCTATTCCTAAACTACACTACTGCTATCTAATGCTTCTTTCTCCTTTTTTCTTCATTTATATAAGTCTTGGGACATTCCACCATCTTTCCTACTTCTTTTATGAGCCATTGGATGGCCTTAGTTGATCTCAGCCCTTGATTATAGTTTTGGCGGGAAAAATATTTTGACAGGTAATGGGGTTTGGTATGGATATTAATTGAAGAGAGGGGGGGCGTTGGTTTGGCAGGTGAGAGCATTGATGATGGTTGCTTGTGTTTGGTGAAAAGGTGAGAGGAGGGGGGAACAAGATTACAGGTTTTATGGGGAGGTTAGGGATGAACAGTGGAGTGGGGGTGAGGGGTCAACGGGGTTTGACCCGTTTTTAATATCAAAAAGGTGTGGGGAGTTTGGGCCAGGGTGTTGGGCTTGGTATTGTGTTGGATCAGGAGTTGGTTTTGGTTTGTTTATTTATAATAATAACAATCAAGGGTCCATTTGGTTTGTAGATTAATCACAAGGACAAAGTATGTAATAAGCTGAAACTTTGAGGACTAGACCTGCCATTCTTCCAAAGTTGTTCAAAGGACCATTGTTGCAAAACCCCAATAATACAAGGACCACAAATTAAATTTTCCATTTTAAAAGCCCCGAGGACCAAATATGTCAATTTTCAATGTCCAGGGACTAAACTTGCATTTTCGTCAAACTTTTCATCAAAAGGTTATTTGTGATAACCTTTGAGTATCCAAGGACTAAAAATGGTTTTTCTTCCAAAAATATCCCACCAAGGACCAAATCTGTCAAAAATGAAATTCTAGGGACTAAATTTGTAATTTCTCAAAACTTTGAAATTTTTTACCAAAGGAATAAATATGACAACTTTTGATTTCAAAAGGACCTTTGGTGACTTTTCTTTTAAAATAAGTACTCAGGGACTATTTTTGCTAATTTTTGAAAGTTGGGGGACTGAAACTGCCAATTATGCAAACTTTGTATGTTTTTCATCTGTTTTTACTCATTTTGCATCTAAAACATATAAAACACAATTTTGGAATATTTTCAGTATTTTGATGCCTTTTGAGTGTTTTTAAATGTTTTGCAGCTCAGATTTGTCCAAAAATGATGAGTGTTTGAGCACTCATCAATCCCCCACACTAAACTATTGCTAGTCCCTAGCAATAAACTGTTTTGAAAATTTAATGGATTTTAATCTCTTTACCAAAAGCCATTACTTCTGGAGTAGCCAAATGTTTCAGTTCAAGTAAGAACTATGGTACATTGATAACCATGTGATTTTGAGCAAATCACCAGCTTTCAACGGATTTGATTTGTCTTTACCAGAAGCCGTTTCCTTCTGGACTAGCCAACTCTTGATGGACATAGTCAACATCTTGGTGAGCTGATTACCAATTATGGTTTTCCACTGCCTTTACCACAAGGCATAATCTTGCGGGCTAGCCAACTCTTTCACTTTTTAGGATATGGCGAGTTGAAATACCATACAATTTTAGGCAAATTGTAAGCCATAAACGGATTTGATATATCTTTACCAAGAGCCGTTTGCTCCTGGATTAGCCAATCCTTTTGTCGTTAGACATGGCGGACTGATAATCACAAAAAATTTTGAAGTACAAGTGAAAAAATTTTTAAAATTTTTACCAAAAACGGGGGTACTAGATGGTAAAATGTGATAAAATTCGCTAGAATATCCCCCCACACTTAGAATTGAATATTGTCCTCAATATTCAAAGTCCCGGCGATTATGCCGACTCTTTGAACGTAAAAGGGCAACATTACAAGCTAAATGTTGAAATACCATTTTTTTCACTTTATTTATTGATATATATACATGGTGACACATTAGGGGCACTCCCTCACACTTAGGGTGAAAACCCCATATACATGCTACTGTTTTTGTTTACCGAGTCGCTAGCTTGACTCGACCCCAAATTCATTTGTCCTTGGGGAAGTAGTGATGAGGCGAAAAATGAACAGTTTTTAGGGGGTCATTTAAGCCCGGAATTGAATTTATTTGATCAAATATTGCCCTAAATCGTTCCTTTTGTGATTTTAGGTACTTTGGGAGTGAATTCTGGAAAAAGAAGCATTTTGGACGTTTTTGGAGCATAAAAGTGAAGAAAACAGCAAAGACTTAATTTTCCAGGCTGAGAACAGTACCTGATGGCGTCAAGAAGGGAATTGTGACGGCGTCAGGAGTAAAATCCATGACGACCCAGAGAAAACCTGAAGGCGTCAAGATAAGGGTGTCAAGAGTTATTATGGTGACGGCCTAAAGATGGACTACACGTGAAGGCATCAAACCTAGATCTAGGCAGTCCGAGAACTTTATTGGCGGCGAGATGACGGCGTCAGATATTTACTCTTGACGCCGTCACCTCACAAAATCTATATATACTTTTCTATTTTTCATTCATTAAGGGAGGAACTTGTGTGGAGAATACTAGGGTCGAACCTAATAAACCCTAGGTCGTTTGTAACAATATTTTCAAGGGTTTTCACCCCTTGAAACATTTCATGTTCAATTAAGATAAGTCCTCTTTCAATTCATTCAATATGTCTATGTGTTGTTTGAATATATCTTATGCTTGTCTTGATTTTAACGTGCTAGGCTAGATTTTTCATGTGTTTGCTTAGATGTAATGAAACCTAGATGTTGATTATAGGTTGATTGCTTGTTTATAGTTGCAATGGATGAATGATTTCAATGTTAGGCTTAAGAAAACTGGCAGATCTCCATTGTGCAACTTGCTTGAATGTCTTAAGAAACATGAACCGATGTGTACTAGGTTTTTATGATTGTATTTAATGCATGAGCGAATTCTAGTGATCACATGTTAGGAGCTTCTTAGCCGGCTCGACATAGGAGTGAAGTAAGAGCTTATAGGATTGGGGAAGTAAGTACACCAGCCCATGAATGGTATTAAGGAATGCAATCCGTCATCCACGCAACTGTAACAAGTAATTAACCTGTAAAAGATATCTAGGGAGTTGTGAAACCTAGGTAAACAGAATTCTCCCATATATTGCTCACACAACTATCTTAATTTAGTTTATTTTCATTGTTAGTATTTTTATTTTGATTGCATCTTAGTAGTTGGGTTAGTTGACTAGCAACTAATTCCACCCCACTCCTCTAAAAACCGAGATTTTACTTGCTTTTATAAAAACACAAAAATACAAAAAGAATCATCCCTCATCTCTAGACCTAGTCTTTAGGTTTTCTAATCCTAGCGACACTATTCCTAAGTTGAACGATCAATCCCCCGGTACTTGTCACTATACTATACTACAACGATCAGGTACACTGCCTGGTGGGGGTTGTAAGCTTCTCGAGATCCCTCGAGAGGTAAAGCCTGGTGCAATTCCCACCCATCAAGTTTTTGGCGCCGCAGCCTGGGGAATAGTTATTGTCTAGGTTAGAATTTCTTTTTATTAGGTCTACTTGCTAGATTCCTTTCTAGTAAGATTTTATTTTTACTTTTTTAGGTTCTCTTTAGTCTATCTTATTTCTTCGTGCTTTTGCTCGTAATCTCCACCATTCTCCAACATGGCAACCGACGAATTCTCTAACCTTAGAGTCACTAGGAGTCGTAGTTCCGCTAGAGACCTTGTTTTGCCTTATGCAGAACCTAATAGAGAAATGCGTAGGCTAAGACGATCTCACTCAACACCTGAACCATCTAGCATAACCATCGATTTTGACGCACCCCTTTCTGAAGAAAATTCGGAAAATCACCTTACAACCCCTAGCTGCCAATCCAACTACGAGATGAGTACCCCCGCAACTCCCATTCCTAAGCGCCTTAAGGACTACTCCTCCCCAAATCCTCGTGGTTTCTCAAACACCATTGTCTACCCAAACGAACACACCAATGAGGTCTTGCATGCGACCGATGTTTGGCTTGTCCAAAGTGTGTGCAAGTTTTGTGGACTAGATGATGATGACCCAATTCAACACATCAAGGACTTCTTGAAAATAGTAGACACCCTCCATACGGATGGGGCTACTAGAGACACGTCCCGATTACGATTCTTCCCTTTCACCCTCTACGAAAAATCCCAAGAGTGGTACAATAAACTTCCTTCCGAATCTATTTTCACATGGGAGCAACTCATATCCAAATTTTATGAAAAGTTCTTTCCAGCTGGGAAAACTTCAGCGTTTAGAGATAGGATCCTCCGCTTTTGAAAAGGGAAAGACGAACCCTTCCATAAATCGTGGATTAGATTTAAGGAATTAATAAGACAAGTTCCCCATCATGGCATCGAACTATGGCTTTTGGTCCAAATCTTCTACGACAATGTCTCCTCAAACGATCGGAACGGAATCAATAATTCTAGAAAGGGGAGATTCGCCAATCTTAGTGCCGAGGAAGGATGGGATAGGATTGAGGAATATGCGCAAGACCAGGATGACACTTGGGATGAACCTGAGTCGACTGCCAGCATATCTGAAATAACTTCAACATCTTCAGATCGGTTAAGAAAAATTCACAAAAGAATGGAGTACCTAGCTGGGTCGCAGTTACCTAAACAACTTTCAAATCCTTACTTGATCTGCGACTACTGTGGGGGCCCGCACGAGGTAGAGGAATGCGGAGGAGAACCCACAACTGAACATGCATGCTTGTCAGGAGGTGACATCTATGTTGATCCCTCCCTTTTACCTTTTTATCAAAACGACGATTACACCCTCTGGGGAAATCTGGTAAAAAGAAAAGAAGGAAAGGAAGGCCCTGAATTTGGAATCAGGAGCACTTTTGAAGATGACCTTGGTCACTTCACTCAAGAAAAAGGCTTACAATTAAAAGGTCTTGATGAACTTGTCGATGAGCAGCAAAATGACATTGGAGAATGGTTCAACAAGCTTAACTCCACCCTCGGTAACCTAGAAATGCCGTCAGTAAGCCAAAAAGACCCCATACTCGCGATAACCACTCGAGCTGGAACAACAACCAAGGACCCCTTACCCGAGCTCGCACCCTATCAGCCCTGATCTAAACAAGCCTCGCGAAGAGGAGGGTGATGTGAGCAGCGAGGCTCCCGAACAACCTCCTGTGGCGATCCCATCCCCTTCAAGCCCGCCTAACCAACCTGTGAGAATCCCATTCCCATCCTGACTCAAAAACTAGAAAACTGAGAGCGATAATAAAAGATTCTTGTCATATCTTAAAGACTCAGTGATCACCATACCCCTCCTTGATGCTTGCTATCACATGCCGAAGTATAGCACATACTTTAAAAAATTACTCGCCAACCGAAAGAAACTCGAGGGCCTCGTGACTCTGGGGGAAGAATGTTCGGTGGTGACCCATCGAGGGTTACCAAAAAAGGTAGACGATCCAGGCAGCTTCACCCTGCCTTGTTCCATAGGATCTCTATCGATTAAGAATGCTCTTGCCGATTTAGGGGCGAGTATCAACCTCATGCCCTACTCCATGTTCCTTAAACTAGGATACTCCGGGTTAAAGTCTACCCGTATGAACATCCAACTAGCCAACAGATCAGTCAAACACCCATAGGGATATGCGAGAATGTGCTAGTTAAGGTTGGAAAATTCAAATTCCCGTTTGACTTCGTAATCTTGGAGATGGAGGAGGATGACTTGGTACCCATCATCTTAGGGAGACCATTTCTTGATACCGCTCGTGCAGTCATTGATGTTCATGACGGCAAGTTAACCTTACGAGTAGGAACCGATAGCTTAACCTTCGACATTAAAGACACTATGGACCTCTCTCTCGAAGCAGCTAACCGGCTCTATTTCATTGGAGAGGTCGATGAACTCACGGACGTCATTGATGACTGTGTTGATGAACAGATTGAGGAAGGCTGGTTACGGGATGAGAGTTTTCTCCCCTTGTTGGAGGTAGAAAAGATGGAGGATGTTGGTGCAGTCTCCTTCTACCCTAGACAGAAGGCCACTGAGCATCTCGAACTCCGAAAACCCGAAAACAAGCTTAAGCCTTCGATTATCGAACCCCCTGAGCTAGATCTTAAGGAACTTCCTAACCATTTAGAGTACGCCTTCCTTCAGGGAGAGGATCAACTGCCGGTAATCATAAACTCCTCCCTCGAACATGAACAAAAAAGTAAGCTCTTAGAGGTCCTAAAGAAATATAAGGGAGTGCTTGCATGGAGTGTAGCCGACATTAAGGGGATTGACTCAACTTTTTGCACGCATAAGATTCTCATGGAAGAAGATTATAAACCTACCGTGCAACCCCAGAGGCGGGAGAATCCCAATGTTAAGGAAGTTGTAAAGAAAGAAGTCATCAAACTTCTGGATGCAGGATTAATCTACCCAATCTCGGACAGCCCGTGGGTTAGTCATGTACAGGTTATACCAAAGAAGGGTGGAATGACTGTGGTTAAGAACGACAAGGGTGAGATGGTACCCCAAAGAATGGTTACTGGTTGGCGGGTATACATCGATTATAGAAAGCTCAATGATGCCACAATGAAAGATCACTTTCCCTTACCATTCATTGACCAAATGATGGAGAGATTATCTGGGCACGAGTACTATTGTTTCTTGGATGGATTCTCAGGATATTTTCAAATCCCTATAGCACCTGAGGACCAAGAAAAGACCACGTTTACTTGCCCTTATGGAACGTTTTCCTACAAAAGAATGCCTTTTGGGCTGTGTAATGCCCCCGCCACTTTTCAGCGATGCATGACCGCAATCTTTCACGAACTTATGGAAGACAGCATGGAAGTTTTCATGGATGACTTTTCGGTCTTTGGGAACTCTTTCGACCGCTGTCTTGCTAATCTAGAAAAAATGCTTAAACGCTGTGAGGAAACCAACTTGGTGGTAAACTGGGAAAAATGTCATTTCATTGTAAAAGAAGGGATTGTGTTAGGACATAAGATCTCAGGGAATGGGATAGAGGTGGAGCAAGCTAAAGTTGAAGCTATATCTAAGTTACCATATCCCACGACTGTTAAAGCAATACGCAGCTTCTTGGGGCACGCTGGGTTTTATCGGAGATTCATCAAAGATTTCTCCAAAATAGCTTAGCCAATGACTCAATTGCTAATGAAGGATGCTCCTTTCGATTTCTCTCAAGAATGTAAGGATGCATTCGATCTCTTGAAAAAAGAGCTCACACAAGCTCCAATCATGATTACACCCAACTGGGAGTTACCGTTTGAAATCATGTGCGACGATAGCGATTTCGCTGTTGGGGCTGTATTAGGCCAACGGCGTGACAAGCTATTCCAACCTATTTACTACGCTAGCAAAACCATGAATCCTGCACAAGAGAATTACTCTACCACCGAAAAAGAATTGTTAGTTGTGGTATTCGCATTCGACAAATTCCGTCAATATCTTGTCCTTTCAAAGACAGTCGTTTTCACTGATCACTCGGCTCTTCAATATCTTTTTGCTAAGCAAGATGCTAAGCCACGACTAATTCGGTGGATCTTGTTGTTACAAGAATTTGATGTTGAAATTCATGATAAAAGGGGGGCAAAAAATATGGCCGCAGATCATCTATCTCGTCTTGAAAATCCCTTTGATGAGCACGATAGAAGTGAGATTCGGGATTCATTTCCTGACGAACAACTCATGTCAATGACAGATTCTGAGCCTTGGTACGTCGATTTTGCCAACTACCTCGCAAGCAGACTCGTTCCATAACACATGACTAGATACGAAAGGAAAAGGTTTTTTTCCCAACTAAAATACTACTTGATTGATGCTAAACCACCTAACTTATATTGACCAAATAATGGTCAACAAAGTCAAATAGCCTAGATCAATGCTCCGCGGAATATAGTGTTTCCCCGGGTCGTT
Organism: Artemisia argyi; assembly: GCA_030686995.1. Taxonomy (NCBI): domain Eukaryota; kingdom Viridiplantae; phylum Streptophyta; class Magnoliopsida; order Asterales; family Asteraceae; genus Artemisia; species Artemisia argyi. Next base: position 22,645,984 of record CM060677.1, on the reverse strand, counting down.
AAGTCCCGACGAGGTGTGGATGGTTATAAAACGGTTTCGTGATCGGGTGAATTTGGACAGGAAAAGGTTTTTTTGTTTTTGATTGGTTTTAAAGTAAAAGATTAAAAACTATTTTAAGCAATAAAAACTAGATTAATAAAGCAAAACTACAAAGCTAATAATAAGCTCTATAAAATAAGATAATAAAAAGATATGTTTGCTAAGTAAGGTGGAAAGTTCATTAAGGATGAATTTCTTTTAAAGCATGCGATTAACTTATACCAATTTAAAAATTATTTTTCTCACTACGTTGGTTTAAATTAATCCAAGTATCGAAAAGAATAAAAATTACTAATTTCTGATGTTTCACACTTAATTGCACCAATCACCTTAACTTAACAAGCATATAATAAATCTACTCGCTATGCATAATTATTAAACTAATAAAAATTAATTATCTAATAGTGAACATAATATTAAACTAAGTATTTAAGCTAAAAATAATAAAAAGGTAAGAGAATAATACCCGGTGATTTATACGAGAGAATTACCACCCGATCTTATAAACTAAATAAATTATTAAAGTTTATTTCCTTATTAACTTTAATTTTACTAATTAGCTAATAAAGTTGAAAACTTTGTTAACTAAATAGCTTAATAAAGTTATTAAAGTTGTAAAGTTTAATAATTTTTAAGCTTATAAGACCCTTAAGCTCCATGCCTTAGATCGCGAAAAATAAGAAAACAAAGAAAATAAGAACTTTATTAGGATTAGTACAAAAGCTATTTAAAAAAAAAACCATGACTTTGCTACCTCTGCAATCATCATTCAGTCACTAATTAGGACTCTTTTTCAATCTTATTAGTATATGTAAGACATATATTAATGAAAATTGATTTTTAAATGCATATAATAAATTTAAAGACATGATGTTTTACTTGTAAAACTAATGACACTAAAACAGCCGCTAGCTCTCTTTGTTGCGTCTAAGCCTCCCACAACCAAATTTAAAACAACATAATATAAAATTTGAAAGAGTAATTAATAGAAATGACTAGTTTTAAAAGAGAGTAAAAAAAAAAAAAACTGACGTTGCTAAAAGGGAACTAGATTAAAATGAGCTAAAGGTTTAATATTAAAACTTCATAAAGCAAATCAACAATGAAAAAAAATAAAATTAGTATTAAAAGTAGTGCTACTGATCATTCATTCTAAACTAAAACATATTATAAGGAAAATTAATTATGAAGATTGTAACACACATATATGTGGTCTGCTATCCTTTGTTCTCCCAATGACGGCTAACCTTTTTTTTTATATATTTTTTTAATAAAAGTGAAAAATAACTTTCGTAAAAACTAAAGATGGACAATAAATTAACAATAATATATAAAGCCAAATAACTAGGACTAGTATTAAAACTAGAATAGATTGGACTAGTATTAAAACTAGAATAATTACTAAACAAAAGGAAACTAAAAATAAATGGTGCAGAAATTTAGTACTTAAGAAGACGGAAATTAAAATGCTAAATATAAAGTTAAAACATGATATTAATTGAAGGAAATAACTTGTCGCAGTAAATTAAAAGTGAAGACTATCTACTGCTACTTTAAGACATATCAACTATGTGTAAATTATAATGTAAATAAAAAAAGGAACAACAAAAACCACCACAAAAGAAGACCCAGCCTCCTTTATTTATAGCCAATTTGCATCACATTCGGATAACTTCTTGAGATAGAATGGGACACGTGGCACCTTGGGATTGGTAGAAAATAGATATTAGAGCTGTGAGAATGGAAAAGCAGTAGTAGCCACTTGCCATGTTGAATTTCTTTTTGGTGCATGAGCTCCAAATGCATGCACAAACATATCTTCAATTTGATTATTTTTTATATTTTTTTTTTCTTTTTCTTGTTTTGCCGCTTGTTGACTCCACCAAAAATACTCTTCCATTTTTTTTTTCTTTTCTTCATATGCCACAAGAGATAGAATTCTCAATTTACACTTTTGTAATTGGATATGGACCCACGTAAGATTCTTTAAATTAACGATTGACTCGCCATTCCGTGCTCTTTCCAATCTCGTGCTCGGTTGTTCTATTTTTCCATAATTTTTGTCCTTTTTCTTAATATCCGTACATGCACATTCAAAAACACAAAAACACAATATCTTTGGCATTTATGGTTAGTTTTTGGTCATTTTCGCAGTCTAAATGGGTATAAAATGATGAGTATTTACACACTCATCAATCCCCCACACTAAACTATTGCTAGTCCCTAGCAATAACTGTTTTGTAAACTTGATGGATTTTAAACTCTTTACCAAAAGCCATCACTTCTGGAGTAGCCAGGTGTAAGAACTGTGGCACACCTGATAACCGTGTGATTTTGAGCAAACCACCAGCTGTCAACGGATTTGATTTGTCTTTACCAAAAGCCGTTTGCTTCTGGACTAGCCAGCTCTTGATGGAATAGTCAACATCTTGGTGAGCTGATTACCAATTATGGATTTTCCACGGCCTTTACCACAAGCCATAATCTTGCGGGCTAGCCAACTCATTCGTTTTTGGGGAGTTGAGGAACCGTACAATTTTGGGCAAATTGCAAGCCATAAACGGATTTGAGATGTCTTTACCAAGAGCCGTTTGCTCCTGGACTAGCCAATCCTTTTTGTCGCTTAGACAAGGCGGACTGATTACCACAAAAATTTTGAAGCACCAGTGAAAATTTTTTAAAATTTTTGAAATTTTGGCTAAAACGGGGGTATTATATAGTAAAATGTGATAAAATTCGCTAGAATAGCGAATACCCCCCCACACTAAGCATGAATATTGTCCTCAATATTCAAAATCCCGGCTATTATGCCGACATTTTGAACGTAAAAGGGCAACATTACAAGCTAAGCGTGGAAAACACCATTTTGTACTTTCACTCTATTTGTAACCATAGCATGGGGGACTCCCCCACACTTAGGGTGAAAACCCTATAAGCATGCTACTGTTTTTGTTTACCGAGTCGCTAGCTTGACTCGACCCCGAATTCATTTGTCCTTGGGGAATGTGGAAGAAGTGATCTCAATCGGACTTTCATTCAAGATGTTTGGACAAACATTTGAAGCACGTGAAAGTTCCACACCGATGAGATAAGTATCCGGCTCAAGATAATGATACATGAAAATGCCGGGATCAAAGATAGTGTCCTCACTCCCGAAGGAGTGAAGAAGAGAAGAAGTCACCCTGTAGGTGAAGAAAAGGAAGAAAATCATGATAAAAAGCATGATTTGATCTTCTTCCTCAAGAGGAGGCTTCGTAGCCTGAGTTTGGATTTCAAAAGGTAAGCTCGTAAACAACCCGGGAGGGTGGGTGGGATTTTGCAAATTCTCATAATTGAGAGCATCTCCCCCCGGGATATCAAACTGATGAGCGAGTTCACCGGAGAACTCCTCATGAAGAGAATTATTCACAAGATGTGAATCTGTGAACTCGTGTTCCATTGTGGACTCATCACAATCCTCGTCAAAGATTGGATTGTTAGAAATCATAGTGAATTCAGATTCAAATTCAAATAGAGGATTGGTGAGAGTCGTATTAAATGTTTCGGGAACAAAGTGAATATTATTCTCTGTTGGACTGCTAGGATCAGAAGTGAGTGACGGATCATGATATAGGAGACTTTCAATTTCTCCCAGATCGGCTTGGAAATCGAGGAGACCATCATCACTTTCCAAGGAAAGTGGATTGATGTGAGTAAGTTCATCAGCAAACTCCTCAAGAAGAGGATCAACATCAGAATGAAGCAGTGGTGCCTCGATATACTCAATGTCTCCATGAGATGTACAATCATCGCTATAATCTGAGAAAGTCTCAAATTGATCTTTAGGACACTCAATGGGGGAAGGAATATCACACATGTCATCTAAAGTTCCCTGTGACTCTCCCGGGATTGGGATAAGGACCTCAACACTAGACTTTATTAATTCGTCCGATTCCTTATTAGGAACAGTGCTAAGATGCTCATCCCCCATGGTCAGAGAGTGAGTGTGAACTTCGGGTGTGATAAGAGTGGGTTGAGATGGAATCTCAACTGATGGAATCTCATCTGATGAACTTGATGAAGTTTTATAAAATTCAAGGATGTCAAGTGTATCCTCATCATCACTGTCATCAGGAATAAAACGGAACTGAGAGCTAGATCTGGCTGCTTTTTCTCTTGCAATGGATTCTCTCACAGATTTTTCATAGGCATCTTGGGAATTTATTCTAGCAGCCTGCTCTTCAGCAAGCAATTCTTCCATGGATTTTTGATGAGTGTGTCTTTGGGCAAAGTCTTGAACTAAGCCCTTAAGCTCATCAACGATTTTCATCATATTTTGCATTTCTGGAAGAAGTGCTTGATTCATATCGTACTGTGGAGGTTGGTCGTAATAAGGTGTGTCAAAATTGTCACAAGGATATGGATTTCCCGTTTGACAATCTGAGCTGAAGTGTGGACCTCCACAGTAATCACAACAGTAAAATTGTTGAGGCTGTGAGTCGTATGTGCTAGAGTCATAATTGTAATCAGGAAACTGCTCATAGACAAGCGTGTTTCTCGATTGACAATCAGAACTGTAGTGTGAACCACCACAGTACTCACAACAGTAAAACTGCTGAGTATCATGGTGTGGTAACTGATGAAATGAATCAGTGGTGTCATGATAGGAATAAGGATCAGGGTTATAGACAGACCCGTTTCCGGACTCTACCATGCCACAACTGGGGCAATTGCCATCATTATAAGGATTACCACACCATTGGCAAACCAGAAAGTATGGATGAGACATAGAAAGAATCAAAAGTGTATAGAGGGTGAGGAAATGAGAATCAAAGGGGTAAGAGGGTGAAGAAGGATATTTTTGGTGTTTTTGGTAATCATTTTGTACAAATGAGAAGAAAAATCTTTTTGGGTTTTGTTTTTATGAAAATATGAACAAGGATGGATAAATGTACAATGGAACGAATTCCAAAGACACTAATCAGAAAAACCGTTTAGATAAACGCGCACAACCTCCCCGGCAGCGGCGCCAAAAGTTGATTGATGCTAAACCACCTAACTTATATTGACCAAATAATGGTCAACAAAGTCAAATAGCCTAGATCAATGCTCCGCGGAATATAGTGTTTCCCCGGGTCGTTAAGTCCCGACGAGGTGTGGATGGTTATAAAACGGTTTCGTGATCGGGTGAATTTGGACAGGAAAAGGTTTTTTTGTTTTTGATTGGTTTTAAAGTAAAAGATTAAAAACTATTTTAAGCAATAAAAACTAGATTAATAAAGCAAAACTACAAAGCTAATAATAAGCTCTATAAAATAAGATAATAAAAAGATATGTTTGCTAAGTAAGGTGGAAAGTTCATTAAGGATGAATTTCTTTTAAAGCATGCGATTAACTTATACCAATTTAAAAATTATTTTTCTCACTACGTTGGTTTAAATTAATCCAAGTATCGAAAAGAATAAAAATTACTAATTTCTGATGTTTCACACTTAATTGCACCAATCACCTTAACTTAACAAGCATATAATAAATCTACTCGCTATGCATAATTATTAAACTAATAAAAATTAATTATCTAATAGTGAACATAATATTAAACTAAGTATTTAAGCTAAAAATAATAAAAAGGTAAGAGAATAATACCCGGTGATTTATACGAGAGAATTACCACCCGATCTTATAAACTAAATAAATTATTAAAGTTTATTTCCTTATTAACTTTAATTTTACTAATTAGCTAATAAAGTTGAAAACTTTGTTAACTAAATAGCTTAATAAAGTTATTAAAGTTGTAAAGTTTAATAATTTTTAAGCTTATAAGACCCTTAAGCTCCATGCCTTAGATCGCGAAAAATAAGAAAACAAAGAAAATAAGAACTTTATTAGGATTAGTACAAAAGCTATTTAAAAAAAAAACCATGACTTTGCTACCTCTGCAATCATCATTCAGTCACTAATTAGGACTCTTTTTCAATCTTATTAGTATATGTAAGACATATATTAATGAAAATTGATTTTTAAATGCATATAATAAATTTAAAGACATGATGTTTTACTTGTAAAACTAATGACACTAAAACAGCCGCTAGCTCTCTTTGTTGCGTCTAAGCCTCCCACAACCAAATTTAAAACAACATAATATAAAATTTGAAAGAGTAATTAATAGAAATGACTAGTTTTAAAAGAGAGTAAAAAAAAAAAAAAACTGACGTTGCTAAAAGGGAACTAGATTAAAATGAGCTAAAGGTTTAATATTAAAACTTCATAAAGCAAATCAACAATGAAAAAAAATAAAATTAGTATTAAAAGTAGTGCTACTGATCATTCATTCTAAACTAAAACATATTATAAGGAAAATTAATTATGAAGATTGTAACACACATATATGTGGTCTGCTATCCTTTGTTCTCCCAATGACGGCTAACCTTTTTTTTTATATATTTTTTTAATAAAAGTGAAAAATAACTTTCGTAAAAACTAAAGATGGACAATAAATTAACAATAATATATAAAGCCAAATAACTAGGACTAGTATTAAAACTAGAATAGATTGGACTAGTATTAAAACTAGAATAATTACTAAACAAAAGGAAACTAAAAATAAATGGTGCAGAAATTTAGTACTTAAGAAGACGGAAATTAAAATGCTAAATATAAAGTTAAAACATGATATTAATTGAAGGAAATAACTTGTCGCAGTAAATTAAAAGTGAAGACTATCTACTGCTACTTTAAGACATATCAACTATGTGTAAATTATAATGTAAATAAAAAAAGGAACAACAAAAACCACCACAAAAGAAGACCCAGCCTCCTTTATTTATAGCCAATTTGCATCACATTCGGATAACTTCTTGAGATAGAATGGGACACGTGGCACCTTGGGATTGGTAGAAAATAGATATTAGAGCTGTGAGAATGGAAAAGCAGTAGTAGCCACTTGCCATGTTGAATTTCTTTTTGGTGCATGAGCTCCAAATGCATGCACAAACATATCTTCAATTTGATTATTTTTTATATTTTTTTTTTCTTTTTCTTGTTTTGCCGCTTGTTGACTCCACCAAAAATACTCTTCCATTTTTTTTTTTCTTTTCTTCATATGCCACAAGAGATAGAATTCTCAATTTACACTTTTGTAATTGGATATGGACCCACGTAAGATTCTTTAAATTAACGATTGACTCGCCATTCCGTGCTCTTTCCAATCTCGTGCTCGGTTGTTCTATTTTTCCATAATTTTTGTCCTTTTTCTTAATATCCGTACATGCACATTCAAAAACACAAAAACACAATATCTTTGGCATTTATGGTTAGTTTTTGGTCATTTTCGCAGTCTAAATGGGTATAAAATGATGAGTATTTACACACTCATCACTACTTCTGGGTTGAACCATTTCTATTCCGGAGGTGCCCTGATCAAATAATCAGGCGTTGTGTTTCGGATAGTGAGACAGTAAAAATCATGAATGATAGTCACTCTGGCCCCTCTGGAGGCCATCATGGGATAAGCAACACCGCCCGAAAGATTTTCGACGCGGGATTCTATTGGCCCACAATTTTCCGGGATGTCAAAGAAATGGTACAAGCATGCGATGCATGTCAACGGGCCGGGAACATATCACATAGGGATAAAGCACCTCAGAATTTTATACAAGTATGTGAGGTTTTCGATGTCTGGGGAATTGACTTCATGGGACCCTTTCCATCTTCAGGGGGGAATGAATACATTTTAGTTGCTATCGATTATGTTTCAAAATGGGTATAGGCACAAGCCCTTAGGACCAACAATGCCAGGGTGGTTATTCATTTCCAAAAAACTCTTTTCGCTAGGTTCGGGATTCCTAAAGCCCTCATCAGTGATAGGGGAACCCACTTTTGCAATGCGCAAATGGAAAAGGTCATGAGGAGGTATAGGGTATCCCATCGATTCTCCACCGCCTATCATCCACAGACCAATGGCCAGGTCAAAAACACAAACAGGGCTATTAAAGGAATATTAGAAAAAACGGTTAGTCAGAATAGGAAAGACTGGTCATTTAAACTCGACAAGGCCTTATGGGCATTCCGAACCGCCTACAAGACACCTATTGGAACAACCCCGTTCCGCATGGTGTATGGTAAGGCATGTCCCCTGCCGGTAGAATTAGAACATAAGGCTTATTAGGCTCTTAAGGCATGTAATTTAGATTATACAATTGCCAGAAAAATTGGTTTTTGCAACTACACGAACTTGATGAGCTAAGGCTAGAAGCGTATGAGTCTTCCATCACATATAAAGAGAGGGCAAAAATATGGCATGATCAACGGATTAAGAAACCCAAGGAATTTTTAGAAGGGGACAAAGTCCTATTATATAACTCTCGGTTACGATTATTTCCAGGAAAACTAAAGTCTAGATGCTATGGGCCATTTACGGTGAAAAGTTCCTCTAAAACTGGAGCTGTTGTGTTACTAGACGATGAAGGTAGGGAATTTACTGTCAACATACAAAGTGTAAAACATTATCAAGAAAATGGTAATGAAATGATTAGTGAGGAGGATGTAACGTTTAATGATGAGGTCACGTAGTAACCCATGACCTTGAGTCTAGCTACAAGACTCGTAAATAAAGAAAAGCGCTTCTTGGGAGGCAACCCATGTTTTGTGTGATTTTTATTTTGTTTGATTGTTATTTGCTTCCGTATGCATGCTTTATTTTTATTGTTGGTAGATCATGTTTCAAACTAAAATGGTGAAAATACTTTATTTTGTTGTTTGGCTTAGTCTTAACTTCATCCAAGGGTATTTCGTAAAAGATAAGTGTAAGGGGAAACCCCAAATATGTTTTTAAGAAACAAACCCGATCATGATTATCCACAATATTAAGTGAACATGTATATTCGTATTTGTTAGAGTCAAATGCTTGTATCGAGTCATAATGATGTTTTGCAAGATTTTCCAGGAAGTAGGTCAAAGTTTTTCCAGAAATTTTCCGGAAACTTAACATAAGAATTTCTGTAGGTCACTTCTGACGGCGTCAGGAAGAAACTCTTGACGGCGTCACGTGTAAAATTCTAGAAATTTTACCAGTTTTGTTTTTCTAACGGAGTCTTAAAGTTTTTGTTGAATCTTTAGTTTTATAATCTCTAGGAGATCTGCAAACATCATTCCACAAGCATTATATCTTATTTTGTTTTCTAGGATTTGTTAGCATATATAGATTGCCGCCGATTTTATGCGAGGTTGCCTTGTCTGTTTTCTCAGGTTTAACAGGTTATGTATGACAAGAAGATGATTTATATTCTGGAAGGGAAGCTTTGATTGTTCATTTTCTTGGAGGAAGATCTAACCTGGCCACCTTATTATCCACACCGAACGAATCAGGGGAGTATTTGATTTCATTCTTTTTACTTATTTCACTTTTACATTCTTTACTTGAATATTGGGGACAATGTTCATCCTAAGTGTAAGGAGAGGGTAAAATGATGATACCTTACTGATACACTTTCGCTTGAGTTTGTTTGTTTGATAGTAGGTATGTAATAAAACTATGAGAAATACTTGTTAGTGTAATTTTAGCGCCAAATTTAAATTTTTTTACAACATTTAGGAGTGAAACTTGAGCCATAGCCTTCCGTGTATGCACTCATCTTTAGTGCATTATTGTTATTTGTTTAAACCCTTAGTTAATTATCTAATTGATTATAAGGTTGCTAAGTCGAGTCATATCCTTGTACATATTGTTTTGGGACGATTGGGACTCATGGGTAAAGTACTAATGGGCAAGAACATCATTTATTACCCCCATATGTACATTAATCTTAAAGGTACTCCATGTGTTTTGATTATCTTAATTCGAGTCATTAGATTAGTTTATTGTAAAGTATGTAAAAATTCAAGTGTAAGGGGAATTTTCATTCCCTATGATGTATTATTTTGGATGGTAGGGTAAGAGTGTATGCAAAATGTAAATAAATAAATAAAAAAGAAATCGAAAAAATCAAGAAAAAGAAAAAAAAAATACAAAAAAAAAAGATACGGACTACCATCCCGTTTCATTATATGTTCATTTTATGTTTTTGTTATTTTTCATTTATTAGCTTAAGTCGAGTCTAGTCTTGGCTTAGCAACGCCATATTGTACATGTAATTAACCGAGATGATTAACTCGCCACCAGTAAAGACTGCCTATATCCAACAAAACCGTGTATTCCATATCCCTACACCTAACGTTACAACCCTTTAAAAGACCTCTTTGATAGTTTATCCTAGGTGCTTACGCCATGTGGTGGAGGTTTGATCCTTTCCCAAGCTTATGGTAATCTATTTTGCTATGACAGGTAGTGAGAGATGTTTTCCATTTCCATATTGTGATATTACTTTATTACACCCGAGAGATGTGAGTATCTACACACTATTTGTGAGGTGCTAGTGTATGACCTCCGTGCTTGTCTTTGGTCTTTAGTGGAACGATTATTTGTTGTAATTACTTTTATATTAGTGTTAAATGACCCCTAACTTGTTTTTTGATTATAATAAAAGCGCATTTGCTTGAGGACAAGAAAATCTCAAGTGTAAGGGTATATGATGAGGCAAAAAATGAACCGTTTTTAGGGGGTCATTTAAGCCTGGAATTGAATTTATTTGATCAAATATTGCTCTAAATCGTACCTTTTGTGATTTTAGGAACTTTGGGAGTGAATTCTGGAAAAGGAAGCATTTTGAACGTTTTTGGAGCATAAAAGTGAAGAAAACAGCAAAGACTTTATTTTCCATGCTGACGGCGTCAAGAAGGGAATTGTGACGGCGTCAGGAGTAAAATCCATGACGACCCAGAGAAAACCTGAAGGCGTCAAGATAAGGGCGTCAAGAGTTATTTTGGTGACGGCCTGATGATGGACTACACGTGACGGCGTCAAACCTAGATCTAGGCAGTCCGAGAACTTTATTCTCGGCGAGATGACGGCGTCTGACATTTACTCTTGACGCCTTCACCTCACAAAATCTATATATACTTTTCTATTTTTCATTCATTAAGGGAGGAACTTGTGTGGAGAATACTAGGGTTGAACCTAATAAACCCTAGGTCATTTGTAACAGTATTTTCAAGGGTTTTCATCCCTTGAAACCTTTCATGTTCAATTAAGATAAGTCCTCTTTCAATTCATTCAATATGTCTATGTGTTTTTTGAATATATCTTATGCTTGTCTTGATTTTGACATGCTAGGCTAGATCTTTCATGTGTTTGCTTAGATGTAATGAAACCTAGATGTTGATTATAGGTTGATTGCTTGTTTATAGTTGCAATGGATGAATGATTTCAATGTTAGGCTTAAGAAAACTGGCAGGTCTCCATTATGTAACTTGCTTGAACGTCTTAAGAAACATGAACCGATGTGTACTAGGTTTTTATGATTGTATTTAATGCATGAGCGAATTCTAGTGATCCCATTTTAGGAGCTTCTTAGCCGGCTCGACATAGGAGTGAAGTAGGAACTTATAGGATTGGGGAAGTAAGTACGCCACCCCATGAATGGTATTAAGGAGTATAATCCGTCATCCACGCAACTGTAACAAGTAATTAACCTGTAAAAGATATCTAGGGTGTGGTGAAACCTACGTAAACACAATTCTCCTATATATTGCTCACACCACTATCTTAATTTAATTTATTTTCATTTTTAGTATATTTATTTTGATTGCATCTTAGTAATTGGGTTAGTTGACTAGCACCTAATTCCGCCCCACTCCTCTAAAAACCAAGATTTTACTTGCTTTTATAAAAACACAAAAATACAAAAAGAATCATCCCTCATCTCTAGACCTAGTCTTTAGGTTTTCTAATCCTAGCGACACTATTCCTAAGTTGAACGATCAATCCCCCGGTACTTGTCACTATACTATACTACAACGATCAGGTACACTGCCTGGTGGTGGTTGTAAGCTTCTCGAGATCCCTCGAGAGGTAAAGCCTGGTGCAATTCCCATGCATCAAGTATCATGTGGAAGAGACAATCTCCATCGGACTTTTATTCAAGATGTTTGGACAAACATCTGAAGCACATGAAAGTTCCACACCGATGAGATGTATAGAGAGATCCTGGCTCAAAAGAATGAAACATGGAAATGCCGGGGTCAAAGATAGTATCTTCATTCCCGAAGGAGTGAAGAAGAGAGGATGTCACGGGATATGTGAAGAAAAGGAAGAAAATCATGACTAAGTCGTCATCACCCACAGGAGAATCCATAATTTCTATATTATGAACCTCATCATTTAAGCTCACGTGATCAAGACATATCCCGGGTATGTCATGATCAAAGTGGAAGTTATCATACTCCGGTGGTGATATGATATGAGTGAGTTCGTCGGAGAATTCCACGGAATGAGAATCAATCACATGATGTAAATCAGTGAACTCATGTTCCAGTGTGGACTCATCACCATCCTCGATCTGAGTACCAAAGATTGGGTTATCAGAAATTAAAGTGAATTCAGATTCAAATTGAAATAGAGGATTGGTGAGAGTAGTTTTGAATGCTTTAGGAACAAAGTGATTAATATTATCTATTGGACTGTTGGGATCAGAAGTGAGTGACGGATCATGATATAGGAGACTTTCAATTTCTCCTAGATCGGCTTCAAAGTCAAAGAGAACATCGTCACTTCCCGTTGGAAGTGGATTGATGTGAGTGAGTTCATCGGCGAACTCCTCAAGAAGATGATCAACATCAGAATGTGGAACAGATGCCTCAACATACTCGATGTCTCCGTAAGATGCACAATCTTTGCTACAATAAGAGAAAGTCTAAATTTGATCTTCTGGACACTCAAGAGGGGAAGGTAAATCACACACATGATCAAAAGTTCCCTGTGACTCTCCTGGGATTGGGACAAGGTTCTCAACACTAGACTTTATGAATTCGTCCGATTCCTTTGCAGGAATAGTGCTAAGATGCTCATCCCCCATGTTCGAAGAATGAGTGTGAACTTCGGGTGTGATAACAGTTGTTTGAGATAGAATCTCAACTGCTGGGATATCAACTGATGAACTTGATGAAGGTTTGTAAAATTGAAGGATATCAAGTGTATCTTCATCATCACTGTCATCAGGAATGAAATGGAACTGAGAGCTAGATCTGGATGCTTTTTCTTTTGCAATTGATTCCCTAGTAGATTTTTCATAGGCATCTTGGGAATTTATTCTAGCAGCTTGCTCTTCAGCCAGCAATTCTTCCATGGATTTTTGATGAGTGTCTTTTTGGGCAAAGTCTTTAACCAAACCCTTAAGCTCATCAAGTATTTCCAGTACATTTTGAATTTCTGGAAGAATTGCTTGATTCATTTGGTACTGTGGAGGTTGGTCATAGTAAGGTGTGTCAAAATTGTCACAAGGATACGGATTCCCCGTTTGAAAATCTGAGCTGAAGTGTGGACCTCCACAGTAATCACAACAAAATGATTGTTGTGGCAGATTTGGTGAATCATATGGGTATTGGTCATAACCAAAATTCTGAGCATCTCCGGAAAACTGTTCATAGACAAACGTGTTTCCGGTTTGGCACTCAAATACTTGATGAGGACCTCCACAAAAGTCACACAGATATGTCTGTATCTCATGATGTGGTGGCTGGTAGCATGTATCAGATGTGTCATGGTAAGGATAGGGAGCTTGGTTATAGACAGACCCATCTCCTGACTCTACCATGCTACAGCCGGGACAATTCCCACCATTATGAGGACCACCACACCATTGACAACCACAATGGTGTGGATACGACATAGAAAGAATCAAAGGTTTACAGAGGGTGAGGAATGGAGAATCAAAAGGGTGGGAGGGTGAAGAAGGATATTTTTGGTGTTTTTGGAAAACATTTTATACAAAGGATAAAGAAAATCTTTTTGGGTTTTTTTGTGTTCGTTGAAAACTGATTTTAAAATGTTTTCAGGAACTGTTTTGTTTTTATAAGAAAAATATAAACAAAGATGGGTAAATAAATAATGGATGTATATCCAGATTCACTAATCTGCAAACCGTTTCAGAATAACGCGCACAACCTCCCAGGCAGCAGCGCCAAAATTTGATTGGCTCCAAACGGTCAACCTAAATTGACCAGGTGATGGTCAACCAAGTCAAATTGATCAGAGTCAATCTCCGTGGAATATAGGGTTTCCTCGGGTCGTTATGTCTCGACAAGGTGTGAATTGTTATCAAACGGGTTTGTCATCGGGTGAATTTGGACAGGAAAGGGTTTGTGAGTGATTAAACTAAGGAATATAAGAAGAAATAGCTTAAATAAGCTATATGGATGATTACGTGAAAGTTAGAAACTAAAAAAACGTTTAAAATCTAAAAACGCGTACGTTAACATTTAAATCAACGTAAACGTACAAAATAAAAAGTGAAAACTGAAAACTCTCAGGGGGTGAAAATGACTTTTTTACAATCCTAAGGATAAAAGAAAATTTTTAGAAAAAGAAAATGAATTTTTACACTAATTAATTTTTTAATATTAATTAAAAACTATTTAATACTAATTATTAATATTTAAATAACTTAAATACAATATAATATTAATTTAATGCTAGAAAAATTAAAATTAAATTTCTAAAATTATAAAATAACTAAAAACTAATTTTAATATTAAAGATATGTCTTTTTGTAGAATTTACATTAATTAATTACTAATTTAATTTAATTAAACTAATTAACTAATTTTAAATTACTAATAATACTAAAAGTGACTAGAAAATTATAGAAAAATTTGTAAATCTAATTAACCATAATAGAAATCCTAAAAAATTATAAAAAGTTTCTAAAAATTATATTTAGACTATTTTGCTAATTATTAAACTAAATATTAATTAATTACTAATTAAACCATTTAAATTATAAAAACTACAAGATGAATAGTAACAATTATAAGAAAATTCCTAAAATTATTTTATAACTTATAAAAGCTAGAAAAAATATAAAAACTAGGTGTTACTTTATAAAAACTAATTATGCTATTTAATACTTAATTATTAATTAATATTTAATTAAACTAATATTAAATCTAATTAATACTAAATGACAAGATAAAAATCTAGAAAATTTACTGAAATTACTTTAAGATAAAATAAAATTAAGAAAAATATAAAAATGCAAAGTGCTTAATAAAAATCTAGAAAGGAAAATTAAAAATGTAAATTACATTAAATAGAAACTATCACTTGAAATTAAATTGGTTTTTTTCAGGATTTTTCTTTTACAAAACTATTAAAAAACTAGAAATAACAAACTTTTGTAAAAACAACTTGGCTATAACTAAATAATAAGCAGTATGCAAGCTTATACATCCCACACATTAGCTTTTTGGCTTAAAATGGAATTTATGAACTTGAAAAGCTAATATAATAAGCTACACACTGAACCAAGAGTAAAATAAGCTGAAAACTAGTAATTTATACTAGGAATAAGCAAAAACAACAAGACAAGCTCATTAAATAAGCCACAAAGGCCAAATAAGCAAGTTCCAAACCCCTTGTCTGCACAGAAATGGGACAGAGAAGAGGAGGAAAAGCAGGTGGGACCCAGGGAGCCTAAGCTCACAAGCTTGCTCAAACGTTGAAGGTGGCTAGGAGGGGGACTGAAAGGATGAAAAATATGGTAGTGGGACCCACTGAGGTGACCAAGATGAACCACCAAAGTGGTGGTGGTGCAGGGGAGATACCTTCCCCTGCAGGTCTGTTTGGAGGGGTGTGGACCCCAGAGAAAAATTCACAAAAATGAAATAACCCTGGGAATTTGAAGTTAAGCTGGGAGACTACAAATCCTAAAAATCCCAAGGCCTGAATCCAAGTACAAAATTCTATAAAATTCTTGGAAGATTTGCAATTCTGCACAAAAGTATTTTTTGACTTTTCAAGTTTTTGCACTACTTTGACTATTTTGAGTTTCAATTGATCCTAGATGATTGAGATTGATGTATTAAGATGATATGAGACTAATTTCAACAATCTTAACAAGATATACACTGAATTGATGATCATGACTTTCCAATATCATAACAGTTAAACTATTATAAAATGTAAAGGCCAAATTCGACTTTTTTCACTAAAACTACCAAAGTGAAAGTTGAATTGGACTCATTTGAGCATAAGAGTGATACTGAGACAGATTTAGTTTAGGTACAACAACTAAACACCTAATCAGATTGAACTAAACACCCCTACATACTAACTGTTTGGTGATTATGAGAAGCAGATGGCCAAATTTAAGTACAACTTTAACTAATTATCTTATACTAAGCTATAATAAACTTAAATAACACAAATAAATCATCAAAGAACAAGTTAAACTGAGAATTGCCAAATATGAGGAAGTATGCTTGAAACTAAATTTGGAACTTACATTGAGCTTGGTGCTCAAAACCAAAGATTGAAACATTCAATCCTGTCCAACACTCCCAATGAGACAGTAAACCAATCTCTAATCCCTTCTCTACTTCTTTTTCTGCCTTCTTTTTTATTATTTTCTATTTTACACTATTTTTTTGTATTTTTGGTTATTTTGGAGCTAAACTAATTTAACTGAATTAAGAGCTTTAGTAAGCTGATGAATAAGCTTAAGTAAGCTTAAACTACTAATGAAAAGTACTTTTTATTAACTCAGAATTGTTTTGAGGTTTTCAAGTAAAATGCATAATCTGAATTAAAGAAACAGAAGATTGATTGATTAACGAAAATAGATTCAATTACACTTGGGAATGATAAAAATACAACTTAGAAGCTTAAACTTACAATAAAAATGGAAAAATAATTAGAACGACATTAAGTCTCTACTCCTAAACTACACTACTGCTATCTAATGCTTCTTTCTCCTTTTTTCTTCATTTATATAAGTCCTGGGAGATTCCACCATCTTTCCCACTTCTTTTATGAGCCATTGGATGATCTTAGTTGATCTCAGCCCTTGATTCTAGTTTTGGCGGGAAAAATATTTTGACAGGTAATGGGGTTTGGTGTAGATATTAATTGAAGAGAGGTGGGGGGGGTTTGGTTTGGCAGGTGAGAGCATTGATCACGGTTGCTTGTGTTTAGTGAAAAGGTGAGAGGAGGGGGGGGAACAAGATTACAGGTTTTATGGGGAGGTTAGGGAAGAACAGTGGAGTGGGGGTGAGGGGTCAACGGGGTTTGACCCATTTTTAATATCAAAAAGGTGTAGGGATTTTGGGCCAGGGTGTTGGGCTTGGTATTGTGTTGGATCAGGAGTTGGTTTTGGGTTGTTTATTTATAATAATAACAATCAAGGGTCCATTTGGTTTGTAGATTAATCACAAGGACCAATTATGTAATAAGCTAAAACTTTGAGGACTAGACCTGCCATTCTTCGAAAGTTGTTCAAAGGACCATTGTTGCCAAACCCCAATAATACAAGGACCACAAATTAAATTTTCCATTTTAAAAGCCCCGGGGACAAAATATGTCAATTTTCAAAGTCCAGGGACTAAACTTGCATTTTCATCAAACTTTTCATCAAAAGGTTATTTGTGATAACCTTTGAGTTTCCAAGGACTAAAAATGGTTTTTCTTCCAAAAATATCCCACCAAGGACCAAATCTGTCAAAAATGAAATTCGAGGGACTAAATTTGTAATTTCTCAAAACTTTGAAATTTTTCACCAAAGGACTAAATATGACAACTTATGATTTCAAAAGGACCTTTGGTGACTTTTCTTTTAAAATAAGTACTCAGGGACTATTTTTGCCAATTTTTGAAAGTTGGGGGACTAAAACTGCCAATTATGCAAACTTTGTACGTTTTTCATCTGTTTTTACTCATTTTGCATTGGAATATTTTCAGTATTTTGATGCCTTTTTGAGTGTTTTTAAATGTTTTGCAGCTCAGATTTGACCAAAAATGATGAGTGTTTGTGCACTCATCAAGGCTCAATTGGAACAATGGCTTGATTTTGGTTAGGAGCATTTTGAGCATGATTGCTTTGGTTGAGACCTTGGTTGTGGAAATTTCCTTGATTTTGGTGTTGGAAATTTCCTTGATTTTGGTTGTTATTTCCATGGAAATACCCTTGGTTGAAGCTACCCTGACCTTGGTTTCGATTAAAGTTTCCTTGATGTTGGAAACCTTGATTTTGATTTTGGAAACCGTGACCTTGATTGAAATTCCCTGGGTTTTGAAAACCTTGGTTCATTCGATTTTGGTTTTGGATACGGTTTTGGACATTTTGGTTTTGATTAAATCCAGGTGGTCTAGGATAGTGGTTAGGACGATAGCTCGGGTCCATTTGAGGAAGATATTGGTTACCTCCTTGATTGGAAGTCCCGGCTATAGCCTGAGCTTCATACGGAGAACCATCAGTAGCTGTGCAATTGTAGTAGGCATGCGGCCCACCACAAGTCACACAGACTTCCACTTTCTTAACCTTAGCAGGTGGAGGTGTGTGTAGAAAAGAGACTTTCTTTTGTTGTGACAGAACCAAAGCTTGAATAACTTCAGTGAGCTTGTCAATCTTAGCATCGGTGCTAGACTGACTCATAGAAGATGAAGTAGAAGGACCCGCACTAATTTGGGAAACAACTGGCTAGCTTCGTGTAGAGCGGACCTTGAACTTGTTTTGGTGATTCTACTTGATGAGGCGAAAAGTGTACCACTTTTAAGGGGTCATTTAAGCCCGAATTCATAATTATTTGATCAATTATTGCCCTAAATCGTTTCTTTTGTCATTTTAGGTACCTTTGAGGAGAAATCTGGAAAAGGAAGCGTTTTGGACGTTTTTGGAGAAAACAAGTGAAGAAAACGGCAAAGTCTCAAATTTCTTGTTGGGAACTGTACCTGGCGACGTCAAGCCTTGATACATGACGGCATCAAGAGTGGCAAAAGAGGTGGATGTAGAAATTATAACGTGACGGCCCAGAACATTTTCAATGTAATTGGCCTGACGGCGTCACCAATTCCGTCAGGGTCCAAATGCATGTGACGGCCTAGAGCATATTTCTAAATGAAGGCGTCAAGACTGGATCTAGGCAATACGAATTTCAACTTGGCGGCGGGTTGACGGCGTCAGAAGCCAACACATGACGCTGTCAGGATGCTTAGTCTATATATATTTTTCCAATTTTTCATTGTAAAGTGTGGAACAAATTGTGGAATACAAAACACAAACCCTAGGTCAAATTTCCTGCATATTGCAGGGGTTCAAACCCTTCTTTCTTCCATGTTTGAATAAAAATAAGTCCTCTAATAATCATTCAATATGTCTATGTATTGTTTGATTCTATCTTATGCTTTTCTTTCTTTTAACATGTTAGGCTAGGTTTTTATTGTGTTTGCTTAGATGTAGTGGAACCTAGATGTTGATTATTGGTTGATTGTTTGTTTATAATTGTTACGGATGATTGTATTCGATGTTTGGCTTAAGAAAACTGGCAGACTTCCATTGGTAACTTGCTTGAACGTCTTAAGAAACATGATCGGAGGTGTACTACGATTTTTGGTTGTATTTAATGCATAAGTGAATTCTAATGATCCCATGTTAGGAACTTTTAGTCGGCTTGACTTAGGAGTGAAGTAGAATCTTATATAGTAGGGAATATTGTACACGGCCCTATGACTAGTATTAAGGAATATAACCCGTCATCCATGCAATTGTAACAAGCTAATCAACCGGTAAAAGATATATAGAGAGTAATGAAATCTAAGTAAACACATCATTTCTCATTATTGTTTCCACCACATTAGTTTAATTTAATTTCTTTTATTTTATTTTGATTACATTTGTGGTAATTGGGTTAGTTGGCTAGCAACTAATTCTGCCCACTCCTTCAAAACCCGAGATTTTATCTGCTTTTATAAAATATAAAAAATACGAAAAGAATCATCCCTCACATCTAGAACTAGTTTAGTAGGCTTTCTAATCCTAGCGACGCTATTCCTGAGTTGAACGATCAATACCCCGGTACTTGTCACTATACTATACTGCAACGATCAGGTACATTGACTGGTGGGGGTTGCAAGCTTCTCAAGATCCCTTTAGAGGTAAAACCTGTTGCGAGGGCGCAATCCCCCGTACATCAAGTTTTTGGCGCCGCAGCCCGGGGAATAGTTATTGTCTAGGTTAGAATTGTCACACCCCGCCACGGCGGAAACGCGCGGGTGTAACTTCATGGATATCGTCACAACACCTAGTGTCAACATAGAGAACAATTACATGCACATAAATAGAGTAATGTACCAACACACAGTGTTGTAACAATACCCCAAGATAAACAACCAAAACAAAATCCAAAAGGTATCTTTAATAGATATGAAAGTACCAAACAGAAAACATAAATGTATCGAAACCAAATCCAAACAAAGTCAAATCCCAAAACATAAGTAAGGTCTCCATATGCAACTAAGTCTCGCCTAATTGCTGCCCTCAACTTTGGCTTTAGAATGCTCACCTGAAAATGATGCTTAAAATGTCAACATAACGTTGGTGAGATTCTAGGTTTAGACACACTTACACTCTCAAGGCAACCAGTTCACTGTGATTATAAAAACATAGTTGGACAAATAAATGTAGTTATCATACAAGCTACATGTATCCATAAACCAATCATCACACAAAAGGTAACCATCGGGCCGGAACGTGACCCCCGCTCAAAAACACGTCATCAAGTGGGTCGCATGCGCGAGCAACATGATAAGCATCCTCCCAATTGGAAATCACACAGCATCAATTAGGTCGATAACCTATTCGGAATCACATATCACACAACATCAATTAGGTCACTAACCTAATCGGAATCACACCTTCATGTACCACATAGCATTATTATGATAACATTATAAGTCCAAGCTTTTAAACCAAACATAATCACAGTAACTCAAATATTTAAGACAAGCATCATTCCAATCCCAAGTTTAAAAACAAAGTAAAATATGGGACTATGAACTCACCTTAAACTTAGCAGCATCCACAAAAACAACTCACAATCTATAGCACACAAAAATAATCCACATTACACAAGGTAAAGCTAAAAGCTACAACCCATGTAATACACATATTATGGATGTCTAAGACTCATATGACCCACCATGGATCTCCTAGACACCACACTAACCACTACCATAACTTAAAAACTCACTAAATCCCTTGCACTCTTAAAATCAGAAAATGCAGAAATTTTGGGTACATACGCCCACATAAAATCACAAAAAATAAAGCTTAAAAACTCACACCAAAAATTCACCATGGTCTCTCATAAGCATAGAAGCTAAAACAGAAGGCCATGGACCAATAACATACACAAATACTCATAAGAATTTCAAACTTGTCAACTACTCAAATTCGGATCTGAACGCACACCAAAAAGTTTTGATTTCCATAAAATAGTTCCACAAGTTTTTATCGCGAATCCTCTTCGTGGTAGTCTAATATAACCTAATACTTAACTATTCCAGAAGGCCTAGTCAAAATACCACTTTTACAACCACATGACACCCTCAAACTTTTACCAAAAATCTGTCCCGGTTTGACAGCTTTGACACCTTAACAAAGAAAAATAAAAAGACCGACTTCCCGACCTTAAACTCAATCGTGGCTGGACTTTTTGGAAAGATACTTCATTATACTTCAATTTAGACCTAAAATTCGTGACTTAACTCTTCACCATCTGTTATTGACACTCACATCTTTACAGCTATAGTTTTCTGTCCAAACCCTAACACATAATCTAACGCGTTTAACACTCTATTCCCTTAACCATTAACCATATTATCGACATCTAATCATCCTATCATGTTTTACTTCAATAATTTACAGAAGTATATAAACCCTAGATCCCATCATATTAAATATTACATGAATCATAACAATAATTAATTAATTACACGTAAGGGTTAAAGATTTTACCTTGATTCTTGATTATTGCTAGACAATTATGAAACCCTAATTTTTTTTCTTCTTGTTCCTCCCTTGTGTCGACTTTAATTGCAGGAAAAAGGGGTAGGGAAGTTTTGATTATGTATTTATAATTATATTGGATAATCCTTAAGGCTTAGAGTTGTATTTGGTATCAAATTTGGTTTCGTTTTTTCCTCCTAACCCAATTTTCGGCCGCCCCCTATTATTATATATTTTTTTATTAAATTTATTTATTACACTCAAACCTCATACTTTTCATATTTTATGTATTACCATAACAAAACCTAACGTCTTTCGCGATAAACCTTAATTTTACGACAAACCGGAAAATATTCATTTTCAAAATAAAGTTTCCAAAAATAGATTTTCACACACTCCATAAGCATTTCTTCACAAAAACAACATTCCCGTAACTTACTAACGCTCAATAACTTGAATGAAGACTCATTACGCAAAA
Source organism: Artemisia argyi (assembly GCA_030686995.1). Classification (NCBI taxonomy): domain Eukaryota; kingdom Viridiplantae; phylum Streptophyta; class Magnoliopsida; order Asterales; family Asteraceae; genus Artemisia; species Artemisia argyi. The sequence goes on along the minus strand of CM060677.1, from coordinate 22,623,616 downwards.
CCTCAAAACGCCAAATATACGCAAGTCATTTCTACACCACATGGGTAATCAAAATGAACCTTCCCAAAATCAACATCATCAAAATCACAATAACAACCACAATGCGAAGGGATTTAGTGCTAACTCAAATACTAATCACATCATAACAAACAATAAAACACATATAACTACTCAAACCACAACAAACAAAGTTAGATTAACTCGAGGCTAAAAGTCTAACTAACTTGCTAAAACCACGGTTGTTACATCATCCCCCACTTAGGGAAAGCTCGTCCCGAGATTTAACAGCTCGTATCATCAGACTTCTCAGCAAACAACTTAGGATACTTAGCTGTCATTTGATCCTCACGCTCCCAATTAAACTCAGGACCACGTTTGGAGTTCCATCGTACCTTTACCAATGCAATCTTACTACGCTTCATACTCTTAACTTCTCAGTCCATAATCTCAACAGGTTCCTCCACAAAGTGAAGTGTTCTATCAACCTTAATCTCATCTAGTGGCACATGCAAACTAGCATCCGCCAAACACTTTTTCAAATTAGACACGTGAAACGTATCATGCACACCACTTAATTCCTCAGGCAATCTCAAACGATATGCCACAAGTCCAATCCTCTCCTTAATCTCAAATGGCCCAACATATCTAGGTGCTAACTTGCCTTTCTTACCAAAATGCACAACACCCTTTCATGGTGACACCTTCAACATCACAAAATCTCCAACACTAAACTCCAAAGGTTTGCGGCGATTATCCGCATAACTCTTTTGACGATCTCTCGCAGCCTTAAGTCTTTCTTTAATCCGAAAGACCATATCTGTAGTCTCTTGTACCAGTTCAGGTCCAATTAACTGACTCATCCCAACCTCTGCCCATAACACCGGTTATCTACACTTCCTTCCGTACAACATCTCAAACGGTGCACATCTAATGCTTGAATGATAGCTGTTATTATAAGAAAACTCAGCCAAAGGCAAATGAGTATCCCAGCTTCCTCCAAAATCAATAGCACAAGCACGAAGCAAATCCTCTAATGTCTGAATCGGTCGCTCATTTTGTCCATCGGTCTGTGGATGATAAGCAGTACTCATATCCAACCGTGTATTCAAAGCCTTTTGCAACGACTGCCAGAACCGCGAAGTGAAGCTACTCTCCCGATCAGAAATGATAGACACGTGCACACCATGACTTGACACAATCTCATTTACATAGATCCTTGCCAACTTCTCCATCTTGTAATCCTCACGCATGGCCAGAAAATGTGCAGACTTTGTCAATCTGTCCATAATAACCCATATCGTGTCATGTCCATTACTTGTGTGAGGTAATTTAGTAATGAAATCCATAGTTATATTATCCCACTTCCATTCAGGAATTGGCGGCTGCTGCAACAATCCAGAGGGTTTCTGATGTTCAGCCTTAACCTTCAAACAAGTTAAACATCGACTAACATACTCAGCTATCTCCCTCTTCATTCCCGGCCACCAATGAGCATCTCTAAGATCATAGTACATCTTATCAGAACCTGGATGAATCGAGTATGTCGTCTTATGAGCCTCATCCATGATCACCTTTCTCACATCTCTCTCTAGTGGAACCCATATTCGACCTTTTTTCAAGAAATATAGTCCACCATCTTCCTTCCTTTCCATCTGCTAATCTAAACGATACAACATTTCAGCCAAAAGGTTCTCATCCTTGAGAGCCTCCTCTTGTGCTGCCAATATCTTATTCTTAATTCCTGACTGCAATGTTATGCTCATAGCTCGCACACGCCTTGGCTTAATTCTTTCTTTTCTACTCAACGCATCAGCCACCACATTCGCTTTTCCAGGATGATAACGAATGTCGCAGTCGTAATCACTTAACAGCTCCATCCATCTTCTTTGACGCATATTCAACTCCTCCTGATTAAAAATATGCTGAAGACTCTTATGATCGGTATAGACCGTACTCTTCGTACCATACAAATAATGTCTCCAATTCTTGAGAGCAAATACCACCGCACCAAGCTCTAGGTCTTGGGTGGTATAATTCTTCTCATGAACCTTGAGTTGTCGTGATGCATAAGCTACCACCTTCCCCCTTTGCATTAACACACATCCAAAACCTTGATTCGACGCATCACAATATACCACAAAATCATCTGGCCCGTCAGGTAACGTCAGAATAGGTGCATTACACAAACTATCCTTTAATGTCTGAAAAGCCACTTCTTGCTCATCTCCCCACTCATACGTTTTATTCTTCTGAGTCAACATAGTGAGAGGCTTAGCAATCTTTGAAAAATTTGCTATAAATCTCCTGTAGTATCCTGCCAGTCCTAAGAAAGAGCGTATCTCAGAAGGTGTCGTAGGAGCCTTCCAATTCTTGACCGCTTCTATCTTTCTAGGATCTACTTGTATACCTTCACTATTCACTATATGACCAAGAAATTGCACCTCTTAAAGCCAAAATTCACATTTAGAGAACTTAACATACAATCTCTCATTCTCCAACAAGCCAAGTATTAACCCCAGGTGTTCCCCATGCTCTTCCTTCGACTTGGAGTAAATCAGAATGTCGTCAATAAACACAATTTCGAATTTATCCAAATAGGGCCTACACACACGATTCATTAAATCCATGAATACCGCTGGTGCATTAGTCAACCCAAATGGCATAACCGTAAACTCAAAGTGTCCATAATGAGTTCTAAAAGCTGTCTTGGGAATGTCCTCCTCATGCACTCTTAACTGATGATAACCAGATCGCAGATCTATCTTTGAGAAAAATCTAGCACCCTGCAACTGGTCGAAAAGATCATCAATTCTAGGTAAAGGATACCGATTCTTCACCGTCAACTTATTCAACTCTCGGTAATCAATACACATTCTAAACGAACCATCTTTCTTCTTATCAAACAAAATAGGCGCTCCCCACGGGGAATGACTAGGTTGAAAAAACCCCTTATCTTGAAGTTCTTTCAACTGTGCAGCCAAATCCTGCATCTCCGTAGGTGCTAATTGATAAGGAGCTTTCGCTACCAGCGTCGCTCCAGGAATTAACTCAATACGAAACTCCACCTGTCGTATCGGCGGTAATCCGGACACATCCTCAGGAAAAACGCCCGAAAACTCACACACTACTAGAATATCCCCCACTTTGAGTTCTCTAGACTTCGAACTCATAAGGGATCTCGAATTCTTCTCCACGCTTTCTCCTTGTACTCGCAGCACACCACCACCCTCTAATGGAATTCGAACCACCTTTTCATGGCATATTACTTCAGCTTTATGCTTAGCCAACCAATCCATCCCTATTACAACATCAAAGCTACCATGTCCTAACGGTATTAAGTCAATCTTAAACGCAACACCCTCTAACACGATAACATACTCACGAATAACCTTAACAACTTCTATTTCTATACCACTAGCTATTTCAATCAAAATACTAGGTCTAAGTTCACTAAACTCAACACCCAATATTCTAGCAAATTCAGTAGTAGCAAAACAATAATCCGCACCCGTATCAAATAACGTAGTAGCATAATGACCATCGAGAGAGAACGTACCAGTAACAACGTTCAGGTCTTGGCGCGCCTCGCTTGCATTCATTGTAAATGCCTTTCCCTTAGCTGCATTTCTATTAAACCCTTGTCCTTGTCCTCCTTCAATAGCCAGCTGATTCTCAGGCCGTCCAAACATTCCAACAAGTTTGGGACACCAGTTTCGCAGGTGATCGGTACTACCACACTCGTAGCACGCCCTGCGATGAGGCCCCGCACCCACCGAGTTAATTGGAGTTGCTTGAGTAATCACCACACGGCAGTCCTTAGCAAAGTGTCCAAGTTTGCCACACCTGAAGCACACACGAAAAGCAGTATTATCAGGATACTACACTTAGCACATCTAGGGGCATTACCAACATATCCCCTCTTCTCATTATTACCAGTCACAGCCGTAGAAGCTGTTCCCACATAACCTGCTGCCATCATAGGATCCGTTGCTACGAACCCCTTCTCTTTCCTTGCTTTCTTATTATCACCACTAAAACCAACTGTCTTAGTTGTATCAACCTTCTCTCGCTTCTTCTCTCCTGATTTTGCAAGTGTTCCACTCCTAACCGCTTCATCTGTCAGTGCACTAGCCTTTTGAATAGCACTTAGAAGCGTTGTCGGCTCAGTCACCCTAACCATCAAGCGAATCTGTGGAACCAACCCACGGATATACCTCTCAATACGCTTCGATTCAGGAGTTACTAGATGAGGAACCATCCTAGCTAACTCATGAAACCTATCAGTGTACCCCATATGATTAGCCCCAACCATTGTATGATTCCACAACCCTTCTTCCAATTTCTGCATTTCATTGGTTAGACAAAACTCCTCCACCATTAAGGCTTTGAAGTCCTCCCAAGTCATACCCAAAGCTGCAACTCGTCCTCTAGCTTGCAGTTGCGTGTTCCACCAGGTCAACGCCTTGTTAACCAAGGAACTAACCGCATACTTAACTTTCTAGCCTTCACTACATCCACTTATGTCCATCATCGACTCCATTTTCTCTATCCATCGAGTGAGTGCAATCGCCCCACCCTTCCCATCAAACTCCTTGGGCTTAAAAGCCATAAACTCCTTATAAGTACACCCATTATTTCTGCTTCCTCCACTCCCAGCACTATCAGGATGAGCTCCACTGCCTATCTGCGCACTCAATTGAGTCACAAGTTCAGGCATTAAAGCTTCTAGTTGCTGATTTATCATTTCCTGAAAGATAGGGTTGCTATCCCCAATAATGGGTGTCAACTTCTTGGACTTCTTCGGTGTCCATAAAGCTCTACTCATAGGTGACTTAGTGATAGGTCGTCTTGGTTTCCTTGGCGCCATTTCCTAAACACGCAGGACAATAGAACCATTAGAGACCATTCACAAGATTCCACAATTTCCGTAATCATACCCAATCATCTACCTCCCATCACATGAAACACTCTCAATCATATAACCAAATAAACTCAACTCTATCACACATAAGCATATCACCATCGGTTCAATGTAACATTGGCTGTAAGTCCACATATGTTGTGATACATTTATAATTGTGTTGGCCACCCACAATTTTAGATGTATCCTTCCACATGTGTACTTACTTCCAAAGCCACACCTAACAATAGTAACATCTTATAACACACAATCAATGCCATCCAAACTATACCCCCATAATACACATAATATACACACCAAAATATTCAAACTCGCCTAAGGCTTCTCATTAAAACAGGGGATAAATCCCAAAAATCCGAAGGAATTCACATTCCAACATACAATCAGCGTCAAAACAACTCAACAAAACCATAAAACATTAAAAACATAACATTAAAAACAAGTCGTACGCAGTTCGAGTCCTATCTAAGACCTAAAACGGTGTACGCGCAGTAGACTCCTAGTCCGAATCCACTTCCTCCTCCTCGCTCACCCATCCATTCATATTTCCATGATTATGTGGTAGAGGATGTCTTGCAAAATCATCTTCACGATCTCTTAACTCTTCATCTATCATATCCACAAAATCATACAAACCTCGGGGTCTAGCCCAAACTAACCCATCATATTCCAGACACTAAGGACACTTGCACGGGTACTTGGTGGTGAAACCTTCCTTATCAGCTACCTTTGTCTCATATCTCTCCACCATTTCCCCATTCACATTCTCGAGTGTCAGCTTCTCTTCAATCATACATGGTACCATGCTAGCGGGGACCAATATCCTCCTATTGGTTCTCTTCATCTTCCCAACTCTCTTACGTCCCTTAGCAACTATAGTGGCCCAACGAAGCGTCTTTCGCGCAGGAGGTGCTATTCTATAAATGACACACACATGATGCTAAGTACAGGGTTCGATAGACGTTCAAAAACTCGGTAAAATAACTCATAATTTAGGAAAATAGACATGTAAAGATATTATACTTACACATAGGTCCTAAATGCAACTATATGAGGGACTCGTAAGCTATAGTCTAGGTTTAACCACCTAATTCTCTATAACCAAGGCTCTGATACCAATCTATCACACCCCGCCACGGCGGAAACGCACGGGTGTAACTTCATGGATATCGTCACAACACCTGGTGTCAACATAGAGAACAACTACATGCACGTAAATAGAGAAATGCACCAACATACAGTGTTGTAACAATACCCCAAGATAAACAACCAAAACAAAATCCAAAAGGTATCTTCAATAGATTTGAAAGTACCAAACAGAAAACATAAATGTATCGAAACCAAATCCAAACAAAGTCAAATCCCAAAACATAAGTAAGGTCTCCATATGCAACTAAGTCTCGCCTAATTGCTGCCCTCAACTTTGGCCTTAGAAAGCTCACCTGAAAATGATGCTTAAAATGTCAACATAACGTTGGTGAGATTCATAGGTTTAGACACACTTACACTCTCAAGGCAACCAGTTCACTGTGATCATAAAAACATAGCTGGGCAAATAAATGTAGTTATCATACAAGCTACATGTATCCATAAACCAATCATCACACAAAAGGCAACCATCGGGCCGGAACGTGACCACCGCGCCAAAACACATCATCAATTGGGTCGCATGCGCGAGCAACAGGATAAGCATCCTCCCAATTGGAAATCACACAGCATCAATTAGGTCGCTAACCTAATCGGAATCACATATCATACAACATCAATTATGTCGCTAACCTAATCGGAATCACACTTTCATGTACCACATAGCATTATTATGATAACATTATAAGTCCAAGCTTTTAAACCACAAATAATCACAGTAACTCAAACATTTAAGACAAGCATCATTCCCATCCCAAGTTTAAAAGCAAAGTAAAATATGGGACTATGAACTCACCTTAAACTCCGCAGCTTCTACAAAAACAACTCACAATCTATAGCACACAAAAATAATCCACATTACACAAGGTAAAGCTAAAAGCTACAACCCATGTAATACACATATGATGGATGTATAAGACTCATATGACCCACAATGGATCTCCCAGACACCACACTAACCACTACCATAACTTAAAAATCACTAAATCCCTTGCACTCTTAAAATCAGAAAACGCAGAATTTTTGGGTACATTCGCCCACATAAAATCACGACAAATAAAGTTTAAAAACTCACACCAAAAATTCACCATGGTCTCTCATAAGCATAGAAGCTAATCCCAAAAGGCCATGGACCAATAACACACACAAATACTCATAAGAAATTCAAACTTGTCAACTACTCAAATTCGGATCTGAACACACACCAAAAAGTTTTGATTTCCATAAAATACTTCCACAAGTTTTTATCGCGAATCCTCTTCGTGGTAGTCTAATATAACCTAATACTTAACTAATCTAGAAGGCCTAGTCAAAATACTACTTTTACAACCACATGACACCCTCAAACTTTTACCCAAAATCTGTCCCGGTTTGACAGCTTTGACACCTTAAGAAGGAAAACTCAAAAGACTGACTTCCCGACCTTAAAATCGATCGTGGCTGGACTTTTTGGAAAGCTCTTTCATTATACTTCAATTTAGACCTAAAATTCGTGACTTAACTCTTCACTATATGTTATTTAAACTCACATCTTTACAGCCATAGTTTTCTGTCCAAACCCTAACACACAATCTAACGCGTTTAACATTCAATTCCCTTAACCATTAACCATATTATCGACATCTAATCATCCTAACATGTTTTACTTCAATAATTTACAGAAGTATATAAACCCTATATCCTATCATATTAAATATTACATGAATCATAACAATAATTAATTAATTACACGTAAGGGTTAAAGATTTTACCTTGATTCTTGATTATTGCTAGACAATTATGAAACCCTAATTTTTTTCTTCTTGTTCCTCCCTTGTGTCGACTTTAATTGCAGGAAAAAAGGGTAGGGAAGTTTTGATTTTGTATTTATAATTATATTGGATAACCCTTAAGGCTTAGAGTTGTATTTGGTATTAAATTTGGCTTCCTTTTTTCCTCCTAACCCAATTTTCGGCCGCCCCCTATTATTATATATTTATTTTTATTTTTTTATTAAATTTATTTATTACACTCTAAACCTCATACTTTTCATATTTTATGTATTCCCATAACAAAACCTAACGTCTTTCGCGATAAACCTTAATTTTACGACAAACCGGAAAATATTCATCTTCAAAATAAAGTTTCCAAAAATAGATTTTCACACACTCCATAAGCATTTCTTCACAAAAAAACATTCCCGTAACTTACTAACGCTCAATAACTTGAATGAAGACTCGTTACGCAAAACCTCAAAACGCCAAATATACACAAGTCATTTCTACACCACATGGGTGATCAAAATGAACCTTCCCAAAATCAACATCATCAAAATCACAATAACAACCACAACGCGAAGGGATTTAGTGCTAACTCAAATACTAATCACATTATAACACACAATAACACACATATAACTACTCAAAACACACCAAACAAAGTTATATTAACTCGAGGCTAAAAGTCTAACTAACTTGCTAAAACCACGGTTGTTACAAGAATTTCTTTTTATTAGGTCTACTTGCTAGATTCCTTTCTTGTAAGATTTTTATTTTTATTTTTAGGTTTTCTTTAGTCTATCTTATTTCTTCATTTCTTTGTTCGTAACTTTTACCATCTGACATTATGGAAGGTGGTAATATCTTTGAAGCCATCAACCTACCACAACAAAACCACCCACAAAACCCACCACTAGCAAACCAACCTCCTAGACCCCTAACTTTAGGAGAGTATTCCCGTCCTAGCCACCAAGGCTATCGAAACACCATTGAGCTCACTCAAGGAGCCAATGCGTCCCCCTTGCGATCTGACACCATCCTGTTGGTGCAAAGCGGATGTGCATTCCATGGACTTCGTTTCGAAGATCCTAATCAGCATCTCATGGATTCCCTAAAAATCGTAGATTCCATAGACCTTGATGTTGCAACTAGAGTGTCGACCCGATTACGCCTATTCCAATTCTTTCTACGTGACCAAGCTAGTCAATGGCTTGAACGTTTACCCGCGGGATCCATCACCTCTTTCGATTATCTCACTTCTCTTTTCCTTGCTCAATTTTTCCCACCGGGGAGAACTACAAAGTTTAGAAATGATATCTTGATGTTCCAACAACGTCAAGGTGAAACTCTTTATGAAGCATGGACTCGTTTCAAGGACTTACTCCAAAAAGTCCCTCATCATGGCATAGATCTTTGGCTCCAAGTCCAAATCTTCTATGACTATATCGATCTCTCCACAAAGCGAACCGTTGACCAATTGGCCGGTGGCACGCTACGTGATCTAAGTGCGGAAGAATCATGGGAACTCATAGAAGATCTTGCTCTCTATGACAACGAAAGTTGGAATGATCCCCGTGATTTGAACAAAACGGTCAAGGCAATATCTGTAATACCTAAAATTCATAAACTCTGTAAAATTACCAAATTGACCCTACAAGTTTAAAAATTTACAAAACTATAATTAAAATATCAAATAAAGCCTAAACAAATAAAATAAAGTATCCTATAACCAAAAATAATTTTGTTAGCATTTTAATACCATAAAAATATGTACAAAAAAATATTTGGTGCCTAAGGATTTTATATGGGCCGAAATTATTTATTTATCTATGCATAATATGAAAATTAAAAAGAAAATAAATAAAAGATATGTATCAAATATATATGGAAACAAATAAATCTGATTTAACCTCATTATGGGCCTCCTAAAACTCGGCCAAAATCAGTTATAGGCTTCCTATTTAATCTCTAATATACCGTATATCCAAAACATACCAAAACAAAACCCTAAACGCTCTCCAAAAATTATAGACGGCCTCTCCAATTTTTCCAGTACCTCCAATCATTTTTACCAGCCATCTTGAAGGTGTGTGAACGTGATAAAAATAGTACTTTGATTTATAAAGGCCTAGATTCGTCGTTGTCAAATTGTGTTCAAAGGTGAGGTATAAATTCATTCTGATTCAAACGATACCTTATAAATTCATTTTCCATTTTTCCTGAGTTCCTTACATCATATATGATCTGTGAAAAATGATTACAAGGTCCTGGGAACATTCGTGTGCTCGTGGGGATTTTTTGGTGTCGTAGTGCTCTATTGAGGACCAATTTCGTCACGCCCTTTCTACACTTTCAATATCTGGTCTGGTATTTTTCTCATGGTCCTTACATAATATATGTCCCAAATAAAATGTTAAACATGAACCATACATGATCTATATTTTATTTGTGAATTAAACCTTAAAAATGTGACAAAACTCTAAATTATTATATACTAATTTTCTAGGCATGAACACTATATTACGTGTACTCTATGTAATATATAAGACCTCAAAAAAATGCTAATTCAAATTTTGGAGGCTTGGATCATGCGTTGTGAGTTTATTTTCCTAATCGCTAATATGGAATAAAAATAAAATAAAAGGGAAACCTAAATAATTCGACCTAGGGTTAGGGTTTTTGTATAGAATCTGGTCACTTAATGATGTTTAAGGTTGTTGATAATGATGGTGTATTGATTGGAAATTGATTCTAGGGTTTTTGTGGTATTTTTGTTCTAACGATTTGAAGAAATAAGTAGAAGGGTTGTTTTGTAATTTATTGAAACTTGTGGGTATTTTTGTGATATGTTTTAATCAGGGACCAATCATGTAAAAATAGTGCATGGGCCGTTTGAATGCTTTTCATAAATAAAAGGGCTTAAATTGTATTTATTAATTATTTAATTATACGGTTTTAATTAAATGTTATATAGAGGGACTAATTTTGTAAATATGATATGTATGTGGTGCTTGCTGTATTTTAAAGTTATTGAAGGGCTAATAATGTATACTTGATAATTAAATGGATTTTATATGTAAAATGCATAATTAAAGGATATTAAATGTAATTAATTAAATATAAGGACTAAAAGTATAAATATGGTAAATTATGAGGTAATTTTATAATATGCTTAAAGTCAAGGGTAAAATGTGTAAATTCTGTAATATGGTGGTTTTATATGCTAATATGGAATTCTTATGGACTAAATTGTAAATTATATAATTATAAGGTTTAAATGGTAATTAATGTATGTTAAGGGTTTAAATTGTAAGTTGGTTAACTTGGGGGTTTAAATGGTAATTTATGTTAATTCATGGATAACTCGTAATAAATAAATGAGAACTTGTTATATTTTCATAATTAACCTTTAACTTTACTATATTTTCATTTTAAACCCTAAATTATGGAAAGTTTGACATATTAAACCCTATACTATCATAATAAGCTAAAATAAACCCTAATTCCATAAAACATGTATTTTATTACTTAATGCAATTAAAATATTAATACCTTCTAATTCTGGAAACCTGCTAAAAATAGAAAGTTACTAAATATGGAAAGTTACCTAAAATGTAAAGATAACTAAAATCAGTAATCTGGATTATAAGAACCTATCAGTAATTCTGCCTCCTACTCCTTCAGGTGTGAAGAAGGAGTGACTCTGTGGTCTCTGTATTCCTTGCCTGTTATCAGTTTGCTATTTGGAATAAGGTACAGATATTCTGACCTTTTCAGTAAAGGTTTCTCATGACTTCCTTTCTTTTGATCGCTCATTTTGTTTAGGGTTCCCGATGCCATTGCTATGAAACCCCATTTTATTTTCTGAACCTTTTCTGTTATGAACCTTTGCTATCTGAACTTTCTGATTTTGAACCTTCTGATTTGAACCTTTTGATATGACTATATGATATGGACTTCTGATATGATCTGATTATGATGACTTATGATCTGTGTCATTTTATGACATTCTGTTGACCTATTCTGTTTGACCTATTCTAGTTTGACACCCGAGCCAAATTTATTTCACTAGGCATGGGGGTTCCATGTCCGTGTCAGGGATGCACCCCTGGCATGACTCCAGGGCAGTGGAGTGATGTTCTGCCACGTCCCCTTATCTGTTATCTGTTATGAACTCAATTATCTCTTTATTATGGCCAATATTATTTCTGTGGGGGCGTATGGATGCATCCTAGATCTGTTTCTGTTATCTGTTATCTGTTATCTGGTGAATGTGGCTGTGTGTACAATACACGTCCTTCACAACCCATTGAGGTCACCCCTCTGTTTACATCTGATGTTTTGAGGTCTCCCCTCATTATGACTATGATTATGATTATGATGAAGGCATTTATGAAGGCATTATTATATCTATTTCTGGGCTCGTGGTTGATGACTAACCCTTACCTTATCTCTTATTACTATTTCATACTTGCCTTTGATTACATTATATTGTTTCCTTTATACCCTATTCAATATTCATTTCTGTTTCATTATTACTTCGTTGTTATATCTGTTCACTGGGCTTTTTAAGCTCAGCCGCGTTTTCTTTTCTTCCGCGGCAGGTATCTAAGCTAGGAGCTGGGGTTGCTTATGGGTTGAGTGCTGAGTGGACTTACCTTAGAGATCTTAGCTTTGGATTTTGGATATGATGTTTAAGACTTTATTATTTCCCGTTGTTCCTTTTGGATATTTTTCCGTTTAGAACTCATGTAACTCTGTTGGTTGTCTCTTTCATTTGGGACTATGTTTGTTAAGTCATGTTGACTTACTCTTTGGTTATTTATGATATGACTTCCGTTTGTTTATGCTTATGTATACTCTGATATGACACCATTGTTGTGACACTTTTACCCTGTCGGGTTGGGGTGTTACAATATGTTTGCCTTTAAACAATTCTAGCACTCCCGACCATAGGATCATGGAACATGAGGACCAAGTCAAGTTTCTCATGAAATCCTACGAAGCTCCTAAGCTTTTAAGCCAAGTGAACAAAATCACTTCTTCATGCGAATTATGTAGTGGTCCCCATGACACTCGTGATTGCATGGAACTCCCCGGACAAGCTTTTATGGATTACGCATCGTCGCGTACCGACGAAGCGGGAGACAAGTGGTACACTTTCAAACACGAGCCAAACCCTTACGGTGATTCCTACAATCCTTTTTGGAAAAATCACTCGAACCTTAGGTGGAAACAAAACCAAAACATGCCCCAAAACAATTATTCCAATCTACCTAATCGTTACCAACCAAACGGTCCACCCTCTAACCGTACTTTCAGCAACAATCCTTCCAATAACTATGGTAGTACCAATAATCTTGAAGGATTGATGTCCAAGTTTATGGCATCTCAAGAAGCTTGCAAATCTAAGTTTGAAGCCGATTTCAAACAAAAGAAAAGTGAGATGACCAATAAAATTGACACATTGTTGAAAGTTCTAAATGACCGAGAAATGGGAGCACTCCCAAGCGACATGGTCAAGAACCCAAAACTAAACGTTAATGCGATATCATCGGTTTCATCACCTACTTCTTGTCCAAAATACTATTTAGTCAAAGCAATGAACACGTGTTTCAAGCAAACCCAAATTCTTCAAAAGGATCAATTGAATAAAACATCCGATATTAAACCGGTCAATAACACCTCCTACACAAGACCTTGACGATGAATTCAAGGAGCACAACCTTGAATGTCCCGTCATTGATGTCTTAGCCCGTACCTCCTACTATAGTGCCCTCTTAGAAAAATATGATAAACTTAAATTGGGTAAAAATGGGACTGCCTTCGTTCAAAAAAGTTTCCTAAGAAGCTTGATGATCCGGGTATATTTGTTTTGCCTTGTAAGATAGGAAAATCCGAAGCTTTCAACACACTAGCCGACTTAGGATCAAGCCTCAACTTGATTCCTTTATCCCTTTTCACCACTCTTAAGCTAGGAAAGTTAGAGAAGACGAAAGTTATAATTGGTCTAGTGGATGGAAGTGTTGCCCACCCAGTTAAAATGATCAAGGATGTAGTAGTTCATGTAGGAAGATTGACTATCTTAGCGGATTTTCATGTCCTAGATATGGTTAGTGATACTACATGCCCATTGTTAGTTGGAAGAGGATTTTTAGCAACCGCTAGTGCCATGATAGATTGTAAGGAGTCTAAGATAGCAGTAGGAGATGGTGAGACTTGGTTGGTTTATGATGTTAAGAAGCATAGCTACGATTGTGAGGATGAACCGACACCACATTGGGTAGAGATAAATAGGAGACCATCTAGCTATGGACCTTGGATATAAAGGAATTTATATGACCTCAACGCCCATTCTATCTAGAAAAAGATTTCATTGATAAGACACATTCGGTGGAACAACTCATAACTAGAGATGAGGAATGAAACCCTTTTGAGGATCCCCTAGTCTTTAGGAAAATGATTGAGTTCTTAAGTGTAATGCCTATCAACCTAGAGATGAACAAGTGGAAAAGGGAAGGGGATAAGTGTAAATGGAATTGGGACAAGCCACATAAGGAAAGTGACGGATCATGGCATATGAAGAAGATTCTATATGATCTGGATGGAGAAAAGTTTGAGAAGTCATACTGTATGAAGAAAACCGATAAGAAATTGAAACCTAAGTTTGATCCCAAGGATGTCCTCGGCGAGGAGCTCACACATATAGAATAGCCTATGACCTTGATTCTAGCTACAAGACTCGTAAATATAGAAAAGCGCCTCTTGGGAGGCAACCCATGTTTTGTGTGTTTTTATTTGTTTGATTTTTATTTGTTTCCCTATGCATGTTTTATTTTTATTGTTGGTAATTCATGTTTCAAACTAAATTGTGAAAATGCTTTATTTTGTTTTTAACTTCGTCTTAATTACATATAAAGGTATTTTGCAAAATCTAAGTGTAAGGGAGACCCAAATTTGTTTATAAGAACGAAAATGATCATGATTCACTACACTATTAAATGAGCATGTATATCAGTAATTGTTTGAGTCAAATGCTTGTATCGAATCATAATGATACTTTGCAGGATTTTCCAGGAAATAAGGCATAAGTGTTTCTAGAAATTTTTCGGAAACTTAACATAAGATTTTTCCAGGAACCTTCTGACGGCTTCAGAAGTTACAACCTGACGGCGTCAGGTACCAAAATTCTGAAAAATTTTGCGAGTTTTGTTTAAACCAGAGTCTTAAAGTTTTTGTTGATTCTTTAGTTTTATAAACTCCAGGAAATCTGCAGACATTCATTCCACAAGCATTATATCTTAAATTGTTTTCTAGGATTTGTTAGTATATATACAGATTGCCGGCGATTTTACGCGAGGTTGCCATGATTGTTTTCTCAGGTTTAACAGGTTATTTATGACAAGAAGATGATTTATATTTATGGAGGGAAGCTTTCAAAGTTCATTTTCTTGGAGGAAGATCTAACCTTGTTGACACACTATCCATACCGAACGAATCAGGGGAGTATTTGTTTTCATTCTTTTACCTACTTTACTTTTACATTCTTTAATTGAACATTGGGGACAATGTTCATCCTAAGTGTAAGGGGGGGGGGGGGTAAATGATGATACCTTATAGGATACAATTGCACTTGAGTTTGTTTGTTTGATAGTAGGTGTGTAATAAAACTAAGGGAAATACTTGTTAGTGTAATTTTAGCGCCAAATTTAAATTTTTTTTCAACATTTAGGAGTGAAGCTTTAGCCTTAACAAGCGTCTCATGGATTGGAGTTGTATGACTAGCACAAAACCGTACCACTTAAAAAATTTTCCACCCAAGTATGTGAGGTTCGCCTTTAGATTTGATAGGAAAAGCATTCATTATTAGTGCTTATAAGTGTACCGGTAGCATTTAGATTCTAGAACTTGCGTTAGTGATGCATCCCGAGACTGCTAGTGAGACTACATTCGTGTAGTAGGATTTACTACATGATAAGAGGCATTAGGATCACCCTTGTGTTAAACTCGTAGCATAATTACTTGACCATTTAAGTCAATTACTTTTGCTAGTAAGGTCAATTAATTTTTCCCACACCTTTGCGTTGTACTCATTTTTAGTACACGGTACCCCTAGTACACCCCTCCGAGGCTATTTTTCGTTTCTAACTTCAAGCATCTTACTTAAAGGAAGAATTTGTTACAACCCACCCAAATGTACAACCAAATCGCCTTAGCCTTCCGCGTATGCACTCATCTTTAGTGCATTATTGTTATATGTTTCAACCCTTTGTTAATTATCTAATTGATTACATGGTTGCTAAGTCGAGTCATATCTTGTACATATTGTTTTGGGACGATTGGGACTCATGGGTAAAGTACTTGTGTTATGGTGTAATGGGGAAGAACATCAAATTATTACCCCATATGTGCGTCAATCTTAAAAAGTACTCCAATTATTTTGATTATCTTGATTCGAGTCATTAGAGTAGTTTATTGTAAAGTATGTAAAACTTCAAGTGTAAGGGGAATGTAAATTCGTGTCACACCTCCAATTTACCTGACTTGCAGCGGAATGGAATACCTGGGGGTGTCTGTCATAGCACCACAGTTACAGTTACATTGAACGACCTAAAGTGTCGTTTGGAAAATACTGCATTTGATCATTGAAATTATCCAGAGTTTACAAAATGAGGTCCCCAAAGGTGTTGCAAGTTTATGAAAAACAAGTCATACTAGATCAAACGTTTACATAAGTGCATGAAATAATGGTGAGACGCGTCGACTCTGCGACTCCATGAAGGTCCAAATGCATGTCACATGAGCTACCTTAATAACCTGAAATACATTGCTAAAACGTCAACACGAATGTTGGTGAATTCCATAGGTTTATAAAATGTAATGATGTACGGCCACCACATGTAAAAGTGCAAGATAAAAATCAAGTAAAATTGTACAATAGACCTTAAGCTCATGACCCCGAAGCTATGACTGATGAAATTATATGCCCCTTACGAATGTTTTACCAGAACACTCCCACAATGTAGACATGAAGTGCATCCGCTTACTGTTGGTAATAACTACCACGGATGGAAGCTTCACTCTCGCTTACCGGCAAATTAACGGTCCATGATAATTAATAGGGGACTTTAACTGATTGGTAAGGCAACTTAAGCAATGTACATATGTTTTGGTACTTGGGCTCGTACTAAAATAATTGATGCAATGTATTCCCCCCGTGGGATTTGAAATCAAAATGTTGAATTGAAAACGGAGCTATGAAAACTCACCTGATATGATGGTACCATGAACATGTAATGAGCTGAAAAACAAGGCGCGCACACTAGCCGCAACCTAATATGAATGATGAACGATCTACTTTAGATCATGAAACGATGTTATGAATGTCCATGTACATGTTTTCTATACCACTCTACTCTTTGAAAAATACTTGTTGTTATCAAAAATATACATTTTCCAAGACTTAGGAAAATAAGGCAACTAGAAGAATAAAACTAGTTGAAATGTATATATATATATATATATATATATATATATATATATATATATATATATATATATATATATATATATATATATATATATATATATCGTATGTATCAATGTTAGTGTTGAAATCCTCGGTTTGAAATCCTTGATATAACGCCTTATAGTGATAAAATATACTTGTAATCACTAATACTTCATTAGTTATGAATTTGGGTACTTGGTTAATATTTCTAGAAAATCTAGAATTTAGTACGTAGAAGTAGTATTATTATTATTACTAGTGAAAGCTGCCAATTATCGAGGATTTTTGCCGATATTGAAACGTGAATATCTTTGTCGTTATAAGTCCGTTTTACTTGTTCTTTATATCCACGGTTACGTCTTAGTATGTAGTTATATATTTTGGAAAGCTTGGCTCCTCCGGGTTACGTCTAAAGCCTCTTTTTGACCGACGAAAAACGTCCAACAGCACGTCATTTTCAGAAAAATACTTTTCGTCAATAAACTTGCAAAAATCATAACTTCTTCGTTACAAACTCTTTTTAATCCGTTCTTTCGCCTACGGATTCGTTTTTAAAAGTATTTTCTAAAAATTTTGCCAAAGTTTACTTTATGTTTACTGATTTTCCTGGATTTACCAAAATGGGACAGTAGGCTTATATACTTGTTAAAAATCCATTTTTCATGTCCAAAACTAGTTTCTACTTCAACCAAATCTCTTGCAAACACCACAAATCTATACTAATCCGACCATACACCTTCTTAGGGTGCAATGGGTTCCTAATCACTAGTAATCATGTTAATTTAATAAAGGAACACCTAAATCAAAATCTAGGGTTTGTATGTTCAAAAAGTTAACAAAAATAATGTGGTATAGCTAACTTGTACATGAAATTAAGCATGAAAACCATAAGATACAAGTGTTAATTAGATGAAAACATGAAAATAAATTTGATAACTCACTTTGAAATAATAGGTGATGAGATGATGAGAAATCTTGTGTTACTTGTGTTTTTGTTGCAAGAATCTTGATTAGAATGATGAAATGAACAACTTTGTAGCTTTGTACTTTGAAAAATAATGGATTGATCATGGAGATTGAGATGAGGTCATGGGTTTTGGGGTGGGGAAGATGAGAAATGAGCTTTTGATTCTTAAAATTATGTATGTTATGTGTTTTAGGTGTTTTTCCTAGATATTTATGTAATTTCAATGGCATACTTGTAATTATATGGTCAATGTGAAGACTAATGGGGGGGGGGGGGGGCTGCACATGTTAGTTAAATGTGTGTGGAAAGCTTGGTAATCTAGTTCACGAAGTCGGTTTTGGTTCCATTAATCGCTAAACGTTAATAGTTAAGCCGCGAAACGTAAATCTGGGTATCGGGTTTGATGGAAATAAATATTAACGAGGTTAACCGGGACTTAATAAAGTCATAAAAATGTTAAAAATATGTTGGGTACAATTACTGAGTGTTCGGGTGATTATTGTTTAGTTTTCACGAAAACCGTCGTAATATTCATAAGCTCACGTTATAAATAAAATAAATTTCCAAAATACTGGGTAAATGAATGTTATAACTTTTATAATGATAAAATGGATATAAAAATATGTCGGGACCATTGTGGGAATATTTAGATATATTCGTCGTGTTAATAAACCTGGTGTTAACGTTTAATTATAAATAATTATAAGAAAAACGTTAAATGTATCAAATATATAAATTTGAAAATCTAAGAGTGGTATAACATGTAAATGACCTACTGATGATATGCAGACTATCTCTAGTCCGTATGCAGTGTCCTTACTGATAATGAAATGAATTCGTACCTAAACCCATACGGTTACGCGGATTTTAATACCCGTAAACTAAATTTACGATGAAATGAATAATGCACGTGAATGGTGAAATTTCTTCCGGCAATGAATAGTGTTCAATGAATAGTAAAATTTCTGAATGCTTCTCGGAATATCAAACTGACACAAAAAATGATGAATAGTAAAACAGTGAATAGTGTTTTGATGAATAGTGTTTTTCCAAAGTTTGGGAAATGACCTGAAATGGTGAGTTGTGACAATTCGCTATCATGTATTATTTTGGATGGTAGGGTAAAAAGTGTATGCAAAAAAAAAGAAAAAAAATCGAAAAAAAAATCAAGAAAAGAAAAAAAAAATAGAAAAAGAAAAAGAAAAAGAAAAAAAAAACAAATGGTTTACCATCCCGTTTCATTCTATTTTGTTTCAAGTTCTTGTTATTTTTGATTTCTTAGCTTAAGTCGAGTCGAGTCTTGGCTTGGCAACACCATATTGTACATGTAATTAACTAAGATGATTAACTCGCCACCAGTAAATATTGCCTTTATCCAACAAAACCGTGTTTTCCATATCCCTACACCAAACGTTATAACCCTTTAAAAGACCTCTTTGATAGTTTATCCTAGGTGCTTACGCCAAGTGGTGGAGGTTTGATCCTTTCTCAAGCCTATGGTAATCTATTTGCTATGACAGGTAGTGAGATATGTTTTCCATTTTCTTATTGTGATATATACTTTATTACACCCGAGAGATGTGAGTATCTAAATACTATTTGCGAGGTGCTAGTGTATGACCTCCGTGCTTGTTTTTTATTTTTAGTGGAACGATTATTTGTTGTAATTACTTTTTTATTAGTGTTAAATGACCCCTAACTTGTATTTTGATTAGAATAAAAGCGCATTTGCTTGATTACAAGCAAATCTCAAGTGTAAGGGTATTTGATGAGGCAAAAAGTGTACCGCTTTTAAGGGGTCATTTAAGCCCGAATTCATAATTTGTTGATCCTAGTTGAGCAAACGATCTTGTATAGAAGTTGACTTAAAGTAAACACTTAAGCTTGAATGCGGAATGTAAAAGCTTAACTTAAGAAGAATAATTCTCTATCAACACTTTAATATTATTAATACGAGCACTCAACAATGCTAGGGTTTTACAACCTTGAAGTGTAAACGAAAACTAAACAATACGTACATAATCTAACCCTAGGATCCTCCTTTTATAGGCCAAGGAGTCCTACTAGGTTTACAATAACTTTCTAATCAAGATAAGAATATTCTAGACGTATAAGATATACATTCCATCTATTCTATAATTATCTACTACGAATACATGCTTATCTCTTCAACAGTAGTTTCTTTCAGCAGTATTTTCATCAGCAGCACTTTGTCATCAGCAGCAGAATCATTTACTCTAGCAGCAGTTTCACTCAGCAGCAGAACTCAAAACCCAACAATCCTCCCCTAAACTTAATATTTATTTCTAAATCATTAAGTTTCTTTAAAGCTCATCTAAACACCAGGAGGATGCTTCCAAACACTCAAGTCTTGAGATGTCTGTTGATCAAGTATCTTCTTATACTTTGACAGCAAATTGAATGCTTGATCATCAGTATCATAATCTTTCTGCAAGTTGAGTAATCCAACACCATTAACCATCTGATTGACAGTATTCCAGTATCTTACCACTGGGTAATCCTTTTCAGCTAGCATATACAAAGTAATTGGTCCAATTTCTAGCATATGAACTCCAGAATCTTGAAAGAGTCTCCATTTTCTTACTTTGTATTGTACTATCTCTGTCCACTCAGAATCATCCATTGAAGGTTCATACATAAGTTTTAAAGCTCTCCACAGAATATTATCTGACATAGTTATGATGTGATCAATTTGATCCTTCTCATACTTTTTACCATCAAACTTCTCAGCTCCAAACTTTGCTTTGTACAACTTCCATAAGTCATCAACATCCTCTCTATCAAAGTAGTGTAACATCTGTTGAAATCTAAGGAACCTATGAGTCTTACCATCAAATCTCTCAACATCATGAAATGCTCCAATGTTAGTATCAAAACCTGTAGTTACTTTGATAATAGGATATTTGATTCCTAATGGTTTGGCATCAACTACTTCAGGATCTTCCATCTTGCCAACCATAGTGTAAACCTTCAATTGTTCTTTTAAATGCTCAGGAGGAATATGATCACAATCATTCTTAAACTCATCTCCTTCTGGCTTAGAACTGCTTTCTTCCCCTGTTTTTCTTTTCTTCTTTGCAAATGATTTTTGAACCACACCTTTTCTTTTAACACTTTGCACAGAAGAAGTAGTCTTAACTACATCATCAAGCTGCTTAACAACATCTGCTTCTTGAACATGCTCTACTTCAGCTACTTTTTCAGGTACCAACTTTTTATTCATCTGAGCAATATGTTCCAGGTCTTCAGCACAACCCATAGGATAAAAGGTATCTGTTTGTCTTTTAGCCACTTGATACAATTCATAAACCTCTTGATCAGACTTAGGTTTTAACTGCACCAATTTCCATCCTTTCATATTCTTCAGATATCTTTCATACTCTTTTCTTTGTTGTAATGGAGTTGGACCTCTAAGTACCTTTTTCTTCTTTCTAGTAGCAGCATCTTCTTTCTTTTTCTTAGCTGTGAACTTACATACCCAATATCTCACATCAAAAGTTGGATCTTCATTATCCTCAATCTTGATCATCTTGTTGAGTTCAATATCAGCCTCTATTCTTATCTTCTCATCCAACCATTCCTCATACCTCCTTAAATCTTCTGTCTCCTTTTCATTCTTTTCCTTTTCTTTCTGAGCCAGCTATAGTTCTTCTTGATCAATCATCTCTTGTTCTTTCAAAGCAGCAGCTGAGTCATATTTAATTTGTAGTTCCTTAGGCCACAGATGAAAAGGTAGTACAGAGTAGTCAAACCCCTTATACACCCATTGACGTTCTGCAACTTGCTTTCCCTTTCCTTTGTCAGTAGATGATGATATTATCTTCTTTGGTTGAGCAGCAGGTTCTCTAATTACAACTCCTTTTAGAGGTAAACTTGGTATAGATGATGTGGTTGTTATTGTAGGTTGTTGTGGTAGTGATGATGTTGGTAGTGGTGTATGTTTTAAAGATGATTCACATGGAACTTCTGAAGTCTTCTTACTTAACAAAACCATTGCTTCAGCAGCAGCATTATCACTAGACCCAGCAGCAGAGTCTTGTGCATCAGTAGAAGTCACTTTTCCACTAGCAGCAGGATCAGTAGGATCCTTAGCAGCAGAATCATGAGCAGCAGTAGAGTCATTAGTCTTGTCAGCAATAGCAGCATTTTCAAGCTCTTTCACCATTGAATTCCCCAAAGTCTTTAAAGCTTCACCCATTACCCCTGTTGCCTTCACTAATTGCTCAGGCTCTAAAGTCTTGAGTTTTTCCACCACCTTTTCTTGAGTAGCAATCACTTTTTCCATTACAACCTCATTCCCTGATTGATCAGTAACCACAAAATTCTCAGCATCTTCAGGACTTTCAACATCCATGTCTCCAATCACTAGAACCTCCCCTGAAGCCATTTCTTCATTCATAACCTGAGCACTTTCAACCCTCTTCAAATTTGCCTCCCCTGAACCCATTACATATTCATTCCTCCTCTGTTTGGAAGCATCATCCTCTTCCAAAGGTATAGAGAGTTCATGTGAACTAATAACTTGAGAAGTGCCCACCTTCTTTAGCCTTTTCAATGAGGTTGAAGTTTTTGATTTCTTCGATTTCTTAATCTGTTTCTTCAATGTTGTGATTAGCTTGCCTTGACTTGCAACCACTGTAGACATAGTAAGAACCTTATCTTCCAAAGTAGTACACTTCAACCCCAAATTGGTACAAGTAACCGTCAATTCCTGAATGAGTTGCATAGTAGTCTTATCACTTCGACCTGTGTTACCTGGTCCGAGAGGTGAATCATGAACATTGTCATCATGTACAAGATTGTCCGTCAATTCATTGGTCACTTGCCTGTCCTCATCACTTCGACCTGTGTTACCTGGTCCGAGAGGTAAATCTTGGGACATAAACTCAGTATCAAACCTAGTTTGATCATCTGAGCCCCCTATATATTCCATTTGGCTAGGGTTACCATCCTGAGAATTAGATTCAAAAGAATCCTTTTCTCTAGATGTTGCCTTGGATTGGGTCTTATTTATGTTATCACTATCCTGCTCTGCTGCTAAGCTAGAAGCAGTAGTGACAGCCCTCACCAACATGTCCCCTCCATCAACTAGGACAGCCTCATCTGGTACAGCCATACTAAAACTATCCTGAGGTAGATCAGTATTCTTTTTGGTTTTCCTACGGGTATAGTGTATTTTGGGTTGTGTAGCTGATACAGAAAAATTGGGTGTGTGATGGGAATCAGCGGGATTTCCTGATCCTACACCCTGAATATTTTGCACAAGTTGCACCATATAAGGTGTAAGATTTGTATGTGTGCCTGAAAAACTTTTTCCGTGCTTAGCCAAGAAAGTGAAAGTTTTTGAAATCAATCTTGGAGCTTCATAATAACCAGCATGGGATCTAAATTCAGTAAGTTGGTCAACAATAAGGAGCTAGAGAAATCTTGGATAAAGCAAATAAGAACCAGACTCTTTAATACTTTTAGCAATCCCCTCCAAATTCATATTTGAAAAATTAAATGGTTGACCTGTGCTTAAGCATACCATTGCAGAAGCAATAGTAACACTAAACTCATGCCACCCAGAAGTTTTAGGACTCAAACAATGAAGGAGAATGTGTACCAAAAACTTGTATTGAGGACAGAGGAGAGCTTTTTGAAATTTTAAATTGTTATGCTTGCCCTCATACCCAAAGTTTTTAAACCATCAAAAATAGCAGAATTAGCAAGGCATGTAGTTTATGTTTCATCATTTAAGAGAAGAGTTTCCCATATAGATAATTCAGTGATACGAACCTTTTGCCCATCTACTAAGGCACTGACATATTTTTCCCCATTCATAGATTTGACTTTAGCAGTAAGCCAAAACTGTTTGATGTAGGAAACATATATAGTAGGATTCACAGTGAGTGCATACCTAAGAGAAGTAGCATTCAAAAATTTAACCATATCTGTGAGCCCTTCAGGAACCAACTCTTCATCTAAAACCACCACACTATTGTGTTGCTCTGCCCAGGTACGTACACAATCCATAAATTAGGGTTTAGGGAAATTGGGGATAATTGATTTTGACAATAATGGAGTGTTAGGGTTTGTGATAACTTCAATTTTGAGCGTGTAGAAACCAATTATGAAGATTAATTAGCTTTTATACTGATTTGTAGAAGTTACACATATCACCCTCTCACTTACAACCGTAGCAGCAAAACCCAGTCATCCACAACTAGCAGCAGAATGAAACAACTAGCAGCAGAGTGAAAATAAGCCAGCAGCAGAGTTGACTATTCAAACGTGGTCAAAAAGTCAATAACCCATAACAATTAATGCGCTTGATACTCCTAAATCCCTATAAAACCGGATGCAATCTTTTCCCTAAATCATCACAATCAAACCCTAATCACAATTTGAAACGCCAATCACACAATCAAATCTTTGAATCACCCAAATCAATTCATACAATCACAATGAAATCTTCACCCGAAATAATTAACATCTCATCCGATTCTTCTTCGGAAGATGAATCTCCTTTTGAAACATATGTCCCTCCATTCCGTCCTCCTCAAGATGGTTGTAGAACCAAGGAGCAAGCCAGAAAGAGGAAGCATGACCTTCCAGTCTTCAAAGATCTCCTACATTTGAATCAAACCCCAAGTACTTCTAGGGGTAAAGAGGTGATGTCTCCCAAGTCTCCATCGTCTTCAGAATCATCAGAAGACCCTGCTTGGATCCCAATCAGACCACCATCTCCCAAGGAGCTTGTTTCCCCCTTCATCTACACATCATCAGATGAAGATGAACCAGACTACAATCCACCATCCACTCCAGAAAGACCATCATCATCAAGACCAAGATCCAAGACATCTACTAAGGCAAGGAAGACAAACCCTCCACTTCCTAAGGAAAGGAAGATTGTACTTGGACTTCCATGCCCTAGAAAATGATGTATTAGGTCTTTGTATTTTTTAGGTTGTGATGTAGCAGTCTTTTGTTATTAGAACATGATGTGGATGTTCTCTTTTGTTAAATTGTACTCTTATGATTGATGAATGCAATCTTTTGAATTTCTGTTTAATATTCTTGTACATCATCAATTCTCAACATATCCTGCAAAATGTTAGTCCAAACACCACAAAGTACACAAGAAACTATACTAGTAGTAGAGTAAAATAGCAGCAGAGTACATTACAACTTAATCACTTGCTTCTTAAGAAGCAGCAGAAACAGATGAACAATCAGCACAAGACCTTTACACTTTTTACAAAAACAATAAGAGATAAGGGTTTTTTTTTTTTTTTTTTTTTTTTTTTTATTTTTTTTAAAGATTAATCATACCAATGTTTGCAATTAAGAATTGAAATCTTCCTACATCAAAATGTTTAGTGAGAAGATCAGCAACATTGTTATCAATATGAATTTTGACAATTTGAATTAACTTCTTTGCATAGAAATCCCTTATGAAATGATGTCTTATCTTTATATGTTTTGTTTGTGAATGAAAAACAGCATTTTTAATTATGCAAAGTGTGATGTTGTTATCAATATGAATTTTGGTGTTCATGAAATTGTACCCATAATCCAGTAGCTGATTTTGCATCCATAGCACTTGACCACAGCAACTTGAAGCAGCCACATACTCAGCTTCAGTTGTAGAATTTGCAACCACTATTTGTTTCTTGCATTGCCATGACACCAATCTGTTTCCAAGAAATTGACAACCTCTAGTTGTAGACTTTCTATCCAAGCAAGCACCAGCATAGTCACTGTCTGAATATGCCACCAAATCAAAAGGTGAATCCTTAGGATACCATAGGCCCAGTTTAGGTTGATGCCTTAGATACCTAAAAATCCTTTTCACTGCATTGAGATGTGATTCTTTGGGACAAACTTGGAATCTTGCATAGGCACACACAGCAAACATGATACCAGGCCTTGATGCTGTAAGATACATCAATGAGCTAATCATAGACCTGTACAATTGAACATCTACTTCTTTTCCATGGTATCCATGGTTGTCTTAGCAGGCTTAGCATCTTCAAATCTAAACTTCTTCAAGATGTCATTCACATACTTATCCTGACTAATAAATATGCCATCTTTCTTTTGAACCACCTGTAGTCCCAAGAAGAAGTTGAGTTCTCCCATGGAACTCATTGCAAACTTATCCTTCATAAGCTTCTCAAAATTAACACACATTGCTCTGTTTGTAGACCCAATGATGATGTCATCAACATAGATTTTTACCAGCAAAATATCATCTTTTTGTCTTTTTAGAAACAAAGTCTTGTCAATCTTTCCTCTACTGAACCCAGAATCCAACAAATATGTTGACAAGGTATCATACCAAGCTCTGGGAGCTTGATGTAGTCCATACATTGCTCTATTCACCTTGTAAACTTTGTCAGGATAATCAGGGTCCTCAAAACCTGGTGGTTGAGACACATAAACTTCTTCTGTAATGGTCCCATAAAGGAAAGCACTCTTTACATCCATCTGATACACCACAAAATCTTTGAATGAAGCATAAGCCAAGAATAGTCTAATGGCTTCTATCCTTGCCACTGGTGCAAATACCTCATCACAGTCAAGTCCCTCTTGTTGTGTGTATCCTTGAGCTACTAATCTAGCTTTATTTCTGATGACTATTCCTCTTTCATCTCTTTTACATCTGAAAACCCATTTAGTACCAATAACTCTTTTCCCATTTGGCAAATCAACCAAAGTCCATACTTCTTGTAGCTTAAATTGCAGAAGCTCATCTTGCATTGCTTCCACCCAACTAGCTTCTTGTAGGGCTTTGTAAGTGTTCTTGGGTTCAATTTGAGATAGAAAGCAGGCAAACAAGCAATTTTGTAGATCTTTATGACTGTTTCTTTGATGCAGAGATCTAGCAAAGAAACTTTGATGTTGAAGATCTTTGAGCTCTTTAGTCATTTTCCTTGTTTGTACTGATGATTGAGGATCACTTAGAATTTGTTCTTTAGGATGATCCTTGTGAATTCTTGTAGTAGTAGTGGGACTAACAGGAATATTGAGTTCAAAATTAGTATAGTCTAATTCAGCTCCAAATAATTTACCATCAAGAGCTTCATCATCTGTGTCATCATAGATATTCTCTAGAGGAGGCATATTAGGATCTTCAGGATAATCTGTATCATCAAAAGGTTTATCCTGAGCATTCAAAGAAGAAAACTGTGATGTAGAAGCAGAGTGAGTAGGCTTGGCAGCAGAATAGATAGAAGTAGTAGTTGCTTGTTTTGGTCTAGCAGTAGAGTCTTCTGAGTCAGCAGTAGAGTCTTCTGGTCTAATTGGAGAGTCAGCAACAACTTCTTTTGGAGCTTCATTGGGCATCTTTTCTGCATCAATAGGAGTTACAACATCTGCTTGAGCTTCCTTAGGTTTCTCTGGAGGAACATCATCTTCTTGTGTATCTTGAATTTGCTGTAAAGGTATGAAAGTAGGACCAACCTTCAGTTTCTCAATCAAAAAAATGTCTTCTTGTGGTTTTTTAGTGTCAACACTAGCAATAATAGGTACATAATTCATTGTCTTGGTTAGGATATCAACATCAAACATCCATTCAGGTCCTTTTCCAACAGCATTAGATGTGTTCTCACTAAACTTGATATGCAAATTCTCCTCTACATGTTTGGTTCTCTTATTATATACTCTGAAAGCTTTACTATGTACAGAGTATCCAACCAAATTCCCTTCATCAGCTTTCTCTTCAAACTTGCCTAACTGATCTTTAGTGTTCAAAATAGTGACAGGACATCCAAATGGCTTAAGAAAATCAATCATTGGTTTCTTCTCATGAAAGAGCTCATATGGAGTTTTGTTGTGAGGCTTCACTACCTAACTCCTGTTCTGCACAAAACATGCAGTGTTTACAGCTTCAGCCCAAAAAGGTATAGGTAGTTTAGAATCAGCTAACATTGTTCTTGCAGCCTCAATAAGTGTCCTATTTCATCTCTCTGCAACACCATTCTGCTGTGGAGTTCTTGCAACACTATACTGTCTTAAAATGCCTTTTCCCACACAGAATTGGTTCATCACACTATTCTTGAACTCAGTACCATTGTCACATCTTATAATCTTCACTTTGTGGTTATACAGGTTTTCAACTCTTGTAATGAATTCTTTTTGTACCACTGGGGTTTCATCTTTAGTGGCTAAGAAGAACACCCAAGTGAACCTGCTGTAGTCATCTGTGACAACTAGGCAATATGACTTTGTCACACCCCCAGAAATCGGGTCCAGCGGAAGCATACATGTAGCTGGGGTGTAACTCAATTGGTATCACAACACAAGTTCAAAAATGGTTTTCACTTGAATCATTTAGAATAAAATAGCTTAATCAAAAGTATTGAATTTACATTGTTAAAATTTGTGCGGAAGTGGGCCCTTAAAATAATTTTAAAACGGTCCCCAAATGAATATCAGAGTCTTCTATGACCATGCCATGCCCTGCCAAAACCTCCAGTAGCGTGCCATTGCTTAGAACCTGAAAATACATGCTAAAACGTCAGCATAAAGCTGGTGAGTTCATAGTTTTAAGGAAACAAGTAATTCCCGTAAACAAGTGTTTCCAGAATTCAAGTATTTCCCAGCAAAGGCATCGTAAATCCACTCAGTTACAAGTCCCGCCATAAGAGACTTGTAACCTGTGTGTTTACAACCCACTGCTAAAAGTAATATGTTTAAGTAAACAAGTCATTTGCGGAACACGAGATTTTCAGTAGCAAGACAATATAACAAATACAATGTCACAGCTAAAAACAAGGTATACAGTGCCTAAAGCTCATGACCCCGAAGCTCGACGTAATCGTATGCAATCAAGCATAAAATGCCCCAATTAAGTGTTTGCCAGACACTCGGAAGTAATCCGAATGATATGCGTCCGTTTAACAGGTTGGCGCGACCAACTCGGACGGGGTGTCAACCCAAATAGATCTATCCACAGCATTCGCGCTCACACGCATGTAATTAACGGTTCATGATAAAGGGGACTTCAGTGGCAGTAATAGGTAACTCAGGCAAAGTAACAGTTTTATATTTATGTCCGCAAAAGCAAGAACTTGTGTTCATAAGAAAGAAATCAAGGATGGAATAAGTAATTCATAAAGTATTCAAGTATTCAATCAAGTATTTCAACCATCCAGTAATGTTTGAGAAAATGAATCGCGTTCAAGTAAAACAAGCATTGAATTTAAATAATAAGGAGCATGTATCTTCCCCCAAAACAGTTGTGAAACAAGTAAAAGTAGGGGTTATGAACTCACCTGGTGCAATAGCTACGATGACAACAATGAATACACAGAAATGAGGCACGATCTCTAACCGCAACCTAATATGAATGATATGATCTAATGTAAGAAATGAAGTAATGCTACACATGCAAATACGTATGTTATCGATACCACTCATTAGTTTTGAAAATAACGTTTATCGTCGACAAATACGTTTTTGATGTCTCGTTAGGTTAATAACCACTTTTCATGGAAATAGGTTGAGACGGTACTCCACGATCCTTGTTTGGTGTTCTATCGGCAAATATAAGGTTTTTGTCGCAAAAATAACATTTTCATTACTTGAAAAATATGCCCGAAATGGCCTCGCAAAACAAGTCGCGAAATGTTGTACGTTAAGGGTTAGTGATGAAACTCGGCGTTTTTGAAAACCTTGTAACAATATCTAGAAGTCGTGTCATTTAACTTTTGGCTATACGGGTCTCGATCGATGAGAAAATCGACTCCTATTGTTGTTACTTGAAAGTATTGTGTTCAATACTTTGAAAATTTCATTATAGTAAAAGCTGTCAAAATATATATAGCTTATCGGGTATATAGATGAGGTCGTAGTTTATTCGTTATAAGTCTATTCGACGAACGGCCAAATGATTTGAAAAGCTTGTTGGAAGATCTTGATTTCATAAAACTATGGCTCGGACTCGAATTGATCCGATCATAAAGAAAAACAGCCAATAAAGTGGTGTCTCGCAAAGACAGTTTTGCGGCAAAATAATAATAGAAAAGCTGATGGGAATTTGTAAAAATCGTCTAAGTTCAAACGCTTGTATCTTTTTCGTTATAAGCTCGTTTTCTATGTTCTTTATACCCCCGGAATCGTGGGACAACGTATTAATATATTTTTGATAAGTCGGGACGGCTAGATCAAGTTTTAGGCCTCGAAACAGTCCAAGAAAATCGTGGGACAGCAAGTAATTTTTCAGAAAATAGTTTTCGTCGTTAATATTGGAAATATCATAACTTTTTCGTTGTAACTCGGATTTTATCCCCGTTTTCGGCCATAGTTTCGTCTCGGAATATATTTTCTAAATCTTTGGTCAAAAACTACCCACAACCTACTGAGTTAGCCACGTTTTCAAAATAAGGACAGCTACTTTTCTATTAGTGCCAAAAATGAGTTTTCTAGTTTGTAACTTGTTCAAGGCTTAACCAAACTATCTCAAATCAACTCCACAAGTACTCAATCCTACCATACACCTTCTTAGGGTGTCATGGGTTCCTAAACCTCACCAATCTTAGTGGATCTAATGAGATTGATAATAAAAATTGTAGATCTATGTTTATAAACAAAAATAAACAATAAGTGGTATGGATCATAGTATATTTGCATGTTTTTGTTACTAGATCATGAAAATATATAAAGTAAATGTTTAAAAGAGTAGGAAAGATTATTAGTAACTTACTTGAAGGTTTGATGAGTTTTTGGAGAAGATTATATATAAGTAACCTAGGGATTTTAGCACAAAACCCCAACTAGATTATGATTTGAACTTGATAAACACTTGATCCTTGAAAGTTTATGGTTTCTTGCTCTTGTTGTTGTGTGGGTCGATTTGTGTATGTGTGTGGGGAGGTGATTATGTTTCTATCTTTGTAACTAAAAATGGGTAATAGGCTTATGTATATATATATATAGCAAATGAGTCAAAATGGTGTTCAAAATATCTAGTCCTTGGTCATAGTGGTTGCCGAATTTTAAGGACAAAAAAAAGGGGGCAAGATTTTGGTCAAGCACACAAACTTAATTAGTTGTCTCATCACATGTGTTCAAGTGTTGAATTTTGGTAGATCTTTGTTGTGTATTCTTAGTACAATTTAGAGGGGGGGGGGGGGGGGGCGGCTCATTGACTAGAATAGGAAGAAAATGGTTTGAATTTGTATAAAATATATATATTGAGTGTATTGGGTAGTAAAAATATGGATTGGGTATTAGTTTGGTAGTTAACGAATGTTATACGTAATTAAACGTAAGACGTAAAGAATTTAACTTGGACGTCGGAAAATATTCTTGGGACTTTTGTAATAATTTTGGAAGTATAAAAATACCCTAAAAATAATTGTTGAGAAAGTCGGGTGTCAAAATATTTATCGGGTTGAGATATCGTGATTTGACGTAATTATAGTCGTTTACCGGAAAATATAGTAATTGGTTTCAAAACACCGGGTAAATTAATAATATAATTTTTATATCATTATAATGAGTATGAAAATATGTTAGGATCGTATTCGGGAGTATCGGGTATACGTTCGTAGTAAAAACTGAGTGGTAACGTTAATTACAAATTAAATATACGTATATAGAAATATTGCATATCCGTGTAGTCCTAAAGTGTTGATGATTTGTAGACTACTCTAGTCTATATGAAATGTCATTAATGAATGATGCATGAAATTGCAGCCAAACCACACTGGCTACGCGAATTTGCAGGCTCGTAAACTCAGTTTACGATGAGATGAACAGCAATCATGAATAGTGATTTCCTCCCGGAAATGAATAGTGTCACATGAATAGTAAAATTTCTGAACGCTTCTCGGAATCACAAACTGGCTCCGAAAATGATGAATAGTGCCCGGTGAATAGTAAATGATGAATAGTAACTGATGAATAGTGAATAGGAGAAATGTCCTGAAAATGCGGGTTGTTACAGACTTCTTATTCAAACTTTTCACAAAAATAGGCCCAAATAAATCCATGTGTAGCAAATGCAAGGGCACTGTATTTGTATTCACAGTCTTTGACTTGAATGAGACTCTGTGTTGTTTTCCCTTCTGACAAGCAATATAAGTCTCACAGTTTTCAAACAACTTTGTGGGCATTCCTCTTACAAGATTTCCTTTCACCAACTTGTTCATTGTTTTGTAGTTCAGATGCCCGAGTCTTCTATGCCATAATTTGGACTCATCAACAGTGGCTTTTGCAATCAGACAAGTTAAAGCTCTTTTGGGAACTATGTTCTTAATATGGTCACTGTATATATTTTCATTCCTAAGGACCTTCAATAGCACAAACTTATCATTTGGAAATTGAAAATTAGGAGAAAGGATCATACATTCAGTGTCTGTAAAAGGAACAAAATTCCTTTTGTCACACATTTGTGAAACACTGAAGAGGTTGAACTTAAGCCCTTTCACAAGAAACACCTTCTCAAAGTCCAAATTCCCTGTCTTTAAAGTGCCTCTACCAATAATCTTTCCACCTTTTGGATCATTCCCGAAAGCAACATAGCCACCATCAAAAGCCTCAAAATCATCAAGCTGAGACTCATCCCCTGTCATACGTCCAGAGCATCCACTATCAACTATAACCATGTCTTTAAGCTCATCCAGTAGATTACCCTGCACATGAAAATAGAGAAATTAGTTTCTCTTGGGGACCCAAGCCATTCCTGACTTGGATCTGCCTTGTGCATCAATATAGTTAAATTTCTTTAAATCACTTGATGCACTGCTGGTTTTGGAAACATTGTTTGTAACATTTGATTTTGGTTTTCAAACCCAACAAGCTAAGGCCTTAACAGCATAAAAGTGATTTCCAACAACTGTATTTGACAAAACTTTTGACCCAGAAGTAGAAAGTTTTGTACTAGCAGCAGAGTGCTTACTAGCAGCAGAGTGCTTACTAGCAGCAGAGTGCTTGCTAGCAGTAGAGCCAACAACAGAACCAGTTGTGGGTTTAAAAGCACCATTTGATTTAGCAGCATAAATTGATCTAGTTGCACCAGATCTCAACAACACAGCCCTAGGAATCATGTTTCTATTTGGATGAGGGTGAGTATTCTGATTAACATATTTGTGATTCACCCTAGAGTATTGATTCCAAACAGGTTTCTTGTGTTCAGGCAACTATTAATCAAATGTTCAAAGCTACCACACTTATAACAAGCCTTTTTCCTTAATTGAAACTCACTACCTAATTTGTTTGAAACTAGGTTATTAAAGTTTCTCTGATTACCCCTAGGTTTATTATTGAAACCATTCATTCTTGCTCTAGAAACCTCTTTATACTCAACCATTCTTCTAGAGATACCTTGACCTAGCACAGGTTTCACAAACTTCACTTGTTCAATTTTAGGTTCAACTTTTTCAATCTTAGCAGGAATTTCTTCCTTTACTACATTATGTTCTGGTTCAACCTGTTCTTGTTCCTCATCACTATCTGAGTACCAATCTTCAATAATGGGAGCATCAGGAAATTTTCTACCTTCTACCTTAGGTGTTTCTAAGACACTTGTACTTGACTCACCTAATGGTTTTTCTATATTCAGCTCACTAATGAAGGACAATTCTTTTACTGGTGGAGCATAGGCACTCTTAACAGGAGGAGCAACCTCAATAGATTTATTAACCAAATCATTATTGTACTTCCTTTCCTCATTATTGTACTCTCAATAGATTTATTAACCAAATCAGAAGCATATTGCTTTTTGTTTACTCTTACTATATGTTTTTCTTTTTCAGCAAGAGCTTCATCTCTATCTTTTTCTGCTTCTTCTAATTTATTTTTAAGAAACTCAATTTCACTGTTTTTCTTAAAAATCTCAACATCTTGTTGGTTAATTCTATCTACATATTCCATCTCACACTCTTTTAAGTACTCAAGTCTTCTTTCAACATTTTGAATACCTACTTTGTAACCTAAGTTATCAAGTTTTAGGTTTTCAACTTCTTTATTTAGACTCTCATTTCTAGACTTAAGTTCTTCTATAGTGTCAGCACAAGACTTAAAAGAACACACAGATAAATCAGAATCATTAGATACCTCAGAGTCAGATCCAGAAGATGATGATGAATAAGCCATAAGTTCAAAGTTATGCACTTCAGGCTTAACTTGAGCCACCAAGGAATAATTTGGTTCTTCATCAACCAAATCACTCCAATCATACTCTCCCAATCCATCATAAGACACTAATGCAATAGTAGTATTCTTTGTTTCTTCAGTCTTCTTTGATGCTTCACCATTCTTCTTTGGAGCTCTACATTCTCTGGCAAAGTGACCTTTCCTGTTACAGTTGTAACAATCTATCTTTGACTTGTCAAAGCCAACATTTTCTTTAGGTCTGTACTTGATCTCTTTTCCAGTTTTCTTCCAGAATTTTCTAGCCCTCAAGGTCAACATGGCCATCTGCCATTTAAGATCCATCTCTTCAAGATCATCTTGATCAAGGTGATCCAGATCTTGATTAAGTTCCTGTGACCTTATACTTGATGTTAGATCAGCCAAGAATGCACATAAAGCCATATCACTGGTGGAGTTATTATCATGAGAACTAGCAGCAGATCCATCAGCAGTAGATACTCCATAAGCAGCAGAGTGAGATTCTTTAGACCCCTTTGACTTTGAAGATACAAAGGCAAGATTTTGTGAACCAGAAGTAGATGAAGTAGATAATTATGGTTCATACACTCTTAAATTGTTATAGAGGCTTTCCAACTTCATGGTTTCAAAGTCAGGCTTATTCCTCCAAAGAACAGTGTGCATACTCCATTCAGGTGCAAGACTTCTGAGAAACTTGAGATTCACATCTTCTTGTGGAACCACATAGCCAACAAGCTTTAGATGACTGACAAGTTAATTGAACCTGTTGTAGGTGCCAATAATCTTTTCTCCACTTTCAGCAGTAAAGTTCTCAAACTGATGCTTCAACATGTTCTTTCTTGACTTCTTGGTAGCATCATTCCCACCAAACCTGAATTCAATAGCATCCATTAATTCTTTAGCAGTCTCACAACTCTCAAAGTCCAACTGAAACTCATTAGGTATTCCCATCAAGAGAATACTGTGAGCTTTGATCTCCATCTTCCTAACAGAGTTCTCTTCAGCAGACTTGATTGGTATATCTTTACCATCAGGGCCTTTCTTTGGTAAAGAGTCACCCTTCATGATAACATTCCACATGTTAAAGTCAATCAAGCGAATGTATTGTCGAATTCTCATCTTCCATAGCTCATATTCACCAGGGTTGAGCATTGGAACCTTTGAAGCAGTCACCATATGTGTGTCATCACCCATCTTCAGCAGTTGATTAGGAACAACAAACTTTTAAAGAACAGTTTCTTCTTGATTACAACTTCTAGATCACAAGCTCTGATACCACTTGTTGATCCCAGTTGAGCACACGATCTTGTATAGAAGTTGACTTAATGTAAACACTTAAGCTTGAATGCGGAATGTAAAAGCTTAACTTAAGAAGAATAATTCTCTATCAACACTTCAATATTATTAATACGAGCACTCAACAATGCTAGGGTTTTACAACCTTGAAGTGTAAATGAAAACTAAACAATACGTACATAATCTAACCCTAGGATCCTCCTTTTATAGGCCAAGGAGTCCTACTAGGTTTACAATAACTTCCTTCAGCAGTATTTTCATCAGCAGCACTTTGTCATCTGCAGCAGAATCATTTACTCTAGCAGCAGTTTCACTCAGTAGTAGAATTCAAAACACAACATAATTATTAGATCAATTATTGCCCTAAATCGTTCCTTTTGTCATTTTAGGTACTTTTAAGGAGAAATCTGGAAATGGAAGCGTTTTGGACATTTTTGGAGCATAAAAGTGAAGAAAACGGCAAAGTCTCAAATTTCTTGTTGGGAACAATACCTGACGACGTCAAGCCTTGATACATGATGGCGTCAAGAGTGGCAAAAGAGGGGGATGTGGAAATTATAACGTGACGGCCCAGAACATTTTCAATGTAATTGGCCTGACGGTGTCACCAAGGCCGTCAGGGTCCAAATGCATGAGACGACCCAGAGCATATTTCTACATGAAGGCGTCAAGACTGGATCTAGGCAATACGAATTTCAACTTGGCGGCGAGTTACGGCGTCAGAAGCCAACACATGACGCCGTCAGGATGCTTAGTCTATATATATATATATATATATATATATATATATATATATATATATATATATATATATATATATATATATATATATATATATATTTTCAATTTTTTATTGTAAAGTGTGGAACAAATTGTGGAATACAAAACACAAACACTAGGTCGAATTTCCTGCATATTGAAGGGGTTCCAAACCCTTCTTTCTTCCATGTTTGAATAAAGATAAGTCCTCCAATAATCATTCAATATGTCTATGTATTGTTTGATTCTATCATATTGTGTTTGCATAGATGTAGTGAAACCGAGATGTTGATTATTGGTTGATTGTTTATTTATAATTGTTACGGATGATTGTATTCGATGTTAGGCTTAAGAAAACTGGCAGACTTCCATTGGTAACTTGCTTGAACGTCTTAAGAAACATGCTCGGAGGTGTACTACGATTTTTTGTTGTATTTAATGCATAAGTGAATTCTAATGATCCCATGTTAGGAGCTTTTAGTCGGCTCGACATAGGAGTCAAGTAGGATCTTATAGAGTTAGGGAATATTGTAACAAGCTAATCAACCGGAAAAAGATATCTAGGGAGTAATGAAATCTAAGTAGACACATCATTTGTCATTATTGTTTCCACCACATTAGTTTAATTTCATTCATTTAATTTTATTTTGATTACATTTGTGGTACTTGTCACTATACTATACTACAACGATTATGTACACTGCCTGGTTGGGGTTGCAAGCTTCTAAAGATCCCTTGAGAGGTAAAACCTGTTGCGAGGGCGCAATCCCCTATACATCACTACTCAAGAAATTACCCCCCGCGGAGGCATTGAGAGAATCCTGATCAGCTTGGCTCACACCATTGTAGAAAGTATCGAGTTGCATCAACTCGGAGAAACAATGATGAGGACACTTGCGTAGTAATTCTTTGAAATGATCCCATACTTCACCATATGATTCATCATATTTTTGAGTGAATTCGGTGATTTCGTTTTTAAGACTCGTTGTCTTAGAAGGTGGGAAGAATTCATTCAAAAATTTCTTGACAAGATCTTCCCATGTCTCAATTGAGCGAGGGGGTTGTTTTTCAAGCCAAATCCGGGCTTGTCCCTTGAGGGAGAATAGGAAGAGAAGAAGTTTGATTGCTTCAGACGGGACATTCTTGTATTTGATGGTTGACGTGATTTTGTTAAACCATCGAATATGAGCATGAGGATCGTGCTTCTCAAAACCGTAGAACTGACTTGAGGTTACAAGATTCAGTAACCCGGTTTTGAGATCAAAATTATCAGCCATGATGGCTGGAACAACAATAGCATCTCCGTAACACTCAATGGGTGCATGGAGAAGCTCACACATAGGGCGGTCTTCCGCCATGGTGATAGCAGATGTGGAAACAGTACGGATCTCAGATCCGCCTGTTGGTGCTGAACGTCTACGATGTCTTCTAGAAATTCTTACAAGCTCGGATAATGGGCTAGTAGACCTAGAAGAACGAGTGCACATGCACTAAGGACAAAATCAATCAAAACAAAGTCGAGGCAAAACCACAGTGAACTTAAACCAATAATCACAAATGAATGGCTTCTTTAGAAAAGGTACACCAATCATCAGGATACAATGGCAAGTTTTAATCTTTTGTTTGGGAACTTATTAATGTTCACACCCCAGTTGGTAGGTGTTCTGTCTTGGTTTGCGACGGTTTATTTTATGTAAATATTATTCACAAGAAAAAGAAGAATATTTTTGGGTTTTTGTGTAGGTGAAAAAAACTTTTGGAAAATATTTTTGGTATCGTTTCGTCAACCAAAATCGTATTCCTTTTAGAATCACCTAAAACAAACCCGATATAGAAAATGTTACGATTTGTTTTGTTTGTTTTTGATTTTTTTTGGTGTTTTAACACTTTAGGAAAAGTGTTAATGACTTTTTTATGTTTTGATTAAAATTTACAAAACGGTGGAATTTATACAATGACTAATGTAAAACCACTAATCTTAAAAAACGTTTTTAGAAACGCAGCAACCTCCCCAGCAGCGGCGCCAAATTTTGATTGGTTCTGAACAGTTAGACAATATTGACTAAGGTCAAACGGCTTAGACCAACTAACCAAGGAGTATAGTGTTTCCCTGGGTCGTGTAAGTCCTAGTGAGGTGTGCAATTGTATTTGTGAATGTTTTAAGTGATCGGGTGATTTATTAGAAAGATTGGGAATTTTATTATTATGAATACACTAAGAGGTGAGAAATTATGAATACACTAAGGGGTGAGAAATGAGAATAACATAAAAACACTATATGAACAATTACTGAGAATCAGATAACCTAAAAACATGATTTAAATCTAAAAACGCGTGTTTGAATTTAAAACAAACGCGAACGCGCAAAATAAAAGTGAAACAGAAGCAAATAAAGTCCTACGGATATGAAAATTATATTTTTACAATCCTAATGACAAAAGAAAATTTTAAGAAAAAGAAAAATAATTTTTACACTATTTAATTAATTACTATTATTTAATTACTAATTATTAATTACTTTTAAACATTTAAATTAAACTAAAA
Organism: Artemisia argyi; assembly: GCA_030686995.1. Lineage (NCBI taxonomy): Eukaryota > Viridiplantae > Streptophyta > Magnoliopsida > Asterales > Asteraceae > Artemisia > Artemisia argyi. Next base: position 22,584,590 of record CM060677.1, on the reverse strand, counting down.
TACAACTAAATATGATTTTAAACTAGAAAAATGAAAATTAAATTTTGAAAATTCTAAAATAACCTAAAACTAATTTTAAAATTGAAAATATATTTTTTCTACTTTTTAATTAATTATTATTAATTAAAAACTAATTATTAGTTAATTTAAACTAAATAAAATTATAAAAGATACTAAATGAAATGAGAAAAATCTGAAAAACTTACTAAAAACACTACAAACTATCAGGAAGCTAAGAAAAATTTAAAATCAGAAAGTGCTTATAAATAAGCAGAAAAATAAGCCAAATTGGCTTAAATAAAAGCTATCACTTTTTTATTTTTGGTTTTTCATTGATTTTCTTTTACAAGTTTTCTTTACTACTAGAAATGAGAAACTTTTGTGAAGGAACTTTTACTATAGCTTATTAATAAGCTGAATGAAAAGCTCAAAAATGGACAAGAAGGTCTAATAAGCTTGAATAAGTTGGAATTTTGAACTAAAAAGCTACAATTAAGCTACAATTAAGCTACAAGCTACTGAATAAGCTAAAAACAATTAACGTGAATACAAATAAGCTAAAATGACTAAATAAGCACAAGTAAATAAGCCAAAAACAACAATAAGTACTTTGATGAAACACAAAGGCCAAACAGGCCTTAAACAAGGATTTTTAGACCACTGTAGGGTCAACAGTGGTAAATGGAAGTCCAAAATGAAACTTGACCCTCAAAGTTGGACTGGTCAACTTCAAAATAAGCCAATAAGCAAGGCTTATGGCTTATTTTTGAGCACTTGGTGGATTGTTGAAATTGGTGACAAATACTGAGTGCTGAGTATGGGTTCTGAAGACAGGTCACAAAGATAGGTCAAATAAGCTGAGGTCCAATAAGCTAAAACCAAAAATAAGCTAAGGTATGAAAAGCTGAGCTGCTAAGCTCCCTAAAAATCCAAAAAGCCAAGGGTGGGGTCCACCGGAGAGGTCACAATTGGCAAAAGAAACTAGGCCAATGGCCCTGGTGCAAGGAAGGTTTTTAGCCCTGTACCCTCAAATAAGCACTTGCACAATCACCATAAAAAATCTTAAAAATAATCTGATCATTGATTCCTGTAGTTTAGCTAGTTTATTTTGATCTCTAAAAAATTCAAGGTCCAAATCCTAACACAAAAACCACGAAAATTCTCACAAAAAGTGAGATTCTACACACTATGCAATTTTTGACTTTTTAACTTTGAACCCTAAGTTGACTAAGATGAATTTTAACTAGATCCTATTGATTAATCATGTTATCCTAAGATGTTATGAGATGATTACAAGCTACTTTTAACAATTATGAACTAATATCAATGATCCTAGGTCCTAATTATCTAACAGTGAGTTAAAATGAATACTGAGTGAGTGATTTTGACATTTCTATGAAACACTTCTTGTTTTTATTGCTTGACTAACATATTAGAACCTACTATGGAATTTTTCAATAGAAAACAACAACAAAACCAAACTAGAACACCTTTTAACTTTCAAATCCAAACACCTAATTTAACCACACTGATTTGAGAATTTTTTAAGTAACAAAAACTAGGATTGATGGAAATCATGCTAAACAACTTTTATGATCCAAATAGCTTAAATAAACTCAGAAATACAGATCTAGATAACAATTACTCAGGTATGCCAGTTGTGTTAATTTGGCAGTTAAAAGAAGAATTGAAAGCACAATCAGATTTATTAAACCAAAATATGATTTTATCTTACACTAAAGTCTAATAACAAATAATAAGATCAAACAAGCAACAATAAGCAGTTGAATAAGCTAACGTACAGTAAAATGGAAATTTAAGAAATTTGCTCACAAAGTGCAATCCTGCCAAACCAAATGAACCAAGGACCTAGATCACACCTATAGGTTCTCCACAAAACCTCTAACCCATTCTCATCTCTGATTTACAATGCTCCAGCTTCTTCTTCATGATTTTTGAATTTTTAACTTTTTTTTTGTATTTTTCTTATTTTATAGTGAACTTAGATTTGATGATTAATAAACTTAAGAAAGCTTATTAACTTACTAAATTGAGCTTACTGGAACATTAGAAAGCAACTTTTAACAATTAATGAGCTTGCACCATTAGTATGAGGTGGATGTCAAAGCAAAGGGTTGACCGGTGTTTATTATTAAACTTGGGTGGGAGTGGGCTGGTGATAACTTGGGCCAAGGAAAGTTGGTGGGATGGTGTTGGTGTGGATAATGGATTTGGATTTGGGGTGTAACAAATTAGGAGGGTCCGTTTGGTTTGCTAAGTATCACAAGGACAATATTTGCCATTTCTGAAAATTAAGGACAAAACCTGCCATTTTTCCAAAGTTATTTCCAAGGACCTTTCTTGCCATCTTGTAATTCCATGAGTCCTTTGTTTGATAATTTTCCAAATTTAAATTTCCTGGGGACCAATTTTGCCAAATTCCAAACTACAGGGACCAAACTTGCAATTTATCCAAACTCTTCACCCAAGGACCATTTTTGATAAATTTTGAACCCCTAGGACCATTACTGAATATTTCATCCAAAAATATATGCTCAAGGATCAATTTTGTCAATTTTTGAAAGTTCGGGGACTGAAACTGCCAATTGTGCAAACTTTGCTCATTTTTTATCTGTTTTCAATCCTTTTGCCTCTGAAACATATAAAAACACAATGCAGAGATATTTTCTGTATTTTGAGGCATTTCTAAGCGTTTTTAAATGTTTTTGCAGTTCAGATAGAACAAACATGATGAGTATTTACACACTCATCAATAAGACCTGGTTTTTATGCTTTCACTAACCTAATACAACCTACTTAGACATGAAATGACTAACAACACTATCACAAACACCCTGGAACACAAATATGATAGCAAATCCAAACAACCTGATATGAAACTTGATTTTTGGTTTTTCAAAGTGAAATGATGAGACAAGATTAACCACTTATCTAGAACTATATAATAAGCTATAATAACTGTTTTTAAACCAAAAACCAAACCTTGCCAAATGTTATGCAGTGAACTTGAGTTATGGAAAATGAGTAATTAAGACTATGAAACTGGGTTCTAATGACTTATTATGATTTAGTAAACTGAAATAAGCACAGAAACATAAGCTTAAACCACAAATACTTAAGATGCTATAAATGATTAAAATGACAGTTAAACTAAGATTTTGAGTACAATTGATTCTAATGAACTAATACTACTAATTAAGCAATATTATGACTAGATGACACTAAATAAGCATAGAGATAAGCAAGGATAAGCAATGCTAAAGTAATTAGAAAAGAATGAGATTTTGCTTACAAATGCCTTCCAGCTTATAACCAAGAACCTTAGAATCAATCCTATAGTTTCCCCTGAGACACTAAACCAAGGCCATCCATAATTTACCCTGCTCCAGCCTTCTTCATCTTCATAACATGTTTTTTTTTATCTTTCAATTATTTTTTATATTTTTTTGTATTTTTGTATTTGATAATTAACATTCCTCTAAGTGATCTAAAAGCTTCAAAAAGCTTATAAGGAAACTGAAATGAGCTTAAAGGAACATTAAACAACAACTTTTAACATCATTAAGCTAATATGAGATTTTTGAATAAAAAGTAGCATATATTGAATTTAAACTGAAAACTTCAAATTGATACTTGAAATGAACTTTGATTACACTAAAGATGCTTAGTACAAGGTTTTTAAACTGAAGGTTACAAAAGAGAACGACAAATTAAGCTGTTAGACACTAAATTAAGCTAATAAACTACATATTTGTCAGTTAGCTTTTGGCGGGAAAATTGGTTTGATACAAATTTGTCAGTTAGCTTGCAATGGGGGTGGTGGCATTTATTTTGGAGGTGATGTTAGGTAGATGTGATGGGTTGGGTGGTGGAACAAGTGGAGGAGGGGGTGGTGGATTGGACATGGTTGTAGGCAAGTGCGGGAGGAAGGAGGGAAGGGAGGTTGGTGTTTGGCCGTTTGACCCTGGGGGGTTTTATTATAAAATGGGAAATGGGCTGGTGGGGATTGGGCTCGTGTTGGTGGATCATTTGGACTTGGACTGGATTTTGGTTTTTGGGTATTAATAATAAAAGGGAGTCAATTTGTGTCTGTTTTGGTTTTAATTTGGCCAGAAAAAGGTGTGTGAATAAGCACACACCAATTACCAAATATAAAAATGTTGGGTTTTAGTTACCAATTTAAAAATTTAAAGTTTAAGGATGAAAATGATTAAACGTAAGTTTTAAAGGTATTTCAATTGCATTAATAACTTAGTTAAGGTTTAAATCGAATTAGGACACTGAAACCAATCTCGAAGTAAAATCAACCATCTCGATACAACAACTCAAATACGCTCTCGGTAACACAATGAAATATGTATGGCATGCATGCATGGTAACCCACTTGAAACCCATTTTTTTTTTACTTTAACTTGACATAACACACGCATGATTTTTTTACTACTCATAGGACCCATAATACAACAGCCCTTAACTTCTTAGTTACACGCATGCACACACACAAACAAATACACTCTTACACCATGCATTCATGACCTACTCTAGACCACACTACCTGATCATATACATGTATTCACTCACATATTACAATGAGATCCACATATGAAATCCCCACTTAGAAACCATTTATATATCAGATCTTAACATGTGTTAAAAGGCATTACATGACTATATTAGATTACACATGCACAACACATTGACAACAAAGAATTAGGAGACCAAAAAAATAGGTTTAACGATATCAAACAAATCCCTACGTCTAACCCTTTTATGGATCTGATTACCAAGTATGTTGCATGAGTTAGTTAGCCAATATTAAACACAATAACAACCTATATGATCGACATCCTCACACACATACACACCCACGAATTACGACACAAACAACTCATTCGCAGTTAAATATGCACGCCCACTTTTATTAAATATTTTAGTGTTAAACCAGATTAGATAGCATGTTATATATATCATTTTAAGGTCGAATAGATAAGATTTAATTCGAATTATTACGGGTCGAATAGCTCAAAAACATGGGTCGTATACTTATCAGTTACAACATATCGAATTTATAGGTTTTAGACAGATTGTAGTGTGATTTTATGTGGTCTTTTCTACACGTTTTAATATATAGATCAAAAGCAATTTAGAACAGGTCATGTCTTTGTTTAGCATGGTTACAATTTAGTTTTTACTTAAGTTTTAGGTATTCAGATTAGTAACATACATGTGTCGAACTGAAGGGAAACATAAGGGTGATTATGTTGGTACCTTGTTGATGAATCGAAGAAAAGAAGCAAGAACAAGAATAGAACCGCGATGAAAACCCTACTCACGATTAAATACCCACAGCCACGAATTCCCACAGCAACCCTCCTTTGTTCGATCAAAATAATAGCAGCAACAATGATTATGGTAATGATTTTTGAGAGAGATAGTGTAGGTGTTTTGTTCTTTTGGTGTACGTATAGCAGGAATGAAGGAGTCAATGAAACGTTTCTTTTTATTTGCAATTTAGGAAATGAGCGTATGTCTAATATGGTAAGTTTTTAAAGCATTTTAATTGTGTTTATGGTAATTCATTATATTCCGTTATAGGGTAATAATGTTAGACCGAGTATCAAGCTCCGAATTTGAGATGTAATATGTAACATTTTCAACATGGTCAAATTTATTCATAGGAGTATTAAAATCTTGTACTCTTTTATTTTATTGTAATTCATATTTAGGTTAGTATTAATTAAAATGTATAACCATAAGTTTTAGGGTAATAATAATAATATGACAAAGTTTAGGTGAAATTTCGAAATTATACTAATTTTAGGTTTTCGGATTTTTTTTTTTTTTTTTTTTTTTTTTTTTTTTTTTTTTTTTTGGGTTTTACAGAAATTGAGTTTAGAATCAATCCTTGTATGGGATATCGCTACCCCCAGTAATGACTTGAAAAAGGAACTAGATGATGCCTACAGGGTCTTTAGATATTTCTTTCCAACATATGAGGAATTGGTCTACCATAAGTTCCTTTTTAAATACCCTTGTCCCTTAAAATATTGGAAGAAACCATGGATTAAGAAGAGCAACTATCTTAATATCAAAATCCCCTACATGATTGGTTATTTGCATAGAGAGCACACATACATTGACTTGAAAGCATCTATGAATATTATGTCTAGGCTCAATTACAATTGGATCATGAATGAAAAGTTAAACCCTAGAGAAGATCCTTATAACCCTAATCGATTGTGCAATTTTGTTGGGATAGTTGAAGGGTTGCATATCTTTTTGGGAAATTTCACTTATCAATGTGATTTCATAATCCTAGAAGATGTTATAGGTATCATAGACCAATACTTAGATGAGATTGTGCTAGGGAAACCATTTGTAGAAGCGTCTAAGATGCTTCGTGATCGTGATAAAGGAATAGTTCAGTTTACTGATGGAGTAGAAAAGATAACTTTTATGATGCCCCATAAGAGGGAAGAGTTGAAGACATTAAGGATTTAGAATTTGATGTACTTTGGGCCTATGAAGTTAAAGATGATAAAATTGATGATGATGTTTATTACGGAAGAAAATGACTTATTATTCGGGTTGCATAGGTCTAGGCCCAGAATATAGGCGTGATAAAGGTTGGATTAAGAAGTTTGAATGGGCACATAAGTTGTGCAAGAAAATGTAATAGGCCATGACTTTGAGTCTAGCTACAAGACTCATTAATAAAGAAAAACGCTTCTTGGGAGGCAACCCATGTTTTATTTGTTTGTTTGTTTGTTTTTAATTTGTTTGTGTCATTTATATATGTCTTATCGTAATTGTTTATCGTTCACGTTTCCAATAATTTGCGAAAATGCTTTATTTTGTTTTTAACTTCGTCTTAATCACATATAAAGGTATTTTACAATAAGATAAGTGTAGGGAAGATCATATATGTTTATAAGAACGAATTCGAACATGGAAGATAACAATCTATGATTAGCATATATATTTGTGTGTTCGTTTGAGTCAAATGCTTGTATCGAGTCACACTGGATGTTTTGAAGAATTTTCAGGTTTTATTAATCAAATTTTTCAAGAAATTTTTCAGAAACAAAAAAAAAAAATACTGTCAGTTCATACCTGATGGCATCAGGGTTTACCACCCAACGGCGTCAGGCACTATAGTAGTACGATTTTTTAGAATTTTGTTTTTCTACTGGAACTTAATTTTTTTAAAAATTTCAGAATTTTTAAATTTTCAAGAATCTGTAAAAATTTATTTTGCAAGCATTATATCTTACTTCACTTTTAGGAATTAACTTATATATATATATATATATATATATATATATATATATATATATATATATATATATATATACCAATTTTATGCGAGGTTTTGTGTTTCATTTTCATAGTGAATTACCGGTTATATTGGACAAGAAGATAAAGATGAAGTTTGATGACCACTTATTGCATTTATTTTTTTGGAGGATTTAACCATGCTTTCACATCGTTGATGCCAAGCAAATCATGGGAGTTTTAGTTTCTTTCATATCTTTTCTTTTTCCTATTATCATAACTTTGATACTTTTTTTTGAACATTGGGGACATTATTAAATGTAAGTGTAGAGAGGGTAAAACGGGATACCTTAGAAACTATAACCTCACTTGATGTTTGTTTTGTTTTATAGTAGATGTGTAATAAAACTAAAAGAGATACTTGTTAGGGTATGTTTGGCACCAAATTTAAATATTTTACAGCATGTACGAGTGAAACATTAGTCTTAATAAGTGTCTCATGGATAGGAGTTATATAACTAGTACAAAACTCTAACACTAAAAAAATTTCAACCCAAAAAATGTGAGGTTCGCCTTCGGATCTTTAGGAAAAAGCATTTACCTTTAATGCTTATAAGTGTATCGGTAGTATATAGAGTCTATAACTTGTGTTTGTGATGCATCCCAAGATCGCTAGTGATACTACATTCGTGTAGTTAGGATTTACTAAATGATAAGAGACATCAGGATAATCCTTGTTTTAAACATATTTTATAATTACTTGACCAATGGAGCCAAGCTACTTGACAAATGAAGTCAAGTAATTTTCCCACACCCTTACAATGTACTCATCTTTAATACACGATATGCCAAGCACACCCCAAAGAGCCTATCTTTTTTGCAGTTCTCATGATATTTCGGTGGATTCCGAAATATTAATGAATAACATTGTTTACAATCCACCCCCAAATGTCACCCAAATCACCTTGGCCTTGTAACACCCCCAATTCATGGATACAGCGGACTTCAAACTGGGTGTTACTCGACGGCACAATAGTCACAATGATAAATAACGAACTCTAATTGAGTCATTTTAAAAGATTTATCATTCAAATTATATAAATATCAGAGATTACAAAATGAGGTCCCAAATGGTTCCATGTTTACAATTTACATTAAATGAGTTTTTGAATGATAATAAAATTTATAGCCCTCTTGAATATCCGTGCCCTTCCATGCCATCCTTGATCATCATGGACCTGAAATACATGCTTAAGAGGTCAACACAAAGGTTGAGTGATATTCATAGAGTTTGTTTAATGGTTGAACACAATATGATGGTAGTATGAGTTAATTAGACTCATACTCATGGTTGGAAAACAAAACAGGTATGCTACGTTATTATACGCCATAAAATGTATTATGACACTAAGCTTATGACACCAAAACGTTAACGGGTACCAATATCAATCGGCGGAGTTATCCCGGTAGGTACTTTGCTAACATACCTAAATCTGAAATATTAGTGCATTTGTTTGAACTTAGTCAATACAAATGGGATTCGTCAATCCCAATAGGCCTATTCACAATATTCGCGCTCACTATTACTAGTGATTAAATGGTTCATAATAAGGGATATTGGTTTTAGCAAGGATAGTACTTAGTGATAATAAAACAATCAGGCAAGCATACAATTGAAAAGCATTGTCTTCGGTTTAAAATAGCATGTATTCCCCCCAAGGATTTGTAAAACAATTAAGTAATGGAAAGTGGGGCTATGAACTCACCGTGAGTTGGATGATGTATAATGAGAATGATGGATATGCCGTGAGAACTTCTATGAGCAACCTAGAATATGATGTTATGTCTTAGGTTCTAAAATAACGAAGTGAATATATATAAACATGCCTTATATAGTTATTACATTAATTATGCTTGGAGACTTGATGTTTGTAAAGTCGTATAAGTGTTTAAGTCTACTCTTGACAATTTAAAAGTAATTATGAGCTTGAATTATATAAGTCATTGTGAAAACAAGTCTAGCTGTTTTAATCATTTCATAAAATATTTAAGATTTCTAATGTAAACTTATATGTTGAAACTATACTTTTCGTCACGTTTCGGTCTTTATAAGTACAGTTATTGTAACGTTATTTCTATGTTATTCTTAACGCGTAAAAGGTCATGAATCGGTTTTTATGTCTTTGAAATTGTATTTTATTGTATACATAATTTCTAGTGATCTTATATCTTTAATTACATCATAACATGAGTTAAATTTCTAATTTAAACATGTGATTAAGTGCAGAAAGATGGACAGCACTCTGCAGTCCCGCGGCAAAGGCCATATCTTGAGTTCTACAACACTTTAGGACGCGAGGACTTTTCCTACGTTTTAGTTTACGTCCTAGCTTCATTTCATAAAACTACGACGAGTTCCAGAAACGGCCAAAACTATCCCTTTTTGTCCAATCAATTCTGTTAGTGAGATTTTGACATGTTTTACCGTTTTAGCTCTAGTTTATTCATCGGGATGAGTTACGGGGTGAGCCAAGCGGCATAATGACCACAAGACATAGATATACAATCCCATATTTTCTCTTATGGTCCAAAGTCTACTAATTTTGCCCAGATTTCCCGTTTACAGCCCCTGTCCAAAAACTGTTTTGCAATACTAGTCCTTTTCGATGTTTCTAGTGGTTTAGTCCAATATACCAAGCATAATTAAGTATAATAAGCATACAAAACATATTAAATACATCATATAAAGATATTTACAGAAATTATACAAATATTTAAAGGGCTCCTTACAATCCTTGTGATGGAAATTTAACAAGAACCAAGGACAAGATCACTAAACCTAAAGCTTCAACAAGAATCTATCTTCCAATACTTTAACACAAGTCTTGAAAACTCTTGGTAGCTTCCTAGGAATACTTGCAATTATACTTGGAAACTTATCTTGTAAATCACCCTTGTGTAGCTTCTAAATTAATCAAAGGATGAAGGATTTGGCACTTGATTCATGTAGAGATCATTAAAGGCTATAACTTTGGTATATAATTTGTTGTATGAAGATCAAAGTATGAATTGGGTATGTAAATGATAGGTGGTCATTCATATTGATAGAAAGAAGAATATGGATGAGTTTTTATGAATAAAATGGAAGCAAAGTGTTATAAGTAACTAGTTATACAAAGAATCTAGATATTTTATGGCATAAGAATGCATAGGTGTAGAAATGTGTCATCACCAAGACTTAATTGTCTTGGTGATTCACTAAAATGTCGACAACCATATATCTTGGTAATAATATGATAGCTTTTGTGATATAACTGAGTTACGGAGTGTCGTTTGGTCCCGGTAATTACTAACGGTAAGCCGTTAACTCATGAAACTTAAAACCGGGTATCTTAAAAATATGAAACATGTAAATATGATTTAACTTATCAATATACTCCATAATAAAATATAAAATGAGTGGTAAGTTCCATTGGGGTGCTAAAACCCTGCTAAAATTGGAAACACGGGTCTAAAACGCGTAATACGTAAAACGTACGAATATTGTGAAAAATTGAGAAAAGTAAAATGTTACTTTTCTAATACGATAATAATGATTTAAAAAGACTTATAATGTCTAGGCTGGCTCAGTCTAGTGTCGGTTGGTATTTAATGTCATTTAGACATAAAACCGTAAGCCTACAAATCAGTGAATGATTTATAAAATCAAGGAATGATTTTTGGTCAAAGGAGGAGAGAAAAATATGTCGACTTTTTCTAAAAATATGAAAACTCAAATTGTCTTAGAAACGCGGTGCAGATATAGGCTAAGGTTACGGCTGAGTAAAAACGCTTAAAAACGAAAATTCCTGTTTTTCACGGCCGAGGTTTATTTGGTCATGTTTTTCTCAGTCATGATTTATTCTCAAATAAATCATGAGTGTATCAAACATTTTTATGATACGGGGAAAATTAACGCGGTCGAGTTTCGTTGTGCGTAGAATTTTTGAATGACGTTTTATCATAAAACATGTAATTCCTTAATAACTTTAGCGAAAATGATCTGATGAGTGTCAAACTTTTAATTTGCCATGGAAATGATTTATCATACGAGATATGAAATAAAAATCAAATTTCGGAAAAATGAATAGTAAAAAATGAATAGTGAAATTTTCGGGAATAGAAGTTAACCTGAAAATGTGAATTGTTACAGTCTCTACCCCTTACGGGGAACTTCGTCCCGAAGTTCTATGTGTGTTATATGTTGGAGTGGTGTCGATGAAGAGGTGTGGCTATTTATAAGGACTAGAGTCTAGGATTACTAGTGATGTTGTTTGGTTTGTCTCAGAATATGGTGTGTCAATAGAGATTGATAACATAGTTGAATATCAGTAGAGATCCATATAATAGTCGAATATCAAAGGAAATTGATATAGTAGTCGAATATTAATAGAAATTGATATAGTAGTTGCAATCATAGTCTAGTAGGTAATCTGTTGTTGCACCTAGTGTTTATTGACTTCATACTTATGTTATTTTGGATACAAATAAGCCCACTTGTTTATAATTCTTTATTTACATAGAGAGGCATCCCAAACAATGTATAAATAGGGAAATATAAACTTATGGTTCGGTGATTTACAATTTCTTTATTTAAATGAAAAGGCATCCCAATCCATTCAAATAATTATAAATCATCCTACTTAAGAATTCCTAACACAACATTCATACTTAGCCGGTGAGTTACAAGGTAGTGTATTACAAGATGATACTGGTGTTCCAAAAGTACAAGATGAATATTCAATCTTGTAAAGCTGATGAGGGTGCTTGTGGTGTAACTATGGATGATTTGAGCTTTAAAAGTGCATCAAGATCTGTTAATGAGCTTGTGGTTTCAACAGTTGTGAAGATAATGATGTGATATGTTGATGAACAAAAGTGTGTAGTGTATGCTTAACGTTAATATTGGTAGAGATGTCAAGTTTGCTTTAAAATATTAAGAGATTTTAAAGGTTTATGATGGAATGGTACCCTTAGGACCTAAACAGGATAGTACTTCTACGGGATGAAAAGAAGAATTGATAACTATCCCAAGATAGTAGTTCGGATTATCTCATAAATGAAAACTTTCAAGAATGAAATTAGGTAGTACAAATAAGGTGTTAAGATTTCGCTGAGTGGTAAGACACTATCGTGTCTCTAGATTGTTTTAATGAATTCTGGTGGTTTATCGAGTTCAAGTAGGAAATTAATCCGAACATAACCCTAGTACAACTATTCCCAGTATTTTAAAAGTTTAAGTCGAACATAGTTAGTCAGACTATGTTCCACTGTCCCTAGGTTAATATAGGTGACTAGTCTATATTTAGCCAAGGTTCGATAAAATTTTCAAATACCTAAATTAGGTATACTTTTGATATGTCCGTTGCTTTTGAGAAACTGTTCACTAAACAAAGGCGATGTCAAACCATTCAGTTGCAAGTCCCGCCCATACAAGACTTGTAACCTATGTTTTCACATTCCATTGCATAGAAGATAGTACGGGTAGATATGTATGGAAAGGAAGTTTTAAGTAATTCTAAAACAGTCCATACTTGGCCAGGATCACAAACTTTTAACAATGAAGGTTTCAGAAGAAAACTTTGATGAATGTAGAGAAAGTTCAGCTTTTGTAGATGATGGATTAGTTTATCCTTTGGAAATCTCATATTTCTATTTTGAAATTGATATATTGTGATGGGTTTTTGATATCATATGAAATGATATTGATGATGTGATGGAATAATTCCAGAGACCATTGCGCAAATCACAATGTCTCGGAAGTAGATTAGACCATTGTGCAATTCACAATGTCTGGGAAGTAGGTTAGACCATTGTGTGACTCAAAACATTTGAGAAATGATTAAGACCATTGTATAATACAATGTCTTGTAAAAAGGAAAGACCATTGCAATAAGTTACAATATCTTGGACATAAAATGTTGGAGTAGGAAAATGATTAGGAGGATGTGGTTGTGTCGAAATGCCCTAGAATAGGCATACGCAGATATGTTTAGTCCATAATCGTCTGGAGGATGGAAGACACGGAGAGCGGAAGGCTATAAAAATGTTTTTGCTTGTAAGTGTGGTTATAGTTTAGGTCTCAATTAGACCCGTTTCTCTATAACCATGGCTCTGGTACCAATCTGTAACACCCCCAATTCATGGATGCAGCGGAATTCAAACTGGGTGTTACTCGACCGCACAATAGCCACAGTGATAGAAAACGAACTCTAATTGAGTCATTTTAAAAGATTTATCATTCAAATTATATAAATATCATAGATTACAAAATGAGGTCCCAGATGGTTCCATGTTTACAATTTACATTAAATGAGTTTTTGAATGATAATAAAATTTATAGCCCTCTTGAATATCCGTGCCCTTCCGTGCTATCCTTGATCATCATGGACCTGAAATACATGCTTAAGAGGTCAACACAAAGGTTGAGTGATATTCATAGAGTTTGTTTAATGGTTGAACACAATATGATGGTAGTATGAGTTAATTAGACTCATACTCATGGTTGGAAAACAAAACAGGTAGGCTACGTTATTATACGCCATAAAATGTATTATGACACTAAGCTTATGACACCAAAACGTTAACGGGTACCAATATCAATCGGCGGAGTTGTCTCGGTAGGTACTTTGCTAACATACCTAAATCTGAAATATTAGTGCATTTGTTTGAACTTAGTCAATACAAATGGGATTCGTCAATCCCAATAGGCCTATTCACAATATTCGCGCTCATTATTACTAGTGATTAAATGGTTCATAATAAGGGATATTGGTTTTAGCAAGGATAGTACTTAGTGATAATAAAACAATCAGGCAAGCATACAATTGAAAAGCATTGTCTTCGGTTTAAAATAGCATGTATTCCCCCCAAGGGTTTGTAAAACAATTAAGTAATGGAAAGTGGGGCTATGAACTCACCGTGAGTTGGATGATGTATAATGAGAATGATGGATATGCCGTGAGAACTTCTATGAGCAACCTAGAATATGATGTTATGTCTTAGGTTTTAAAACAACGAAGTGAATATATGAACATGCCTTATATAGTTATTACATTAATTATGCTTGGAGACTTGATGTTTGTAAAGTCGTATAAGTGTTTAAGTCTAGTCTTGACAATTTAAAAGTAATTACGAGCTTGAATTATATAAGTCATTGTGAAAACAAGTCTAGTTGTTTTAATCATTTCATAAAATATTTAAGATTTCTAATGTAAACTTATATGTTGAAACTATACTTTTCGTCACGATTCGGTCTTTATAAGTACAGTTATTGTAACGTTATTTCTATGTTATTCTTAACGCGTAAAAGGTCATGAATCAGTTTTTATGTCTTTGAAATTGTATTTTAATGTATACATAATTTCTAGTGATCTTATATCTTTAATTACATCATAACATGAGTTAAATTTCTAATTTAAACTTGTGATTAAGTGCAGAAGGATGGACAGCACTCTGCAGTCCCGCGGCAAATGCCATATCTTGAGTTCTACAACACTTTAGGACGCGAGGCCTTTTCCTACGTTTTATTTTTGTCCTAGCTTCATTTCATAAAACTACGACGAGTTCCAGAAACGGCCAAAACTATCCCTTTTTGTCCAATCAATTCTGTTAGTCAGATTTTGACATGTTTTACCGTTTTAGCTCTAGTTTATTCATCGGGATGAGTTACGGGGTGAGCCAAGCGGCATAATGACCACAAGACATAGATATACAATCCCATATTTTCTCTGATGGTCCAAAGTCTACTAATTTTGCCCAGATTTCCCGTTTACAGCCCCTGTCCAAAAACTGTTTTGCAATACTAGTCCTTTTCGATGTTTCTAGTGGTTTAGTCCAATATACCAAGCATAATTAAGTATAATAAGCATACAAAACATATTAAATACATCATATAAAGATATTTACAGAAATTATACAAATATTTAAAGGGCTCATTACAATCCTTGTGATGGAAATTTAACAAGAACCAAGAAACCAAGGACAAGATCACTAAACCTAAAGCTTCAACAAGAATCTATCTTCCAATACTTCAACACAAGTCTTGAAAACTCTTGGTAGCTTCCTAGGAATACTTGCAATTATACTTGGAAACTTGTCTTGTAAATCACCCTTGTGTAGCTTCTAAATTAATCAAAGGATGAAGGATTTGGCACTTGATTCATGTAGAGATCATTAAAGGCTATAACTTTGGTATAATTTGTTGTATGAAGATCAAAGTATGAATTGAGTATGTAAATGATAGGTGGTCGTTCATATGGATAGAAAGAAGAATATGGACGAGTTTTTATGAATAAAATGGAAGCAAAGTATTATAAGTAACTAGTTATACAAAGAATCTAGATATTTTATGGCATAAGAATGCATAGGTGTAGAAATGTGTCATCACCAAGACTTAATTGTCTTGGTGATTCACAAAAATGTCGACAACCATATATCTTGGTAATAATATGATAGCTTTTGTGATATAACTGAGTTACGGAGTGTCGTTTGGTCCTGATAATTACTAACGGTAAGCCGTTAAGTCATGAAACTTAAAATCGGGTATCTTAAAAATATGAAACTTATAAATATGATTTAACTTATCAATATACTCCATAATAAAATATAAAATGAGTGGTAAGTTCCATTCGGGTGCTAAAACCCAGCTAAAACTGGAAACACGGGTCTAAAATGCGTAATACGTAAAACGTACGAATATTGTGAAAAATTGAGAAAAGTAAAAATGTTACTTTTCTAATATGATAATAATGATTTAAAAAGACTTATAATGTCTAGGCTGGGCTCAGTCTAGTGTCGGTTGGTATTTAATGTCATTTAGACATAAAACTGTAAGCCTAAAAATCAAGGAATGATTTATAAAATCAAGGAATGATTTTTGGTCAAAGGAGGAGAGAAAAATATGTTGACTTTTTCCAAAAAAGTGAAAACTCAAATTGTCTTAAAAACGCGGTGTAGGTATAGGCTAAGGTTACGGCTGAGTAAAAACGCTTAAAAACGAAAATTCCTGTTTTTCACGGCCGAGGTTTATTTGGTCATGTTTTTTTCAGTCACGATTTATTCTCAAATAAATCATGAGTGTATCAAACATTTTTCTGATATGGGAAAAATTAACGCGGTCGAGTTTCGTTGTGCGTAGAATTTTTGAATGACGTTTTACCCTAAAACGTGTAATTCCTTAATAACTTTCGCGAAAATGATCTGATGAGTGTCAAACTTTTAATTTGCCATGGAAATGATTTATCATACGAGAATATGAAATAAAAAACAAATTTTGGAAAAATGAATAGTAAAAAGTGAATAGTAAAAAATGAATAGTAAAATTTTCGGGAATAAAAGTTAACCTGAAAATGTGAATTGTTACAGGCCTACCTTGTATACACTCACTTTTAGTGCATTATTGTTATTTGTTAAACCCATTGATAATTGTTGATGCGTGTGATATGTCAATGTAGCATAGGGTGTTTAAGCCTTTTCAAGTTTTACATTTATATTTAGCCGACTTATTACTAACACACACACTTAACGAGCAGTGTACCCGATCAAAATGCATATAGTGGTAAGTAGAGTGTCGAACACTAAGAATGGAACGTAATATCTAGTTTATTTAATCAGTAATTTAGTATCTAACTAATCTAATAGAAAGGGGTTTTAGCCTGAGAGGCTGGCACGGATTTTAGTAAACAATAACAGTAAAACTAATGAGAACGAATCAGCAAATAGTAATCACGTACATAGATAGATAATAGAAACACGTAAGAAAACTTGTCCTTATAATTAAGTAGCTTGTCACTTGTTAAATTGCTAGTTTTATATGATGTGTATCGTAATCTAATCTGTCTCGTTGGATCCTATATATCGGCGAGTAAATCCTTAATGATTACTTATGTTTATCCTACCTTCTAGACACTAGATAAGTAGGCGAGGAACATGTATGGTAGCCCAGAAGACTCATCTAAACACAGAGGTTATCAATGCACAAATATAATTCACCAAAAACATAAATCATATAAATTTTAACCGATGGGAAAGAAATGTTAATGGGAGCAGTATGGTGGCCACAAGCCTATCAATCCTAATGGATTAAAGTTTACTAATACAATAAACAAAACTACTTAATGAATTATACACATGCAGGACCTTCTTACGGCTCTAAGATCTTCGTTTAGGGCGTGTCTTGGGATGCTTCTTCCACTGAATTCGTCTCTTTAGGGTTTTCTATACACAAAACTCGTATCTAGCTTGGGGTATTTATAGGTTCTATCTGAGGCGTCGATGCGACTCATGTTGATGACAGATGCGGCGCATCTACTTGACTTCGCGTGGGGTCCAAGATTATTAAATTCTGGAATATTTGTACACCGCCTTTAGATGCGGCATAACTTCTTTCTCAATGCGGCGCATGTTCTTTAACGTCTTGGATAGTATCTGGTGAAGTATTTAGCTGATACGTCGCATGTTGTAAATGAGATGCGGCGTATTCTTCAAAGTGAGGAAATGGTCTTCAAATTCATCTACGTATGATATTGCGACGTATCTGTTGAGAGAGATACGACGCATCTCTTGAATTTCAGTAGACTTTTCAAATCTTGATTATTTAGCTCCATAATTCGTCCAATATCATTAACTTTCCCCTATTGCTTGTTTTTACCTGAGAATAACTAAAGTAAATATAAAGGCACCAATTCTCATACAAAATAATATAAAACAAGTCAATTAAATAGGATAAATGATGCTAATATAATGTACTTATTTGATCTCATCAAATATCCCCCCACTTGAACTTTACTTGTCCTCAAGTAAACCTTTAGAATAAATATAATGAAAATGTATCCTTGGTAGGATATTTTTATACTTAATCAGTTATTCATTTTATCACAATTGCACGGCCAAACACTTAACCAATTGGAAACAAAATATATTATCAATAAAAGAAAATCTAATCGTTTAACTGTCCAGACGTGACGAGTATTTTATCATATGTTTCACAAGGATACACATCTCCCCGACTAAAGCTAAGGAGTAAAAAGTCTAAAGCGGTAAAAAGGGTTTATTTTGGTTCATGGGTTAAACCTAGCCTTGCTTGAATATCTCCTGCATAAACTTAGTAGATCGCTGGCGTGAGTCCTTGACGCTTTAATTAACGGATGGTCACTAGTATGCTTCATGGATCGCTAGAATAAGTCCTTGATATTTTAAATGATGGATGGTCACTAATGTGTTCCTTGGATTGCTGGCGCGTTATTTTCATAATGGATGGTCACCAAGTTCCACACCATATCGCTGGCGCATCATTTAATCAATCTTAAACTCGGATGGTCACCATTACCAACTCACACACCAGATCGCTAGCGCGTTAGCTAATTAATCTAATACTCGGATGGTCACTACCTCATTCATACTTTTAATATTCTTACTTGGCCAGCATCATATCCGGATGCTCGAAAGCTAACAATGAATATAATAATACGGTTGAGTATGGGTGACATTTAGGATATAAATTGGTGTAAAATAAAAATACAAAACAAGAAACAAATAGATTAAAGTCCTAAGTGTGGTTAGAGTACTTCCCTACCATCCCATGAATAAGACTCATATCATTGAATAACTCACGCTTTGACTCTTTTGTAACTCACGCTTTAGGTAGACACGAATTATAGTCAATAAGATCTTAGACAAAGAATAAACAATCCTTAGTTGGAGTTCCCATAACGTCCAACTCCCTTTCAATCAATAAATATAGTACAACAATAGTTGCGATATCAACCACTTAAAACAAAACTTTACATTGTTGGTTTAAATAAACTACCAACTTCTTCTTTCTTTTTCTTTTCTAATTTTTTCGATTTTTTTATAACTAAAGGTGTAAAATTTCACCACAATTCCATCACAATAAATTTGGATAATTTTTCTTTGCTTTTCAGACTTTCAGACATAATGTAATAGTGAAAGTAGTAAACACACGAAAAACTGACTAAAAATATACAATATGTACTTTCACTCCATTGCATTGTGCAATTTCCCATCCAAACAAAAGATAATGAATTTACACACAAACACAGGTAACGCAAGGAAACACACTTTGCCAAAACATCTAACCACGAACTTAAATCTACAGGGTAGGCTAAAGGTGTAAGGTGTAACGAAACATAATAACAAGGTGTAAAAATCCTAAAGGAAAAGCTCTACGTGTTTTTCTAGGGGTATCTTACTCTAATAATGAGAGTAAACAAGGGTTTGTATGGGGGTTAACTAACCAGTGTAGTTAGTTAATATCACAAAACATATAAAGGTTTTTCGGTGTAATCCTAGAATTTTAACAATTTAGACAAGTCACTCCAATTATAAAAATAATACTTATTATGGTGGTCTCGAATAGTATACAAGTCAAGTTCTAAAGTTTACAAGTCACCGGCACACTCATAGATTTGTGAATTTTGAAATCACAATTTTAAAAATAAAGTCTTGTGTGCAGCTATGCAACTTAGATTAAACAAAAACATGCTAAAAAATTTTTAAATTTTGATAAATTAAGTGCAAATTAAAGCATATTCTTGAAAAATAAGGACAAGTAAGAGTTAAGTAAAAGTTCTAATTCTCCATCCCCCCACTTAAGTTAAACAACGTCCTCGTTGTTTATTAAAAACAGGAAATTAAAAAGAGTTATAACGAAAAACTTCCCTGAGATTTGCTCGGTTTGATCCTCCATTATGCATTTGCGAGCAATAACTATAAATACCACCAATTATACACCTGAGTTTAAGAAGATCGATACTTATACGAAATTCATTAGCGGTTAGAAAATAAAAATAAAAATAAAACTGTAAATCATCAGGTCAGTCGATGTGCCGCATCTTATTGAGGAAGATGCCGCGTATCGACCCTGGAATTAGTACGGAATAAAATAAAACAAAATAAAAATAAAATAAAATAAAAGATAGGATGTGTCGCATCTGTTTTACTAGATGTGGCACATATGGTTACCAAACAGACTGTTAACAGCTGTGTAAATTAGTTACAGTTCACGTAGTTTCATTCAATCAAATGTGAACTTCCTTTACACAAATTTGTCGATTATCCCGAAAAGGTGAATGCCAGACTTGCTCTATAAGAAATCAAACAAACATTCCAAATATATTGATTTGAAAATTCAAATATCATTACAGAGGAGGTTAATAAAAATTGATAAATATACAAAGACAGGGATAAAGAAAATGTAAATATCTAGATTCCATGATCTTCGTATCAATCAGCGCACGATGCCCTTTCATTATAATCAAGACTTATATTATTGTAATAATAATTTGATAAAATCACATGAATTATCACATCAACAGTTCCCGGAAGAATCGTGTTAACTTTCCCAAGAGTCGCATAGAATGCGGGTGAAACCGCCTTCAATGCACACGATTATTCCAGCATTGGTGTAGACAATTCCTAGTGATCCACTCGGTGTTACGTTAGGAGTTCCCCAATACGATGTATTTCAAAATTCCCAAAGGAAATTGTTTTGAAAGAGCAATCATTGCCAAAGTATCCATGCATCGAATAATCATCTACAAAAGAAAATAAATTATAGTACAGTAGTATTGTTAATCAACAAAATGATGTGGCGCATGATACAAAGCATATGCGCCGTATCTCGTTCAACAGAAGATACAGTGGGGTTGTAAATAGATGCTCCGCATCTTCCAATGTATTGCAGACTGATAGCGTGTTCTAAAAAGATTTTCAATACACTATAATAAACCTCTCAATTATCACTATTCCACAATCAATCTATCCGATCTGCTTAGTCATACATCTAATTAAAAATTTAGATCAATGCATTACTTACAATTATTCTATGACTTAAGTTTCTCAATATCTAAGAAATAAAATTAAAGTATTGAGCAATAATAGATAGCAAGCAATACCTTAGATGTGTAATTGACTGGATAAATAAGAAAATAGTCTAGCCCATCAAGAAAAATTTATTAGCGGATTGTAGAGTTGTAAATGTTTATGGTTGCTGGTTTGCGGCAGTATATATAGACAGTTAGAGATGCGGTGCATCATTCTAGGTCATGCGCCGTATCTTAAAATAATATCTACCTCGTATGAAGTGGAGATGATGTAGTATATGAAAGAATTATTATATGCTGTATCGGATAATATGTTAAGATAGGTCTGAGATCCGGCACATCAACTAAATAGATTCGCCATATTGTTATGCCAGTGAACACAATTTAAATAAGGAACGTACCTTGGCCTCCACAACACTTTTCCTTATACACCAACTTAGGAACAAATGGCATACCATACAGTATAAATAAATTCAAATAAAAATAATTTGTATAACCGTTTTATTAAGAATCATAATCTCATTGTTTACTAAATAATAATTCATTCCATGGTTAGAAATAAATGATGTTTTAAGCTTGTCAAAATCGAGATTATGATTCGGAGATGATATATTACAAAAAACTATGTCTGAGAAATTATTACTGAAGTCATAACTTTCGTTGTTGATTTCAGTGTTTTTAAATTTAGGTAATTTGTAAGAAAAGAGGTTTGTATAAATTTTTAGTATATCAAAATTTTCCTTTTTTGCCAACCGTTTCTTAAAAATTTTCTTTCAGTCATAACCGTGCAATAATCAGTTGTAGGTAAAGATAATTCACTTTTACAATCAGATTTATGCAATGAGTCTTGTGAAGGACTCTTCTTATAGCTAAGTGAATCATTGTAAATGATGGCTGGGAATTTAACTTCGAAAAATCGAAGACACCCAATGTTACCTTCACTGAGTTCCTTGCTCATCTTACCTTTTATTGAAAACTTCCAGTCATCGAGGATTTGGTCATCCCAACGTACTTTTCCAGTTAGGTTCAGAATATAATCTTCCATAGTGATGCTACATTCATCCATCATCCTGAAAATACACTAACTTGCACAAAAGTTGTGAAATGATCAAAGTATATGGCAAATACAAATGATACAATGCAGAAAACAAAAAAAAATATATGCAAAAATAAAGAAAAACACACAAAACAAAAAATAAGAAAAGAAACAAACAAGAAAAATAAAATATGAAAAATGTACAATGAATATAATCTATACTAATTTACAAAAAAGTTAGTGGTTAGAATCTAATTAAATTACTATTCAAATAAACAGATATTAACAATTTATTCCCCGACAACGACGCCAAAAACTTGATGCGTGTGATATGTCAGTGTAGCATAGGGTGTTTAACCTTTTCAAGTTTTACATTTGTATTTGGTTGACTGATTACTAACACACACACTTAACGAGCAGTGTACCCTATCAATATGCATATAGTGGTAAGTAGAGTGTCGAACACTAAGAATGGAACGTAATATCTAGTTTATTTAATCGGTATTTTAATATCTAAGTTGGTTTTACAATCCTAATCTAATTAAAAGGGGTTTCAGCCTGAGAGGCTGGCACGGATTTTAGCAAACAATAAAAAGTAAAACTAATGAGAACGAATCAGCGAATAGCAATCACGTACACAGATAGATAATAGAAACACGTAAGAAAACATGTCCTTATAATTAAGTAGCTTGTCACTTGTTATATTGCTAGTTTTATATGACGAGTATCGTAATCTAATCTGTCTCGTTGGATCCTATATATCGGCGAGTAAACCCTTAAATATTACTTATGTTTATCCTACCTTCTAGATACTAGATAAGTAGGCGAGGAACAGGTATGGTAGCCCGGAAGACTAAACTAAACACAGAGGTTATCAATGCACAAATATAATTTACCAAAAAATATCAATCATATAAACTTTAACCGATGGGAAAGCAATTTTAAGGGGAGCAGTATGGTGGCCACAAGCCCATCAATCCTGATGGATTAAACCTTACTAATACAATAAACAAAACTACTTAATGAATTATACACATGCAGGACCTTCTTACGGCTCTAAGATCTTCATTTGGGGCGCGTCTTGTAATGCTTCTAAGACTGAATTCGTCTCCTTAAGGTTTTCTGTACACAAAACTCGTATCGGTATTGGGGTATTTATAGGTTCTTTCTGAGGGGTTGATGCGGCGTATGTTGATAATAGATGCGGCGCATCTACTTAACTTCGCGTGGGGTCCAAGATTATTAAATTCTGGAATATTCGTACACCGCCTTTAGATGCGGCATAACTTCTTTCTTAATGCGGCGCATGTTCTTTAACGTCTTGGATAGTATCTGGTGAAGTCTTTAGCTGACACGCCACATGTTGTAAATGAGATGCAGCGTATTTTGGAGTAGATCAAGTTGATTATTCTTCATTGAGCAAAGTTTCATATGCGGCACATGTTATAATTAGATGCGGCGCACTCTTCAAAGTGAGGCAATGGTCTTCGAATTCATCTAAGTATAATGTTGCGATGTATTTGTTGAGAGAGATACGACACATCTCTTGAATTTCTGTAGACTTTCAAATCTTGATCATTTAGCTCCATAATTCGTTCAATATCATTAACTTTCACCTATTGCTTGTTTTTACCTGAGAATCACTAAAGTAAACATAAAGGCACCAATTCTCATACAAAATAATATAAAACAAGTCAATTAAATAGGATAAATGATGCTAATAAAATGTACTTATTTGATCTCATCAATTGTCTAATTGGTTACATGGTTGCTAAGTCGAGTCATATCTTGTAAATACAGTTTTGGGATGATTGGGACTCATGTATTACCCCCATATGTCCGTTAATATTTAAAGTATTCACGTGTTTTGATTTTCTTAATTCCGGTCATTAGTTGGTTATGTATAAAGTATGTAAAAGTTCAAGTGTAGGGAGGTTGCAAGTAATCCCTTGGTATTGATGTATTATTTTGGATGGTAGGGCAAAGTGTATGAAAAAAAAAGTAGAAAGAGACAAGAGAAAAAAATATACGGAGTACCATCCCGTCTTTATTTTTGTTTAAGTCAAGAAAGTGTAAAGAAAAATACAAAAAGAGTTAGTAGTTAAAGAGTCGAGTCGAGTCGTGGCTTAGCAACACCTCATTATGCATGTAATTAACCAAGATAATTGACTTACCACCAGTGAACATCCCTTTAGCCAACAAAACTGTGTTTTTTATACACTTACACCTAATGTTACAACCCTTTAAAAGCCCTATTTGAAAGTCTATCCTAGGAGCTTACGCCAAAGCGGTAGAGGTTTGATCCGTTATCAAGCCTATGGTAATCTATATGCTATGACAGATAGAGAGTTTTGGGTTCTCCTGTTTCCATATGTTATATCACATTATACACCCAAGTGATGTGAGAATCCAAACACTTAATGTGAGGTGCTAGTATATAATTTACGTGCTTGTTTTGACTAACATGCAATGATTATATGTTGTAATTACTTTTATATTAATGTTAAATGACCCCTAACTTGTATTTTAATTAGTGTAAAAGCATATTTGATTGAGGATAAGCAAATCCCAAGTGTAGGGATATTTTATAAGGATTTATTTGATACCTTTTTAAAGGGTAATTTAATTGATGAGGCAAAAAATGAACCACTTTTAGGGGGTCATTTAAGCTCGGAATTGAATTTATTTGATCAAATATTGCCCTAAATCGTTGCTTTTGTGATTTTAGGTACTTTGGGAGTGAATTCTGGAAAAGGAAGCAATTCGGACGTTTTTGGAGCATAAAAGTGAAGAAAACGGCAAAGACTTGATTTTCCAAGCTGAGAACAGTAGCTGACAGCGTCAAGAGGATGCTCCTGACGGCGTCAAGAGTAAAAACCATGACGACCCGGTGCAAACCTGATGGCGTCACAACAAGGGCGTCAAGAGTTAATTTGGGGACGGCCTACATAAGGAGAATACATGACGGTGTCAGACCCAGATCTAGGCAGTTCGAGAAACTATTTGGCAGCGAGATGACGGCGTCAGACATTTGTTCTTGACGCCGTCACCTATCAAACTCTATATATAGTTTTCTATTTTTCATTCATTAAAAAGAGGAACTTGTATGGAGAAAACTAGGGCCGAACTTTGTAAACCCTAGGTCATATTTTACAGTGTTTTCAAGGGTTTTCACCCCTTGAATCCTTTCATGTTCTACTGAGATAAGTCTTCTCTTAATTCAATCAATACGTCTATGTGTTGGTTGATTATATCTTATGCTTTTCTTAATTCCAACATGCTAGGCTAGATCTATCTTGTGTTTGCTTAGATCTAATGAAACCTAGATGTTAATTATGTGTTGATTACTTGTTTATGGTTGTAATGGATGAATGATTTCAATGTTAGGCTTACGAAAACTGGCAGATCTCCATTGTGTAACATGCTTGAACGTCTTAGGAAACATGAACCGATGTGTACTAGGTTTTATTGGTTGTATTTAATGCATGAGCAAATTTTAGTGATCCCATGTTATGAGCTTCTTAGCCGGCTCGACATAGGAGTGAAGTAGGCGCTCATAGGATTGGGGAAGTAAGTACGCCACCCCATGAATGGTATTAAGGAATACAATCCGTCATCCATGCAACTATAACAAGTAATTAACGTGTAAAAGATATCTAGGGAGTAGTGAAATCTAAGTAAACACAATTCTTCCACATATTGCTCACAACTTTAGCATAATTTAGTTTATTTTCATTTCTAGTATTTTATTTTGATTGCATCTTTTGTATTGGGTTAGTTGACTAGCAACTAATTCCGCCAAACTCCTTCAAACCCGAGATTTTTACTTGCTTTCATAAAAATATAAAAATACAAAAAGAATCATCCCTCATCTCTAGACCTAGTCTTTACGTTTTCTAATCCTAGCGACACTATTCCTAGCTGAACGATCAATCCCCCGGTACTTGTTATTATACTGTACTACATCGATCAGGTACATTGCCTGGTGGGGGTTGTAAGCTTCTCGAGATCCCTCGAGAGGTAAAGCCTGGTGCAAACCCCACGCATCAAGTTTTTGGCGCCGCAGCCCGGGCAATAGTTATTGTCTAGGTTAGAATCTCTTTTTATTAGGTCTACTTGCTAGATTCCTTTCTAGTAAGATTCTATTTTTATTTTTTAGGTTCTCTCTAGTCTATCTTATTTCTTCGTGTTTTTGTTCGTAACTCCTCTCCACCCGACATCATGGACAATGGTAACATCTTTGAACCCGTCATCCCACCACAACAAAACCAACCACTAGCCAACCAACCTCTTTGGCCCCGAACCCTAGGAGTGTATTCCCGACCTAGCCACCAAGGCTACCGAAACACCTTTGAGCTCACCCAAGGAGCCAATGTGACCTCGTTGCAATCCGACACCATCCGGTTGGTGCAAAGCGGATGTGCATTCCATGGACTTTGTTCCGAAGATCCAAACCAACATTTCAAGGACTTCCTTAAAATCGTAGATTCTATAGACCTTGATGTTACAACTAGAGAGTCAACCCGACTACGCCTATTCTAATTCTCTCTACGTGATCAAGCTAGTCAATGGCTTGAACGTTTACCCGCAGGATCCATCACCTCATGGGATGATCTCACCACTCGTTTCCTTGCCCAATTCTTCCCACCAGGGAAGACTGTGATGCTTAGAAATGACATTTTGATGTTTGAACAACATCGGGGTGAAACTTTCTATGAAGCATGGGCTCGTTTCAAGGACCTCCTCCATAAGGTCCCTCATCATGGTATAAACCTTTGGTTATTAGTTCAGATTTTCTATGACCATGTTGACTATCACAATAAATGTACAATCGATAGGGCCGCGGGAGGTAGATTGCGTGATAAGAACGCCGAGGAGTCCTGGGCAATTATTGAAGAGCTTGCCGCCGATAATCAAGAGATATGGGAGTTTAATCATACTATAAAAGCGGCCATCAACGCAATCTCAACACCTGAAGGGACTACCAAAATCCCTGATGAACTCCTATCTAAACTCGAGGCAAAAGTTGACTATTTTGAGGAAAGGCAAAAGAGACCCTTAAGTCCTAGACGGGCTACTGTCAATTATGTCTCAAAAACGACTTCAACGCCGTTATCAGAGTCACCCTCTAGAAAGAATGTCGAGACTTTTCAACACTATGCCCCACCTTATTCCCCTCCCGAGGAACTTAGCCCGGAATTTGAAGCCAGAATGAGAGAATACATGGCAACTCATTCAGATCGGCTCGCTAGATTCGAGGAAGCAGTTTATAAGCAAAAAGAGGAGATGCAAGAGAAAATGAATGAGATGATGAGCCTGATGGAAGAATATGTCAACCAGAGAACCCCCGAAAGGATGTTACTAAGGAAAGAAAGCATCGTCCCCACTACCCGATTTGTTA
This sequence comes from Artemisia argyi, assembly GCA_030686995.1. Classification (NCBI taxonomy): domain Eukaryota; kingdom Viridiplantae; phylum Streptophyta; class Magnoliopsida; order Asterales; family Asteraceae; genus Artemisia; species Artemisia argyi. The sequence goes on along the minus strand of CM060677.1, from coordinate 22,556,974 downwards.
ATTCCATCACAATTGTCCACAAGGATAATGAGAAGGTAGAAACCCCTACTGAACAAACCTTAGAAGTGCCATCAAAATCCCAACCTTTAAGTTACTACCTGAAACATGATTTAAACGAAAACACTATAACAAATTGGATAAAGGGTGACGAGCGTAACCAATCTTCCAAACAGGGTTCTGAGAAGGAGGAAGAGGGAAAAGATGAGTATGATACGTTACCTAGGGGGCCAATATTCGAGAAACTATTGGTACAAAAAGTGGCTACTAAGCAGATGGCGTGTGGGAACTTTGAGATACCGGCTAGCATCGGGGATTTGAAATATCTTAGTGCTTTCGCCGACCAAGGATCGGAAGTAAATCTTATGCCCCTAACTATTTACACCCAACTAATGTCAAAAATGCCAGCCCCCACTCGTGTTAGGTTATCCCTCGCTGGACACTCTTACGTATACCCCCAAGGAATTGCAGAAGATGTATTGGTTAATGTCGCCGGGTTCATGTACCCCATTGTTTTTATGATCATCGATGATAAGGGAGATGGGTGCATGCCGATAATCCTTGGGGCACCATTCCTCACCACCGCTAGAGCTGTCATTATGTATGAAGGTAGGAAAATTGAGGTCAAATCAAGAAAAAGAAAGATTAGCTTCCCCATGACCCTGCGATGTGGGCATGAGAGTTTGAGTTGGAGAAAGCTCAAAAACAACATTGACACGGAGGCTAAACATGAAAGAAGCAAAAGCAATGAAGTTCATGTCGAATTCAAACACAATCGACCAGCAAGAAGCCATGTACCATTCGAGGAAGGGAACTTACTACTCTTAAGACACTTGGAAATAACAATACCTCCCGATAAACTGAGTCCCTGGTGGTATGGGCCTTTCGTAATTGAGAGCATGAGCCAAGATCGGATGGCTAACCTGAGTAGTAGAGTAGGAGGAGAAGTGATTGCAAGTATCGACAGATTGAGGCACTACCACCATGATAGTAATGATCACAACTACATGGAGTACATCATATCAAGGGATGAGGTCACGTAGTAACCCATGACCTTGAGTCTAGCTACAAGACTCGTAAATAAAGAAAAGCGCTTCTTGGGAAGCCACCCATGTTGTGTGTGATTTCTATTTTGTTTGTTTGTTATTTGCTTCCGTATGCATGCTTTATTTTTATTGTTGGTAGATCATGTTTCAAAACTAAATAGTGGAAATACTTTACTTTGTTTTTTGGCCTAGTCTTAACTTCATCCAAAGGTATTTTTTGCAAAAGATAAGTGTAAGGGGAAACCCCAAATATGTTTTTAAGAAACAAAACCGATCATGATTCTCCACAATATTAAATGAACATGTATATTCGTATTTGTTAGATTCAAATGCTTGTATCGAGTCTTAATGAAGTTTTGCAGGATTTTCCAGGAAGTAGGACGAAGTTTTTCCAGAAATTTTCCAGAAACTTAACATAAGAATTTCTGCAGGTCACTTCTGACGGCGTCACGAGTTTACTCTTGACGGCGTCATGTGTAAAAATCTGGAAATTTTACCAGTTTTGTTTTTCTAACGGAGTCTTAAAGTTTTTGTTGAATTATTAGTTTTATAACCTCTAGGAAATCTGCAAACATCATTCCACAAGCATTATATCTTATTTTGTTTTCTAGGATTTATTAGCATTTGTAGATTGCCGCCGATTTTATGCAAGGATGCCTTGTCTGTTTTCTCAGGTTTTACAGGTTATGTATGACAAGAAGATGATTTATATTCTGGAAGGGAAGCTTTGATTGTTCTTTTTCTTGGAGGAAGATCTAACATGGCCACCTTATTATCCATACTGAGCGAATCAGGGGAGTATTTGATTTCATTCCTTTTACTTATTTCACTTTTACATTCTTTACTTGAACATTGGGGCCAATGTTCATCCTAAGTGTAAGGGGAGGGTAAAATGATGATACCTTACAGATACACTTTCTGATGCGTAGGGATTGCACCAGGCTTTACCTCTCAAGGGATCTTGAGAAGCTTACAACCACCACCAGGCAGTGTACCTGATCGTTGTAGTATAGTATAGTGACGAGTACCGGGGGATTGATCGTTCAGCTAGGAAGAGTGTCGCTAGGATTAGAAAACCTAAATACTAGTTCTAGAGATGAGGGATGATTCTTTTTGTATTTTTATATTTTTTAGAAAGCATGTAAATATCTCGGGTTTGAAGGATTAGGGCGGAATTAGTTGCTAGTCAACTAACCCAATACTAAAGATGCAATCAAAATAAAATACTAAAAATGAAAATAAAACTAAATTAAACTAAGGTTGTGAGCAATAAGTGGAGAAATGTGTTTACTTAGATTTCACTACTCCCTTGATATCTTTTACACGTTAATTACTTGTTATAGTTGCGTGGATGACGGATTGTATTCTTTAATACCATTCATGGGGTGGCGTACTTAACTCCCCAATCCTATGAGTGCCTACTTCACTCCTATGTCGAGCCGGCTAAGAAGCTCCTAACATGGGATCATTAGAATTTACTCATGCATTAAATACAACCAATAAAACCTAGCACACATCGGTTCATGTTTCCTAAGACGTTCAAGCATGTTACCATTTGGAGATCTGCTAGTTTTCTTAAGCCTAACATTGAAATCATTCATCCAAAACAACCATAAACAAGTAATCAACACATAATCAACATCTAGGTTTCATTAGATCTAAGCAAACACAAGATAAATCTAGCCTAGCATGGTGGAATCAAGACAAGCACAAGATATAGACAACCAACACATAGACATATTGATTGAATTAAGTAAAGACTTATCTCAATAACACATGTAAGGATTCAAGGATTGAAAACCCTTGAAAAGCTATAAAATTCGTATATGGTTCGGCCTTAGGGTTTCTACAAACTTGTTCCTCTCTAATGAATGAAAATTAGAAAACTATATATAGATATAAGAGGCTGACGGCGTCAAGAGCAACCTTGTGACGCCGTCATCTCGCCGCAAAAAGAATTCTCGGACTGCCTTGATCTACATCTGACGCCGTCATGTATTCCATTTTTCCAGGCCGTCACGTATTTAACTCTTGACGCTCTACTTTGTGACGCCTTCATTTCTGTACTAGGTCGTCATGATCATTACTCTTGACGCCGTCAGGAAAGTACTCTTGACACCGTCACACACTGTTCCCAACTTGGAAAATTAAGTTTTTGGCGTTTTCTTCACTTTTATGCTCCAAAAATGTCCGAATTGCTTCCATTTCCAGATTTCACTCCCAAAGTACCTAAAATCACAAAAAGAACGATTTAGGGCAATATTTGATCTAATAAATTCAATTCCGGGCTTAAATGACCCCCTAAAAGTGGTTCATTTTTCGCCTCATCATATACCCTTAAACTTGAGATTTGCTTGTCCTCAAGCAAATGCGCTTTTATTCTAGTCAAAATACAAGTTAGGGGTCATTTAACACTAATATAAAAGTAATTACAACAAATAATCGTTCCACTAAAGACCAATGACAAGCACGGAGGTCATACACAAGCACCTCACAAATAGTGTTTAGATACTCACATCTCTCAGGTGTAATAGAGTATAAATTACAATATGGAAACGAAAGATATCTCTCACTACCTGTCATAGCAAAATAGATTACCATAGGCTTGGGAGAGGATCAAACCTCCACCACATGGCGTAAGTACCTAGGATAAACTATCAAAGAGGTCTCTCAAAGGGTTGTAACGTTAGGTGTAGGGATATGAAATACATGGTTTTGTTGGGTATAGGCAGTCTTTACTGGTGGCGAGTTAACAATCTTGGTTAATTACATGTACAATGTCGCGTTGCTAAGCCAAGACTAGACTCGACTTAAGCTAATAAATGAAAAATAACAAAAACATAAAATGAACATAGAATAAAAAGGGATGGTAGTCCGTATGTTTTTCTCTCTTTTCTTTTTCTATTTTTTTCTCTTTTCCTTGATTTTTCGATTTTTTTTTTTTTTTTTTTTTTTTTTTTTTTTTTTTTTTTTTTTTTGCATACACTCTTACCCTACCATCCAAAATAATACATCATAGGGAATGAACATTTCTCTTACACTTGAATTTTTACATACTTTACAATTAACTAATCTAATTACTCGAATCAAGATAATCAAAACACTTGGAGTACTTTTAAGATTAACTTACATATGGGGGTAATAAATGATGTTCTTCCCCATTTCTCCATAAAATAAGTACTTTACCCATGAGACCCAAACCAATATGTACAAGGATATGACTCGACTTAGCAACCATGTAATCAATTAGATAGTTAACTTAGGGTTTAACAAATAACAATAATGCACTAAAGATGAGCGTATACACGGACGGCTAAGGCGATTTGGGTGTACATTTAAGTGGGGTGTAACAAATTCTTCCTTTAAGTAAAATGCTTAAAGTTAGAAACGAAAAGATAGGCTCAGAGGGGTGTACTAGGGGTTTCGTGTACTAAAAATGAGTACAACGCTAAGGGTGTGGGAAAAATTAGTTGACTTAACTAGCCAAGTAATATGACTGAAATGGTCAAGTAATTATAATACGGGTTTAACACAAGGGTGATCCTAATGCCTCTTATCATGTAGTAAATCCTACTACACGAATGTAGTCTCACTAGCGGTTTCGGGATGCATCACTAACGCAAGTTCTAGAATCTAAATGCTACCGGTACACTCATAAGCACTAATAATAAATGCTTTTCCTATCAAATCTAAAGGCGAACCTCACATATTTGGGTGGAAAATTTTTCTGAAAGTACGGTTATGTGCTAGTCATACAATCTCCTATCCATGAGACGCTTGCTATGGCTAAAGTTTCACTCCTAAATGCTGTAAAAAATTTTAAATTTGGCACTAAAATTGCACTAACAAGTACTTCTCATAGTTTTATTACACATCTACTATTAAACAAACAAACTCAAGCAAAAGTGTATTTGTAAGGTATCATCATTTTACCCTCCCCTTACATTTATGATGAACATTGTCTCCAATGTTCAAGTAAAGAATGTAAAACTGAAATAAGTAAAACAAATGAAATCAAATACTCCCCTGATTCGCTCGGTATGGATAATAAGGTGGCCAGGTTAAATCTTCCTCCAAGAAAATGAACAATCAAAGCCTCCCTTCCAGAATATAAATCATCTTCTTGTCATACATAACTTGTAAATCCTGAGAAAACAAACAAAGCAACCTCGCATAAAATTGGCAGCAATCTACATAAGTTACTACATAATAGAAAACAAAATAAGATATAATGCTTGTGGAATGAAGTTTGTAGATTTCCTGGAGATTATAAAACTTAATAATTCAACAAAACTTTAAAACTCCGTTAGAAAAACAAAACTGGTAAAATTTCCAGATTTTTACACGTGACGCTGTCAAGAGCAAGCTCATGACGCCGTCAGAAGTGACCCTCAGAAATTCTTGTGTTAAGTTTCCGGAAAATTTCTGGAAAAACTTGGTCCTACTTCTTGGAAAATCCTGCAAAACTTCATTATGACTCAATACAAGCATTTGACTCTAACAAATACGAATATACATGTTCACTTAATATTGTGGAGAATCATGATCGGTTTGTTTCTTAAAAACATATTTGGGGTTTCCCCTTACACTTATCTTTTGCAAAAATACTTTTAGGTGGAGTTGAGACTAGGCTAAACAACAAAGTAAAGTATTTCCACTTTTTAGTTTAGAAACATGATCTACCAACAATAAAAATAAAGCATGCATAAGGAAGCAAATAACAAACAAACAAAATAAAATCACACAAAGCATGGGTTGCCTCCCAAGAAGCGCTTTTCTTTATTTACGAGTCTTGTAGCTAGACTCAAGGTCATGGGTTACCATGTATCGCTTATGCTCACATACCCAAGCGTAAGCCATCTAATAGAAGCCTCATCTTTCTTATAATCATCTCCTAACTCTAAACATCCGCGATAGTATCTTTTATTTTTTTCATGAGTATATTTAAGCCCTTTTCTCTTATCATTCTCACTTAGCATTTCTATGGGCGGATACCTACTACACTTCCCCATGGAAAAATCCTTGAACCTAGGGTGTGTGCGGGGCATTTGGTAGACAAAATCATCTTCCCCTTCCGAGAATGTAATTAACCCTTCTATAAGTTTTTCATTGAGGTTGGTCAACCGTTTGAAAGGTCTTCCAAACACAACTTGGGTCAACTTACTATCAACAAATTCTCCTAGACTCTCCATAACCATGAACTCAACAAGATAAACCAAACTTCCTACAAACACATGCAATGGTATTGTCCTAGCAATAATATTTTCCCCTTTGTATTCTAACTCATCTACCATGATTTTATTATATTCATTATGCGAGATTATGTTCATTGGGAGAGATGAGTTAAGATAGGCGTTAAAGCTCCTAAATTTGATCTTACAAGGAAATTGCATGTTGAATGAACTATCACTCTCAATCCTTGTTCTAGGGTCGACATACCTAAGAGGGTTCACTTCTTCTTCCATCATATTCTCATTAATCACATCACCATCGTCGAGATCCTCATCGGAGTCTGAATAGTAAAAAGGACTAGCCCTACGGTCATCATCATGATCAGATTCCTCTAACTCAGAATTATTGTCAAAGTGGTGGTTGGGCGAGAGGTTAGGTGGGTACTCATTCTCCACTAAAGGGATTGGGGCAGGCATTTGGAAAATCCTACGACGAAAAACACGAATAACAGGAATCAAACGATCAATGTTATTGTTATCCATCGAAATAGTTTACAAACAAAGGAAACAAAGAAATAAGATAGACTAAAGAGAACCTAAAAATAAAAATAAAATCTTACTAGAAAGGAATCTAGCAAATAGACCTAATAAAAAGAGATTCTAACCTAGACAATAACAATTCCCCGGGCTGCGCCGCCAAAAACTTGATGCGTAGGGATCGCACCAGGCTTTACCTCTCAAGGGATCTTGAGAAGCTTACAACCCCCACCAGGAAGTGTACCTGATCGTTGTAGTATAGTATAGTGACAAGTACCGGGGGATTGATCGTTCAGCTAGGAATAGTGTCGCTAGGATTAGAAAACCTAAATACTAGTTCTAGAGATGAGGGACGATTCTTTTTGTATTTTTATATTTTTTAGAAAGCAAGTAAATATCTCGGGTTTGAAGGATTAGGGCGGAATTAGTTGCTAGTCAACTAACACAATACTAAAGATGCAATCAAAATAAAATACTAAAAATGAAAATAAAACTAAAATAAACTAAGGTTGTGAGCAATAAGTGGGGAAATGTATTTACTTAGATTTCACTACTCCCTTGATATCTTTTACACGTTAATTACTTGTTATAGTTGCGTGGATGACGGATTGTATTCCTTAATACCATTCATGGGGTGGCGTACTTAACTCCCCAATCCTATGAGTGCCTACTTCACTCCTATGTCGAGCCAGCTAAGAAGCTCCTAACATGGGATCATTAGAATTTACTCATGCATTAAATACAACCAATAAAACCTAGTACACATCGGTTCATGTTTCCTAAGATGTTCAAGCATGTTACCATTTGGAGATCTGCCAGTTTTCTTAAGCCTAACATTGAAATCATTCATCCAAAACAACCATAAACAAGTAAACAACACATAATTAACATCTAGGTTTCATTAGATCTAAGCAAACACACGATAAATCTAGCCTAGCATGGTGGAATCAAGACAAGCACAAGATATAGACAACCAAAACATAGACATATTGATTGAATTAAGTAAAGACTTATGTCAATAACACATGTAAGGATTCAAGGGTTGAAAACCCTTGAAAAGCTGTAACATTCGTATATGGTTCGGCCTTAGGGTTTCTCCAAACTTGTTCCTCTCTAATGAATGAAAATTAGAAAACTATGTATAGATATATGAGGCTGATGACGTCAAGAACAACTTTGTGACGCCGTCATCTCGCCGCCAAAAGAATTCTCGGACTGGGTCGCCATGATCTTTACTCTTGACGCCGTCACACACTGTTCCCAGCTTGGAAAATTAAGTCTTTTGCGTTTTCTTCACTTTTATGCTCCAAAAACGTCCGAATTGCTTCCTTTTCCAGATTTCACTCCCAAAGTACTAAAATCACAAAAGGAACAATTTAGGGCAATATTTGATCAAATAAATTCAATTCCGGGCTTAAATGACCCCCTAAAATTGGTTCATTTTCCCCTCATCACTTTCGCATGAGTTTGTTTGTTTAATAGTAGATGTGTAGTAAAACTATGAGAAATACTTGTTAGTGCAATTTTAGCGCCAAATTTAAATTTTTTTACAACATTTAGGAGTGAAACTTTAGCCATAGCAAGCGCCTCATGGATAGGAGATTGTATGACTAGCACCAAACCGTACCATTCAGAAAAATTTTCCACCCAAATATGTGAGATTCGCCTTTAGATTTGATAGGAAAAGCATTTACTATTAGTGCTTATGAGTGTACCGGTAGCATTTAGATTCTAGAACTTGCGTTAGTGATGCATTCTGAGACCGCTAGTGAGACTACATTCGTGTAGTAGGATTTACTACATGATAAGAGGCACTAGGATCACCCTTGTGTTAAACCCGTATCATAATTACTTGACCATTTAAGTCATATTACTTGGCTAGTTAAGTCAACTAATTTTTCCCACACCTTAGCGTTGTACTCATTTTTAGTACACGAAACCCCTAGTACACCCCTCCGAGCCTATCTTTTCGTTTCTAACTTTAAGCATTTTACTTAAAGGAAGAATTTGTTACACCCCACTTAAATATACACCCAAATCGCCTTAACCTTCCGTGTATGCACTCATTTTTAGTGCATTATTGTTATTTGTTTAAACCCTAAGTTAATTATCTAATTGATTACATGGTTGCTAAGTCGAGTCATATCCTTGTACATATTGTTTTGGGACGATTGGGACTCATGGGTAAAATACATATTTTATGGAGTAATGGGGAAGAACATCATATATTACCCCCGTATGTGCGTTAATCTTAAAAGTACTCCAAGTGTTTTGATTTTCTTAATTTGAGTCATTAGATTAGTTTATTGTAAAGTATGTAAAAATTCAAGTGTAAGGGGAACTTTCATTCCCTATGATGTATTATTTTGGATAGTATGGTAAGAGTGTATGCAAAAAAAAAAAAAAAAAAAAAAAAAAAAAAAAAAAAAAAATAGAAAAAGAAAAGAAAAAATATACGGAGTACCATCCCGTTTCATTCTATGTTTATTTTATGTTTTTGTTATTTTTCATTTATTAGCTTAAGTCGAGTCTAGTCTTGGCTTAGCAACGCCATATTGTACATGTAATTAACCAAGATTGTTAACTCGCCACCAGTAAAGACTGCCTATATCCAACAAAACCGTGTATTCCATATCCCTACACCTAACATTACAAACCTTTTAAAAGACCTCTTTGATAGTTTATCCTAGGTGCTTACGCCATGTGGTGGAGGTTTGATCCTTTCCCAAGCCTATGGTAATCTATTTTGCTATGACAGGTAGTGAGAGATATTTTCCATTTCCATATTTTGGTAAATACTAACTATGTTGTAAACATGATTGTTCTTGTGTTTGTGTGGCATTGGAGAAGTAAGAAGGAGGGGAAGAGAGGAACCTTGAGAGAAAAGTGAAGTATTAGATTGAGATTAAGTGAAGGTCCAACCCTCTCTACATGTGGAAAGGGGTATTTATACTTACAACATAAACGCCCACACCCGGGCTGTGGATCAGGCATACAGTGGGTGAAGACCCGTCCTTCTTCCACGGTGTTACTTAAACTAATACTAATTATCTAATAAACAAACTAACTACGAGCTAACTTAATGCTATTACAATCATTGGGTGACCGAGACTTTTACAGGAATATTTGTATTCCTAACAATCTCCCCCTAAGCGAGGTCACCTTTGAAATTAAGATCTTTGGTCTTTAAGCATTCTTTAGTCTTTGTAGCTCGTAGGATCTGATTCTTCACTTTTCAACACACTTTGTACTTCAAGCAAGCGAGCTTGTGATTTGAATTCCTTTGTGATGTGTGATCTTTTGAGCTTCTTTGAGATCATCAGCCAAAGTAAATCTCTAAGCTCATCCATAGTTGTATTGCCTTTATGTGATGTAGTGACTAATGACCATCATCCTCACACCCTTCCGTATCTGGAGACGTTGCATTGGAGTTTGTGGATCAGGAGACTTTCTCATCAGAGTTGCGGAAACGTTGTTAGTAGTCTCTCAACATTTGTTGTAGCAAGTCTCTCATCTTCAGTGATAGTGTGGAGGATGTGTGAGGATGAGGTATGGATTGACACGATTCAACTGGAAACTGCAGCCATCAACGCCATCTTTATATGTGTCCCTGAAATAAAACAGTTCGCAATAAAGATAGAGAACGAATATGGCTTTATCATTCGTTCTGCAAGGATAGACTACCCTCCGGTTTTGTGAAAACCGACCTGTGATCAGGTAGAGTCTCTTTAAAGAGGACTCTCCTTGACAGGAATTTCCAGCTTGTAGTAATGAACTTTCCAATGAATCCACTTTGGAATCTTCATACTTAGAATGTTCACATACCGAAACGTCTAAAGCAGACAGCACGATAGAGTGAATCGGTGAATGAATATTCACGGATTGATGAGAAATTGATTTATAGAAATCACTCGCGTGTCATATGATAAACATTTTTGAGACACGACGAGAGGTTTTAGCTTAGAATCATATTTCCATCAAAAATACTTTTGTTTGAAATATTGTACACAATCAATGTGCTCGAAAATTAGTATGTGAGCTCACTGAAGGTTTTTGCAAAAGTATCCGTCAATCCAGATCCTGGAACAAGTTTGATTCACTTTTGAATTGCACCATTGGTGCTTTCCAGTTGTCACTTGATCATTAATCCAAGACGGATCTCACATGTCACCTACCAAGAGCTTGAGAGATGTTCGCTCTAGAAGGATTTCCATCTTCATTGTGAATATTTTCATACCACTCGGATGTTCTGGCAATACCACAAGGATAATGCGTAGGACTCTGAATATATATCTTACTTTCCACTTTGTGTGAAACAATAAGCATATTTGGAAGTGTGTCATATTGAGATTTATGGATGATCTCATGGCTCTAGACTCAATAGTGCGTTTTGATCCACTCCTGGAGACTGGGGAGGCGTCTCCTGTTTTAGGTATCAACATAGCTCGCAATGAGCGGTCGATACATTGCACAGGGTTTCCCGTGAGAATGAAACAAGCTCTTTTAAAAGAACTTGAGTGGGTGAGAAGTTTAGTGCAGTGCGTCACTGGGTCAATGACGTCTTGTCTTCAATACCGGTGTTACCTTAGTAACCGCCAGTAGATTATGAAATGAACCCGGTTTCTGCCCTAAGGTTGAATATTTGGAGGGATATTTCTTTTCACCCTTTCTCATTTCATTTCTTTTTCATTCTTCAACCCCTTCAGTGCTTACCGAGACTTCACCACTAGAACCTTGTTGGGTTTGTTCCAGTCCTAGCTCTATCTCAGTCCGCACTCTTCCCTTTCTCACATTACTCCTTTTTTTCATAATCATTCCTAAGGACTTCTAATCTATCTATGGATTGTCCCTGGGAAGATCCTTCCAGTTCTGGTGGATCATGGGAATTCATACCTAACCCTAACCAGCCTTATAACTCCATGCATAAAGATAAATGGTCGGTCTTTGGTATAACTTCCAAAAACGCCGTTTGCTTCCCCTCAATAAGTGCATCGATATTCGAGAGTGTATAGCACATATGCGAGAGCCTTTTATTGAGTCTTAAAGATCACATTTGATTATCAGATTTCATATTTAAATCACATTCTCTCCCCCGATCAAAAATATCAAATCTCTCGAGATTTTTTTTTTATCTCAATTGATTTAAATAATGTAGAAAACTTTTGGGAGAGAAATGCGGTTAATATTTAATGTTTTCTGATAAAACGAACTTTTACTTGCTCCCCCACAAACTGTGAGGGAGGTTGTTATGTGTCAGATTTGAAGAGTTTGAAAAAGATTCAAAGTTTTAACGAAAACTCTTTGAAAATTTACTCATTCTGACACATAACCATCACAAATCGTATTGTTGTTTTTGTACAAAGTGGGGAGTTTTAATGATACATAAATTTTTTTGAAAATCATTCTCCCCCTCAATCAATGACGGATGTTTAAAACATAAATATGTTATGTCATTGGTTGAGTGAAAAATTTTATCAAAGATTTAGATTCAAGTTTACTTTCAATCAAAATCTCATGGTTCCACCAAGTTTTGCACAAATACTTTCCAGAAAGATCATAGAAGGGAAAGTATTTGGCGATAAAAAGAAGACTTCTCTTCTTTATCAAGAAATAATGCACTGAAACGTACATTAGATCGAGGAAACATGGATATAAAGTAATCCATGCCCAGGTGAACTTCACCCGGTAAAAGGAACAACCGTCTTTTTGGCGATGTGTTTTCCCTATTTTGAAAAATGGGTTGCTATCTGAAGTAATAGCAAACCATATTTTTGAAGTGCAGGTTGTAGCCTGAAATGACTACGAGCCATAATTTTAAGATCGGGTTGTAGCCTGAAATGACTACAAACCATAATTAAGAATGTTTTGAGATACGACATGTTTTTGAAAAGAACTTTATTTGAAACCGAAAAACTCTTGCTCAAGCATATGTATGATTCCGTGTCATTATTGAATGACATTGCTAGAAACATACATAATATTGATTATACAAGAGACATGTCGTGAGAAGAATATTTTTGTATTTTTGCAGTTTTTCAGATTTTTATGGGATTTTTGTAATTTTATATTTTTCTATTTTCTTTTTGTGTTAATATTATATACAAAGGATATGTGAAGCAACCCCTTTACTCCTCTTGATCTTCCTGAAGACAAATGAGATCCTTAGGGGTGAGACTCTTCATACCAAGGCGTGGGAGAATGAAGTGAAATCGGTCCCTAGAAAGTGCTTTGGTGAAGATATCAGCTAGCTGGAACTCAGTCCTCACGAAGTAAAGTTCCACAATTCCTTTCTCAACTTGCTCCCTGATGAAGTGATGTCGAATGTCAATGTGCTTAGTCCTTGAATGCTGGACATTGTTGCAGCAGAGTGCAATTGCACTTTTGTTGTCACAGTACATGGGAATCATGTTGCATATGATGCCATAGTCTGAAAGTTGAGATCGCATCCATAAGATCTGAGCACAGCATGATGACATGGCAATGTATTCAGCTTCAGTGGAGGAGATAGATGTACTCATTTGTTTCTATGATGACCAACTGACTAGCTTATTCCCCAAAAACTGTGCACCCCCAGATGTACTGCGACGAGTGTCTTGACATCCTACATAATCAGCATCTGAATATGCTGTGAGAGCCATAGAAGTTTCCTTAGGGTACCAAAGGCCCATGTGGATTGTTCCTTTAAGGTATCGAAAGACTCTCTTGACAGCTTCTAGATGTTTCTTGGTGGGTTTGGATTGATATCGAGCACATATGGAAACTGCAAATAGAAGGTCTGGTATGCTAGCGGTAAGATACATTAAGGAGCCAATCATGCTTCAATACATGGTTTGTTCGACCGGAATTCCTACATCATCTTCATCTAGTTTCGATCTTTCAATCATAGGAGTACCAACTGAATCACAGGAGTCGAATCCAAATTTCTTCAAAATTTCGTTGGCGTATTTGGATTGATTGATGAAGATGCCATTGGGATTTTGAGAAATTTACAATCCTAAAAAGAAAGACATTTGACCCATCATAGACAACTGGAATTCGAAACTCATCTCTTGGGAGAAACGATCACATTCTATGGGATCAGAGGAGGCAAAGATGATGTCATCAACATAGATTTGTACATGAAGAAGGTTTTTGCCCGTTTTTCTGGTAAAGAGTGTAGGATCAACAACGCCTTTGGAAAATTTGTTAGCCAGAAGAAATTTAGAAAAGGTGTCGTACCACGCCCTAGGTGCTTGCTTAAGCCCATATAGAGCCTTCTTTAACGGATACACATGATTAGGGCGTTCTGGATCCACAAAACCTTCGGGTTGAGATACATACACCACCTCTTTTAGATCGCCATTTAAGAATGCAGTCTTGGCATCCATTTGATAAACCACCATGTTTTGACTTGCAGCATTGGCGAGAAATATTCTTATGGCTTCAAATCTAGCAACAGGTGCGAAGGATTCTTCAAAGTCAATACCTACTTCTTGTCGATATCCTTTTGCCACAAGCCTAGCTTTGTTTTTCAATACATCTCCATGCTCATCAAGTTTAACCTTGAATATCCATTTGAGAGCAATGATCATAGCACAATCGGGAGGTGGTACTAATTCCCACACATCCAGTCGGTCAAACTCATGAATCTCGTCCACCATTGCAGTGAACCATGAGTGTTTAGACATTGCATCCTTGACATTTTTTGGTTCAGCTTTAGGGAGGACAAAATTGAAGAAGCACCACAATGCGTCGGTTGCAAGTTGCTTGCGGGTAGATACTGGAAGTGAAGGGTTTCCAATAATGTTGTCTATAGGATGATCATTGGTCCATTTTCTAAGGTATTCATGGGGTTGAGAATAGGGAACTGAGGTAGCTGTGTTGGATTCGTCGGAGGATGTTACCTCATTTGACGATTCAGGAGCAAAGATGTTAACAAATGACTCATTATCAGGTGGAGCAAAAGGATTTACTTCAGATGAATTATCTACAGTTGCCGCTCGCTGTACAGGTAAAGGTTGGACATTAGAAGTGGTAACCGATTAACTGATGGTGGGGGCTTCAGGATCCCATGACAACGAAGTGGATGAACCGTTATTATCAGCTTGAATATTCACCACCCCAGCTGGTGGTTGAACCACTGTAGCTTCAGGAGCATTCATTTGTTGAGGTTCAAAGTATTCATCAAACATTGGGTCAAACAGTTTCTTCCAATCTTCACTTGTAGGAGGTACAAAAGGAGCAGCAGGAGTGGGATTCTGTACAATCCTGGAACTAATTGGTCCAGGAGACAAAAGGTTAGGTACGGGTCCAGAACTTGATTGTCTAGGAACTGGTTGTTCAGTCAGCTCATCGAAAGTAACGTGGATTGTTTCCATTATATCTCTGGTACGTTTGTTGTAGTTTCCCCTTTCGCTCTGTAGCACAGCCAACGAAGAAACCAATGTCGGCCTTGGCCTTGAGTTTCCCGAGGTCTTCACTGTCATTAGTTGGATAGCAAAGTGCACCAAAAACTCGAAGAAACAAAAGATCGGGTTTTCTGCCATTAACCAGTTCATAGGGAGTCTTGCAGTGGAGAGGATGTATCAAGGAGCGGTTCTGTGTGTAACATGCGGTGGCAATTGCCTCAGCCCAAAGAAACATAGGAGCATTGGAGAAGATGAGCATAGTCCTTGCAGCTTCAACTAAGGTGCGATTGCGTCTTTCAACTACTCCATTTTGTTGAGGAGTACGTGGAATGCTCTTTTGATAACTGATGCCGACACCTTCATAAAATTGAGTAAGTTGTTTGTTCACAAACTCCGTTCCATTATCAGTACGAATGAATCTAACTGTTTTGTTGAGGCGAACTTGCAACATCTTGATGAGTTTGATGATGGTTACCGGAGCTTCATCTTTTGATCATAGAAACTTTACCCATGTGAATCGAGAGTAATCATCAACAATAACCAGCACATATTTCTTTCCATTGATACTTTGAATCCTCATTGGTCCACAGAGATCAATGTGAAGAGTATGAAGAACTTCCATGATTGAATTGACAGTCTTGGGTTTATGGGTGTGCTTTTTGCTCTTGCCCATTTGACAAGCGGAACACAAATGGTCTTTTTCATACTTAAGTCTGGGCAAGCCTCGAACAAGATCCTTACGTGTAAGTTCATTGATGGTACCGAAGTTCAAATGGTTTAAACGACGATGCCACAACCATGATTTGTTCTTGGAGGCTTTAGAAAGCAGGAAAATTGGAGAGGACCGTAGCATGTCTTCGATGGAGATGGTGTAAAGATTAGTGCCCCGTCTCCCCTTGAGAAGATCAACACCATCTAATTCTCTAACAAAACAGGTGTGCTTTCTGAAAGCAACTTCGACATCTGAGTCACAAAATTGACCAACAGAAAATAGATTGTGCCCAAGTCCTTCCATGTAGTAAACTCTAGATATCACACTGTCTCCAAAGACGTAATCACCATAACCCATTATAGATCCAAAATAGTCATTCCCAAATCTAACCGTACCAATAAACTTTTCCACGAAATTCTTGAGCCGCGAGCGATCTCCAGTCATATGTTTTGAGCAGCCTGAGTCCAAATACCAAAGGACGATTTGTATGACCTGCATTTGAAACCAGAAAATCGTAGATAACTGAAAAAGCTGGAGCCCCACAAACATTTGGGGTCCATTTGGTTAGCACACACAAATATTGGATTATCATATGTTACAGATATCTCACTGGAGTGTTCACATTTTGATGCACTAGAACTAGAAGTGATACTAATTGCTTCTATTGGGAACAGTCTACCAGTAGGTCTCCATTTCCTAATAGGCACAACCTTGGAGTTAGTGATCCTAGTCATTGGGCACTTTTCCCTTAGAGTGAATTTCCTTCCAGTAGGTTTCCATTGATAACCACATTAGTGAACACTTTTCCTGTTTTATTCCATACTTGTTTTACCCGTTTAACACTTGAGACATTCATAACTGGAGATTTCATAGTGGATTTAAGAAAGGACACAACACAAGCGTCATGATTACCATAAAATAAGCATTTGTTACAACTCTTACAAATAGCACCAGAATTCGAATTAATTACATCATTGTTAACACAAATGTTTGAATCAACTCGATTCCTTTCACTAAGCATAACTTTATTGTTCCTAGATGATTCTTCTACTTCCTTCATAGGTGTACTCTTTGCTGGCAAAGTCCTATCATTCTTTGTATTGCACTTAGGCTGTGACTTGCTAGCATTAGATACACCTTTTACTCCTATAGAAGCAATGACGGGAACATTAGTCTGATTAGTTGCTTCTTGTTTACCGGTAATCAAGATGGTGGATTGTGACATAGTTTGCGGAAAATCAAATGTGACATGCTTGTTGCCATTGTTAAGGTGTAATGCAAATGTCCTATCCGACTTGTTATCATTCTTGGGGCATGATCCTATAGCATATTCTAATAATTCCTGGGCTCTATTAGTGAGGAAGCAAGCACCAATAATAACATCATCAAGTGGTTTAGATATCCTCTCATCTTCAATGGTTTCTCTAAGTATGGACAGACAATCCTTAAGATTTCTAAGATAGTTGTTATGAACTAACTTATTGTTCCTAAGGGGAAGAGAGACATTCACAACATCGCACACATATTTCTTACAAGCATGTACATTGGAAATTGCATGATCACATGAAATGACGGGCATTTTACCCTTCACCATGGTCTTTAGATTCTCAATTTCATTTAACAAAGAGGTGACTCTTTCATTGTTTTGGTCACGTGTTATTTTAATAGACTCAAACAATTCTTTGTAACGTTGTTTAGCGTTAGACATTTCAGAACGAAGCCACTCATTTTCATGTTGTAATTCATTGAAAATGCCCTGTTTCTGAAAGTTTTGAGAATCTATCGACTTCTGGTAATTGGTATTGGTCACATCGCTTTTGTTCGATTTTAGTTGTGCAATTTGGACCTTCAATTTCCGAATCGTGTTTGAGTGAGCTTGAATTACTTCATCCTTTTTGGCTAATTCAAAACATGTGTCAAACTCAGGAGTATCCGAAGATGTCTTGACATTTGATATTTTTATGCTTTCTTCTAGATGTTGATATTTTAATTGTAGGTTTAGATTATCAACTTCTAGTTTTGAGAAATTCCTGACCATGTTATCAAGGTCGTCGTTTTGAATTTTTTCAGTAAGTTTGTAATTCTCCCCCTCAAGCTTAATTACACGATTCTGGAAGACATTCAAAGTAACCGACATTTCATGAAATTGTCGAGCAGATAATGCTGAGTCGGTAACAGTATAAAACACATCTTTTGCAATGTAATTTGCAATCAAATTTTCATTCATGATGAGAATGCTTTTCCTGTCAATTTCACTGTATTTGAGATCAATAGCTAATTGGTTACCCTCACTTTCCACTTCATCAAAAACCTTTTTCATTTGAGTCACATCATCATTAATGGTGTTTTTAAGGCCCTCAAAATGTTCTTTGAGAAGTTTAAAAAATGGCATAACTTCAGTTAGGTAACCCTGTTTTGTTTGCTCAAAACCCCTTTCCCCTTCTGTAATCCCTGTAGGTGTAATTCTCATTTTACAGGTTTTCTCAAAGTCGTTGAACAATTGACCTAGAACATATTACCCAATTAGAGTGTTACACTGTGTGGGAAGAGTGAAAGGTACGAGGTGCCTAGGTGAGTTCAGGGGGTAAATGGTTGGGTCAGCAATTCTAAACATAGTGCGTGTGTTACCTACAACTCTTTCAGCTTGCATTTTCTCAATGTCCATATTCCAAAACACTTTGTCAGGAAGAATTCTCTTTTGATGAACAAAAATGGCAGAGTGATTGTCATTCGCATAGTCATAGTGAAACACAATATTCTTAGCAATGCCTTTAGGATCCTTTAATCGTTCAGAAAGTTTTACCCTAGTTCTATCTTCTGCCTCATTAATGTGGTCATAGGATCGCGTATCAGGAGGGGCATGGTTAGGTTCAAGCATAGTGTTTGCATCATATAATGCAGGTTGTGCACTCAAACCAATTCTAAGGTATCTTGCTTTGGTCTTGGAGGCATCCTGTTCACTAAATTCATCACTTAGTTTCCTATGGTTTTGCATCATTTGAGCAGATTGAATGGTTTGGCCCTGTGTGTACAACTTATCTTCCAATTTATTTTTCAACATTTT
This sequence comes from Artemisia argyi, assembly GCA_030686995.1. NCBI lineage: Eukaryota > Viridiplantae > Streptophyta > Magnoliopsida > Asterales > Asteraceae > Artemisia > Artemisia argyi. Next base: position 22,538,060 of record CM060677.1, on the reverse strand, counting down.
GAGTTTTGAGAAATCATTTAGAAGTTTAGTTTCTTTATCTTTGAATTCGAGTTTGATTGAAGTCAAACCTTTTTGAAACTCTTGTTTTTGTTTGACGGTTTGATCCAATTGATTTTTTAAAGAAACTAGTTCCCTTTTCAATGTTTCTTGTTTGGAATTGTTTTCAGATATGTAAGTACGCAGTTGCCATTCCATTTTCTGCTCACGTTCATTCAGCTCACACTTTGCACGCTGCTCATAAATATTCACTTGATCCTTACGGGTGTTAATTCTAGTAATCAAGGAATCATCAGGGTTGTATATTATGTGCTCATATACCTCATGTTCACTAGAGTCAATAGACGGCATGTCACTTGGTACAACTGGCGGTCCATTGTCATTCACATACATTTCGTATGGGATATTATTGGTATTACCCATATTAGTGACATTTATGTTGACAATATTCTTGAGTTGTACCGAGTCACATGCCCCCTGTACAGTTGTAGGATTATTCAGATCGTGATTTGGAGATGTTGGTACCTCAGAGATAGCAAATGTGATGGATGAGTCAGGATGCTGTGAAGAGGATGCAGCTGCAAACAGATTACCCATGAAAATGGTTTGAGCAGTAGGTTCGTCATCTACGTCTGAGTCAAATGCATCACACTCTTTAACGTGAAATATATTCGGGTCATTAAGATCCATATCCTGACTAGGCTGATCATGCACATCAGCATCAAAGGTGTTCCCATCATTACCAGCCAGAAAGAGCAGAGCTTCTTCATCCAACACCATCCCATTTTCTTGTGCCTGCATCAGCAACATCTTGTCCTTGAAGTACTCAGAGTTTTGAGGACGTTTTGGAAGAGTGCAATTCCTAGCTATATGGCCCAACCCTCCGCAGTTATAGAATTGAGGCTACTTAGCTTGTGCTTGAAGAGCATTCCTAACTCTGTACTGCCCATTATCTATACCAGTATTTCTTTGGTTGAAGTTCTGTCTTCCCTGCACATTCTGCACCACCACACGACCATCCTCAATGACTGCCTAATTACGTGGATTAGATGAGATACTAAGTTGGTTGTTAGTAGATGGAAGTGCAGCCCTGAACTGTTGGACCAGTAGAGAAACTTGGTTGGAGAGATTATCAATCATCATGTCAGTGTGAGAATACCCAGAATCAAGTTGTGTATTCAAAGCAGATGGTAAGGGAGTTGAAGATTGACTATTGGTTAGGGGAGACCTGGAGGATGGTTGTGATGGTTGAGATTGATCATTTGAGGTTTGGTTAGGTTGTTGAACATTAGAAACACAAGCAAGAGATTCATTTGTTGCTGACGGATTGAGCTTTTCTCGCATTAGCCAATCATAAGCAGCATGTTTCTCATGTTGTTGGAGATATGCATAGAGTTGTTCACGATTGGTATGCCTGAGACCTTTGTTGAGCTTAACAGCTGTGACAAACCTATCCCATTCTGGTGCCATGTTATTCACGAATTTGGAATTAAGCTGTATATTGGGCATTGTCATCTGGATGGCTCTCATATCATTGACCAACTTGGGAAATCTGATGTAATAGTCTGTGATGCTTTCACCTGGGTTCATTTTGAAATGCTCAAATTCATCGTATAGCTGAGACTCACGATCTTCTTTAGTTAACTCAGACCTGCAAGAAGCATTTTGACATTATCCCAGACCGCCTTAGCTTCAGTGTTGTAGTTGATATGTTTGTAGACATCTTTGGGAAGCCCTTGAATGACGATATTCGATGCTCTGATGTCGGCATCATAGCGTTTCTTTTCTTCATCAGACAGCTCATTGTAAGTGCGAGGTATATCAGGACAAATTACGGCCGGTTGTTGATCAGTTGTTGCAACCGTGTCTCTAGTAGTACCCATTTGAAAGGGTCCCTCATCGATGGATTTCAAGATGTTAACCCCATTTTCCTTACCCAGACAATAAAGACGAATCTTTTGTGCCCATGATTCATAGTCAGTTCTGTTCAACATCGGAGGTCGGGTGTCGGGCCCAGCAGCTTGAATGTCATCAGAAGATGTCGACATCACAAAAGAGAAACTACCAAACCACAAAGTAAGAGATACTCGCAATGTAGAGTACTAGTCGCAGAAAAGTTTAACCGCAACTTGACCTAACCGTAGAGATAGTAAACCGCTGACAAGTAAACCACAGTAAACACTAATCGCAGGACACTAACCGCAGGACACTAACCGTAGAAAGTACCAAACCGCAGAAAACTCCTAGCCGCAGAATAGTTAAACGCAATTGACTAACCGCAGACAACTAATCGCAGTGACAATGGTCCAAAACTGTCACTATCCTTGCGTTTTGTTTGTATTCCCAAAATAGTAATCGCAGTCAAACTAACCACAGATTTTAGAAACTAAACGCAACAAAGCTATGTAACAGTAGACTTAACCACAAGATAGAAATTCGCCCAAAATCACCTCCAAACTTCAAATAGATTAAGGAAATAGTAACACAAACTAAACCACAATGTTCTACAAATATTAATGAACATAAAAGTACATCACTAACATGTATAACAACACAAGAGAAGATCAAACAAAGAGTTTTTACAAGAAAGTTACACCAAACTCACAAAACCACACAAATACCATCAAATTCGATTCTACAAGGTCCTAACATGAAACCTTGGCTCTTGATACCAATTGTAGAATACTAACTATGTTGGAAACATGATTGTTCTTGTGTTTGTGTGGCATTGGAGAAGTAAGAAGGAGGGGAAGAGAGGAACCTTGAGAGAAAAGTGAAGTATTAGATTGAGATTTAGTGAAGGTCCAACCCTCTCCACATGTGGAGAGGGGTATTTATACTTACAACATAAACGCCCACGCCCGGGTTATGGATCAGGCATACAGTGGGTGAAGACCCATCCTTCTTCCACAGTGTTACTTAGACTAATACTAATTATCTAATAAACAAACTAACTACGAGCTAACTTAATGCTATTACAATCATTGGGTGACCGAGACTTTTACAGGAATATTTGTATTCCTAACATTGTGATATTACTTTATTACACCCGAGAGATGTGAGTATCTAAACACTATTTGTGAGGTGCTATTGTATGACCTCCGTGCTTGTCTATGGTCTTTAGTGGAACGATTATTTGTTGTAATTACTTTTATATTAGTGTTAAATAACCCCTAACTTGTATTTTGACTAGAATAAAAGCGCATTTGCTTGAGGACAAGCAAATCTCAAGTGTAAGGGTATATGATGAGGTGAAAAATGAACCACTTTTAGGGGGTCATTTAAGCCCGGAATTGAATTTATTTGATCAAATATTGCCCTAAATCGTTCCTTTTGTGATTTTAGGTACTTTGGGAGTGAATTCTGGAAAAGGAAGCAATTCGGACGTTTTTGGAGCATAAAAGTGAAGAAAACGGCAAAGACTTGATTTTCCAAGCTGAGAACAGTACCTGACGGCATCAAGAGGAAGATCCTGACGGCGTCAAGAGTAAAAACCATGACGACCCAGTGCAAACCTGACGGCGTCAAAACAAGGGCGTCAAGAGTTAATTTGGTGACGGCCTGCATAAGGAGAATACATGACGACGTCAGACCCAGATCTAGGCAGTCCGAGAAACTATTTGGCGGCGAGATGACGACGTCAGACATTTGTTCTTGACGCCGTCACCTATCAAACTCTATATATAGTTTTCTATTTTTCATTCATTAAAAAGAGGAACTTGTGTGGAGAAAACTAGGGCCGAACTTTGTAAACCCTAGGTCATATTTTACAGTGTTTTCAAGGGTTTTCACCCCTTGAATCATTTCATGTTCTATTGAGATAAGTCTTTTCTTAATTTAATCAATATGTCTATTTGTTGGTTGATTATATCTTATGCTTGTCTTAATTCCAACATGCTAGGCTAGATCTATCTTGTGTTTGCTTAGATCTAATGAAACCTAGATGTTAATTATGTGTTGATTACTTGTTTATGGTTGTAATGGATGAATGATTTCAATGTTTGGCTTAAGAAAACTGGCAGATCTCCATTGTGTAACATGCTTGAACGTCTTAGGAAACATGAACCGATGTGTACTAGGTTTTATTGGTTGTATTTAATGCATGAGCAAATTCTAGTGATCCCATGTTAGGAGCTTCTTATCCGGCTCGACATAGGAGTGAAGTAGGCGCTCATAGGATTGGGGAAGTAAGTACGCCACCCCATGGTATTAAGGAATACAATCCGTCATCCATGCTACTATAACAAGTAATTAACATGTAAAAGATATCTAGGGAGCAGTGAAATCTAAGTAAACACAATTCTTCCACATATTGCTCACAAATTTAGCATAATTTAGTTTATTTTCATTTCTAGTATTTTATTTTTATTGCATCTTTAGTATTGGGTTAGTTGACTAGCAACTAATTTTGCCAAACTCCTTCAAACCCGAGATTTTTACTTGCTTTCATAAAAATATAAAAATACAAAAAGAATCATCCCTCATCTCTAGACCTAGTCTTTAGGTTTTCTAATCCTAGCAACACTATTCCTAGCTGAACGATCAATCCCCCGGTACTTGTCATTATACTATACTACATCGATCGGGTACACTGCCTGGTGGGGGTTGTAAGCTTCTCTAGATCCCTCGAGAGGTAAAGCCTGGTGCAAACCCCACGCATCATTAATTCCAAAATCGTATAAATATGATCAAATATTGCCTAAAATCATTTCTTTTTGTATTTTAGGTACCTGGGACAAGAAATCTGAAAATTGATACTTTTTGGACGTATTTGGACGAAAAAGTGAAGAAAATGACGAAGTCGTGAAAAACCTGTCAGACTTGGAGATTTGATTGCGTCACAGGCTACAACATGACGCCGACCCTTTTTATGAAGCTGGATTTTTGGTTCAAGTTTATCAAGTGACGCTTCCGAGGAATTTAGAAGATTCTACAACATGACGCCGTTAGGTACAAATCGGAGATGGGAGTCACGTGTTAAGCTAGAAAGAGATAGCCCAGAAGAATTTACAAGTGACAACCTCAAGACATCTATGATGCCGTCATAATGGCAACTTGCACAAGACAAAACATGATGAGTCTTGTATTATACATTTTTTTACCCCCAATATTATGTGAAATATATAATAAATAACCATGTTATTAGGACTTTTGGTACTTAATATGAAAATATATGTGCAGGACAATAATTTGGAGGAAAGTACGAGAAACGCATGAAAAGGATGACTTTATGGACATATAAGGAAAAAGACATAGTTTGGACTAAAGCACGCCGCTTATAAGGAGAAAGAGCGCCGCATACGGGTGCCCTTGGTCAACTATATATACATGAGTCAAACATGAAGAGCGTCGATTATATATTATAAAAGCGCCGGTTACGCGAAACAAAGCTCACCGGTTTTACACCAAAGGCTCAGCATACTTCACATGACAGTTATATCTTCTACATTAATGAGCTACTTTAATGATGAGACTGATCATTTGCTTGTAATAACTGATCAGGGACGTGCTAGGGTTCCATTTACACTATAAATAGAGGCACAAGTCATGACTCTAAGACACACCACAACAAAGAAACACACTTGATCATTAGAAGAAGTTTAGTAGTGGTTTACACCAAAACCACTAGCTAAAACCGGAGAAACACTTGGAGAACGCAGTTGGAACGTGAACACATTTGGAAAACTCGGTATAATGACAACATCACTTGTTTACTTATTTTAGTTTTACATGAATATGGAGTAGTACTTTTATGTTTGTTAGAGGCATCTTTGCCATGAGTTGAAACCGTATATGTATTATGACTATCGAATCTATCTTTTATTTATTTGATATGTTATCGTTTAGGCTCCTATCGTATGTATTGATTGGTCATTATAATTGTTTACAGGTCGAAAGATGCAATTATATTGATTATATTATGAATCGTCTGTCTATAACGAGCCATTGCTATACTTGTGAGAATTAGATAGTAAAGCATATGATAACCTCAACCATAACATGTTTAAAGACTAGCCTCACGTCTAGCGACTTGGTTAGGAGAAATGCATACTTGATACTTCATGCTTGAACCATACTTTATGCACTTTATGTATCTAGGATCATAGGCCGAAAGGAGATTCTTTTACATCAAGGAGATATATTAGTTTACATGATCACCGGTCATGTTTTACTTATATGCTTTGTCCAAGTATTGTCTATAATACACATGCTCATTCATCATATTTGTTCAGCCTTTAACAAACATACTTTTAATATCAATTGGGAAAACATTTCAAAAATCTTAAATCCAACAAAAACGGTTTTAGTGATAAGTGACAATCATTGGAATCTAATTTTGTTATCTTTAGCTAACTATAAGAACAATCACCTCTCTTTGGACGACCTGGTCTTACCTCAAACCTTTACTATAAAAGGGGCTTATACTTTACCCATGTGTTTATGAATTAAGGAAATGGTAAAATTAGTCATATAAATTTAAAGCTTTCTAAACACATCAAAGTTTTTGGCGCCGCTGCCGGGGAGGTTAGATTTGATCATATTTTTAGTTTTATGCATTTTGTGAAAAGAAAAAATTACTTAATTCTTGTTAAAGTTTTGAAAATTTTCATTTCTGAGACACAATGTGTAACACCCCCATTTTTCACTGATCGCAGCGGATAAAGTGTTTGGGGTATTACTTCATAGAATCACAAATACAGTAATAGTAAATGACTCGAAAAGGATGTTTTAAAATTTTAGTTATCATTCATAATTATCAGAGTTTTAGTTATAAAAGATATACTTTTATTTTTGATGAGGTCCCAAAAATCTAAGAGTTAGGTTATGTTTGAATGATAACCATGAAAAGTCCTCCGAGTTGAGTACCTCCTTCTGCCATGGATCAATAGAAGTAATATACCTAGAATACATACTTAAAAACTCAACACTAGGTGTTGAGTGAGAATCATAGGTTTAGGGGTTAGTGAATACAAGATCCCTGGGTTTAGTTGTTACACCCATCTGGGAAAATGTAAGTTTTGTGATAATTGTGATGCATGCACAATTATCAGGAGTGTAGTATGTTGCACTAAGCTCATGAATCACACCTTAACGATCCAGGTCATGTGGGCTGTAGACCCAATATGAGGGGATAGAAGGATAACTTGCCAAAGTTATTCCTTGAGTGGATTCAAATATGGTACTTATTGGTACCACCTAGTGGGGTGTTAATACCAACGGGAGTTGTCAAACTCCAATAGATCTATCAACTATATTAGCGTTCGCGTGGGTAAAATATCCCGAACGATTAGATTCATGAATTTTGGTTATGTAGTGGTGGCAGTTAGTTTACTCGTGCAAACAACCAAAGAAAAAGACTTGTATTCGGTTTTAAGTAAAGCATTTAGCATGTATCCCCCTCACAGGGTTTATAAAGCATTTAGAGTGAAAGCATTTTAAAAAGTATGAGGCTATGAACTCACCTGGGTTTAGAGTAATCTAAGTGATGCAAATAGTGACTCGGAAACTAGACCGCCTTACTCACGTATCCTAGTATGTTTTTGGTTTTGGATGTATGTCAAGCTTTAGTTATCATGTTTATGTTTCTCAAGTTATTGTTTTTAGGTTTTTTAATGTTTTATATATAACATAACACCGTTTAGGCCATTGTAATTCAGAAGTATATGACTCCTCACATGAAGTTCCCTACTATTATATTATGTTATCAACATAATACCATTCGAGCCATCATAATTCAGAAGTTAATACTCCTCATACAAAGCTCTCTATTATTGAGTTATGTTGTTATTAGGGTTTAGTTATAATCATATCACCGTTCGGGCCATCATATCTCAGAAGTATATGCAATAATCGTTCGAGGAGTCTCGACACTTTAATTCGTAAACCCAACAAACTCGTCAAAACGAAATATCCACATGGTACTCCTCGCATGAAGCTCCCTAGTATTGTGTTATACTTATAACTTTATTTAGGTTTTACACTTATATGATATTTTCACTTTTTACCCTTATAGTATTTATATTTATGTTTTCTACCCTAAATTTATATTACGTATATTACTTATACTAATAACTATCTATACTTGGCACAACTAGTCCCTAGACTTCTATATTTTAAGTAACTAACCTAAGACACTTAAGTTTTCTATATTTACCATTTAGACCTTTAACTTTATAAAATTTATGTTTTTAGCCCTTTTTATTTTATACTTATTTTAATATCTATCCTAGGGTTTTAATATTATGAAAAACTAGTCCTTACACTTATAACTTCTAGGAAATGTCAAAAACAGTCCCATAGACTTTATAATTTCAGGAATTTACGATATATACACTTATGCATGTAAAGTTTTGCAAAACTAGTCCTAATATGCATGTAACTTATATTTTATCTAGCAACTAAGTTTTCTATCTTATGTTTTACTTATTTTAACTTATCTAGGTTATTTATAACTAGTTTATGACTTAAAGTAATGACTTATAGCATGCATGCAAGTATACGACTTAATCTAGGGTTTTAAAATGTAATCTAACTAGTTCTAGCATTCAAGGCTTAGGCAAGGTGTCCTATGGGTTCTAAGGCAACCTAAATCTATCCTAAGACTAAACGAACGCTAAATATACTAATATGTAAGACTTACTTGGCTAGGGGAGGGTTTACGTGGGTTTTAGGGTTTTCTAGGGCTCGTATCGACTCACACCACAACACAACTCGACCAAAGCTTAGCTACTCGACTTCTACTGCTTCTAAAGGCTTAGTACTATGGAAATGTGAGGTAGAGAGGAGAGGGAGAGGTATGGAGAAGAAATGAGGGTGGAGGAGAGTATTTATAGGCTCGGTAGGAGTAGCTAACAAGAAATGGGGTGTTTAGGTGTTGAGTAGGGGGAGGGGTGAGCAAGCAAGGCTAGAGGTGATCATGGAGGGTCTAATGGTGATGAGGACGAGCTATGGAAGTAGCTAGGGGCGGAGTAGGTCGGTTGTGGTGGTGGAGAGCCGTGAGAGGCGTTTTGGTGGTAGTAGCTTACAAGGAGGTGATGCATCTCCTTGCTTGGGTGCTTTGAGGTTCTTGAAAGCTGCTTCGGGTGTTTAGGGGTGGTTTAGGGTGATTAGGGGTGGATTAGTGGTGGTTTAGGGGAGGTTTAGTGGTGGATTAGTGGTGATTAGTGGTAGATTAGACAAGTAGGTGATGCACCTACTTGTATGGGTGCTTTGAGGTGTTAGGATGTGTGCTTGGGTATGACTAAGGTGTTAGGGTGCTAGGTTGAGGTATTGGAGGTGCTTATGTTTAGGTTTTACCTGTTTTAGTTAAGTTTAGACCTAGTTCTACTTATTAAGTGGTTATGGTTTTTCCTAAGGTTTAGTGCCTAAGTTAAGTTCCTAAGAGTGTTTAGAATGAATAATCCTAATACCTAATGGGTTTATTCTAAGTGAGAGTAACTTATGAGAAAGGTTTAGGAAGGTTTGACCTAGTTTTGTAACATGAATGACCTAAGTGTGTTCAGTGAGAGACTAGGGTTTATCCTATGGTTTAGTGCCTAGACTATTGTCCTATGAGTGTCTAATAACTATTGCTAAGTTCTAGGAGGCTTATACTAAGTGGTAGTGATCTATGGGGAAGTTTTGGGATGGTTTAGACCTAATTCTAGTTAACTATGACCTAGTTATGGTTTTGGGCTTATGGGGTTTGTATCTAAGTTCTAAAGGGTTTATTCTATAGCCTAATGGCCCTAATATATCCTAATATTCCTAAGGAAACTCATACTTAAGCCTTGGACACATTCATACTAGTTAAACTAAGCATATAGGTTCAAATAAGCACATACTCCTACTTAAGTTTTAGTTAGTGTTTATTAGGGTTTTGTGTTATTTTTAGTGTTTTAGATTGGTGAATTACTTATTATGGTGTTGTTATGATTTTATACTTGACATACCTGGTGTTTATAGGATGTGAGTATTGAGTTATTTGGCTTGTGTAGATACGTGAGCAAGTCTAGTAAGTCATGCAAGTAATAATGCATATAAAAAGCAAAAATTTACCTGTGAAATACCTACTATAGGAATTTGTAATGGGAATGATAGTAACGGGTGTTTGTGGGTTGTTATACAAAGAGCGCCGGTTTTTCAGATAAAACCGCCGATCAAATGTTACAGTAAAAGAACAGTTTGATTTGATTTCACAAAACCCCAAAAACAATCTTGTATATTGCTTTTTACTGAATTTGAGCACATAGGACTCATGTTTCTTGTGTTTTTACTGTCTGAATTAATGAATGAGTATATAATGCACATTGAAATAAAAAATACAAAAATATTTTGTTTTTACTCTTTAATTATTTTCTTGCAAATGTTCTACTGATTGCTCTATTGAATGAAATGATAATTGTAATATGTTTCCAATTATTATATGAATTTATGAATGATTATATATCTTATGAAGAACTGTTAAAACCCATAAACACGCTGGTTTCATACCTAAACCCGCCGAACTTCTAGAGAATTTCTAATAAAATGGCTACAAAGTCACGTAACCGCCGTACTTTTATTAAAACTCGCCAAACTTTTTTGCAAAAATCTTTACAGAAGACTTATTTCTTTTCCATGATGAGTAAAAAGATGCACATCTTGACATATATCAGTTATATGGGGTTATTGGAGTATGATTATGTGCTTATAACTTATTTGACTAACCTACTAATGTTTTGTTATGCTGTAATACATTAGAAATGGAGAAAAAATCAAACTTAGGACCAATGAATGATGAGAAAAACCAAGTGGAAAACAAGGACACTTGGCAAGGAGAAATTACTTTTGAGGTTACAGCTGATAACAAGGAAGGTGAACAAAGGGTTCATATCTTTAATAGGATGGAAATTGAGGGATGCTACATGAAGTTCATTACTCCCTGCTTTGTTGAGAACAACTATGCTCATGATGTTGTGGCTGATTTGGATTAAAGCAAGAACTTGCTTTCAAAGGAATTGATGAAGAGATTAAAAGTTAGCATTGAGGAAAAGGAAGATGGTAGAAAGGAGGTCACTAAGAGATTACTAGTGCAAATGAATAGGGACATTTTCTTTGTTGAATTCGATGTTAACCCCAGTGATAATGAATGGGAGCATAGTGTGATCCTAGGAAGGGATTTTCTGGAACAAACCAAGGGAATCATTGACTTTTCCAAAGGTTTACTTACCCTTCACCCTGACACTAATGTACTTAGAAAGAGTTTTTGGAGAATGAATCCTTATGCTCCTGAAATGAATGAGAAAACTAAGGTATTTTTACTTCATAGGATTGGAAATGGAAGTGAAGTTGGGGAAAAATATGTAACACCATGCTATATTGAGGGATTGTTTGCCTCAGATGGAATTCTAGAACTTGACCAAGATAAGAACTTCATTTCTCAAGAATATGTGGTCAAGCTTAATCTGAAATATGAGGTTTTAGAGAATGCGGATAAGAAAATTGATAAGAAGTTGTCTATGAAACTGGTAGGAAAACTATGGGAGATTACATTAAAAAAACCAAAAGCTGTGAGCTAGAGTTCTATGTTAACCCTGAAGAAGATGATGTGGAACCTGATGTGATATTAGGAAGAGCCTTCATGAAACATACTAGAAGCATAGTCAACTATCAGTATGGAGAAATCACTCTTTGGGCAGAAGTTAATGAGGAAGGAGAAGTTGATCCTAATAAGGAAGAAATTTCAACAACATCTGATACTTCTCTTGACACCAAAAGGAAGCCATATTGTTCCTACAAGCTGGGTGACATCATGTCACCAGAGCATTTTACTACCTGAAACACCAATGTAACACCCAAAAATGGAGTTGAAACAACGCTCCTTTCTTAAACTTTTATTTCTATGTTATTTAACAAATTTTGAATAAATTGTATCTCAAGCTTATGCTTGATGAGTATGCCTCGGATAAAGAGATGAATGTGTAAGGAATTATTGAAGATACTGCTGACAGGTTCCTGCGGAAGGCTTAGTGACTTTCTGCTGATGACTGGTTCCTGCAGATATTTAGAGATCCTACGGATAGAGTTTAACCGTGGATATAACTTATGTATTTTAGGACAAGATATGTAGAATATCTTTTATTAGTTTTTCATTATTCGTTTCTTGTAAGAAAGGTTAGGGTTTCCACTAGTATATAAGGAACCCTAGGTCATTGTAATAAACACAAGTTTTTAGTACGAAGTTTTATTAATATTATCGATCCATAGAGGATCAAGTTTAGTATACGTTTGTTTTTATATTCCGCATAATTACAAGCTCACAGAGATTATCTAACTTAGTCTAGCTAGTGATTACATTAGTTGGCTAACGATCTATTGGCTCGTGATCTATCAAGGTATAGATCCCTACAAGTGGTATCAGAGCCACTAGATACTCTCTGTAACCTCTACACAATCACATAACTACTCAACCAATACCTATGGCAGACAAACCAGGTGGTGATGTTGCTCTCTCTGAAGCAGGCTCTCTCACTCAACAACTACAACAAGTGGCCTTCTCCAACAGCAATGCAAAACTTCCTTTTCTTAGGAAGGATGAGTATGAAATCTGGGCCATGAAGATGCAGAATTGGATTGCAAGTGTTGATTATAACCTCTGGAATGTTATACTCAATGGTTGTCGTCCTAAAAAGCAAAGTGTTGATGCTAATGGGAAAGTTACAATATTGGAACCTGTTTCTGCTGAAGAAATTCTTGTTATTCAAAGGGAAAACAAAGCAAGAACCATAGTGCTGCAGGCAATCCCTGATGACCACATGGGAGATTTTCATTCCATGACTGATCCAAGAGAAATCTGATGGGCCATAAAAGCTAGATTTGGTGGGAATGAAGAATCAAAGAGAATGAGAAAAAGTATGCTGAAGATGGAGTTCCAAGAATTCAAGATCACTGAAGAGGAAGGTCTTCACAAAGGTTATGACAGGTTTCAGAAGATTCTGAGTCACTTGAATCAGTTGCTGGCCAGACCTGACAATGAGGAGGTGAACTCTAGGTTTCTAAGAGCCTTGCCTCCCTCATGGTCTCTGTTGAGTATATCATTGAAAACCAAAGGTGGCTTGGACTACCTCACCTTTGATGACTTGTACAACAAACTCAGAGCTTTGGAAGGTGACATAAAGGGATTCTCTCCATATGCAGCAACTCCTTCACAATCTGCATTTGTCAGTTCTAATTCAAACTACATGCCACATACCTATACAAGTCCATCCTCAGCACCACAGGTTTACTCAAGTCCATCCACCCAAAGCCAAAGTCTTCCAATGACCACATTGTCTTTTTCAAGTGCTAATCCAATAAGTCATCCAAAGATTAGCAATGTAATGGAAGATGTACTTCATTCATTTGTTGCTGAAGTTGATAAACAGCAATAAATAGCCTATGAAGATTTGGAGCAGATTGATAAACTTGCTTTAGAAGAATTGGACTTAAAGTGGCAAATGGCTATGCTATCTCTCAAGGTTGGTAAAAAGCTCAATGTTGAAGGAAGAGATGCAGCTAGGTTTGATAGAAGGAAGGTGAAGTGTTATGCTTGTGGAGAATTTGGTCACTTTGCAAGAGAATGCACAGCCAAGAAGGGTGAAGCCAGTACCAGGTATTCAACATACAAGAAGAAAGAAGTGGAAGCTGGAGAATCAAAGGCCTTGATCACTGCTATAGATACTAGTGTGGACTGGAATGAGCATGATGATGATACAAGCAACTCTCCTAAAATCTCCTGCATGGCTAGCTGTGATGATAGCTTTGGTCTCATGGGAATCTCTCCTCAGGTATCTACTTGTGCTTGTGATTGTGATTCTAAATATACAACTCTAAAAGAAGCTTATGATGATATGAAACCAAAATATAATGTTTGTTTTATTGAAGCTGCAACTTATAACGAAGCTTTTAAAACTTTAGAACAACAAAAGGTGTGGTTTCAACAAAATCAATTAGCTTATGAGGAAAAGATTAGAGTTTTAAGTAGAGATTTAGAATGTGCTAGCAATGAATTGAAATTTTCTGAAAAAGAAAAAGCTAGAATTCAGTCTGAGAAAAATATTTTGCAAGAGAAACTGGATAAAGAAATAACTAGGCATAAAGAGTGGCTAGTTTCAGGTGATAAATTATCTAGGTTGCTCTACAGTAGTAAGTCTGTTACTTCTGAGATAGGTCTAGGGTTTAAGAAGTATGTAGGTCCAGAAGCTAATCACTATTTAGATAAGAAGAACCATAACTATTCTATCCCTGTTAATTATCTAAAAAAAGGTGAGATGCATGCTGTACCAGGACCTATCAGAGGTGTATTTATGCCTACCACCAAAACTTCTGACTTTGATGGTTCACACCATCTCTTTGGTAAAAAGTCTAAAGACTTGCCAAATAAGTCTGAAGACTGTGCATCCATAGGAACCCCTAAACCCACATCCCATAAGTTTGACTCACTAGAATCAAAGGAAACCACTGGCATTAGGATCAATGACTCCCCTGACACTAGAAGTATATCTAGTAATGATTCTAACACTTATGTCTCTTGTTCTTCCAGGGACAAGACCTTAGAGACCTCTAGTTATGCCAGCTGTGATTCCAAGACCAAGTTAGACTCACCCAAGTCCTCAACAAAGATTTCTGACAAGTCAACCTACAAGTCTGTAGACTCTGGGGTTGCTGCTGATGAAGTTCTTTATCAACCAGCCTCTTCTGAAGACTTGTTATTTACTTCTTATGAAAACAATTCCTTTCAGTATTTACAAAACAATTTTGTTTCTGATGTTTGTTTGAATAATTCTATGTTTAATAAGATATCTTTGGATTTAATAAATCTTATAAGAAAAAGAAGTGTTTTGTTTCTGGTAGCAAGTTGCATTTAATTAAGGATTGTGATTTTCATGAAAAGAGGATGGGTGTTTCTGCTATTAACAATAGACCTAGACATAAGTGGACTAATACCAAACCCTCACTAGCTCCACAGGCCAATTATCATGTCAGCAGAATGTATTCCACTCCAGCTGATTGGCCTGTTTATTCCAATAGGTCTGTTTTTAATAATAGATATATGAATGCCAATCGAAATAGATATGGATCTCAACCATTTATTGGTGCTAATTGATTGGCTCCAAACGGTCAACCTAAACTGACCACGGATGGTCAACAAGGTCAAACTGCTCAGAGTCAATGCTCCGCGGAAGTATAAGGTTTCCCCGGGTCGTTATGTCCCGACGAGGTGTGAATGGTTAACAAACGGTTTCGTGATCGGGTGAATTTGGACAGAAAAAGGTTTGAGTGAGATTAAACTAAGGAATATACAAAGAAATAGCTTAAATGAGCTATTTGAATAAGACTGGAAAGATGGAAAACCCAGAAATGTTTAAAACTTAATAACGCGTACGTTCAGTTTAAAGTAACGTGAACGTACAAAATAAAACGCGAGTTTTAGTAAAATAAAATACTTACAAAGATGAAAATCACATTTTTACAATCCTAATAATAAAAGAAACTTTTTAGAAAATTAAAATTAATTTTTTTACTATTTAATTAATTATTATTAATTAATTACTATTTTCTAATTACTTATTAACTATTTAAATTAACTTAAATTAAAACTAATTATGAAATTACACTAAAAATATAAAAAATAAATTTGGAAAAATCTAAAATATTATAAAACTAATTTTCAAACTTAAAATATATTTTTCCTACTTTTTATATAATTATTATTAATTAAAAACTAATTATAACTATTTAAAAATACACTAAATAATAGGAAAATGTAAAATAAGCCTAGAAAAATAAAATTAAAACTTAGAAAAATCTAAAATAATATAAAACTAATTTTAAAACAGAAAATATATTTTTAAGACTATTTAAATAATTACTATTAATTATTAACAAATTATTAATTAATAAAAACTAATATTAATTATTAAAAATACTAAATGAAAAGAGAAAAATATGAAAAAATTACAGAAATTATTTTACAACTACAGGAACTTAGGAAAATTATAAAAACAGAAAGTGCTTAAGGAAAATAAGCACTTAAGCAATAAGCTTCTTAAATAGAAGCTATCACTTTAGGAAAATTTGGCTTTTTTTTGAGTTTTCTTTTTACAAAACTACTTATACACTAATTATATGGAACTTTAATAAAGACAAAAATTATAAAACCTAGAAATAAGCAATATGGAGCTTATGAGTTCCAACAGCCAAGCTTTTGGCTTGTTTTTGGAATTTGAAGCTTGAATAAGCTTCAAATAAGCTTCACACAGTGAACCAAAGTAAAATTAAGATTGGTATAAGCTAAGTAATAGGAAAAGAGCAAAAAGGCACAAAAGGATTCATAAATAAGCTTGAAACAAGTAAATAAGCACTTCCTTATTACCTTGTGAACCAAACACCCTGCAAGCACCTAAATGGGCTGGATAAGCTTATGTAATAAGCTGTAAAAGTCACATTAGGCACTGGAGTAGCAAGTTGGAGTGTTAAGGCTTCCAGAAATCCAAAACTCTTGGGGTGTGGTGTACTACTGAGCTTATGAAGGGCTTATGAAAAAGGGCAAATGCACTGACTGGGTCAGTGTATTCTGAGAAATGGACAGATATGCAAAGGGCTAATTGGCTTATCAAATAAGCTGAGAAGGTTAAATTAAGCTTTAAACCTACAAGACTTGCTGCTTAGCTTCACAATGGTCCAAATAACACAAGCTTATGTTTACAAGAGAGCTTTTTATGAGCTTGAGAAAAAGGCTCAACTACACTGATTGCTCAGTGTAGTGAGTAAGTTTGAGCAAAATAGAATAGCATAATAAGCAGTGATAAATAGCAATACATGGAAAAACAAAAGCATGAACAACAAGTCACCCAGAAGAGCTTCTTGAAACCACAAATTAAACAGGCTAAAACCAATTAATGAGGCTTGCACAAGCTTATGAAACTGACTAGGAAACCTGTGTACAGGGGAGCTACTTCCCCTGGAAACTACTTTAAGCCACTAATTTAGGTAAGAGAAAAATTTCCAAAAATAAGCTGAGGTTGGAAATCAGCAGTCTAACTGGTAGGCTTCAACTAGAAAAAAGTTTCAAACCTTAACTCTTAGTACAAAATTCATAGAAATTCGTGCAATATTTGGATTTTTCCTGAATTATGCCTTTTGACTTTTTGATATTAACTCCTAAGTTGACTAAATTGAATTTCCAATGACCCCTAGTGACTCAATAAGTTGTTATAAGTGTTAATTAGATTGAATTAAGCTCTATAACTAACTTGTGAAGTGGTATGATGAGTTTTGAGGTTCTAAGTTCCAACAATGAACATAAAATGGTGGGTTTAAAGAGATTATTGACTTTCTGCTTTAATCTACCTGTTTATATGCCTAAGTCATCAATAAATACCCTAATGCAAGATGATGAGACAGGAAACAAGGCATATAAAGGGCTAGCATACACCAAATGAAGTTAAACCAAACACCCCTATATAGGCAGTTGTTAAGCAATTTTCAAGCAACAAAGGCTACTTAAGCCTCAAAAGTGATGGACAAGGACTCTATCAGCTGTATTATGATTATTTAGACAGAAAATATTCAACAGTAAGCAATCTCTACTAAGCAAACACAAATAAGCTATATAAGCTAATCATGAGACAGTTGCATTCAAGCTTGATGAGGACTAAATTCTAATGAAACAATTAGGGTACATATTACATTCTAAGCAATACATGACTGAAATAAGCACATCTAAACACCAACTAAGCACATTGATAAGCTAAAGGCAGACAAGTAGTTGATAAGCTAATAAGCAGAAAAGAGAAAAAATTGCAGAGTAATAAAAGAAAACTTAAAGTTGTATTGAAACTGAGTTTAAAAGAGTAAAAGACTGGAAATTAAACTAAAAAGTAAAGATTACACTAATTGTTAAACTAAATTACATTAAAAGCTAATTTATATCTAAAATCCTACTCTTCTGGCTCAGCTCCATCTTTTTCTATATATATTGACCCTCTAGGGTTTTTAGACCCACTTGAGCTTTTCCCACTTTATTTGAGGACCCTTGGATGAGTGAGGAGCAATCCTAACCTTTGAACTCCTTTTTGGCGCCAAAATGCCCACATGGCAGTTGGGGATAACTTGGAGAGAATTAAGGGGCATTAAATGAAGTTTGGTTAGTAGTGGGGTTGGAGGGGACAAAGGATGGGAGTGGTAGCAGAGGGTGAGGAGGGGGTGAAGTGTTGGTTTGGAGTTGCAGTTGCAAGTGGTGAGGGTGAGTGGTGGTCAAACGGTTGGTTTGACCGTTCTAAATAATAAAACGGACGGGGTTTTATCTTTGGGTGGTTTGGGCTGAAAATAAGGAGTGGGCTGGGGTGTGAGATGGGCTGAGGGTTTTCTTGCTGGATCAGATTTGGATCAGGGGTGGGATTGGGTGTTTGTTTATTTAGGGTCCATATGGCTTAGGTATATAATCACAAGGACCATGTATGTAATTCTGAAAAATATAGGGGCTGATTTACAACTTTCAAAACTTTATTATAAGTACCAAAATTGATAACTTACAATAATACATGGACCGTGAATTAATTTTTTCCCTTTTCACACATCCGGGGACCAAAACTGTAAAGTTGCAAAATACAGGGACCAAACATGTAATTTCCACAAAATTTTCATCCAAGGATTAAAAGTAACAAATTTTGATTTTCCAAGGATAAAAATTGATTTTCCTTTCAAAAATATCCCACCAGGGACTAAATCTGCCAAAATCTGTAACTCCAGGGACCAAACTGTAAATTTCCAAAACTTTTCCAATTTTTCACCAAAGGACTAAATATGACAACTTATGATTTCAAAATGACCTTTGGTGATAATTTTCCATATTTTGAATATCCAGGGACTAGTTTTGTAATTTTTTGAAAGTTGGGGGACTGAAACTGCCAATTTTGCAAACTTTGTGCGTTTTTCAATTGTTTTTGCTCGTTTTGCATCTAAAACATATAAAACACAATTTTGAAATATTTTTAGTATTTTGATGCATTTCTGAGTGTTTTTGTATGTTTTGCAGTTCCGATTAGACCAAAAATGATGAGTGTTTGAGCACTCATCAATCCCCCACACTAAACTGTTGCTAGTCTCTAGCAATACTGTTTTGAAAACTTGATGGATTTGAAAAACTTTTTACCAAAAGCCATCACTTCTGGAGTAGCCAGGTGTAAGAACTGTGGCACACCTGATAACCGTGTGATTTTGAGCAAACCACCAGCTGTCAACGGATTTGATTAGTCTTTACCAGAAGCCGTTTGCTTCTGGACTAGCCAGCTCTTAATGGAATAGTCAACATCTTGGTGAGCTGATTACCAATTATGGATTTTCCACGGCCTTTACCACAAGCCATAATCTTGCGGGCTAGCCAACTCATTTGTTTTTGGGGAGTTGAGGAACCATACAATTTTTGGCAAATTGCAAGCCATAAACGGATTTGAGATGTCTTTACCAAGAGCCGTTTGCTCCTGGACTAGCCAATCCCTTTTGTCGCTTAGACAAGGCGGATTGATTACCACAAAAATTTTGAAGCACTAGTGAAAAAAATTTTGAAATTTTTTTTGAAATTTTGGCTAAAACGGGGGTATTATATAGTAAAATGTGATCAAATTCGCTAGAATAGCGAATACCCCCCCACACTTAGCATGAATATTGTCCTCAATGTTCAAAATCCCGGCTATTACGCAGACATTTTGAACGTAAAAGGGCAACATTACAAGCTGAGCGTGGAAAACACCATTTTGTTTTTTTTTTCACTCTATTTGTAACCATAGCATGGGGGACTCCCCCACACTTAGGGTGAAAACCCTATAAGTATGATGTAGAAAAAAACAATCTCAATCGGACTTTCATTCAAGATGTTTGGACAAACATTTGAAGCACGTGAAAGTTCCACACCGATGAGATATAATACCGGCTCAAGATAATGATACATAAAAATGCCGGGATCAAATATAGTGTCTTCATTCCCGAAGGAATGAAGAACAGGAGAAGTCACCATGTAGGTGAAGAAAGGAAGAAAGATCTTGATGACAATCAAGATTGATTCATCATCATCAGAAAGAGAATTCATGATTGGTGTATCATGAATCTCATCAGTAAAGCTCATATGATCTAGACAAATTATGGGTGGGAGGGTTGGGATTTTGATATCAATCAAATTCTCATGGTTGAGAATATTTCCCTCCGGAAAACAAAGATCAACTTTGTCTAGATCAAAGTGAAAATTATCATACTCCGGTGGAGATATGATATGAGCGAGCTTACCGGAGAACTCCTCAAAGGTGAATGAATCATAATCGGGGAGAGAAATTTGAGAATGAGAAGTGGTACTGTCACTAATCTTCTCTCCCATATGATCAAAGGTAAAGGCTTCAAACTCCGGAATGGGATCATCGGAGAAAATGTCACTATCCTTTATCGGGATAGGAGATGAAATCGGTTTCATATTGAAAGCCTCGATTTTAGAAATGAGGAGATCGACATTCAATAATGTTGCACGAAGTGCTTCATCCTTGATTTCAGTGTCAATCTCGTCATTCTCTTCTTCTAAGCTGACTAGCTCAGAAGGTAATTCTTCCATATAAACGATGTCCTCACAAGATAACGAATTTTCATCAGTAGAATCGGAGAACATCTCATCATGATTAGATGGGAAGAATAGAGGAGGAGGAATATCACACATATGGTCAAAAGTCCCCTGTGACTCTCTCGGGATTGGGACAAGGATCTCAACACTAGACTTTATTAATTCGTCAGATTCCTTATTAGGAACAGTGCTAAGATGCTCATCCCCCATGATCAGAGAGTGAGTGTGAACTTCGGGTGTGATAACAACAGGTTGAGATGGAATCTCAACTGACGGGATTTCATCTGATGAACTGGATGAATCATCATCAAGGATATCTTCATCATCACTGTCATTAGGAATGAAATGAAATTTAGAGCTGGATCTGGCTGCTTTTTCTTTTGCAATGGATTCCCTCACGGATTTTTCATAGGCATCTTGGGAATTTATTCTAGCATCCTGCTCTTCAGCAAGCAATTCTTCCATGGATTTTTGATGAGTGTGTCTTTGGGCAAAGTCTTGAACTAAACCCTTAAGCTCATCAACGATTTTCATCATATTTTGCATTTCTGGAAGAAGTGCTTGATTCATATCGTACTGTGGAGGTGGGTCTTGTAACGAATAGTCGTAATTGTTACAAGGAAATGGATTCCCTGTTTGACAATCAGAGCTAGTGTGTGGACCTCCACAATACTCACAACAGTAAAACTGATGTGGCTGTGGGTTGTACGTGTTATAGTCATAATTGTTATCAGGAAACTGCTCATAGACAAGCGTGTTACCTGATTGACAATCAGAACCGTAGTGTGAACCACCACAGTACTCACAACAGTAAAACTGTTGAGTCTGGCTTGGTGTAACTTGATACGAAGCATCATTGAAATTTGGGTAATATGATTCTTGCTTGTATGAATGTGATGGGTAATTGGAAAAATTTGAAGAGTCGTTGAATGAGTTCTGATTAGGATCATAAGCAAATGAATTACTCGACCCACAAAACAAACAACTCCCGTTTTGAATATCATTACCACATTGCACACATGTACACCAACGACATGGAAAACCAAAAAGTGGCTCACCACAACCAACACAAGGGATAAAATCCGGAGGTGGGACAAGTGGTATGCTCTTAGAGCTAGCAATTTCCACCACTTCCGTTATGGTCTCGGGTTTTGGTTCTTGATAAACGTGAAGATTGGGCAAGTCGTTCTTTTCAGTCACTGCCCTAAGCTCTGTATGTTTGCTTGATGACCTTATAACCTTATATCGTGAAAGATCAGGATTGATTCTTGAAGGTTTAGGAGCATTTGTGAGCTTAGGTTTTTGGATAACCGTAGGTTGGACGTATTTAGCACTTCCATCGTCTGAGGGAAGTACAGGGTCCTTTGTCACCTCGATTTCTTGATTCATTTCCCTCACCGGAGAGGGAATATGAATCGAAGGTCCACCATAGTCACTACGACATCTCGATATTTTTGACAAGGCCATAAGTTTTTCAATTTTGCTCTGAAAGGCCCATTGTTCAAAGAGATCGTCATTGAGAGATGTCATTTAGAATTATACATGTGAGGGGTATAAGAAGGTAGAATCAAACGGATAGAGGGTAAGAAAAAATATTTTTGGGTTTTTATGAAAAGATATGAACAAGGATGGATAAATAGACAGTGGATGTATACCCAGATTCACTAATCTGAAAACCGTTTTAGAATAACGCGCACGACCTCCCCGGCAGCGGCGCCAAAAATTGATTGGCTCCAAACGGTCAACCTAAACTGACCATGGATGGTCAACAAGGTCAAACTGCTCAGAGTCAATGCTCCGCGGAAGTATAAGGTTTCCCCGGGTCGTTATGTCCCGACGAGGTGTGAATGGTTAACAAACGGTTTCGTGATCGGGTGAATTTGGACAGAAAAAGGTTTGAGTGAGATTAAACTAAGGAATATACAAAGAAATAGCTTAAATGAGCTATTTGAATAAGACTGGAAAGATGGAAAACCCAGAAATGTTTAAAACTTAATAACGCGTACGTTCAGTTTAAAGTAACGTGAACGTACAAAATAAAACGCGAGTTTTAGTAAAATAAAATACTTACAAAGATGAAAATCACATTTTTACAATCCTAATAATAAAAGAAACTTTTTAGAAAATTAAAATTAATTTTTTTACTATTTAATTAATTATTATTAATTAATTACTATTTTCTAATTACTTATTAACTATTTAAATTAACTTAAATTAAAACTAATTATGAAATTACACTAAAAATATGAAAAATAAATTTGGAAAAATCTAAAATATTATAAAACTAATTTTCAAACTTAAAATATATTTTCCTACTTTTTATATAATTATTATTAATTAAAAACTAATTATAACTATTTAAAAATACACTAAATAATAGGAAAATGTAAAATAAGCCTAGAAAAATAAAATTAAAACTTAGAAAAATCTAAAATAATATAAAACTAATTTTAAAACAGAAAATATATTTTTAAGACTATTTAAATAATTACTATTAATTATTAACTAATTATTAATTAATAAAAACTAATATTAATTATTAAAAATACTAAATGAAAAGAGAAAAATATGAAAAAATTACAGAAATTATTTTACAACTACAGGAACTTAGGAAAATTATAAAAACAGAAAGTGCTTAAGGAAAATAAGCACTTAAGCAATAAGCTTCTTAAATAGAAGCTATCACTTTAGGAAAATTTGGCTTTTTTTTTAGTTTTCTTTTTACAAAACTACTTATACACTAATTATATGGAACTTTAATAAAGACAAAAATTATAAAACCTAGAAATAAGCAATATGGAGCTTATGAGTTCCAACAGCCAAGCTTTTGGCTTGTTTTTGGAATTTGAAGCTTGAATAAGCTTCAAATAAGCTTCACACAGTGAACCAAAGTAAAATTAAGATTGGTATAAGCTAAGTAATAGGAAAAGAGCAAAAAGGCACAAAAGGATTCATAAATAAGCTTGAAACAAGTAAATAAGCACTTCCTTATTACCTTGTGAACCAAACACCCTGCAAGCACCTAAATGGGCTGGATAAGCTTATGTAATAAGCTGTAAAAGTCACATCAGGCACTGGAGTAGCAAGTTGGAGTGTTAAGGCTTCCAGAAATCCAAAACTTTTGGGGTGTGGTGTACTACTGAGCTTATGAAGGGCTTATGAAAAAGGGCAAATGCACTGACTGGGTCAGTGTATTCTGAGAAATGGACAGATATGCAAAGGGCTAATTGGCTTATCAAATAAGCTGAGAAGGTTAAATTAAGCTTTAAACCTATAAGACTTGCTGCTTAGCTTCACAATGGTCCAAATAACACAAGCTTATGTTTACAAGAGAGCTTTTTATGAGCTTGAGAAAAAGGCTCAACTACACTGATTGCTCAGTGTAGTGAGTAAGTTTGAGCAAAATAGAATAGCATAATAAGCAGTGATAAATAGCAATACATGGAAAAACAAAAGCATGAACAACAAGTCACCCAGAAGAGCTTCTTGAAACCACAAATTAAACAGGCTAAAACCAATTAATGAGGCTTGCACAAGCTTATGAAACTGACTCGTAAACCTGTGTACAGGGGAGCTACTTCCCTTGCAAACTACTTTAAGCCACTAATTTAGGTAAGAGAAAAATTTCCAAAAATAAGCTAAGGTTGGAAATCAGCAGTCTAACTGGTAGGCTTCAACTAGAAAAAAGTTTCAAACCTTAACTCTTAGTACAAAATTCATAGAAATTCGTGCAATATTTGGATTTTTCCTGAATTATGCCTTTTGACTTTTTGATATTAACTCCTAAGTTGACTAAATTGAATTTCCAATGACCCCTACTGACTCAATAAGTTGTTATAAGTGTTATTTAGACTGAATTAAGCTCTATAACTAACTTGTGAAGTGGTATGATGAGTTTTGAGGTTCTAAGTTCCAACAATGAACATGCAATGGTGGGTTTAAAGAGATTATTGACTTTCTGCTTTAATCTACCTGTTTATATGCCTAAGTCATCAATAAATACCCTAATGCAAGATGATGAGACAGGAAACAAGGCATATAAAGGGCTAGCATACACCAAATGAAGTTAAACCGAACACCCCTATATAGGCAGTTGTTAAGCAATTTTCAAGCAACAAAGGCTACTTAAGCCTCAAAAGTGATGGACAAGGACTCTATCAGCTGTATTATGATTATTTAGACAGAAAATATTCAACAGTAAGCAATCTCTACTAAGCAAACACAAATAAGCTATATAAGCTAATCATGAGACAGTTGCATTCAAGCTTGATGAGGACTAAATTCTAATGAAACAATTAGGGTACATATTACATTCTAAGCAATACATGACTGAAATAAGCACATCTAAACACCAACTAAGCACATTGATAAGCTAAAGGCAGACAAGTAGTTGATAAGCTAATAAGCAGAAAAGAGAAAAAATTGCAGAGTAATAAAAGAAAACTTAAAGTTGTATTAAAACTGAGTTTAAAAGAGTACAAGACTGGAAATTAAACTAAAAAGTAAAGATTACACTAATTGTTAAACTAAATTACATTAAAAGCTAATTTATATCTAAAATCCTACTCTTCTGGCTCAGCTCCATCTTTTTCTATATATATTGACCCTCTAGGGTTTTTAGACCCACTTGAGCTTTTCCCACTTTATTTGAGGACCCTTGGATGAGTGAGGAGCAATCCTAACCTTTGAACTCCTTTTTGGCGCCAAAATGCCCACATGGCAGTTGGGGATAACTTGGAGAGAATTAAGGGGCATTAAATGAAGTTTGGTTAGTAGTGGGGTTGGAGGGGACAAAGGATGGGAGTGGTAGCAGAGGGTGAGGAGGGGGTGAAGTGTTGGTTTGGAGTTGCAGTTGCAAGTGGTGAGGGTGAGTGGTGGTCAAACGGTTGGTTTGACCGTTCTAAATAATAAAACGGACGGGGTTTTATCTTTGGGTGGTTTGGGCTGAAAATAAGGAGTGGGCTGGGGTGTGAGATGGGCTAAGGGTTTTGTTGCTGGATCAGATTTGGATCAGGGGTGGGATTGGGTGTTGTTTGTTTATTTAGGGTCCATATGGCTTAGGTATATAATCACAAGGACCATGTATGTAATTCTGAAAAATATAGGGGCTGATTTGCAACTTTCAAAACTTTATTATAAGTACCAAAATTGATAACTTACAATAATACATGGACCGTGAATTAATTTTTTCCCTTTTCACACATCCGGGGACCAAAACTGTAAAGTTGCAAAATACAGGGACCAAACATGTAATTTCCACAAAATTTTCATCCAAGGATTAAAAGTAACAAATTTTGATTTTCCAAGGATAAAAATTGATTTTCATTTCAAAAATATCCCACCAGGGACTAAATCTGCCAAAATCTGTAACTCCAGGGACCAAACTGTAAATTTCCAAAACTTTTCCAATTTTTCACCAAAGGACTAAATATGACAACTTATGATTTCAAAATGACCTTTGGTGATAATTTTCCATATTTTGAATATCCAGAGACTAGTTTTGTAATTTTTTGAAAGTTGGGGGACTGAAACTGCCAATTTTGCAAACTTTGTGCGTTTTTCAATTGTTTTTGCTCGTTTTGCATCTAAAACATATAAAACACAATTTTGAAATATTTTTAGTATTTTGATGCTTTTCTGAGTGTTTTTGTATGTTTTGCAGTTCCGATTAGACCAAAAATGATGAGTGTTTGAGCACTCATCACTAATCATTGGTATAAATATACTGACCAAATGAGTATGGGAAGGGGTAATTGGGATTCTACTGAAAAGTCCTCAGCAGATTGTTCTTGGACATATAAAAGACCATTTAACTACAGGGAATCCAGGAACAATTGTGGATCTAACTCATCATCTTGGGTTCATCAGAATGATTCACAGGGCAGGCTCAAGTCTTTTATGACTTAAGTCTCAGATTACTTGTTGTTGTTGTATATTAACTTTCTTTGTTGTAGGAACATCCTCTTCTTAATAAAGACTTAGGTATTGTTGATAGTGGCTGTTCAAGAAACATGTCTGGTAATGAAGAGAAGCTGGATGACTTTGTACCTTTTAATGGAGGCATTGTGAGGTTTGGAAGTGGAGTAGGAAGGATTACTGGCAAAGGAACCATTAGAACTCCAAAGGTGGATTTTGAGAATGTCTACTATGTAAAGGAGCTTCAAGGATTCTATTTGTTCTCAGTCTCACAAATTTGTGACAAAAAGCTTCCTATGTTTTTCACTAAAGATGGTTGTTTCATTCTTTCACCTGAATTCCAAATGCCTGATGATAATCTTGTGTTACTTAAGGCTCCAAGAAACCATAATCTTTATACCTTTGACTTGAATGATGTCAAGCCAGAAGGTGATCTTACTTGCTTGGTGGCTAAAGCATCCTTGGATGAATCTACAAAATGGCATAGGAGGATGGCACATGTTAATTTTAAAGTCATCAACAAACTTTCTAAAGATGGACTTGTTCATGGACTTCCTTCCAAGATCTTCACCAATGAGCATAATTGTGTGGCTTGTAACAAGGGAAAGCAACACAAAGCTTCTTATAAGGCCATTACCACTGTGAGCATAATCTCAGAACCATTGCAGCTGCTTCACATGGATCTTTTTGGTCCTACATCCATCAGGAGTATTGATCATAAGTACTTCTGTTTGGTGATCACTGATGCTTTCAGTAGATTCAGTTGGACATTTTTCTTAGTGACTAAAGATCAAACCTTTCAGGCACTCAAAAAATTTATGGCTTTAGCTGAAAATCAACTTAACAAGAAGATTAAAGGTATTAGGTGTGACAATGGGACAGAGTTCAAAAATGCCAATCTTATTGAACTTTGTAATTTAAAGGGTATTAAAAGAGATTATAGCACTCCTAGGACTCCACAAAAGAATGGAGTTGCTGAAAGGAAGAATAGAACCCTTATAAAGGCTGCAAGATCTATGCTTGCTGACTCTAAACTTCCCACCATGTTTTGGACTGAGGCAGTTGGTACTGCCTGTTATGTATTGAATAGGGTGTTGATTACTAGACCTCACAATAAGACACCCTATGAACTATTGACAGGGAAGAAGCCTACCATTGAACACTTGAAACCTTTTGGTTGTCAGGTGACCATTCTGAATACAAGTGATCACCTAGGCAAATTTGAAGCAAAAGCTGCTGAAGGATATATTGTTGGTTATTCAGCTCATAGCAAGGCTTATAGGGTCTATAATTTGGCTACAAAGAAGATAGAAGAGACACTTAACCTGAAATTTCTGGAGGATAATGTAAATGTACAGGGCAAGGGTCATGCATGGTATTTTGACCTTGATTACGTTACTGATTATTTGGGGTATGCTAGACACACAGCTAACCCATTTGCAGGTATACAAGTGTCATCTTCTAACAATGCAGGTACTCTACAGGATGATTCAGACAATGATTCAGAATGTGATGAACCCACTATTGTTGTAACAACTCTACCAATCCAGATAGCAGATCCTCCTACCAAAGAAGCCTCTGATGCCAAATCTGTTGATGATGTGGAAAATTCAACTTATGCAGAAGATCTTGCTAGACTCAAAAAGCAAGAACATGCAGCTGCTGAGGAAGCTAAAAGACTTGGTCTTGAATTTGCTCAAGACACTGAAGCCCTCTTAAAACAAGCTGTTGTTGAAGAAAGCAGAAAACCTAGTTCTGCTGATGCATCAGCTGATGCAGTTGTTGATTCTGCTGAAGGCATTTATGCGGAAGTTCCTGTTTCCACTGAAGTTTCCACAAGTTATGCTGAACCTTATGGCAGGTTTCCCACTCCCTCAGATCTTGCTAATGTTCAGTAAAGAGATGGCATTTTTCAATCAGCTTCCTATGATCAAGACTTTGCTCCCACTTTAACCAATCTTGATACCTCAATTGATGTTAATCCTGTTACAATTAAAAGGATCAACACCATACATCCACAAGATAATATACTTGGTGATCCAAATGCAATGGTACTCACCAGAAGTGCCATTAAGAATACCAAGTTTGGGCAATGTGCATTTTTTGACTTATGTATCCACTCAGAAGAGAGACAATCACATAGATCAGAAGCATTGTTTGTTTGCTTGTTTCTTGTCTCAAGTTGAACCCACAAGCATTAAACAGGCTTTAAGTGAGCCTAGTTAGGTTGAAGCTATGCAGGAAGAGATGCAACAATTCAAGAATCAAGATGTTTGGGTACTTGTTGATCTGCCTGCAGGGAAGATTGCAATTGGGACCAAGTGGATCTTAAAATGCAAGAGGGATGCCAGAGGTATTGTGGTCAGAAATAAAGCTAGATTGGTGGCTCAAGGTTTCATACAAGAAGAAGGGATTGACTACACTGAGGTCTTTGCACCAGTGGCTAGGGTTGAAGCCATTAGACTATTTTTAGCCTTTGCCTCATATATGGGGTTTAAGGTTTATCAGATGGATGTCAAAAGTGCCTTCCTTTATGGCAAAATTGAAGAGCAAGTGTATGTTACTCAACCACAGGGCTTTGAAGACCCCCATCATCCCAAAAAGGTGTACAAAGTTGTCAAAGCCCTTTATGGACTTCACCAAGCACCAAGAGCATGGTATGCTAGATTGTCTACATTTCTATTGGAGCATGGATACAGAAGATGAGCTATTGATAAGACCCTCTTTATTAAGAACAACTCCAGGGATATCATTCTAGTACAGGTATATGTGGATGACATCATTTTTGGATCCACAAAGGAAGCATGGTGCAGGGAATTTGAAGATTTGATGAAAGGTGAATTTCAAATGAGTGCAATGGGGGAGATAACCTTTTGCATAGGGCTACAAGTCAAACAACACCCTGAAGGGATCTTTATTCATCAGGAGAAATATGTTAAAGATATCTTGAAAAAGTTTGACTTTGAACTTTTGAGGACTGCTACCACTCCATATGAACCACCCAAGCTTAAGAATCCAAATGAGCAAGATGAGGCTGTTAATGTTCATCTTTATAGATCCATGATTGGCTCACTCATGTATCTCACAGCCTCTAGGCCTGACATTACTTTTGCTGTCATTGCTTGCTCAAGGCATCAAGTCACTCCATTGACTTCTCATCTAAATGCTGTGAAGAAAATTTTCAAGTACATCAAGGGCAAACCCAAACTAGGCCTTTGGTACCCAAGGGATTCACCATTTGTATTGGAGGCTTACAGTGATAGTGACTATGCTGGAGCTAATTTGGATAGGAAATCCACAACAGGAGGTTGTCAATTTCTTGGAAGAAGACTCATCTCTTGGCAGTGCAAGAAACAAACCATTGTGGCCACTTCTACCACTAAAGCAGAATATGTGGCTGCTGCCAATTGTTGTGGTCAGGTACTTTGGATTCAAAATCAGATGTTGGATTATGGGTTTAACTTTATGAACACTAAAATCTACATTGACAATCAAAGTACTATTTCCATTGTTAAAAATCCTGTTTTTCATCAGAGAACTAAACACATAGAAATTAGGCACCATTTTATAAGAGATGCAAATGAGAAGCATCTAATTCAAGTGCTTAAGATTCACACTGATGATAATGTGGCTGATTTGTTAATAAAAGCTTTTGATGGACCTAGGTTTAATCACCTGGTTGTCAATATTGGGATGGTTAACCCTTGAATGCAATGTTTGAGGGGAGGCATAAGCCTCAGGGGAGGCATATGCCTCAAGGGAGGATTGTACATGTTGTATATATGTAGATTATTATGTTTACTAACTTTCTTTTGCAGGTTATTACTAATCTTGTACAATATTCTGGTTGTTCTTTTGTGTTTTTGTGTTTTGTTTGAATGTCTGGTTTCAGATCATATTTTTGCTGATGGTCCAAGAGTTACATTCAGTGGCATTAGATGTAAAGACTGTAAAGTAAAATTTTATTCATCAGTGGCAAGCTTGGTACAACCATTACAAGTTCTGTCATCAGAAGAAGAAACAAAAAATACATCATTCAACAACAACCAACCACCATCCTACCACCACATCCCTAAACTACAATCAACCACCAACATACCAACACATCCCTAAGCAACAACCTAATCCATCTTTCTTTTCCCCTTACCCAAGTCCTTTGGGTCTGGCATCTTCTTGTGGATTCCTCTGGATTGCATGTCCTTGTTCCAGAGTTTGGGAGCTGCAAGACCAAGCACCACCTTCAATGGACCCTTCTTTCTGACTGAGGACTGTGGCTCTTCAGGGACAGAGATTCTTCTCATATCTGCACAAACTCTTTCCATTTCACTAGTTAAGAATGCAGTGACAGGAGTGAAGTCAGGGACAACCATAGC
The DNA here is from genome assembly GCA_030686995.1 of Artemisia argyi. Lineage (NCBI taxonomy): Eukaryota > Viridiplantae > Streptophyta > Magnoliopsida > Asterales > Asteraceae > Artemisia > Artemisia argyi. Next base: position 22,507,169 of record CM060677.1, on the reverse strand, counting down.
CAGAGGAGCTGGTGCTTCCTCAGCTTTAGTGGTTTCCTCTGATGAGGTGGGAGATGGACATAACTCTGAAGGACCTTCATTTAAGTAGTAGTATGACCTTTGGATTTGAGGTATGTCAAAGGTAGAGTCTGATGAATCAGAAGAAATTTCAATAACTTTGGGGGATGGCTTCATGACTCAATTGTAAAAATGACTTTGGGATTTGTTTTTGTGGAATGGTGAGTTGATTATGACTTGAAGACTTCTTTTAAAGACTTGATTTGAGTTTACTGGGAGTTAATGTAAGTTAATGGGAGGTAGTTGAGTCAGTAGCAATTACTAAGTGTGCAAGTTCTCCACTTAATTGGATTCTTCGGATGAAAGTCAATGGTTTGACTAACATGCTGCGAATACTATTTATCTTGTTGTTAAGTGTGTTCCTGCTGATGGCCTATTTAAGTTTAATTTATTCAGGGGGATGCTAATCAGAAGAATTTAAACAAACAATAATTAAGAAAGCAAATTTTATTGATTCTTCAGAGATACAATACAAGATAATGAAAGTGAAAGACAATCAACAAAGTCCCTATTCTACTTTGCCCTTACCCTTGCCGTCCACAACCTTCTTCTTGTCCTTGTTTTTGATGTTGTAGAGTCCTTGCCACTGAGGACAGGGCAAACCTAGTACAATCTTTCTGGTCTTTGGCAATGGAAGATTTATTTTTCTTCTTCTTGGACAAGAGGACTGAGGCTTATCAGAGGATGTAGGAGTGTAAAGTTCATCATTCTCATCATCCTCTTCATCAGAAGATGAGAGACTCATCAGGACTGGGAACTCTGTTTGCCTTCTCCAATTCATTCCACTTTCTCTCCAACTCTCTCTGATACTCAGGATCATCAATCTCAGAGGGATATGGTGGAAGATCTTCAGATGATGATGAACATGGTGCAGGCACATCATGTTTCTTCTTCTTGGCTTGTTCTTTTGTAAGACCATGAGGAAGAGTTGGCATTCTGAGTGGAGGTGGACTTGTTAGTGAATCAGAGGATTTAGAGGAGTCAGAAGAAAGGTTGATGATGGGTTGATTGGAAGCCATGGATGTATTTTTGGCTGGAGGTATGATAATTAGGGATTTGATTTGAAGTGAAGTGATTTGGGGATAATTAGTCTTTATTTATAAGATCCCCCAACCGCGTGTCTTTATTACCATTAATGCGAGGCAGTTTGGTGATAATTAAGGGTTCTTTGAATTTTGAATTAAGAGATCTTTGTCAAAGATATTTGGTTTCCTCTGAAGAGTAGATTCTGCTGAGTGATGCTGCGGATGGATCTGTTGACCATAGTCAACGTTTGACTATTTTCTGTGGATTGACCATTTGTTTTCATCCATTTGATTTGGTTTCTACAGATGAGTCAGTTAATTGGGATTTGCCTTAGTTGATTATTGGCCAAGGATTTCTTTCCAATAATTCACATCAGTTTCATTCCACGTTTGGTAACTTCCATAGTTAACCAAGACGTGCATATCTCACTCCCAAATTAACTGATTCCCTCTAGCTATATAATTTCAAAAACCATTTCAATATCTTTCAAAACACTCAACCCTAATTTCTCATTCTCAATCAATGGCTGAACTATATTTCAAAGGAGATCATAACAAACATGCTTTTCTCGATCGTGGTAAGAATGATGAAGATTATGTGGAAATGATGGAATTTCATCAAAGGTCCAAGATTCGTTTTGCTTTGCTCCAGTATCCAGATGTTATTTATGAGTCTCTTGTTGTACAATTTTGGGAAACCGCTCAAACAAGGACTGTTGAAGATGGACCAACAGAGATTGTTGTTGTAATAGATAAGGAAGAATATGTGGTTACTGAGTCATTGGTCAGGACCAAACTACAGTTGGATGATGAAGGAGGGGTGACTGAGTTGCCTAATAGTGAGATACTCAGAGCGCTACAGGTTGCTGGTTATACTGGTGATGGGAAAGTATGGTACAAGAATCTGTTTTGTCCAAAATGGAGATTTTTGACACACACTTTACTTCAATGCATGGGTTCTAAGTCTGGTGCATGGGACCAATTCTCTACAGACATTGCTCTGGCTATGCTTGAAAATGTTAAGGATACCAAACTTAAATATCTATTGTATCCTAGGTTTCTTCAAATCATTTTGGACATTGAGACCAATGACCCCACTCACTTGCATGTTAAGGGTCTATCTAAAAAGTTGTTTATCCAAATGAAATTTAAATTTACTGGTGAAATAAGACCCTTACTTCCAGCCATGTTGCCTGGTGGCAATCCTCCTGATGGAGTAGCTGCTGATGTAGCTGCTGATGCCCCGGTGGGCAATCCCCCTGATGGAGATGCAGCTGATGTAGCTGCTGGTGGTCAGGATTCCCCTGATGCTCAAGCACCAGAGGATTCTCCTGATAGAACTGAAGATGCTCTTGATGCAAATGCATCAGTTACTTCTGATGTTCAGCCTCCACTCTCTCCAAGGCTACCCATACCTGTACATTCACCAATGGATATCAATTCTCCTGAGCATGAGCTAAATGAGAATTTAGGCTTTGACCAACCTGTAAACTCACCACAATTTTCAAGACTTTCTTCCCCCAGTCTTTTGAGACCTCACTTTGAGGAACATGTAGATGTAAATGTAAATTTTGATTACTCTACTCACAGGACCAATGATGTTCCAAATGCCACAGATATCCCTATTGGTGGAGCTGAAGGTCCTGTTACTCTTACTTCTGTATCAGCTTTGTTGAACAGGTATGTATTAAAGGTGGAAAAATTAGAGAATGATCTGAATTTCACCAAAAAGATTCTCAGCAATGCTGTTCTGACTTTAATTGGAAGAATTAAGAAGTTGGAGGGTAAGCTGAAGCAAAGAAAGAGACAAGGGGTGGTGTATGACTCAGATGAGGATTCTACTAAACCATCTGATAACATTGACTTAGAAGGCCTTGAACTTCTTGCTGCTACCACTTTGGAGAGTGTTCAGAAGAATGCTGATACTAGGCCTGAACCATCTGTTGCTCCAACTGCTGATGTTGCTCATTCTGCTGATGTCAGTGTTCCAAAGGATTCCATAGCCAAGAAGTCTGCTGGTGTTGCTCATTATGTCAGAAGAAAGCATTCTGCTGATAAGAAGTCTGCTGATGTTCCTAGCAAGACTTCTGCTGATGTTTCTAGACAGGAATCTTTTCCTAATCCTTTGCCAGAAGTGGGCACTCATGGTCCATTAGTAGATATTCCAGCTGATCTTCCTCATAATTCTCCTGATAAGACTTTTGTCCCTCCTCAGATGCAAGATAAAGGAAAGTCTATTTTGATTGATCAAGACATTCCTTCTAGAGTCAAATCCAAGGAGGAACTTGCTTATGAAAAACTTAGTGAGAATGTTGCTGCACATTTGCAAGCTAAAGAGGATGCTGCTGTTACTAAAGTTCAATTGGACTTGAAAGCATCAGAAGCATTGGCTAGGAAAATTCAAGATGATTTAGACAAGATGGGACCTCAGTTTACTACCACCTTGCCTACTGAAAGAAAGAAGGAGCTTGATGAGATAGCTAAGAATCTTACTGCTGAACACTAGGAGAATTTGGCTGAACAGGTTGCTTCCAAGCCTAATTTGGGTGCATCTGAGCTTGGAGTTGATAATCCTGATTTTGTTCAGATGATGGTTGAAAGAGGAAGATTACAGAGACAACAGGCAGCAGAGATTAAAGCTAAGTATCAAAAGGAAAGACCTTGGACAAAGAATGAAATCAAGAAATATATGAGGAATTTTGTGAAGAATTAGGGATGTTCTATGTTTGGGTCAGGTTGGAATCAAAAGAAGGTTTGGGGATTTTCTGATAAGCAGCTCACCTTCTACTATGACAAGATCATTTCAAATCTTCATTCCTCTGGTATAAATGTTCAAGATGTGTTGGAGTTTATAGGAAGACTCTTAGATGAGCCTCAAGCTAAGAAAGCTAAGATTCATGATACTGCTGATCAACCTGCTGAATCTATTGGGTCTTTTCATGGTGGTCAGGAGAATGTGCAACATCCTTCAGTCTTGTCTCTGAAGGATGATACTCCTGATGCTAAGATGGATGATACTCCTGCTGCTTCTCATCATACTACTGCTGAATCTCATCATGATACCACTGAAGCTCCACATGCTGTTACCAATGATGCTTCAGAAGATACTCCAATTGCAGTACCTGATGATGATGATTCTGCAGATGTTCCTGCTGATACTTCTACACATGTGCCTAAAGAAGAACCTGCTGATGGTCCTTCTATTCTTGTCAATACTGGCACTAGGAGAAAGACTAAAGCTATCAAGAGAAAGGCTTCACAAGATATTCCTTTAGAGGATAGTAGTACTTTTCTTGACTATGATCCTGATGATGGTCAAGATCCTGTTACATGGGAGAAAATTGTGAAGTGGGAACTGGTTGATTCTGAGCTTGGTCAAGGAAAAGTGAATGTCATCACTAGACAAGATGGAACTACCAAGACATTCTTGTTTCTGAGTCAGATTTTACATATGGTGGACAAACAAGATCTTCTCTCACTTTATGATTGGGTTACCAAGTACTATCAAACTCATTCCCCTGATGACATTGGAATGTATTTGATGGGTGATTTGCAGATTTTGTGTGATTCTTATAAAGGTGATTCTGGTGTAAGGTTTCAAGTATGGAAAGGTCAAAAGACATGGGTGGTTGAATCTTGGAAGTTCTTTCCACTTCCTAATGTTCATATGATTGTTACAACCACTGGTAAGACCTTGTATTGCTGGGCTGATGTTCTTTACCCAATCACAAAGGAAGTAATGCATCTTATGTTGAAGGCAAAGTTATCTGTTCCTTTGGATATGACTGAAAATGATCTTCATCTTGCTGAACAATTGGTAAGGTTCATCAGAAGAAGCATCTTGACTAAGAAGGAACTAGCAACCAAGCATGGCATTCAAATGGATTCATATCTGCAATGAGCTGATCTTGGTATTGTATTTTGTTATATATTTTTTATTTTATTCTCTTTCAGTTTATTAAAAAATAAATAAATAAATAAAATAATAAATAAATAAAAAAAAACCAACATATTTGTATAGTTGTGTGTATGTTGTATGCAGGTTTGGTGTTGATTTTTATCACACTATTTTTGGTCATCAACTTGCCTGATGTTGACTATTCCATCAAAAAGTTGGCTAGTCCAAAGGGTACAGCTTTGGTAAAGACTCATCAAATCTGTTGATAGCTGTAATGGTTTGCTCAAAATCATAAGGTTTTCAACTCACCTATCCTTTATTGCTGAGCAGTTGAAATGGTTGTCAATTGACCATGGATTTTTCCTTTATGGATTCCAAATAATTGGCTAGCCCACATGTATATGGCTTGTGGTAAAGGCAGTAGAAAACCATATTTGGTATTCAATTGACCAAGATGATGATTCATCAATAATTGACTAGTCCTGAGCAAACGGCTACAGGTAAAGACATCTCAAATCCATTTATAGCTGATGATTTGCTAAAAATCATGTGGTTATCAGTGTACCTTTGAACACTTGGCTACTCCAGTAGTAATTGCTATTGGTAAAGAGACATCAAATCCATTATTTTCAATGATTCACCTCTCACAGGAGTTAACACACCTGGATGTGATGAGAATAGTATGAAACTTATATGTTTTGATGTACATTTAGTCTTGTGTTGCTACAAAGAATGGTGTTTTTCCATTGGTTGATGATCATAGAGATTCTGCTTATGAAGATTCTTTGCTGCTGATGTTCATCCTCAATCCTCTGGTTTATGTTATTTGTGCTCTATCAAGAAATCTTGAACTTAACTGTGTCAAATTCAAGATTAGGGGAGGATTGTAAGGAATTATTGAAGATACTGCTGATTGATACTGCTGACAGGTTCCTGCGGAAGGCTTAGTGACTTTCTGCTGATGACTGGTTCCTGCGGATATTTAGAGATCTTACGGATAGAGTTTAACCGTGGATATAACTTATGTATTTTAGGACAAGATATGTAGAATATCTTTTATTAGTTTTTCATTATTCGTTTCTTGTAAGAAAGGTTAGGGTTTCCACTAGTATATAAGGAACCCTATGTCATTGTAATAGACACAAGTTTTTAGTACGAAGTTTTATTAATATTATCGATCCATAGAGGATCAAGTTTAGTATACGTTTGTTTCTATATTCCACATAATTACAAGCTCACAGAGATTATATAACTTAGTCTAGCTAGTGATTACATTAGTTGGCTAACGATCTATTGGCTCGTGATCTATCAAGGTATAGATCCCTACAGAATGAACCTTTGTGTATATGTATTTGATTACTTTTGTTTGTTAGTTTATTACTTATCTATCTCTGGTAGATCAAAGCATGCCGTAAAAAAAATGCAAAAATTAGTAGCCGCTCTTTTAATTAAGATCGCCGAATTTTTAATGAGGGAAGCCTTTATAACTCAAAAACTGAACATTTTGACCTTACGCGCTAAAAAGGAGAAAAACACCAAAACCCACACACACAAAATAAAACCGATGATCTTCTTGAACAAATTGAGAAAATTTTTAAATTCAAAAATCAATATCAAGACAATGAGGGTAAGTTTACACTTGTCTTGAAATTTCGAGAAATTTTATTATGGTTTTAGTAAACTTAGGGTTTGATGTTTTAGAATTTTAGATGTTTTATGCTTAATTTTATGTTGCTTTACATAATTTTAAGTTTCCCCCTTGGTTAGTTGTAGAATTATGATCATTTTCATATTTAGGAATTTTCTGTGCCCTAATGTGAACAATTGCCATGTTAGGAGGATACTGTGATTGATTTAAACATTTGCTTATGAGCTTAGGGAGAGAATACATGATTAAGAAAGTGATATAAACATTTAGGAAGATATTTTAATCACAAATGCATAAATTTATGAGTCTAAGATGCTTAACTGTTATTCTTATATGAATAAGTTGATACTTGAGACTACTTTTGAGATTATACAGACCATATAAGGATAGAATTTTGATGCCTTAATAAGATGAGGTGGTTCTTGAATATAGAACAGAGGATTTAAGTGCAGAGCATAAAAATCGCCGGTCTTGTAGGCCAAGACCGCGGATCATTTATTAAAAACCGCATAAAATTTTCATAAGTTTGAAAATTTTTCACGTAATTGCCGGTTTTATTCTTAAAATGCTGTTTTTCTGGAAATAATTAAACATAGTTTACTTGAAACTTGCTTAATTGATTGCACATTGGATGTCTGTGTTTTCTAACAACTAATGTTGCTTGTTTGTGTATGTTTGAGTAGAATATACTAGGAGAAAGCTCTATGGTGGCATCCAGAACTAGGGGAGCACTCAATAACCCCAAGAGAGAACCTGAAGACCACCCTAATTTGTTATGGAGAGGTGCTACTAGACAGCAAAATAAAATTTTCAACTCTATCCTGAACCAGTTATACTTCAAGAGTATAGATGTACCTAAGGCATTAAAATGGAAAACTTTGAAGATTCTTGGTTGTGACAAGATTATGAATGATGTGCTAATGGTAAGGAAGGTGATAGGGGATGAGTTTGTGACATCCTAGATGTGGAGAAGAGCAGTTGAAATCAGGGAGCCAATTTACATTGAATGGTGTTTGAAATTCTTTAGCTCTTTGAGAGTAAAGCATGATATTTCTGATAAGGAAGCTCTGACTGGGACCTTTATGAAATTTAGACTTGGAGGAGTTGAAAGGAGAATAACTTTGTTTGAGTTTGGAAAGCTGTTGGGATTGTATGCTGAAGAGGAGTTGAAGAGTGAAAAGTTGGAAAGGTTAGTGGTTGAAGGAGGAAGATCAGGGGAGTTTGTTGGATCGATATACTCTGACCAAACTACTTTGTAGCTTGTAAGGGTTTAACAATATTGAGTAAACTCAACACTATTAATATTGAAACACTGTTTTACCTTATAAATTATGCGGAATCTACTAACACAAAGCTTAAGAAGAACTTTTATAGTAATCAAACTTTGAACCTGCTTTGTTACACAGATTCACTAACAATCCCTAACTATTTATCAACTTTGATCGACTCAAAGCGTATGAGAACTTCTCTAAAACTTATATCTAAAACTTGTATCGACTAATACCCCTTAAGGCTCTTTATATAGATAACCTTAAGTCGGTTTACAACATATAATCCTTGAACGACAAGTCATTATCCCTAACTAATTCTAGAATATTTCTTCAATGTTACACTTTAATCCTTATCTAATATTGCACTCCAGTCCTTGTTTCCTTCGAAGTACTTTAAATATTCTACAATAATAGCAGTACTTTGACTTTTTCCTTCAACAGTACTTTGACTTTATTCTTCATGCAACAGTACTTTGATATTTTATATCCAAACAGAGTTTGATGGAGATAAGTTTTGGATTGAGATAAGTGGAGAGGATGTGAGAGTATATGGAAAGAAAAGGGTGTGGAAAATTAAGGACCATGTGTTACAGATTCTACACAAAATTTTAGTGAAATCTATTTTCCATAGAGAGTATTTTGAGCAATATGTGCTAGACCCTGATCTTTACATAATGTATTTTGAGTATTTTGAGCAATATGTGAGGGACAAGGACCTGAGTTGGTTGAATTTGACGTGGTTGATAGCCCTGCATCTGTGCTATGGAGCAGTGACTAATGGAGGTACAAGGATTTTCTGTGGACACTTGGTCTCCAGGATTGCAAGGAATTTAGGTTTGTTCAATAATGAAGAAATGGAGCTGTTTGGAAAACCAATTCTATGTAAGTCTGTGGAAATGAACAATTTTAGCTATTTGAGGGATGAAGAGACTGGGCTGATCAAGGGACTTCCTGAAGCTATGGAAGTGGAGCCCTTACGCATTTTGGATGATGATGTGCAGGAATGAAAACCCGTCGGGGTTGTAGGATAACACGGCGTGGTTCTGTTTGTTGATGACCAGTTTGTTGGTCTTGATTTCAAAACAATTATGAACATGTTTTAACAATTTATGGTCTGTATTTTTGGTACATCTGTTGGTACCCAGTCACTAAACATTTAAAACACTTGCACCACCACCACGATGGGCACAATGGCTACCAAACTAGAAACAATTTGAACAAACTCATTATTATCTATGATTATAAAAGCTAACGTAATGTGTTGTGTCACATTACAAATTTTGTGGAAATTTGTTTATGATGTATGAATACAGGATATGAAAGAGTGATCCAAAAGGTGGACAAAACTTGGAGATTCCTCGGGCAAAAACAAAACATACCTGGGAAGTACCGTTATCCTTTATTTATTTTTCCCGTTATACTTTATTTTTAATTCTAAAGCATTAGGGACAATGCTCAATTTAATTATGGGGGGGGGGGGGGGGGAAGATAACTTGAAAAATAAAGTAAAATTATGCTAAAACATGAAAAATTTTTACAATAAGGTTGCATAAAAAGCGCCGCTTTTGGCAAAAGAACGTCGTAGTTATAACAAAAGACCAACGCACATTCTAGTAATATACGCCGATTACGGGGGTATAATAACATTGGAAATAACTAATAGATTTTAAAGAAAACGTATCTGAGTCTATCATAAGAAGTCTGAATCGGGATTAATGACATAACTTGCGCATTTCATGACCATTTCCACTATAAATGTGCGGAATTTGAGCCTATATCGGGATATACCTTTTATGCTTGATTTCTTTGTTTATGAGTGTGCCAATAATTTATACGATTTTAGAACTTGTATTAGAAATCATTATGAGACCGCAGTGAGATCACATTCGTGTGATATAAGTAATTTTAAATGATAAGAGGCAAAAATTAGGAAATACACCAAAAAAAAAATAAGCCATCTGTTTTCTAATCAAAATTTAACCGTTTAGCACTCACTTTTAGTGCTATTATCCATTAGATACATCTTCTAAGCTTTAAACTTTTCGTTTCTATTATTCACCAAGAAAAAAACCAAGAATATGTTGCTTAGTCGGGAATATGAGAATTGGAATATATATAAGAAAAAGTATGGTTGAATACCAATTACGATGAGTATGAAGAGTGCACGCTTTATGTTTGTTATAATGTGGTTAATATATATATATATATATATATATATATATATATATATATATATATATATACATACATATATATGTATATACATATATATGTATATATATGTATATATATATATATATGTGTGTATATATATATATATATATATATATATATATATATATATATATATGATTTCCCGACTTAAGTTTTTACAACAATTATTCCATATCTAAATCCATACCATATAACCCTTAAACCGAATAAAAGTCCTCTTTGATATTGATACTTGGTGATTACGCCATGTCGGTGCAGTTTTGTTTCTTTTTACAAGCATATGGTAAATCTATAAGTTATGACTGAGCTATAAGAGTGAATCACACACCAAAAACTTTTTCTATGAGTGCTTGTGTGAATTGAAAAATATACACTTTCGTGATGAGCATGTCATGTTATTCTTGGTTGTCTTGGATATTCATAAATATGTTTGAAACTTATACGAGACTTGATTTTTTTGAAAGACAGTTTTTATATGCTTGAGGGCAAGCATTGGTTTAAGTATGGGGGACTTTGACGAGTCTCGTATTATACATATTTTTACCCCCGATATTATGTGGAATATATGATAAATAACCATGTTATTAGGACTTTTGGTACTTAATATGAAAATATATGTGCAGGACAATCGTTTGGAGGAAAGTACGAGAAACATACGAAAACGATGACTTTATGGACATATAAGGAAAAAGACATAGTTTGGACTAAAGCACGCCGCTTATAAGGAGAAAGAGCGCCGCTTACGGGTGCCCTTGGTCGACTATATATACATGAGTCAAACATGAAGAGCGCCAATTATATATTATAAAAGCGCCGGTTACGTGAAACAAAGCTCGCCGGTTTTACCCCAAATGCTCAGCGTATTTCACATGACAGTTATATCTTCTACATTAATGAGCTACTTCAATGATGAGACTGATCATTTTCTTGTAATAACTGATCAGGGACGTGCTAGGGTTCCATTTACACTATAAATAGAGGCACAAGTCGTGACTCTAAGAGACACCTCAACAAAGAAACACACTTGATCATTAGAAGAAGTTTAGTAGTGGTTTACACCAAAACAACCAGCTAAAGCCGGAGAAACACTTGGAGAACGTAGTTGGAACGTGAACACATTTGGAAAACTCGGTATAATGACAACATCACTTGTTTACTTAGTTTACTTTTACATGAATATGGAGTAGTACTTTTATGTTTGTTAAAGGCATCTTTGCCATGAGTTGAAACCGTATATGTATTATGACTTGGATCTATCTTTTATGTATTTGATATGTTACGGTTTAGACTCCTATCATATGTCTTGATTGGTCATTATAATTGTTTACAAGTCGAAAGATGCAATTATATTGATTATATTATGAATCGTCTGTCTATAGCGAGTCATTGCTATACTTGTGAGAATTGGATAGTAAAGCATATGATAACCTCAACAATAACATGTTTAAGGACTAGCCTCACGTCTAGCAACTTGGTTAGGAGAAATGCATACTTGATACTTCATGCTTGGACCATACTTTATGCACTTTATGTATCTAGGATCATAGGCCGAAAGGAGATTCTTTTACATCAAGGAGATATATTAGTTTACATGGTCACCAGTCATGTTTTGCTTCTATGCTTTGTCCAAGTATTGTCTATGATACACATGCTCATTCATCTTATGCGCTCAGCCTTTAACAAACATACTTTTAAGATCAATTGGGAAAATATTTCAAAAATCTTTAATCCAACAAAAACGGTATTAGTGATAAGTGACAATCATTGGAATCTAATTTTGTTATCTTTAGCTAACTATAAGAACAATCACCTCTCTTGGGACGACCTGGTCTTACCTCAAACCTTTACTATAAACGGGGGTTATACTTTACCCATGTGTTTTATGAATTAAGGAAATGGTAAAATTAGTTTTATAAATTTAAAGCTTTCTAAACGCATCAAAACCCTAGACACGGCGAGCTGACGGCGTCACAACCTATAAGGCGATGCCGTTACATTCGTAACTCTATATGTACTTTCGCATTTTGTTGTTATTGTAAGGCTTTTACAGCCTTTTAACTTCATGTTTCAATAAAGATAAGTATTCCCTTTAATCATTCGATACGTCTATGTATTATTTGATTATGTGTTTATCTTTTCTTTACTTTAACATGTTAGCTTAAGTTTATTTGTATTTGCTTAGATCTATTGAAACCTAGTTATTGAATGTTGATTTGTTGTCTCTTGTATAGTTGATTGCCTCGCGTTATGCTAAGAAAACTGGATAACCTCTTATATGTAAGTAGCTTAAACATCTTAGAAACGCAACCGTAGAGTGCACTATTGGTTTTTCTCGTTGTATTTATTGTGTGAATTGCGGCTCGTAGACCTAGATAACTTAATAGACTTTAAGGGATTTAGGGGAGACTAAGATGCATAGAGTTGGGAATTTCAGCACCTCCCCACGACCAATATTAAGGAATACAGTACGTCAACTAAAACAAGGAAGTGAGAATTCAACAAATCAATAGGAGATAACTAGGGAGTAATTATATCTAAGTAAACATGTTTTCCTCATCATAAGTAGTCACCACATTACCTTTTCTGTTTTAATTAGTTTAATTAATTTTATAATTAATAGATTTTAACTTGCTTTCTAAAAAATTCAAAAACACAAAAAGAATAATCCCTCACCTCTAGACCTATCTCGTCGTATATCTTGACCTAACGACATTATTCCCCTAGAGAACGATCAATCCCCCGGACTTACCTATACAACACTACAATGGTTAGGTACACTGCTTAAGAGATTGTAAAACTTCTTTGTGAAGGTTACAAACCCCGCATCAGCGTACGAAAATGAACTAAGCATAGCATGCACTAATGACTAATGATACTAATAAAATTATGATTTACTTGGATTCTACTACATAATACTAGCTCGTTACATGTTACTATAATTTGACATACAGTCGTCATACTATTGGTATGTAATATCTAATCACGCTTCTACTAATTTTACGATATCTAATTATCATTCCACATATCGTGATATCTAATCATATTACTATAAACTATACGATGTATAATCGTCATGCTACACATCATATATTTAATCACGTAAATACTAACTATATGATATCTAATCGTCGTGCTAAATGTAATTAATTCCCTAGTCAACGAGTACACATATACGACTTCTTTTGTTGTCAAAAAGTGCAATTTCCAATAGGCAGTTAAATAAGTTATTGTCTGGATAAATAGTGTTTGCCTATTAATTAGAAATAAGTTAATATGTGTCTTTTTGCTGAAAAAAAAATGTATTTTGCAATAAGTAGTTAAATGGAGGTGTCACATAATTTAAGCATTCTGAACGGCTATATCTATATGGTTCCGGGTATACCTACTATGGCTTATTGGTTTATATACAATTATAAAAAAGTGTGAAGAAACTTACTTGTCAAAGACTGGTGTGGCCAAAGGAATCGTGTATTTTCTCAACATTCCATAGGCGGTGCAACACCTACTATTGCTTCCATATCATGACCAGCTTTACCATGAAAAACCAACCACATCTAGTGAATATCGTACTCCCTCCATCCCAAAAAGAGTTTTTACAAACAAAAAATGAACAAATTATGATATTTGATATTAATGCTAGTTTTGATTGATAAAAAGTCATTTTTACCCTCACAGTCAATATAGAAATAAAAAATGAGTAATTATTGCAAGTTTTGATTATAAGGGTAAAATAGGAAAATTAGTAATTACCAGTTATAATTACTGTCCATATATAAAAAATGGACACTTGCGAAAAATATAAATAGTAAGGTGGACACTTTTTAGGACGGATGGAGTAATTCCTCAAACAATCATAAGAGAGGCATATCAATCTTGGACCGGTCGATAAAAGGAATATGTCTTAGGCTTCAAACCAACCAGAATTCCTCTAACAGCCTGCCCACCAACTTGTCTAGGCTTCTTCAAATTGTTCAACACATTTGAGATGATCTTTTTAGGACATTCATCAAGAAAATGACCTACAACCTGACAACTAGAGTGCTTGAGAGGTGTCTACTCATAGTCAACACTGATAGTGTTTGTAATAAACCCTTCACCACCGAATTTAGGAACAACTACCACTATAGTATCTCTCAGCTCATCATCAGCTCTAAGTTCACCCATAGCTCTTGCATAACTAGCCCAACCTCAAGAATCAGTGTACATAGCAGCCATGTAAGAATTTAACATCATCAGGTTACCAAGTTTGGTTACAATAGCACTCAACGCATATTCTGTAAATGTAGTAAGTGGAACATCGTGGAAATTCACCCAAACAGGGATATTAGAAAAATCCTCCTTCATAATATTTGTATCTAGTTTCCATTGGTTAAGAATCAATGGCACATTGCGAATCAATCATGGGCCACTTCCCAATATAGCTTCCATCCGGTCTTTAGAACCAAACATGAAAAAGAACATATCTTCATTCATCATAGATTTAACAAGGCCATATTTACTCCATGTATTCTTCACATAGTTCTCAACCACAGGATGTGCCACACGCTTACCTAAAAGGAAACCGTACGCAGTATTTTTAAACGGATCATTCACAACACTAACTGATTCTTTAGATAAGTATACATCCACACCATAGCCGGCGTAAACAATGGTCGATAATTAATAGATTTCGGACTCTAATTACCCTTAACCAATGTAGCAAATGAAACTGGAGTTGGAGGATTACCATTAGGAGCATAATTCACACTAGTTGGAGTCAAATTTGTACCAGGTTAGACATCCTATTTAACCAATGGATTCGCCACATTAGGAGTAGCAAAATCAAAAAACAACCCATTATGGACAATACCCAGATCATCATCAGCTGAACCACGTTTCTCCTTCACCCCACTACCACTCCCTCTCCCTTTATTATTCAAAACCCCTTTTTCCATTTACGAATCATGCAGAACGTGTAGAACCAAACACATCCCAAACCATAATATCAACCACTAAACAACCCACACCAAAAAGATGAGAATATAGTCAAATTGGTAATGGTTTAAAATAAACCGGTCGATAGCAGTCGCATTAACAGGCATGAAAGCAGATTCAAAAATGAATCGGAACAAACCCTAGACCAAGAAACCAAACCCAAAGCAATAGCTTGAATCGTCCATGATTATCTAATACAGGGCCGTCAAAAAAGGTTTATATAATCAACCACACAATCAGTTAAAGAGAAGATGTCTATATGATCAGTTAATAAACGTCTCCACACGATCTTGAAACACTAAAAAACGATTATCACTAACAAAAACCTTAAAAATGTGAAAACCATAACGAATCTGATCCAAGATAAGGAAAAACATGAGGAATAATCAATATATTTCCACAGAATCGTAGCAAGAAACCAATAATTAAATCTATTAAGATGAAAAAATGATGCAGTTAGGGTTCAAGGGATGTCACCTTTTTTTAGAGAGAATTTTAGGGTTTTTTCCCGATCATGCATATTGTTAATGGCTTCTTAAATTAACTGATGATGAGTATTGAGATGCTTCAACATGATGGGTGTCTGTCATCTTGGACACATTAACAAGAAGTGTATAGAGAAGCATCTACATGATGGGCTTCTTAAATCAATTGATGATGAGTTTTTTAATAAATATGTTTCATGTATATCCAGTAAGATGGTACGTAAGTCTTTTCTGCATCAACAGAAAGAACAAGCAATATACTTGGACTTATACATTCTGATGTATGTGGCCCATTTAGAAACTCTGTCAAGACAAGGGGCTAGTTACTTCGCTACATTCACTGACGAAACATAAATTGAGTGTTAGTTTATCCGTTATACGTTTTATTACTAACTAATGTACGTTAACTACAAGAGATTGACTTAAGTGTCGGAAGAACCAAGCTCATGTCCTCCTTCTACTTAGGCTGGTCACATGAAGATCCTAGGACGGGGGCTATGTGTTGAGTCTTAGTAAATAGATGAGGTAGAAACTAAAGCTTGGAGAACAAGTCTAGTGGGTATAGAAACACCTCTTAGGTGTTCATCTTTGGCCGATCCTCATTCCTAAACAAACCATAACCGAAACCCTAAAGGACTCGGCTCTCTCCTTCCATCCCTCACTAGTCTTGGCAAAATACTAATACACGATAACCGAGGTTCTTTGATCTTGTTTCTTCTCCCCTAGCTTGGTATAAACAAAGTATAAACCCTAGTTAGGGTTTCTAGTTTTCCTGTCCTTCAAGAACCGATCCAAACGTATCCCTCTTAGGGATTTGGAGCAAGTGGTGTTTTATACAAGAACATTAGGTATTAACTTATATACGTGAAGCAAGCACTAGTATCCGAACGTTCTTTGTTTGATGTGTAGTGTGTGCATACGTTAGAGGTGATATATTAATCACTAACGGTTTCAAGAATCAAGATCAAGAATACGTCCATTTATTTATTTATTTAATTGACAAAGGTTATGTATTTATTTATTTCTTGATCCACAACACTAAACTAGATCTATTCGATGCGTACTCGAAGTAAAATGTTTACTAGTATTATCTAATCGCAGCAAAACTATATTCACTTAACATAAGTCAAAATAATACTTTAATTTTAGCAAATAAAACTATGATTGCAATAAAAAAACATTTTTAACGTTACACGATTAGAGATGATGTAAGTATCACTAATCATCTCAATTATTACCTTAAACATGACATGAGGTTCTATGGGTTGACCATGAGAAGATTTAATCCATAAATTTCCCAATTAAATTTACACGTGTTATAGAAAGCCATCTTGAGGATTCCTCTAATCAGGTTTAAAGTAAGTAAATGGACATTAATTTGTTGCAAATGCGTACTGTACCAGCAACAACAAGTTCTACGAAGAAATCCTTTAGAGAAAAGTTCAAAAAACACCCCTGTGGTTTGTCCCGTGTCTCGCTATACATCCTCGTGGTTTTTTTTTATTTTATTTTATTTTATTTTATTTTTTTTTTTGCCACAAAACCATCCCTCAGTTAGTAAAGTTGGCACAAAACCATCCCTTCGTTAGTAAAACCAGTCAATGAGGACTAACGATGCAAATTATTCTCCATTATCTCCTAACGCAAGAGAAAATATTTGCATTGTTAGTCTTCCGTTGTCACCCACCATACATCTCCTAACTGATTTACATTTTTCTATGTTTTGATACGTTTTAGTCCGTTTTTCCCAAGTTTTTATCCGTTTTCGTCCGTTTTTATAGGTTTTCGTCTATTTCTCTCATGTTTTTATTCATTTTCATTTGTTTTTAGGCGTTTTTGTCCGTTTTTCTCATGTTTTCATATGTTTTTATCTGTTTCCGTTTGTTTTTAAATTATTCAACCATTTTTATCCATTTTCGTTCATTTTTAGACGTTTTTGTTCATTTTTCTCACGTTTTCATATGTTTTTATCCATTTTCATGCTTTTTTGCACATTTTTCTCACGTTTTATCCGTTTTCAACCATTTTTCTCACCTTTTCATCTGGTTTTATCTGTTTTCATACATTTTTAATATTTTTGTCCATTTTTATACATTTTCCTCAGTTTTTTCACATTTTCTTCCGTCTTTCTCATGTTTTAATCCGTTTTTAGACGTTCTCATCCAATTTTCTCAAGTTTTCATACGTTTTCATCCGTTTTTATTCATTTTCATCCATTTATATATGTTTTTGTCCGTGTTTACACGTTTTTGTCATTCTTTTCACGTTTTCATACATTTTATCCTATTTCATATGTTTTTATCCATTGTTCATTTGTATATGTTTTCATCTGTTTTTATCCATTTTCATTTGTTTTTAGACGTTTTTGTCCATTTTTCTCATGTTTTCATAAGCTTTTATCCGTTTTCTTCCATTTTTAGAAGTTTTCATCCATTTTTCACGTTTTCTTACGTTTTTATCCTTTTTCATACGTTTTTATCCGTTTTTGTTCGTGAAAAAAATGGACGAAACATGAGGAAAATGGAGAAAAACATATAAAAACGGACAAAACGGATAAAAACATATGAAAACGTCAAAGAAACTGACGAAAACATGTAAAAATGGATGAGAACGGATAAAAACGTGAGAAAAATGGACGAAAACGTTAAAACAGACGAAAACGTATGAAAACGGATAAAACATATGAAAACGTGAAAAATAGACGAAAACGGATAAAAACGTATGAAAACTTGAAAAAAAAAACTAAAACATGTAAAAATGAATGAAAACAAATAAAAAGATGAGAAAACGGACGAAAACGTCTAATGATGTACGAAGATGGATTAAAACGTATGAAAACGTGAAAAAAAAAATTGACGAATGCATGCAAAAACGGTTGAAAACAGATAAAAAAATGAGAAAAACGGACAAAAACGTATGAAATAGATAAAAAGTATGAAAACATAAAAAACCAGACGAAAACGGATAAACATTCGAGAAAAATGGATGAAAACGTATGAAAGCGGACGAAAACGTAAATCGGTTAGGAGATGTATGGTGGGTGATAACGGAGGACTGACGATGAAAATATTTTCACTTGCCTTAGGAAACAACGGAGAATGATTTGCATCATTAGTCCTCATTCGGAGGGATGGTTTTGTGCCAAAAAAAAATCACGAGGATGTAAAGTGAGACATAGGACAAACCACAAGGATGTGTTTTGGACTTTTCTCTATCAATTAATTCAAATACTCTCCAATATATATGAATAAATGAATTACACTTTTGAAAGGTACTCTTAAATTGACCTGTGATAGTTACAATCCTGCGGATTACCAATCGAACTTGAGGCATAAAGGATTTTCTTCCTATAATTCTCTTCAAAGTTATGATGATAGATATCTTTGCTACTTATTCCGGATCGTATTTCATCATGAATAAGCTACAACAGAAAGCAAGCACGATAAGCATGTGCTTTAGCAAACAGCTTTGCAACAAACATATATGATCGCTGGTTTTTTTATGCTCAAAACATGATGACGCGAAAAATGAACCATTTTCAAGGGGTCATTTAAGCCCGAATTCGAATTTATTTGATCAAATATTGCCCTAAATCGTTCCTTTTGTCATTTAGGTACTTTTGGAGAGAAATCTGGAAAAGGAAGCATTTTGGACATTTTTGGAGCATAAAAGTGAAGAAAACGGCACAGCTTCTACATGACGGCGTCAAGGGTAATACAAGAGGTGGATGTGAATGATACACATGACGATCCAGAAAGTTTTGTACTAAGGAGATGACGGCGTCACCCAAGGCCGTCATGGTCCATATATTAGTGACGGCCCAGAAGAAAATTCCACATGACGGCGTCAAAAGTGGATCTAGGCAATCCGATTTCATTATGGGCAGCGAGTTGACGGCGTCATAGATTTCTTCATGACGTCGTCACCCTGTAAAATCTATATATAGTTTTCCAAATTTCATTCATTAGTGTGCAACTTTGAGGGAATAACCCTAGGTCGAATTTTTCCAGCTTTTTCAAGGGTTTCAACCCTTTGAACTTTTCATGTCAAGTTGAGATAATTATTCTTTCAATTCAATCAATATGTCTATGTATTGCTTGAATATATCTTACACTTGTCTTCAATTTAACATACTCGGCTAGATCTCTTTTGTGTTTGCTTAGATGTAGTGAAACCTAGATGTTAATTACGGGTTGATTGTTTGTTTATAGTTGTTACAGATGATTGTATTCAATGTTAGGCTTAAGAAAACTGGCAGACTACCCTTGGTAACATGCTTGAACGTCTTAAGAAACATGATCAGAGGTGTACTATGATTTTTGGTTGTATTTAATGCGTAGGAGAATTCCAATGATCCCATGTTAGGAGCTTCTAACGGCTCGACATAGGAGTGTAGTAGGATCCTATAGAGTTAGGGAATATTGTACATGGCTCTAAGACTAGTATTAAGGAATACGACCCGTCATCCATGCAATTGTAACAAACTATCAACCTGTAAAAGATATCTAGGGAGTAATGAAACCTAGGTAAACACAACTTTCCCTATCATTATTTACACCAAACTAGTTTAATTAAATTTATTTTCATTTATTTTATTTTATTTTGATTGAATCTTTAGTTATTTGATTAGTTGGCTAGCAACTGATTCCGCCCAATCTTCCAAAACCCGAGAATTTTACTTGCTTTCATAAAATCTAAAAATACAAAAAGAATTATCCCTCACCTCTAGACCTAGATTTTAGGCTTTCTAATCCTAGTGACACTATTCCTGATTTGAACAATCAATCCCCCGGTACTTGTCACTATACTATACTTCAACGATCAGGTACACTGCCTGGTGGGGGTTGTAAGCTTCTCGAGATCCCTCGAGAGGTAAAGCCTGGTGCGATTCCCACGTATCAAGTTTTTGGCGCTGCATCCCAGGGAATAGTTGTTGTCTAGTTTAGGATTTCTTTTTATTAGGTCTACTTGCTAGATTCCTTTCTAGTAAGATTTTATTTTTTATTTTTAGGTTTTCTTTAGTCTATCTTATTTCTTCGTGTCTTTGTTCGTAACCTTTACAATCCGACATGATGGAAGGTGGTAACATCTTTGAGCCCATCAACCCACCACAACAAAACCACCCACAAAACTCACCACTAGCAAACCAACCTCTTAGGCCCCGAACCTTAGGAGAGTATTCCCGTCCTAGCCACCAAGGCTATCGAAACACTATTGAGCTCACTCAAGGGGCCAATGTGTCCCCCTTGCGATCTGATACCATCCGGTTGGTGCAAAGCGTATGTGCATTCCATGGAATTCGTTCCGAAGATCCTAATAAACATCTCAAGGATTTCTTTAAAATCGTAGATTCTATAGACGTTGATGTTACAACTAGAGAGTCGACCCGATTACGCCTATTCCAATTCTCTCTACGTGATCAAGCTAGTCAATGGCTTGAACGTCTGCCCGCGGGATCCATCACCTCATGGGATGCTCTCACCACTCGTTTCCTTGCTCAATTTTTCCCACCTGGGAGAACTACCAAGCTTAGAAATGATATCTTGATGTTCCAACAACATCAAGGTGAAACTCTATATGAAGCATGGACTCGTTTCAAGGACTTACTCCAAAAAGTCCCTCATCATGGCATAGATCTTTGGCTCCAAGTCCAAATCTTCTATGACCATATTGATCTCTCCACAAGGCGAACCATTGACCAATCGGCCGGTGGCAAGCTACGTGATCTAAGTGTGGAAGAATCATGGGAACTCATAGAAGATCTTGCTCTCTATGACAACGAAAGTTGGAATGATCCCTGTGATTTGAACAAAACGGTCAAGGCAATATCTTTGCCTTCGAACAATTCTAGCACTCCCGACCGTAGGATCATGGAACTTGAGGATCATGTCAAGTTTCTCATGAAATCTTACGAAGCTCCTAAGCCTTCAAGCGAAGTGAACAAAATCACTTCTTCATGCGAATTATGTAGTGGTCCCCATGACACTCGTGATTGCGTGGAACTCCTCGGACAAGCTTTTGCAAACTACGCATCCTCACGTACTCACAAAGCGGGAGACAAGTGGTACACTTTCAAACCCAAGCCAAAATCCTTACGGTGATTCCTACAACCCTTCTTGGAAAAATCACCCAAACCTTAGGTGGAAACAAAACCAAAATATGCCCCAAAACAATTCTTCCAATCCACCTAATCGTTACCAATTAAACGGTCCACCCTCTAACCGTACTTTCAACAACAATCCTTCCAACAACTATGGTAGTACTAATAATATTGAAGGGTTGATGTCCATGTTTATGGCATCTCAAGAAGCTCGCATATCTAAGTTTGAAGCCGATTTCAAACAAAAGCAAAGCAAGATGACAACCAAAATTTACACATTTTTTAAAGTTCTCAATGTCCGAGAAATGGGAGCACTCCCAAGCGACATGGTCAAGAACCCGAAGCTAAACGTTAATTCCATATCATCGGTTTCGTCACCTACTTCTTGTCCACAATACTATTCGCTCAAAGCAATGAGCACGTGTTTCAAGCAAACCCAAATTCTTCAAAAGGACCAATTGAATGAAACATCCAATATCAAACCGGTCAAAAGCATAGTTCAAACACCTCCTACACAAGATCTTGATGATGAATTTAAGGAGCTCCACCTTGAACGCCCCGTCATTGATGTCTTAGCCGGTGCTCCCTATTATAGTGCCTTCCTAGAAAAATATGAGAAATTTAAATTGGGTAAAAATGGGACCGCCTTCGTTCAAAACAAGTTGCCTAAGAAGCTTGATGATCCGGGTATATTTGTTTTGCCTTGTAAGATAGGAAAATCCGAAGCTTTCGACACACTAGCCGATTTAGGATCAAGCCTCAACTTGATTCCCTTATCCCTTTTCACCACTCTTAAGCTAGGAAAGTTAGAGGAGACGGAAGTACTAATTGGTCTAGCGGATGGAAGTGTTGCCCATCCGGTTGGAATGATCAAGGATGTAGTGGTTCACGTAGGGAGGTTAACTATTTTTGCAGATTTTCACGTCCTAGATATGGTTAGTGATACTACATGCCCATTGTTAGTAGGAAGAGGATTTTTAGCAACTACTTGTGCCATGATAGATTGTAAGGAGTCTAAGATAGCGGTAGGAGAGGGCGATACTTGGTCGGTTTATGATGTTAGGAAGCATAGCTACGATTGTGAGGACGAACCAACACCGCATTGGGTAGAGATGAATAGGAGACCATCTAGATATGGACCTTGGATTGAAAGAAACCTTATAGGACCTCAACGCCCGTTATATCTAGAAAAAGACTTCATCAATAAAACGCATTCGGTGGAACAACTCATAGCTAGATATAACACCCTAAAATCTAGACTACATTTTTTATTTTTCGTTTTAGACTTAACCTAAGTTAATTATATAAGGATTTGATTTATAAAAAAAAATTATGTTATATTAATATAAGTTATTAAAGAATAGCCAAACTAACTTGTCACGTTTTAATCCTTTCCTAAACGATGCACACTCTTGATTTGTGTACCCTCTCACACGTTTTCACCTAAGGGGATAAGAACCATGAGAATAACTTTGTTTTTATAGAAGATTGCATGCTATCTCTAACCTAAAATACAAAACACGATTTTCCTATGTAATTCACACGCCATTCCTTAATAACTATTATCTCCACACAATTCCTTCACAGCCTCATAATAGCCTCCTGCATTTATCTTCTCCATAGACCAACAGCACACGACTTCATTCGTCTATACATGCTCCAAAACATCATACTAAACCTAAGAACACAAAGGGCGGCATAAAGGTTTTTTTTTTCTACCTCTTAGTCGATTCTATAAGTGTACAAGGAGGGTGTCGCTGTGCTTCTTGGGGAGTTTCGAACGTGGGGTGTTCTGGTTCGAAGAAGGATCGGACGTGGGTTTTCATTTGGAGTCGAGAGTATGGACTATTGCTGGTATCGACTTGCGGGCTGAGTATCGATCTGCTCTGTGGAAAACTAGAAGGGGGGGTTGAATAGTTTTGCGTCTTTTCGTTTAATAAGAATTTGCTTTTCAAAGAATTGATGGTAATTGTAAAAACCTTTGAAGCTAAAGTATAGATACAAACTAATTCACATATATCATATATACACTACTTATTTAAAGTGTTGAATAGAAATTATAATTTCATATATCTCACTTAATTACAAGTTGGTACTAATATAGATATATGTGTCTTAGTAATTGTTTATACTTATATTTTACTATAGTATAATTAATGTTTTAAATGGAACCTAGTTTGATCTTTATGTAAAATCAATATATGCACAACACACAATATTAACAATATATGAAAAGCTAGTAAGTAAGCAAGCAAAGAGTGAGAGATGGAAAGATCAAACCGAGAGACAAAGGATTTATAGTGGTTCGGCTACAAGGACACCTTCCTTGCCCTACTCCACTCCCCGAGCACCGAACTCGAGAGTTTTCTTCACTAAGTCAATAACCTCCCTTATGGTGGAGAAAACCGTACACACCAAAAGCTTACACCAATTAACGACACAAAGCAAGATGTCGAGTTCTAATCGTAGCTAGAACCAATCTCACACCAAATATCACACCACTTCTTCTTCACACCTTTGCACTACTTCAATACTTCTTCACATCACAAGTATCTTCACACCTTCAAGGCACTAATGTCTTGACACCTTCAAGTCACTAATGTCTTCACACCTTTAAAGCACTAATGTCTTGACACCTTCAAGTCACTAATGTCTTCACACCTTTAAGCCATTAATGTCTTGACACCTTCAAGCCACTAATGTCTTCACACCTTCAAGCCACTAAAGTCTTCACAACTTCAATCTACTAATGTCTTCTAGTCTTCTTCACTTGGAACCCTCAATATCTTCACAACAAGTCCCTATTGCTACAATCTCCTATCACCAATACTATCTAACCCTTCTTCTTCACTTCAAGTTCCACTTTACACTTACAACAATTCTATATTCTTCAACTAAATCTAGCTAACTGATACATACACCTTATTCACCAAAGAATGAAAGATTTACAAGAAAATATAAACAAGCAACTTAGATAGCAAGATGATACTAAGTTGTAATACTTCTAATAGAAGTATTCTTCTCTTTGCACTTTGAATGTTGAGGCTTGAATCACTTTGAAACAAAGATCAAAGTATATAAGATCAAAGGATTTTAAGAGAAAGGAAATGGATGTTTTGATCAGAAAGTTTCTAGTGCAAAAAGGTGAGAAAAATATGTGGAATGATCCAATATTTATAGGGCCAGAAAATACTGTTTGAGAGCGTGCCGGTCCCCTTAATTATAGGCCGGTCCCCTTAATGATTAAGGGGGCCGCCTAGTAAAATTAAGGGGGCCGCCCTCCTGAACGTTTGAAAAGTTTTTCTGGATAAAATTTGCCCTTTTTGGTTGGAAATTTGAAATCATATTTTTGTGGTTTAATAAAGCTATTCTAAAAATGATTTACAAATATATATAAAATGTTAAAATCATTTTATAAAATGTTATGTCTTAAGACAAGATTTCCTTTGATCTTATAATACATTAATCACTTTGTTTATTCATACCTTAAGTGATTAAATGGTGAAAGTGAGTATTTACTACTAAATACTTGTTTACGTCATAACCTTTGGTTTGATGAGTTTCCGTTTTGTGATTATCAAAACTTAGAGATATCGAAAGATATGAATAATGTTTTTAGTCAATTATTTATATCAACAATCTCCCCGTTTTGATGAATACAAAACCTAAACTCATTAAATCCAAAAATTAATTTTTAGACAAGTATTTAGTGAGTTTATATTCACTTCTCCCCCTTTTTGTAGAATCAAAAAGGTTTAAGCCTGTAAGGTAAAGGCTCCCCCTTGATGTATGCTCCCCCTCGTTTGAGGGCACCAAGGGTTCGAGATATGGAATTCTTGCAAGAAAAATATTAGAGGCACAAGCAAATACATATAGCATAATAACAACTAATAGTAAGCATGGCAAAGAAAAATTTTAAACACATATAAAAGCATTCATTAATTCGAGATGATTATGTCAACCACATAATCATTGTTACAAAAGCCATAATGATGGAATTCTAATACTAAGTAGAATATCCTATTGTGCCAACAAAGAGTGTCATCAAAATTTCTTGAATCCCAAAATGGTTGAGGTGTTTTATTTGAAAATGAGAGAAATAAGCATATAAAATGCTTGGGTTAGAATGGTGAATGGGGAACATGTTGGTGAATTAATGGAGGTAAACTTTTGGTTGCATGGATGTTGGTGAATTTGGAGATGTGGGACTTGGAAGTGGTGGATTTGAAGTTGGGTTTGTTGGTTGAGGGTTTTGATGTTGTTCAAGTGATGGTGTTTGTTGAGATCTAGTAAGAAGATACTCAATCCAAGTGAAGTGCTCATTCAAAGCAATGGTTTGTTGTTGAAGGAAGATGCGACAAGGGCAATTGTTAACATGCTTCTCAATTTGGTTGATGTTATGTGGTGATGATGGTGAGCTTGATTGGGGTGGATCCAAATTGCGTTGAGCAAGATGTAATGCTAAAAGAGCACTAAGCTCATGAGCCTCTTTTAGCTCCTCAACGAACTTCAAATGTTCGGAGGAAGGTGATGCTGGTGGAGCATGATAGTTGTCTTGGGTGAAGGTTTGAACATGCAACATAGGAATGGCATGTGAAGTTGTAGGAATTGGTGGTGGTACTCTAGGTGGTGGAGACATGGTTGAGCTTGGGTAATCATGAAAGCATGATATGGGTGGAAGAGGTTCTTCATGAGTGGATGGTGTTTTTGTTGAATGAGCAATATGTGAAGTATTGATAGAGATGTTGGGATTGTTGTTTTGGGATTGAGCATGCTCATCAAAAGAAGAAGCATTAATGAGGGTATGAATGTAAGATAGGTTGTGAGATGACTCATTAGAGTGGGTTTGAGTTTTAGAGGTTGGTTGATTTGGAACAACATCACATGAGTTGTGACAAGAGTAAAGTTTCCTCCTCCAAACGGGTTTGACGGAGATCCTTGCGGTTCTTGAAACTTTAGGTTTTTGGTTGTTGGGAGATGGCATGTTTGGGTGTGATGGCATTAATGATGGGAAAAGGGTATTTATAGTGTATGAGAAATGTGGTTTAGGGAGGCAAATTTTGAGGGATAACATGGGACAAAATATGTTTGTGAATTTTGGGAAGTATAGGCTGAAATGGGTCAAAAGATGATAAAGAAAACAGTATCCTCGACCATCAGATGGCCGGTCCCCTTAATTAGGGGCCGGTCCCCTTAATCATTAAGGGGGCCGCCTTATATAATTAAGGGGGCCGCCCATCTGGTGATTCCCATAATGCCAGAAATGGGTTTTTGGCAGAAAATTTTCAAAAAGGTTGTGTTTTTGTTTTTGGATTCAAGTAAGTTCAACTCTTTGAGGCAATATAGGGCATACTATTCATGAATGTAGAGAGTGTTATAGAATTAATTAAAATAGGCAATTAATTTCTAATAATCATGCTATCTATTAATTTATCAATTAAGATATGCAACAAAGGAGACAATAAGCCAAATAAGCTAAATGAGCAACTATATGAAGATGATAACATTTAGCCTAGAGCAAACATGTTGATGATTGTTAACAAGTAACAAATAGGTGGATATGATTATATGGACTTCAAGACTTGTTACAAACAAGATCCATATGGGCAAGTCATGATTCTCATGAAATGATTTGATTAAATTGTGAATGTCATTTCCAATAGAAGTGTATGACACTTGTGAGAAATGATTTGATTAAATGTGTTTTTAGTTTTATTCAACAATGTTTTGAAGTAAATTCAAGTATGCATTACACTAACATAGATTGAATTTTGTTTCTTAACGTGTAACAAAGAAAGAAAAAAAAAATCAATCTTGTTTTTGATTAAAATAATGGTTATGAAAGAAATTTTAGTCAAATAAATTGTTAAAGAAAATATTTCATTCAAAAAGAGAGAAGTTTTGAACATGATGTTTTGATCATGATAATCAAGAAGTTTCAAGTGAGGGATTTAATATGGAAACTTATCATGCTCAGGAGAATCAATTAAGCCCATCGTCACACATAATCATCTTTAATGATACCTAAAGATATTAAAGTGAAATGATAGATATTTATGATCTAAATGCAATGGGACAGGAAGGAGCAAGGTAAATAGTTCATGAATACAAGATAGACATGTGTATATATATATATATATATATATATATATATATATATATATATATATATATATATATATATATATATATATATATATATATATATATATATATATGTATGTATGTATATATGTATACAAAGAACATCATAATATCAAGTTGCAAGCAAATATCAATTATAATACATCTATTAATGCAACTAGTAAGATCATATAGCATAAGTGGAAGGGTTCTGCTATAGATCATAGAAGATTAAGAAAAATGATAATAGACTAAACAACAAGAAGGTTAATAATGCTAATATCATGTATGCATATATTAGTGTTAATAATCTAAACGCATGGCAACTTATCAGTTAAATCGTATTGACACACTAATTAAAACATTCTAAAATATAATGTAACATTGACAAGTTTTTGAAAAGAAAACTTATCTCAGGTCCAGCTTTTCGAAAAGAGTGGGCATGACGGTGATAGAAGAAATCTTAAGAGTTAGTCCAAAACATGTCGAAGTAGCCAAGTAATATTCCCATGAATAGAAATCAAGGGAACTAGATCCGAGATGCTCAATCGATCACACCAATCATCACAAGTCGTGAAGGTTAATAGAAGTAGCACGTATGAGGCTTCAACTTGAAATAGTAACGGACACACCATGATACCAATGCTCCAAGAGTGAATAGCACAATGCCGAGACAAGAATATTCCCGCAAGAACGTCATAGGCGAAACATTTGCAGAATGTGAAACAACGTGATAGAAACCAATATTCGTCAAAGGTAATAGAGCAAGATGAGTAAATCAACACGTAATAGACTCTTCATTCGTTAATTACCTAAACATGATAAACAGCTTGGTACCCAGATTCTCATGGGTCCTAGTTGGTTAGATGAGAACATCCATTGCATTTGAATGCACATGATGAGGATGTCATCGAGAAGTACAAGAATTAATCATTTGTTTGTTTTGACAAACAAACAATAACTTTCTTGACTAGAGAAATAAATAATGGATATAAATAATAATAGTTCTAAACTTTTCCACTAGGTTTAACAAATTTTATTTGTTTTGATGTATTTGTTGAGTAATCATCTTCAGTAAATCTTAAGCCGATTTTATCATAAAATGGCTTTTGAATGTTAAGTAGATATTTTAAAGATTTATAACTATTTTCAAATTTAGCCAATATTTTTGCTTTTTCTTTTTCCATTTTAATTTCATGTTTGTAGTCTTGACAATTTTTACATTCAAGATCAATTTCAATATTACTTTCAAGTCTAGACATTTTATCTTCTAAAATTATTTCTTTTTTAAAGTTATTTTCAACGGATGTTGAAGATTTATTTTTAAAAACAATTTTTGATTCAATGTTGCAAAAGTGCTTGAAATTGTTTTCAAGTTTTGAAAATTCTAATATAAATTGATCATAGCAAAAATGTTTGGTTTCGAATTGTACCTTATTTGTAGTTGTACATCTTCACATGCTCTACGGTGAACAATTATGTTGTTCACGTCGCTCCATGTTTTGTTTAAAGTATTGCTTGGATCTTGGAGCATGCAATCCTTGCCGTCACTGCTTGTATTTGCATTAGTAAGAAAATTCATGTAAGCCATATCTACGTCATCTTCATCGTCCTTGTTGCACCATGGTTTATTGACATTCTTTCTTCGGATTTGACACATGTGTTCTTCGTTATTGGTACCTTCAATGACCATATTTGAACTAGTAGTATATGTGTTTATTTCAACTAGATATTTATCTATTAAGTTTTCTAGAGTAACTATTTCATGTGCAGTATCAAGCTTATCATCTTTGGTTTTACATTTTTCTTGGTGAAATTTTAAAAGATATTTCCAAATATCATTTGCCGTTTTATAAGGAAATAATCTTTCATATTCAACTCTTGGTAGAGTTTTGAAAATAAGTAATTTGGCTTTAGTGTTTTTATCAAATTTGGTTTGAAGGTTATTATATTGATTTTCAAAATCCATTTTGGTTGGTTTAAGATCACCAATTGAAATGATATGCCAAAGATCAAGATCTATTGATTTCACATAATTTTCAAATTTGTTTTTCCATTTAAGAAAATGATCATTTTCAAATAATGGTGGTTGTTGCATAAATTCCCCTTCTAAATATTTTTCAAATTCCATAGATCATTACAAGTTTTAAAATACAATCTATTTTAAAAATCTTGCTAGACGTGGCTCTGATACCAATTGTGGAAAACTAGAAGGGGGGGTTGAATAGTTTTGCGTCTTTTTCATTTAATAAGAATTTGCTTCTCAAAGAATTGATGGTAATTGTAAAAACCTTTGAAGCTAAAGTATAGATACAAACTAATTCACATATATCATATATACACTACTTATTTAAAGTGTTGAATAGAAATTATAATTTCATATATCTCACTTAATTACAAGTTGGTACTAATATAGATATATGTGTCTTAGTAATTGTTTATACTTACATTTTACTAAAGTATAATTAATGTTTTAAATGGAACCTAGTTTGATCTTTATGTAAAATCAATATATGCACAACACACAATATTAACAATATATGAAAAGCTAGTAAGTAAGCAAGCAAAGAGTGAGAGATGGAAAGATCAAAACAAAGGATTTATAGTGGTTCGGCTACAAGGACACCTTCCTTGCCCTACTCCACTCCCCGAGCACCGAACTCGAGAGTTTTCTTCACTAAGTCAATAACCTCCCTTATGGCGGAGAAAACCGTACACACCAAAAGCTTACACCAATTAACAACACAAAGCAAGATGTCAAGTTCTAATCGTAGCTAGAACCAATCTCACACCAAATATCACACCACTTCTTCTTCACACCTTTGCACTACTTCAATACTTCTTCACACCACAAGTATCTTCACACCTTCAAGGCACTAATGTCTTGACACCTTCAAGTCACTAATGTCTTCACACCTTTAAAGCACTAATGTCTTGACACCTTCAAGTCACTAATGTCTTCACACCTTTAAGCCACTAATGTCTTGACACCTTCAAGTCACTAATGTCTTCACACCTTTAAGCCACTAATGTCTTGACACCTTCAAGCCACTAATGTCTTCACACCTTCAAGCCACTAAAGTCTTCACAACTTCAATCTACTAATGTCTTCTAGTCTTCTTCACTTGGAACCCTCAATATCTTCACAACAAGTCCCTATTGCTACAATCTCCTATCACCAATACTATCTAACCCTTCTTCTTCACTTCAAGTTCCACTTTACACTTACAACAATTCTACATTCTTTAACTAAATATAGCTAACTAATACATACACCTTATTCACCAAAGAATGAAAGATTTACAAGAAAATATAAACAAGCAACTTAGATAGCAAGATGATACTAAGTTGTAATACTTCTAATAGAAGTATTCTTCTCTTTGCACTTTGAATGTTGAGGCTTGAATCACTTTGAAACAAAGATCAAAGGATTTTTAGAGAAAGGAAATGGATGTTTAGATCACAAAGTTTCTAGTGCAAAAAGGTGAGAAAAATATGTGGAATGATTCAATATTTTAGGGCCAGAAAATACTGTTTGGGAGCGTGCCGGTCCCCTTAATTATAGGCCGGTCTCCTTAATGATTAAGGGGGCTGCCCTCCTGAACGTTTGAAAAGTTTTTCTGGATAAAATTTGCCCTTTTTGGTTGGAAATTTGAAATCATATTTTTGTGGTTTAATAAAGCTATTCCAAAAAAGATTTACAAATATATATAAAATGTTAAAATCATTTTATAAAATGTTATGTCTTAAGACAAGATTTCCTTTGATCTTATAATACATTAATCACTTTGTTTATTCATACCTTAAGTGATTAAATGGTGAAAGTGAGTATTTACTACTAAATACTTGTTTACGTCATAACCTTTGGTTTTAAGAGTTTTCGTTTTGTGATTATCAAAACTTAGAGATATCGAAAGATATGAATAATGTTTTTAGTCAATTATTTATATCAACATGCTCCTTGTTTCTTTGCTTCCGCCTGGTCGTTTCGAGGGTAACCCTTCCTAACCTCGTTCAATTTTTCGCTTAATTACTTCTGTTTTGATCATGTTTTATGTTCTCTAATCGGCTAACATGTTTCGTCAAACAAGAGTCTACATAAAATAACAACACAATACAAGAAATAAAAGATGAACATATATGTTTATTTACATGGATAAGGGCTGAAATTTGTAAGATTGCATGAAAGTGTTGGCTCGTTATAAATATGTGGATGTATACGTGGGAGAGTGTGTTCCTAAAGGCTGTTAAACACATGGTTAAAGGTCAAACTGAAACCATAAAAACATACGTATGAAATATATAGAGGTCTCATGAAATCTTGAATGTGTAAGCATGTGTATCTAAGACGTATGGCATTGTTTTCTTTGTGATTGATATGGCCTGTTATGAAGTGAAATTGTGTGTGTAATATGTGAAACAAATCAACTTAAAACATATGTGTATAATCAGGTGATAATACAAAAGTGTCACATGAAATAGCACACAAAATTATACGCTTGTAAGTAGACTATTTGTGTCGTGTATTTGTGAGTATTGTTGGGTCGGGTTAGCAGCTCTTAATCGGCCTAATGTTATCATTATACAAGCTTAAAGAAACCGTGAAAAAGATTATATAACAAGGCATATAATATGTCAAACTTTTTTTTTATTTGTTTCGTTGCGTTTGAACCATGATCGAATAATATGTGGTACACATGGATTTTAATGACTACTAATAAGTGTAATATGAATTTAAAGACTAATAATACGTGTAATTTGAAATGTGTTAAACTAAATCTAAATTTACATTTTAAACCCTAGACTTTCATAAACTATCATATTAAATCCTAATCT
Source organism: Artemisia argyi (assembly GCA_030686995.1). Taxonomy (NCBI): domain Eukaryota; kingdom Viridiplantae; phylum Streptophyta; class Magnoliopsida; order Asterales; family Asteraceae; genus Artemisia; species Artemisia argyi. Next base: position 22,474,538 of record CM060677.1, on the reverse strand, counting down.
AATATAATTGTCATTTTAATACCTTAACTTGACTAAATGGTAAACTTTGATTATAAACGTCTAATATTACTAATTCAGGAAACTTATTATATATGGAAACTTACTAAATCGGGAAAGTTACTATTTTTGGAAAGTTACTAAAAATGAAAAGTCGACTGAAAGAGTAACCTGATTTAGAATAAGTTATTAATAATTAGACGATTATCATTCGTGTAGATTCGCTAACGATGGAGTGACTTTATATTATGTATGTATGTACGGGGGGCGTATGGATGCATCCTAGCACTTATGTTTATGTATGATTATGTATGGTGAATGTGGGTAGGTGCTTCTCTACTCCTTCACGTTTGGGAGGTCGCTCCTCCATGTGGTACCGAGAGGTCTCCCCTCTCCGTATCCTTTGATAGGTGATTATGGATTATGTATGTATGTATGAGATCTGTCAAGTACCTTGGCAGGTCGGCTCGTGGCTTTCCTATGATTCGTTTGTCCATTCAAGTACCTTGTTTGGACGCTTCTTTGTTGATACGTTCTCTTTATTTTTCCCTTATGATTATGCTTATGTGATATATCCTGATACTTCATTTCCCTTTGACTTATGATATTTGTTCAGTGTATGTTGATCTCATATGCATTTGACAGATGATATTCCTTTCAGCTGAAGCTTATGATGTCCTGTTTCTCATACTTATATACGTTTCGTTTATCCGTTTGCTTTGTTATATATCTGTTCACTGGGCTTTTTAAGCTCAGCCGCATTTTCCTTTCCTGCGGCAGGTTTTAGGTTGTAAGCTGGGTTTGGGTGAAGAGAGAGCATAAGAGCTTAGTGGACTACCGTGGACTAGAAGCCCATTACATCTGGACTAGTTTTGGACATGGATTAGATTAGACTTTGTTTAGTTTGTATTTTCCTTTCTTTTATAGTTTTAGTATTCCTTTTGTATTTTTAGATTTTCCCTTGTAATCTTTTATTTTAAGTCTTCCGCTTGCGTTGTATGCTTTCTATGCTTTGATATGTCACCATACTGTAGCGCTCCGGACCCATGTCGGGTTGGGGTGTTACACTAGAGATGAGGAACTAGACCCTTTTGAGGATCCCCTAGTCTTTAGGAAAATGAGTGAGTTCTTATGTGTAATGCCTATTAACATAGAGATGAACAAGTGGAAGGGAGAAGGGGATAAGTGTAAATGGAAGTGGGACAAGCCACCTAAGGAAGGTGACGGATCATGGCATATGAAGATGATCTTATATGATCCGGATGGAGAAAAGTTTGAAAGGTCATACCGTACTAAGAAAACCGATAGGAAGTTGAAACCCAAGTTGGATCCCAAAGATGTCCTCAATGAGGAGCTCACACATATAGGATAGCCCATGACCTTGAGTCTAACTACAAGACTCGTAAATAAAGAAAAGCGCTTCTTGGGAGGCAACCCATGTTTTGTGTGATTTTTATTTGTTTGATTGTTATTTGCTTCCGTATACATGATTTATTTTTATTGTTGGTAGATCATGTTTCAAAACTAAATTGTGAAAATGCTTTATTTTGTTATTTAACTTCGTCTTAACTTCATATAAAGGTATTTTTCAAAAGCTAAGTGTAAGGGGAAACCCCAAATTTGTTTCTAAGAACGAAATTGAGCATGAACCACAACAATATTAAATGAACATGTATATTAGTAATTGTTTGAGTCAAATGCATGTATCGAGTCATAATGATGTTTTGCATGATTTTCCAGGAAGTATGACATAAGTTTTTCCAGAAATTTTGCGTAAACTTAACATAAACATTTCTGTAGATCACTTCTGACGGCGTCAAGAGCTAACTCCTGACGGCGTCATGTGTAAATTTCTGGAAATTTTGCGAGTTTTGTTTTTCTAACGGAGTCTTAAAGTTTTTGTTAATTCTTTAGTTTTATAAACTCCAGGAAATCTGCAAACATTCATTCCACAAGCATTATATCTTAATTTGCTTTATAGGTCTTATTAGTATAAATAGATTGCCGCCGATTTTACGCGAGGTTGCCGTGTTTTTTTTTTCTCAGGTTTAACAGGTTATGTATGACAAGAAGATGATTTATTTTTCTGGAAGGGAAGCTTTGAATATTCATTTTCTTGGAGGAAGATCTAACCTTGTTACCACAGTATCCACACTGAACAAATTAGGGGAGTATTTGCTTTCATTCTGTTACCAATTTCACTTTTACATTCTTTAATTGAACATTGGGGACAATGTTCATCCTAAGTGTAAGGGGAGGGTAATGATGATACCTTATAGGATACAATTTCACTTGAGTTTGTTTGTTTGATGGTAGGTGTGTAATAAAACTAAGAGAAATACTTGTTAGTGTAATTTTAGCGCCAAATTTAAAATTTTTTACAACATTTAAGTGTGAAACTTTAGCCTTAGCAAGCATCTCATGGACAGGAGTTGTATGACTAGCACAAAACTGTACCATTCAAAAAAATTTTCCACCCAAATATGTGAGGTTCGCCTTTAGATTTGATAGGAAAAGCATTCACTATTAGTGCTTATGAGTGTACCGGTAGCATTAAGATTCTAGAACTTGCGTTAGTGACGCATTCCGAGACCGCTAGTGAGACTACATTCGTGTAGTAGGATTTACTACATGATAAGAGGCATTAGGATCACCCTTGTGTTAAACCCATATCATAATTACTTGACCATTTAAGTCATATTACTTGGCTAGTAAAATCAATTAATTTTTCCCACACCTTAGCGATGTACTCATTTTTAGTACAAGATACCCCTAGTACACCCCTCCGAGCCTATCTTATCGTTTCTAACTTTAAGCATATTACTTAAAGGAACAATTTGTTACAACCCACCCAAATGTACAACCAAATCGCCTTAGCCTTCCGTGTATGCACTCATCTTTAGTGCATTATTGTTATTTGTTTAAACCCTTAGTTAATTATCTAATTGATTACATGGTTGCTAAGTCGAGTCATATCTTGTACATATTATTTTGGGACGATTGGGACTCATGGGTAAAGTACTTATGTTATGGAGTAATGGGGAAGAACATCAAATTATTACCCCCATATGTGCGTTAATCTTAAAAGTACTCCAAGTGTTTTGATTATCTTGATTCGAGTCATTAGATTAGCTTATTGTAAATATGTAAAAATTCAAGTGTAAGGGGAATCTACATTCACTATGATGTATTATTTTGGATGGTAGGGTAAGAGTGTACGCAAAAAAAAAAAAAAAAAAAAAAAAAAAAAAAAAAAAAAAAAAAACCCCGAAGAAATTTAAAAAAAAAAAAAAGAGAAAAAAACATACGGACTACCATCCCGTTTCATTTTATGTTTGTTTTGTGTTTTTGTTATTTTTCATTTATTAGTTTAAGTCGAGTCTAGTCTTGGCTTAGCAACGCCATATTGTACATGTAATTAACCAAGATGATTAACTCGCCACCAGTAAATATTGCCTTTATCCAACAAAACCGTGTATTCCATATCCCTACACCTAACGTTATAACCCTTTAAAAGACTTCTTAGATAGTTTATCCTAGGTGCTTACGCCAAGTGGTGGAGGTTTGATCCTTTCCCAAGCCTATGGTAATCTATTTTGCAATGACAGGTAGTGAGAGATGTTTTCCGTTTCCATATTGTGATATATGCTTTATTACACCCGAGAGATGTGAGTATCTAAACACTATTTGTGAGGTGCTAGTGTATGACCTCCGTGCTTGTCTTTGGTCTTTAGTGGAACGATTATTTGTTGTAATTACTTTTATATTAGTGTTGAATGACCACTAACTTGTATTTTGATTAGAATAAAAGCGCATTTGCTTGAGGACAAGCAAATCTCAAGTGTAAGGGTATTTGATGAGGCGAAAAATGAACCGTTTTTAAGGGGTCATTTAAGCCCGAATTCGAATTTATTTGATCAAATATTGTCCTAAATCATTCCTTTTGCCATTTTAAGTACTTTTGGAGAGAAATCTGGAAAAGGAAGCATTTTGGACATTTTTGGAGCATAAAAGTGAAGAAAACGGCAAAGTCTTAATTTTCCTTGCTGAGAACAGTACCTGATGGCGTCACAAGCTTCTACATGACGGCGTCAAGAGTAATACAAGAGGTGGAAGTGGATCATACACATGACGATCCAGAAATTTTTGTACTAAGGAGATGACGGCGTCACCCAAGGCCTTCATAGTCCATATATTAGTGAGGGCCCAGAAGAAAATTACACATGACGGCGTCAAAAGTGGATCAAGGCAATCAGATTTCATTATGGGCGGCGAGTGGACGGCGTCACGGATTTCTTCATGACACCGTCACCCAGTAAAATCTATATATATAGTTTTCCAAATTTCATTCATTAGTGTGCAACTTTGAGGGAAAAACCCTAGGTCGAATTTTTTCAGCTTTTTCAAGGGTTTCAACTCTTTGAACTTTTCATGTCAATTTGAGATAAGTATTAATTCAATTCAATCAATATGTCTATGTGTTGCTTGAATATATCTTACACTTGTCTTCAATTTAACATGCACGGCTAGATCTCTTTTGTGTTTGCTTAGATGTAGTGAAACATAGATGTTAATTATGGGTTGATTGTTTGTTTATAGTTGTTACGGATGATTGTATTCGATGTTAGGCTTAAGAAAACTGGCAGACTTCCATTGGTAACATGCTTGAACATCTTAAGAAACATGATCAGAGGTGTACTATGATTTTTGGTTGTATTTAATGCGTAGGAGAATTCTAATGATCCCATGTTAAGAGCTTCTAATGACTCAACATAGGAGTGAACTAGGATCCTATGGAGTTAGGGAATATTGTACACAGCCCTACGACTAGTATTAAGGAATACGACCCGTCATCCATGCAATTGTAACAAACCATCAACCTGTAAATGATATCTAGGGAGTAATGAAACCTAGGTAAACACAACTTTCCCTATCATCGTTTACACCAAACTAGCTTAATTAGATTTATTTTCATTTCTGTTATTTTATTTTGTTTGCATCTTTAGTTATTGGGTTAGTTGGCTAGCAACTAATTCAGCCCACTCTTCCAAAACCCGAGAATTTTACTTGCTTACATAAAATCTAAAAATACAAAAAGAATCATCCCTCACCTCTAGACCTAGTTTTTAGGCTTTCTAATCCTAGCGTCACTATTCCTGAGTTGAACGATCAATCCCCCGGTACTTGTCACTATACTATACTGCAACGATCAGGTACACTGCCTGGTGGGGGTTGTAAGCTTCTCGAGATCCCTCGAGAGGTAAAGCCTGGTGCGATTCCCACGTATCAAAACACATAGATTCAAAGACTACTAGGTAAAGGCTCATATACTACTGGGTGAAATCTCATATCTGCTTTGGAATGTTCATATAAAGCTGCGAGATACTTTAAGGAAGGAACAACTAATCGGGTTAGCACCTATTAAACAAGATCAATTTAGTATGCTCAAGCCAAATGACCTTCACTAGACTGAATATGATGAGTTCAACTCAGAGTTTAGCAACAGAAGCAAGAGCATATGGTAAATTAATTTTAGATCGTTTGACTATAGTATACAAAGGATGACAGGAATTATAGATCTGGGATGGTCTATGGGAGAATTCCTAGTGTTGCATGACTTAGTAGGAGGATGTCAAGATCATTAAATGAAATGTACATTGCTCAAGGGAGCAAGATAGTTTGGCAAGATAGGATGTGTTGATCTTGAATTGTAGTGGACAAATTAAGAAGCTGAGTGACTTAAAAGATTTGAAATCTAGGATTTTAAATCAAGAAAAACTCAGCTACATCCCGGTTTCAATGAAGCTTGTTCTCAGGGACTTAGGAGAATTAGTAACAAGGAGTCATAGTGATGAGGCGAAAAATGAACCGTTTTTAGGGGGTCATTTAAGCCTGGAATTGAATTTACTTGATCAAATATTGCCCTAAATCGTTCCTTTTGTGATTTTAGGTACTTTGGGAGTGAATTCTGGAAAAGGAAGCATTTTGGACGTTTTTGGAGCATAAAAGTGAAGAAAACGGCACAGACTTAATTTTCCATGCTGAGAACAGTACCTGACGGCGTCAAGAAGGAAATTGTGACGGCGTCAGGAGTAAAATCTATGACGACCCAGTGAAAACCTGAAGGCGTCAAGAGAAGGGCGTCAAGTGTTAAAATGGTGACGGCCTGAAGATGGACTACACGTGACGGCGTCAAACCTAGATCTAGGTAGTCCGAGGAGTTTATTAGCGGCGAGATGACGGCGTCAGAAATTTACTCTTGACGCCGTCACCTCACAAAATCTATAAATACTTTTCTATTTTTCATTCATTGAGGGAGGAACTTGTGTGGAGAATACTAGGGTCGAACCTAATAAACCCTAGGTCGTTTGTAACAGTATTTTCAAGGGTTTTCACGCCTTGAACCATTTCATGTTCAATTAAGATAAGTCCTCTTTCAATTCATTCAATATGTCTATGTGTTGTTTGAATATATCTTATGCTTGTCTTGATTTCAACATGCTAGGCTAGATCTTTCATGTGTTTGCTTAGATGTAATGAAACCTAGATGTTGATTATAGGTTGATTGCTTGTTTGTAGTTGCAATGGATAAATGATTTCAATGTTAGGCTTAAGAAAACTGGAAGATCTCCATTGTGTAACTTGCTTGAACGTCTTAAGAAACATGAACCGATGTGTACTAGGTTTTTATGATTGTATTTAATGCATGAGCGAATTCTAGTGATCCCATGTTAGGAGCTTCTTAGCCGGCTCAACATAGGAGTGAAGTAGGAGCTTATAGGAGTGGGGAAGTAAGTACGCCACCCCATGAAAGGGATTAAGCAATACAATCCGTCGTCCACGCAATTGTAACAAGTAATTAACCTGTAAAAGATATCTAGGGAGTAGTGAAACCTAAGTAAACACAATTCTCCCATATATTGCTCACACACCACTATCTTAATTTAGTTTATTTTCATTTTAATATTTTATTTTGATTGCATCTTAGTAATTGGGTTAGTTGACTAGCAACTAATTCCGCCCAACTCCTTCAAAATCGAGATTTTTATTTGCTTTTCGTAAAACCTAAAAATACAAAAAGAATCATCCCACATCTCTAGACCTAGTCTATAGGTTTTCTAATCCTAGCGACACTATTCCCAAGTTGAACGATCAATCTCCTGGTACTTGTCATTATACTATACTACATCGATCAGGTACACTGCCTGGTGGGGTTTGTAAGCTTCTCGAGATCCCTCGAGAGGTAAAGCCTGGTGCAATTCCCACGCATCAAGTTTTTGGCGCCGCAGCCCGAGGAATAGTTATTGTCTAGGTTAGGAATTCTTTTTATTAGGTCTACTTGCCAGATTCCTTTCTAGTAAGATTTTATTTTTATTTTTAGGTTTTCTTTAGTCTATCTTATTTCTTCGAGTTTTTGTTCATAACTCTTTACCATCCGACATCATGGAAGATAGCAACATCCTTGAACCCATCAACCCACCACAACAAGACCACCCACAAAACCCACCACTAGCTAACCAACCTCTTAGGCCCCGAATCCTAGGAGAGTACTCCCGACCTAGCCACCAAGGCTATCGAAATACCATTGAGCTTACCCAAGGAGCCAATGTGTCTCCCTTGCAATCCGACACCATCCGGTTGGTGCAAAGCGGATGTGCATTCCATGGACTTCGTTTCGAAGATCCAAATCAACATCTCAAAGACTTCCTTAAAATCGTTGATTCTATAGACCTTGATGCTACAAATAGAGAGTCAACCCGATTACGCCTATTCCAATTCTATCTAGGTGATCAAGATAGTCAATGGCTTGAGCGTTTACCCGCGGGATCCATCACCTCATGGGATGATCTCACCACTCGTTTCCTTGCCCAATTTTTCCCACCGGGGAGAACTACCAAGCTTAGAAATGATATCTTGATGTTCCAAAAACGTCAAGGTGAAACTCTATATGAAGCATGGACTCGTTTCAAGGAATTACTCCAAAAAGCCCCTCATCATGGCATAGATCTTTGGCTCCAAGTCCAAATCTTCTATGACCATATCGATCTCTCCACAAGGTGAACCATTGACCAATCGGCCGGTGGCAAGCTACGTGATCAAAGTGCGGAAGAATCATGGGAACTCATAGAAGATCTTGCTCTCTATCACAACGAATGTTGGAATGATCCCCGTGATTTGAACAAAATGGTCAAGGAAATATCTTTGCCTTCGAACAATTCTAGCACTCCCGACCGTAGGATCATGGAACTTGAAGGTCGAGTCAAGTTTCTCATGAAATCTTACGAAGCTCCTAAGCATTCAAGCCAAGTGAACAAAATCGCTTCTTCATGTAAATTGTGTGATGGGTCTCACGAAACTCATAACTGCATGGAGCTTCCAAAACGCGATTATAACGAATTCACATCATCACACGTTGGTCGAGGACCTCGAAACTTTGACGAGGCGTATGAGGCATGGAAGGATAAACCTAATTTCAGAGGATACCAAACGCGGAGCGTATCCTTCAATGACTCCTCCTCACTCTTATGGTCTGAGCATTTTCCACCACAAAGCACTCCTAGGCAAAGCTGTGAAGGTACCTTGTGAAAGTTCATTCTATCTCAAGAATTGCAGCTCTCTACACTCGAGGCCAAGTTTAGACAACAGCAAGCCGATATGAATAACAAGATTTGTAATCTGTTAACTGCTATTAAAGAGCACACTGTTAATAAACTGATTCAAGCTGAAGAGGTCAAATCTGTTACCGCCATGAATCATCCAACTTCTCTTGTGAAAATAAAAAGTCCTAGTAAGCTATTTAAACATCTATCACCAAAGGTAAAAGATCCTGTCATCCCCCTAGGACCATTTCATTTTGTAAATACCATCACCACAGTATCACCTAACCAGAGCCAACAACCGGCTGGACACATAGATCATAAAGCTTAGGATGAAACCTCAAGATTAGACCACAAATTGACCAAGGGCCTTGCCAACTCATTCGAGGATTCCATCACTCAAGAATCTAGCAAACTGGATGAAGTAAAAGAGAGGCCGAAAGAGCATACGAGAAATCCATAAATCTCGGGTAAATCCATTATAGAAGAACCTGAGAAAGATTTGGTGGGAGTGGCTAATAGGAGTGGTGATAGGACTGAGGGAAGCAACCCTAAAGTTTTCAAGATTTCCTGCACTCTTAGGAAAAGGCTCTTTACCAATGCTCATATAGACCCTAGCCTCCCTATCAACATAATCCCCCTTTCCATTTACCATGAAGCCTTCCCTGAACGCACGGTGCATGATAGATTCGACAACGACGGGGTAATAAAAGATTTATTAGTTATGATTGGGGAATTCGTCTATAACACCGACCTTACCGTGGTCGATAACATAGACCCTATCACTAATCTAAAGTGAACCAACCTTGTTCTCGGGAAACCATTTGTCAATGATTCAGGAGTAATCCTTGATGTGAAGGATGGTAGTGCATTATTCACCAATGGCATCAAGAAGGAAATCTTTCGTAGGGCTAATGAGGAGGTGTACGAGTACCGCCCATCTTTGGAAGGGAGTCTATACGGATCAAGGGATGGAGGACCGGGGAGGATAAGGCGACGTGATCCGAATAATCTAAAAATCCCCTGCATGATCGGTCATAAGCTTTTCGATAACGTCTACATTAAAGTATTCCTACTTAAGAATTTTATGTCCCTATTTCACTATAACAATATCTGCAGATGGGGAATGATTTATAAGGGAGAGAATGTGGTTGGTAGAGATCATGAAATCCAGGTATTCGTAGGAAATATGGCATTCACTATGGAATTTACAATCGTGGACAACATCGAAGACTATATCGACCCAAGGTTGTCACAAGTTGTTTTCGGAGCACCCTTTTGCGAAATCACTAATTTAATAATTGATGACCGGAAAGGAATCATGACCTTCGCTAATGGAATTAGGAGGGTTTCATACCAAACACCATACAAGAGAAAAGATCTCAAGGAAATCGATTGTGACGGGCTTGATAGGCTAAGTTCCCAACATATTTTGTGTGATGAAGATGTTCGGGGAGGATATAAGAACACTTCTGATTTATCATGTGGATTCTTTAAGGATGTTAGTAAACTTGGGTCTAAGTATCGAAAAGATATCTTTGAGTTCGAAGACCCAAAATACATGCACTATGAAAGCGATACCGATGTAGGAGATGACCTTCAGAGTGAAACCAACAATGAGGTCACGTAGTAACCCATGACCTTGAATCTAGCTACAAGACTCGTAAATAAAGAAAAGCGCTTCTTGGGAGGCAACCCATGTTTTGTGTGATTTTTATTTTTGTTTGATTGTTATTTGCTTCCGTATGCATGCTTTATTTTTATTGTTGGTAGATCATGTTTCAAAACAAAAATGGTGAAAATACTTTATTTTGTTGTTTGGCTTAGTCTTAACTTCATCCAAGGGTATTTCGTAAAAGATAAGTGTAAGGGGAAACCCCAAGTATGCTTTTAAGAAACAAACTTGATCATGAATCTCCACAATTTTAAGTAAACATGTATATTCGTATTTGTTAGAGTCAAATGCTTGTATCGAGTCATAATGATGTTTTGCAGGATTTTCCAGGAAGTAGGACCAAGTTTTTCCAGAAATTTTCAGGAAACTTAACATAAGAATTTCTTCTAGTCACTTCTGATGGCGTTAGGAAGAAACTCCTGACGGCGTGTAAAATTCTTGAAATTTTACCAGTTTTGTTTTTCTAACGGAGTCTTAATGTTTTTGTCGAATCTTTAGTTTTATAATATCTAGGAGATCTGCAAACATCATTCCACAAGCATTATATCTTACTTTGCTTTTTAGAATTTGTTAGCATATTTAGATTGCCGCCGATTTTACGCGAGGTTGCCTTTTCTGTTTTCTCAGGTTTAACAGGTTATGTATGACAAGAATATGATTTATATTCTGGAAGGGAAGCTTTGATTTTTCATTTTCTTGGAGGAAGATCTAACCTGGCCACCTTATTATCCTTCCGAGCGAATCAGGGGAGTATTCGATTTCATTCTTTTTACTTATTTCACTTTTACATTCTTTACTTGAACATTGGGGACAATGTTCATCCTAAGTGTAAGGGGATGGTAAAATGATGATACCTTTGATTCGTTGAAAAATCATGTTATATATAGTATAGTATTACTCAAGAGATCCGCAAAGAAATATGGTCGTAGTCCGTGTGAAGGATGAATGGAATTTTGAATTCTCGATTCGTAAAACGTGTCGTGAAAGTGGTAAAAAGTTATTTGACTGAGATTATACTAATGAAATAGTAAATGAGGCACAAATAATCACTTAAACACATAATTCAAGTAAGGCAACTAGAAACGTAACGTAAAATCGAAAACAAAAGCTAAAACGCGAAATAAACGTTAATGTACGAAATAAAACGCGACTTTTAAGCTACACTACTCCTACGGACTTGAAAATAATTTTGAAAAGTTAAAAATGATAAAAGAAAATTTTGAGAAAAAGAAAAATATTTTTTTGACTTTTTATTTATTTTTTATGAATTAAAAACTATTTAACTAATTTAAAAATTCAAATTAACTTCACAATAAATGGGAAAAAATACAAAATAAATTTATAAAATTCTAAAATAACTAAAAATAATTTTCTAAAATATTTTTGGGTTTTTCTTGGCTTTTTCTGATTTTTTTGGAATTTTTTGTAATAAAAGAGTAATAAAAAGTGATTAAAAATGAAAATTAAGTAAGAAAAATAGCAAATCATCTCAGAAAAATATGAAAATTTCAGGGAAAATATAAAATAATATTTTGAAACTAGGAAAAATATAAAAATTGAAATATAAGCACTGGAAGTGCTCAATGGATTAAAACTGCTTATTAAGAAGTGCTTATTTATAAGCACAGTTGACCAAATTGACCAAAACTTGAAACAGATGATATTCAGACTCTAATAAGCTTATAGAAACAATAATATGGCCAAATTATACTCAGAAACACAAAGAAACACCAAAAAACAGTCCAATAAGCACAATGGAATAAGCAATAAGCACAAGCAGTGAAGCACTAGGTACAATCTTGATAGAAATAGCAACATAAGATGTAAAAAAACTCAGAGAATCAACAATTCTCAACTTATGATCAAATCTAAGCAATTGCAGCCCTAAATAAGAAGGACAGATATTAAACTCAACCTTACAACTAAATAAGCTCAAAAAGTAATTCCAATAAGCTGTTAAGATGAAACTTATGGGTGCAAAACAACTACTAACTAGCTGAGATAATAAATCGACCAACAAAATTGAATCTGGATCCAATCTACTAACCTAACAGATACCTAGAAAGTGGCTCAAAAGCCTGAGGTGCAGGGGAAGAATGAACCCAAATAGTCAACTTCCATGTCCAATTTCAATAAGCAAACAAGTTTCAAGTTGAAAATTTCTTTTTGAAAATGATTTCCTTACTGACAAATTACACAAAACAGAAATCCACAATTATTTCCAATCTAAAATGAGCACTAGAAAGGCTCACAAAGTTTTGATCTAAAACTGATATGCAAATGATTTTTGACTTTTTGATTTCAAAGATGATTTGACTAAATTGACTTATAAATGCTTAAATCTTACTGAGAATGTTATACTAACCTAATTTCTAAGTGAAATAAGCTAAACCTATAACTAATAATGCTACTATAATGATTATGCAGCCTACAATACTTGACAGATAAGAAGTTATGAAGAGATAAAAGTGATTTTGACTTTTGATTAAATGACTACTTATTATTATGTTAAACTAAGCTATAATTCAACCTCAGTAACTTGTCTAAACCAGAAAACAACCTCTGAATCAACCTAATACCAGCAAACTTCAATTATCCAAACACCCCTGAATGTAACTGTTTTAACCAATACACCACCGCAGAACTGTCCAACTCAATCCAAACCAACTCTTATCACCTCAATATGATCCAAACATCAAATGAACCAGAGAAACAGATCTTAGATGCTCTATAAATCAACAATCACAAACAACACAGAACCACAGATATGAAATGAATGAAACAGTTACACTAACTGTTATCAAAACTCAAATCTATCAAATAAGACTAATCAGCAAATAACAAGTAATATATAGAATATATAAGCTACAATAAGCAATAAGTAAACAAAAAATATCAAATATAAACTACTATTAAGCTGTTTAATGAAAAAGTAAAAAAATGGAACTTACAGGCTCAAATCCCCCTCAGCATGAAAAGAGGGGGTTCACTAAGCTAGCCTCCCTTTAAGACAGACCACTGGACACCTTATGGTTGCCTTTTAACCCCAATAAGCTCAGCTTATTTCAAATAAGCTGGACAGTTGACTTGTTTGACTTTTGTGTGAATTTGAGAGTAAATGATTTGGTGCCAAACAAAGCTTCACAACAGCTATAGAAAGCTTATATGAAACTTATGAAACAGATTTCAAGCTTATTGAAGCTTGTTTAAATAACTACTTGATATTTTTTTATTTTCCAAAGGTATTTTCTGATTCTTTTTTGATTTTTTTTATGTAAACTTGAATTAAAACTGAAATGTAATACTGAATTAAAAAGCAATAATGAAGTAGAAACAATAAGCTTAAACAACTTATCTAAATAAGCAGAAAATAAAAATAACTAAAATTAAGACAAGTAATTAAAGAACTAAAGCAAACTTTTCATTAATAAAAAGAAATTCAATACAAAGTAAAATTAACAGCATAACATTACAGAAAAATTGGCACACCTAATGACTAAGGGGAGGGGGTATATATAGCTGAGGGTGAAGTTGCTCGGGTTGGAGGATGCTTCTGGAATTGTGCTTCTTTGTTTTAATCTCGTCCCTTGAATTAGGCTTCAATCCCACGCTTGATTCTCATCCTTTGGATTGATTGAGACCTATCCTCCGTGTGCTCTATCATTGGTCCACGTACCCCTCTTACATTCCCTGACGAATTCTGACCCTTCTATAAGCCTATATGATGAGGTAATTATTATAAAGTTGGGTTAATTTTGATGTGGGGTGAACTAGGGTTCTACGTACAGTAATTGTTTCTGGGTAAGAAATGAATTTGGGGGGCGGGAGTAATAAATTGGGGGTTTTTATTATTGTGTTGACTAGTTGACCGGGTTAAGGTGTGGGGTTGGGTTTTGGATCGGGTTTTGATAAAAGGGTGGTGGGCTTAGAGTGTTAATAGGTTTGGGCTTTGGTTTCTTTTGGGTTTGGCTAGTTTTGTGGATCCGGTTTTAAGATTTTATTAGGAGTAGTATTATTCAAACAAGGACCAATGTTGTAAATTCTGAAATTAGAGGGACCAATCAGACATTTTCCAAACTTGTGTTCCAAGGGTATATCTTGCCATTCTAAGATTATTGAGGGACCTCGTTTGTCTTTTCTCCAATTATTTCTTCGAGGGACCAATTTTGTCAGTTTGTGAAACTTGGAGGACCGAAATCGCCAATCTTTCAAACTTTCACCAGGGACCAAATATGTAACATTGACGAATCTCTGAGGACTTCTAATGATGAAATAAGCTTTTCTTTAATTATTTTGCTTCCCCGGCTCCGGCTCCGGCTTTTGACCTTTTTCCATTCTCGTGCTCGTTTTTGTCGGTTTTACTTTGTTTTTGTTCATTTTTCACATATCCGTACCTGCACATACACAAATACAAAAACACACATTTTCTTTGCATATTTGGTTAGTATTTGGTATTTTTGGTTTGAATTAAGGCCTAAAAAGGATGTGTGATTAATCACTCATCAAAATCCCATAGACTAAGTTATTACCGAGCCCTCACACAATGTCATCACCTCACGCTTAAGAGATAAATAATTTCAAAACCTCTTTTTACTGACGTTGTAAAGTAGCAATGATGTTCAAAAGAGATATTAAAATCATTTATTCTAAAAAACGCTCCGTTTTCCGATTTCATAAATAACAACTACAACTACTATTTTTGTACTTTTCATTTTTATAGGTGACGGTTTGCTTTGACTTTCATTATCAATTCTTATCTATTGATAATTTTCAGGGTCAACGAGTAGAAACACTTCTCACAGAGAAGAGACCATACGGATAAAAATCGTCATCCTTGATTTTTCACAAGCTCCCAAACTAAGCGTAAAATCGAGATCATTGTTTATCCACAAGTTAGGTGCTAATACCCACAAAAGTTACTTGTGTATTACCTCTTGTTCCCAGTTCCTAAGTTTTGTATCTCACGATTTTAATTTGTGAGAAATGAATTGCTTCATATTTTCTCGTTTCGATATTTGTTAGTCTGATAAGAGCACAAAATTTGAACGCTAAGTAGTTTCCAAACTTTCCCTCAAAAATCCCTGCACACAGAAATCGGGTCCACATGAAGGCCTCTGATTTAACACGATTTGTAGGGGCTCCCTTTTTATTTACGACCGAGACATACCATGTTTGATACCCGAAACGGAAGCTTTTTATTAGGGAAACCCCCGGAGTCGAAGCTTGGCATTTTTGGATAATCATAAGCACTTTAATAATACTTTGGTCCTTAGTCCTTTATTTCTTTTACAATCAACGTTTTATGAGCCGCCAAGATGTAAGAGCTTTATTATGACTTTGGATTTCTATCCGCTGCTTTTTTATAGCTTTGGATTCCTCTGCCTTTTTATTTGGCTTTGGACTATTATTATTGATATTCATAATCATATGCCAAACCCCGAGTCCTACGGCCTTTACTACGATCACAACATCGGCTGCGAACTGGCAAGATGCAATAGTCTATTTTACCGTAACACTGGCAGTACCCCTATGTGTACCAAACCCCCATATGCAAAGATTTTGTTAGGAACGAGAAAAAACTAAGTATTGCCCAAACCGTATACCCTTAACTAATCCTAGAGATCTATTTATAATTGGTGAGCAAGCTTGTGGGAAGAAGGAGGCCACAAATACCTCTCGTGGGCTTTTTAAATCCAAGTAATGAGATCCGTGTATAGCACAAAACTTCTAAATAAACTCTATCATTCCTCGATATCCTCAAATTTAAAATCCCAAATAATGAGATCCGCGGATGCTTAGCCATAATCTTTTGATTATATTGGTTAAGGGAGACGAGCTAGGGCTCAACACGCCCGGTCAAGTCGAAACATTTATTTCTACTCTCGCCGGTAGGAAAGTCAAAACAAGGTGTCAAAACTTATTATTCATATCATATATTTTTTCATTTCAACATTTTTTTTTTCTTACAATAAAATGGTGACAAAAATTTAAAATTTTGGTGGAAAATGGAGTTGCGTAAGTTAACAGCTCAGACGATGGTACAGGTCAAATCGAATCGAAGATTCACCCCCCAGACTAAAGTGAAACATTTTCCTCAATGTTTTAAGGGTAAAGGTTATTCTACGTAAAATCTAATGCCGTTTATTAAGTATGCCAAGAAATAAACGTTAGTCGATAAGATTTTGGATAGGGTGAATTTCCGAAAGAGCAGCGAAGGATGAGACTCGAGTGGAGTGAACGACAAACCACGAGCACGAGAGTCCTCAAACTTTGGGGAAATTCCTGAACATTCATAAACAACCACGAAAACACGAGTTTGGAAAGGGTCGCCCCCCTCACGTCACGTTACTTAAGAAATAAGAAAATAAAGAAAATGAAAATGGATAAGCATGGGGTGCCTCCCACGAAGCGCTTGTTTTTGTTTACCGAGTCACATGAGCTTGACTCGATCCCCGAATTTAATCGTCCTTGGGGAAAGTTTGGAGATCCGGGAAATCCATGGGTGGTGTGTCCCCTCCGAAATAATGTTTGATACGATGACCATTCACCTTAAAATTGGGACCATTAGTTTGAGCAAGCTCAACGGTTCCATAAGGAAATACTTAGGTAATGGTGAATGGTCCTGACCAACGGGTTTTTAACTTGCCCGAGAAAATCTTCAATCGAGAATTGAAAAGAAGGACTCGGTCACCAACATTGGAGACGCGATCTTTAATTTTAGCATCATGAATCCTCTTTGTCTTCTCTGTGTAGATCAAAGAATTCTCATAGGCCTGATCACGAAGCTCGACTAATTCATTCAATTGAACTTTACGGTGATCACCCGCGGTTTGTAGTTCAAAATTAGCATGTTTCAAGGCCCAGTAGGCCTTGTGCTCAAGTTCAAAGGGCAAATGGCAGGCCTTCCCGTAAACCAGCTTGTATGGAGTGTACCCAATGGGTGTTTTGTAAGCTGTACGGAAGGCCCAAAGTGCATCATCTAACTTATTGGCCCATGAAGCACGATGTTCACCTACGGTCCTTTCTAAAATTCGTTTCAAGCCACGATTGGAAACCTCAACTTGACCACTTGTCTGTGGATGATATGTCGTAGAAAGACGATGTGTGACACCATATTTGAGCATAACTTTAGCGAATTGGTCGTTACAGAAATGGGTCCCACGATCACTTATAATAGCACGAGGTGCACCAAATCGGGCTAAGAGACTTTTGAGAAATTTTACTACAACTCAGGCATCATTGGTGGGTAGCGCCTTCGCTTTAAACCATTTAGACAAGTAGTCGACGGCCATGAATATATATTTGTTACCACGTGAAGACGGGAATGGACCCATGAAATCGATACCCCAGACGTCAAAAATTTCACAGACTTGGATAGCATTTTGAGGCATCTCGTCCTTCTGAGAAATTTTTCCTTCACGCTGGCAAGAATCACATGATTTAACCAACTCATGGGCATCCCGGTAAATCGTCGGCCAATAGAAGCGGAGTCAAATACTTTCTTAGCAGTGAAGTTGGCACCATGATGTCCCCCCGTGGGTCCATTGTGGCATGCCATAAGAATGTCAGCGGCTTCTTTGCCGTGAATGCACCGCCGGATCACTTGATCCGCACAAATCTTAAACAAATAGGGGTCGTCCCAGAAATAATGCTTAACATCTTTGAAGAATTTCTTCTTTTGCTGGAACGACATCCCTTTTCGGATAAAATTTCCCGCATGGTAATTCGCAAAGTAGGCGAACCATGGGGCACTAGAATCACAATGTGATAAACTCCCCAGTGTCTCGAGAGGAAATGCTTCGTTAAGCTCCTTTTTCTCGAAAACACTTTGATGGGGATTCTCTAAACATGATAGGTGATCAGCAGCATGGTTCTCAGCTCCTTTTTTATCTCGAATTTCAACATTGAATTCTTGAAGGAGTAGAACCCACCGCATCAAGCGTGGCTTAGCATCTTGCTTTGCCATAAGGTACTTAAGAGCCGAATGATCCGTATACACTATGCATTTCTTCAAAAGAAAATAAGGTCGAAACTTTTCAAAAGCGTAAATGATGGCTAACATCTCTTTCTCAGTAGTCGTATAATGGTATTGAGCGTCGGTCATAGTTTTACTAGCATAGTGTATCAGCTGAAAATGTTTAGATTTGCGTTGCCCCAGGACTGCACCAATGGCATAATCGCTAGCATCGCACATTAGCTCAAAAGGCAAGTCCCAATCGGGGGCAATTAAGATGGGAGCCTCCGTTAACTTCTTTTTAAGAATATTAAATGCTTCGATGCATTCATTTGAGAAGATAAACGGAGCATCTTTTTTAAGCAAGTGGGTCAGGGGCCGGGCTATCTTAGAAAAGTCTTGAATGAAACGTCGGTAAAAGCCGGCATGACCGAGAAAACTTCTAATTCCTTTAACGGTGGTGGGATGAGGTAATTTTGCAATCACATCGACTTTAGCTCTATCGACCTCAATCCCGGATTTAGATATCTTGTGGCCGAGGACAAGGCCTTCTTTGACCATGAGATGGCACTTCTCCCAATTTAGAACCAAGTTGGTGTCTTCACACCGTTTCAACATACTTTCTAAATGGGAGAGGCAAGAAGTGAAAGAATCTCCATAAACCGAGAAATCATCCATGAAAACTTCCATGGTTTTCTCGATCATGTCCGAGAATATAGACATCATACACCTTTGGAACGTGCCTGGAGCATTGCATAAGCCGAAAGGCATACGACGATAGGCAAACATTCCATAAGGGCAAGTAAAGGTAGTCTTTTCCTGATCCGGAGGGTCAATTGGTATTTGAAAATAACCGAAAAATCCATCAAGAAAACAATAGAACTCATTTCCCGCTAGGCGTTCTAGCATTTGATCCATAAATGGAAGTGGGAAATGGTCCTAACGAGTCGCATCATTCAATTTACGATAATCAATACAAACTCTCCATCCAGTAACAAGACTTGTCGGCATCAGTTCATTATCTTCATTAGTCACGACGATCATTCCACCTTTCTTCGGTACACAGTGGACCGGGCTAACCCAAGAGCTATCCGAGATTGGATAAATCATTCCGGCATCGAGGAGTTTGATAACTTCCTTTTTGATAACCTCATGAATTTTCGGGTTAACCCGTCGTTGTTGCTGAACGAACGGCTTGTAATTGTCTTCAAGTAAGATCTTATGCGTGCAAAAACGAGGGTCGATACACTTGATATCAGAAATTTGCCAAGTGATGGCACTCTTATGCTTCTTTAGCACATCTAAGAGACATTTCTTCTCCTCATCTTTAAGTTCTTTTGAAATAATGACGGGAAGTTTGTCGATTTCTTCCAAAAATGCGTATTCGAGATGAGGAGGCAAATCCTTGAGAACGGGCTTCGGAGGATTCTCAGTAGACGGCTTAACTTCTTTTACGTCGGCCATTTTAAGGTCCATCGGAGGGAGGGATGGGTTGGGATCTTCATTCAATAATTTCTCAATCAAAAGAACATCTCCCTTCGGGTCACAATCGGAATGATCAATTTCCGGTGAAATTGAATCATTAGCAAGAAAGGCCTCGATCTCTTCCAAGATGAAATCATTTCCCTCAAACGGAGTAAGGGAAGGGGAAGGATCGGAAATTATCGGTTCAGAAGAATGAGTGGGATTGCCACTCGAAGCATGTTTGGTAAAACCAAGTAACTCTTGAGCATACTCCTCTGTAACTTCGTCGATAACGTCGATTCGGTTAACGGAATATTTGTCATACTCAGAGGAGTACCTTGCGGTTTGATCCAAATTAAAAGTTACGGCTTCGGTACCAACGCGTAGGGTAATTTCTTCATCGAAAACATCAATTAAAGCACGCCTGGTCCTTAGGAAACCTCTTTCGAGAATGAGAGGTACCCGTGGATCGGCATCGAAATCAACAATGACAAAATCGGCAGGGAAATGGAATTTTCCCACATTAACAAAGACATACAAGTCGGAGTCAAATTGGGTAAAGACAACTTTTTCCAAATGGATAACGGCATTAGGTTAATGCTAGCACCGAGATCGGCCAAGGCGAAGCATTGAACCATCCCAGGAAAATTACACGGAATGAGAAATCGGCCAGGGTCTTCAAGCTTTTCGAGAAGCTTTTTGAGGATAACCGCCGAGCAATTCTCATTCACCTGGGTTCGTGATTTTTCAAACAATTTTTCTTTGTTATTCAAAAGACCTTTTAGCATAAAAGCAAATTTAGGCATCAAAAGTATAGCATCCGTGAGGGTTATGTCAAAATGTAGTTCTTGAAAAAATTGGTAAAA
This sequence comes from Artemisia argyi, assembly GCA_030686995.1. Classification (NCBI taxonomy): domain Eukaryota; kingdom Viridiplantae; phylum Streptophyta; class Magnoliopsida; order Asterales; family Asteraceae; genus Artemisia; species Artemisia argyi. The sequence goes on along the minus strand of CM060677.1, from coordinate 22,453,985 downwards.
CTTTTCCATCTGAATTTTATCTTTCTCATGGTGCTTTTGTTCGTTTAAGCGTGATGGATAAGGCAAATTTGTTTTGACGGGAATTTCAGTTTCGTTAACAACTTTATCTTTTCCTTTGGACGTCGGGACCACCGGAGGTTGGATGTTCTCGGTCCTTCCTTTATTACTAGGAATTTCTGTATCCGTTGTCACCTCGGTTTCACGGACGACTACCTTGGGAGACGAAGAAGAAGAAGGGGTAGTCGGAGCCGTTGGTCCATCGATATATAACACCACTCCTAGTCGTGATCGCCTTAGCATCGCCCCTCGGGTTAGCGATCGTGTTGCTTGGAAGAGTACCCGAGCCCGAGGGTCGATCATTTAAAGACTTTTTCAATTCGGACATTTGATTAATTAACATTTTATTCATTTCCTCTTGACTTTTCATAAACTGCTTAAGTAATTCATCCGAAGACGACTGATTCACAACTAGATTTTGAAAATTTTGACCACGATTGTTGTTATTGAAACCTTGATTCTGAAAATTTTGATTTCCATGATTATAATTCCCATGATTAGCATTTTGAAAATTTCCATGAAAATTCCCTTGATTCGGGACTTGATTATAATTTCCCCGATTTTGATTCTGAAAACCATTATTCATCCGATTTTGATTAGCATTGTGATTAAATTGATGATTTCGGTTTTGCACATTTTGATTAACTTGATTGACTTGATTGACCGGATTGACTTGATTCGGTTGTGTGAAACCGGGTGGTCCAACAAAATGGTTTGAACTGTAGCTGAGAAGACTTCGATCTCCTTGAAGAGGTGGGTAACCGTTGCCACCCATATTTGCAGCATGAGCATAAGAACCGGTTAATGGAAATTCGTTATACGGATGTGGACCACCACAAGTTACACAACCTTGATTGACGACGTTCACTTGATGATTTGGTTTTTCAAAAGACATAGCATCAAACTTTTTATTAAGAGCCACTAACATACTCATCACTTCATCATTCGTTTTAGTGTTATTATTAGAAACTTGGGGTTTATTTCTCGACATTCTCACACGAGCCTTATTCTCGATTATCATGAAAGCATCGTTCGTGTTTCGAGCCAATAAGTTTCCACCCGCAGCAGAGTTGAGTGAGTCTTGGTCAACATGACATAACCCATTGTAGAAAGTATCAATCTGCTGAAGGGATGTGAACCCATGGTTCGGACATTTTTCCATCAAATCTTTGAATTGATCCCAAGCTTCGCTGAACGACTCATCAAAAGCTTGTTGGAATCGAAAGATTTGGGAACGAAGGTTAGACGTTTTAGAAGGATGATAGAAGTAATTCACAAACTTGGACGCAAGATCGTTCCAAGTGTGAATCGAGTTTGGCGGTTCCTTTTCCAGCCAAGTCCGGGCTGCCCCTTTAAGGGAGAAAGGAAATAACTTCAATTTCACCACATCGTGAGGAACTTGATTCATGCGAATGGTCTCAGCGATGTCAGCGAAATTTCTTATGTGAGCATATGGGTCTTCGTGTTCAAACCCGTGATAAGATTGAGCAATCCGTGATTAATTTCAAAATTAGCATTGATTTCGGGTATCACGATGGCTCTCCTCACACGATTGAATGGTGATTGAAGTTGTTCCTCCATCGATCGTGGATCGAAAGCCGGTTGTGGTCCCATTGGAGGGATCACATTGTTTTGAGCACCACCCATCGGCGGGGGTCCCAAGTGTTGTTCGTTCGGGTTCATTTCCTCCGTATTAGGAAAAAGAACTCGGTGTGTGTAACGAAACAAACTTTCTGGATTTGAAAGCGGTGAAACAAGTCGTTTAGACATTGAATGTGTGTTCATACACCACAAAAATCAAATTTTGAAAAATAAAAGGAAAATCAAATTTGAAACAGAAAATCTTTTTGTATTTTTGTTTTTATAAAGCAAAATTTAAAAACTTATACTTTTGTTTTTTTTTCTTTTTCTAATGTTACGTTAATTGAAAACCGTTTCCTCTAAATCTACTCGCGATGGAACGGGAGAGAAGAATGGATCTCTCTTCAGCTTGCAATTTAATGTCAAAGCTTCCGTATTTTCCGCTTATTCGGTCGTAGAATCCAAAGTAATTCGATTAGCAACTAATTTCACGCGTAGTTATATTGGGAATCTTATTTGGTTCACAACGCCCTTCCTTTCGGTCGAGTCGAGGCTGTAACTTTATTATTTTTTTGGTATTTTTGAAAACACTTTAGGAAAAGTGTTTTTGATTTTTCAATTTTTTGGTTTTTATAGAAAATATATACAAGGAAGGTTTTCAAAACACAATTTCGAAAAACGAAAATTAAAAATTCACTTCAACCTTCCCCGGAAACGGCGCCAAAATTGATTCGTTGAAAAATCAAGTTATATATAGTATAGTATTACTCAAGAGATGCGCAAAGAAATACGGATAACCCGAGGTCGTAGTCCGTGTGAAGGATGAATGGAATTTCGAATTCCCGATTCGTAAAACGTGTCGTGAAAGTGGTAAAAAGTGATTTGACTGAGATTATACTAATGAAATAGTAAATGAAGCACAGATAATTACTTAAACACGTAATTCAAGTAAGGCAACTAGAAACGTAACGTAAAATCGAAAACGAAAGCTAAAACGCGAAATAAACGTTAACGTACGAAATAAAACGCGACTTTTAAGCTACACTACTCCTACGGACTTGAAAATAATTTTGAAAAATTAAAAATGATAAAACAAAATTTTGAGAAAAAAAAATATTTTTTTGACTTTTTATTTATTTTTTATGAATTAAAAACTATTTAACTAATTTAAAAATTCTAATTAACTTCACAATAAATGGGAAAAAATACAAAATAAATTTCTAAAATTCTAAAATAACTAAAAATAATTTTCTAAAATATTTTTGGATTTTTCTTGCCTTTTTCTGATTTTTTTGGAATTTTTAGTAATTAAAAAGTAATAAAAAGTGATTAAAAATGAAAATTAAATAAGAAAAATAGCAAATCAACTCAGAAAAATATGAAAATTTCAGGGAAAATATAAAATAATATTTTGAAACTAGGAAAAATATAAAAATTGAAAAATAAGCACTGGAAGTGCTAAATGGATTAAAACTTCTTATTAAGAAGTGCTTATTTATAAGCAGAGTTGACCAAATTGAGCAAAACTTGAAACAGATGATATTAAGACTCTAATAAGCTTATAGAAACAATAATATGGCCAAATTATACTTAGAAACACAAAGAAACACCAAAAAACAGTCCAGTAAGCACAACGGAATAAGCAATAAGCACAAGCAGTGAAGCACTAGGTACAATCATGATAGAAATTGCAACGTAAGATGAAAAAGAACTCAAAGAATCAACAATTCTCAACTTATGATCAAATCAAAGCAATTGCAGCCCTAAATAAGAAGGACAGATATTAAACTCAACCTTACAACTAAATAAGCTTAAAAAGTAATTCCAATAAGCTGTTAAGATGAAACTTATGGGTGCAAAACAACTACTAACTAGCTGAGACAATAAATCCACCAACAAAACTGAACCTAGATCCAATCTACTAACCTAACAGATACCTAGAAAGTTGCTCAAAAGCCTGAGGTGCAGGGGAAGAATGAACCCAAACAGTCAACTTCCAAGTCCAATTTCAATAAGCAAACAAGTTTCAAGTTGAAAATTTCTTTTTGAAAATGATTTCCTTACTGATAAATTACACAAAACAAAAATCCACAATTATTTCCAATCTAAAATGAGCATTAGAAAGGCTCACAAAGTTTTGATCTAAAACTGATATGCAAATGATTTTTGACTTTTTGATTTCAAAGATGATTTGACTAAATTGACTTATAAATGCTTAAATCTTACTGAGAATGTTATACTAACCTAATTTCTAAGTGAAATAAGCTAAAACTATAACTAATATTGCTACTATAATGATTATGCAGCCTACAATACTTGACAGATAAGAAGTTATGAAGAGATAAAAGTGATTTTGACATTTGATTAAATGACTACTTATTATTATGTTAAACTAAGCTATAATTAGTAACTTGTCTAAACCATAAAACAACCTCTGAATCAACCTAATACCTGTAACACCCCCAATTCATGATGCAGCGGAATTCAACTTGGGTGTTACTTGACGGCACAACAGTCATAATAATAGAAAACGATCTCTAACCGAGTCGTAATAAAAAGAGTTGTCATTCATATTATTCAAATATATCAGAGTTTACAAAGTAAGGTCCCAAAACGGTTCCATGTTTCAAAATACATCAATATAATGTCTTTGATGTTTTTATCGAATGACAATAATAGTTTATAGCCTTCTTCCTTCGGTACGTGCCCTTCCGCTCCATTCTTGATTTTCATGGACCTGAAATACATGCTTAAGAGGTCAACACAAAGGTTGAGTGAAATTCATAGAGTTTGTTTAACGGTTGAACACAATATGTTGGTAGTAAGAGTTAATTAGACTCATACTCATGTTAGAAAAAAAACAGTTATTATTATATACTAAGCTCATGCAACCAATACGTTAACGGGTACCAATATCAATCGGCGGTTTTGTTGCCCCGGTAAGTACTTTGCCGTCATACTTAATGTTCAAATATAGTGCATTCGTTTGAACTAATCTGCTCAAACAAATGGGATTCGTCAATCCCAATAGGCCTATTCACAATACTCGCGCTCACTAATTCTAGTGATTAAATGGTTCATGATAGGGGCCTAGGATTGGCAAGGTAGGTACTTAGTAATAATAAAACAATCAGGCAGCATACAGTTTCAAAGCATTGTGTTCGGTTTAAAAGTAGCATGTATTCCCCCCAAGGGTTTGTAAAACATTGAAGTAATGTAGTGTGGGGCTATGAACTCACCTTAAGTAGGATAGCAAGTAATGATGGTGATGGTTGGATCGTGTAGGTTTCTACGAGCAACCTATAATAGAATGTTGCGACTTAGGATCGGAGTGAAGAATATGAATAAGTGCCTATATATATATATATATATATATCTTGCATTTAGTCCATGATGTGGTAAGATGTATATTGTAAGTCTTTGAAAGAAAAGATTCATGAACATGTATGTTTTGTATATCGTTTACTACCGTTCGAGCCGACATAATTCAGAAGTCATGTTAGTAAGCGTTCGAGGAGCCAGGACACTTTAATTTGTAAATCCACAACTTAACTCGACGGCTTACATAAAGAACTCCTCACATGAGGCTCCCTACTATTGTAGTAGTTGATAAAATATATAGATATAAGTTTTGATCCGAAAAGTTACATGTCCGATATTTGAATAAACTTAGGAAAGTTTATTAGTACATGAAGATTGTTATTAGGGGAAGTTTCATAAGTCTTGTATGACCATTATCACTTGGTAATATCTCATGGTTCCCTTTTAAGCGAAGTAGATCCAAATTGCTTGTTCAAGTTATCGCCTAATTCATTGTTTCATGTTTACGCCTATGTAAGTTGGTATGGTCATTTCGTCATGGCCTAGCCATGACCTTTGGTCCTTGTTCCAAGGTCATGAGACACAACCTTGGCTCTAGCCATGGTGGTGGTCTTGATTATAGGTCATAAGACCTCTTGTTCCTTTTAAAGTATAACCAATATATAGTGACTTATATATATGTAAATAGCTGTTAAGAAACTGATAAATATCTCACACGGAAAGTGTTTTCAAGGCTCGAGCTTCTTTATCCCTAAAGGAAAACGTGATTCCGGACAACTTTCATGTTTTAACTTTTTCATGAAACAGACCAGAAAGGCATCTTTTTGCGTGTTTTATGTTCTGTCACAGAAACATTTTAGGCAGTTTTGCCGGAAATCTTTGGTAACTTCAAATGGGCGTAACTTTTGACTCGTATACTCGTTTTAGGTGGTTCAAGTTGCTATGGTTTCCTTGTTAAGTCCTCTACTGTAATATGTAATAATCCAATATCAAATTTTTACCATTTTGATCAGGTCTTACCAAGAAAGTCACTAGTTTGCTTGTTTTAATAACTTATTGTAACAATCAATTATAACAACATCTTTTACTTATTTTTATACACCATGGACATTCATACAAGACATAATATAGCAAGAATAACATGTAAATGATATGAACATGATTAATTAACAAGAAGCATGTTAGGCTTAGGCTTACAACTTTTGGCTTTCTAATAAAGAAAGGAAGTAACAAGTAAAAGTGGTTTTGGTGTTGGTGATGGACGGCACAAGAGGGAGGGGAGGGGGTATTTATAGGTCCATGAGGAGGTTACATTTCATGACTAGTCAAAGCTTTCTTAACAAGCTTCAACACATGTAACTCATCCAAGATCACTTAGCCTAGGATCAAGCCACACCAAGGGTGACTCCCCCCCCCTAATGGCGGTTCACAAGCCTAGGAGGGGTGAGGTGTGCTTGGTTAGATATTATCCTAAGATATTTGTTTAGTTTTGACTCCGGGAAATGCCAACCGTAAATGATTAGGCCTCAAAACGTAAAACCGGGTGTCGTAAAATTATGAAACTTTAAAGTATTGTTAGACATGTCCATATGTCCCATAATAAAATATAAAATGGGTGGTAGGTTCCATTTGGGTGGTAAAACCCTGCTAAAACTGGAAACACGGGTCTAAAACGCGTAATACGTAAAATGTACGAATATTGCGTAAAATTGAGAAAAGTAAAATGTTACTTTTCCTATATGATATAAATGATTTAAAATGACTTATAATGTCTAGACTGGGCTCAGTCTAGTGTCGGTTGGTATTAAATGTCTTTTAGACATCAAACCGTAAGCCTAAAAATCACGAAATGACTTATAACATCAAGGGATGATTTTTGGTCAATGGAGGAGGGAAAAATATGTTGACTTGTTCTAATAAGTTGAAAACTCAAATCATCTTAGAAACGCGGTGCAGGTATAGGCTAGGGTTACGGCTGAGTAAAAACGCTTAAAACTGAAAATTTCAGTTTTTCACGGCCGAAGTTTATTCTGGTCATATTTTTCTCAGTCATGATTTATTCTCAAATAAATCATGAGTGTGTCAAACATTTTTCTGATGTGGGGTCACCTGACGGGGTCGAATTTCGTTGTGCGTGGAATTTCTGAATGACGTTTTACCCTAAAACGTGTATTTCCTTAATAACTTTCACGAAAATGATCTGACGAATGTCAAACATTTAATTTGCCATGGAAATGATTTATCACTCGAGAATATGAAATAAAAATCAACTTTCGGGAAAATTTCGGAAAGAAATGAAGAGTAAAAATGAATAGTAACATGAATAGTAAAAGTGAATAGTAAATTTTCCGGGAATAGTAATTAACCTGAAATTGCGAATTGTTACAGTCTCCACCCCATATGAGAGCTCCGTCCCGGAGATCAATTTGCGTTGGGAGTAGAAGCTTCGTTGGTAAAAAGATGTGGGTATTTCTTACGTATCTGGTCCTCTCGTTCCCATGTGTATTCAGGACCACGTCGTGAGTTCCAACGAACTTTGACAATTGGAATATGGCTTTGCTTGAGTTGTTTGACCTCTCGGTCCATGATTTCTACGGGTTCCTCAATAAATTGAAGATCATCATTGAGTTGAATTTCATCGAGTGGAATCACGAGTGATTCATCCGACAAGCATTTCTTTAGGTTAGATACATGGAAAGTGGGGTGTACACTACTGAGTTCTGATGGAAGCTCAAGTCTGTACGCCACAGGGCCAACCCTGGCTAGGATTTTGAATGGTCCGATGTATCTTGGGTTTAGTTTTCCTCGTTTACCGAATCGTATCAAGCCTTTCCAAGGCGATACCTTTAGCATAACCCTATCTCCGACTTGGAATTCTAGGGGTCTGCGTCGTGTGTCGGCATAACTTTTCTGTCGATCTCTTGCGGCTTGCAGTCGACTTTTTATTTGTACAATCTTATCTGTTGTTTCTCGAATGAGTTCTGGTCCAGTGAGTTGAACTTCTCCCACTTCAGCCCAACAAGCAGGTGAACGACACTTTCGACCATAAAGTGCTTCAAATGGAGCTGCTTGAATACTTGCATGATAGCTGTTGTTGTAGGAAAATTCGACTAATGGTAGATGAGTATCCCATCCTTTTCCAAAATCTATTATATAAGCTCGAAGCATGTCTTCAAGTGTTTGGATAGTTCGTTCACTCTGACCATCGGTCTGAGGATGATACGCTGTACTCATGTCTAGATTTGTTCCAAAGGCGTCTTGGAGTGACTGCCAGAAATTGGAAGTAAATCTACCATCTCTGTCGGATATGATGGATATTGGTGCACCATGTCTTGAGACTATTTCTTTGACGTATAGTCGGGTTAGTTGTTCCATTTTGTAAGTCTCTTTGATTGGTATAAAGTGTGCGGATTTTGTGAGACGATCAACTATGACCCAGATGGAGTCATAACCACTTGATGTCTTTGGGAGCTTGGTAATGAAGTCCATAGTAATTTTTTCCCATTTCCAAGTAGGAATCTCTGGTTGTTGCAATGGACCGGATGGTTTTTGATGTTCGGCTTTTACTTTGGAGCAGGTAAGACATTTGCTAACGTATGTTGCAATGTCGGCTTTCATGTTCGGCCACCAATAAAGTAACTTAAGATCATGATACATCTTATCAGATCCTGGATGTATGGAGTATTTAGACTTGTGTGATTCATGCATGATCAAGTCTCGTAGGCCACCATAAAGTGGTAACCAACTTCGACCTTGGAAGCATAGAGTTCCATCTGAACGGGTTTCAAATTTCTTTTGTATCATGCCATCCAACTTTTCCTTTTGGATGTCTTCTTGTTTCACCGCCTCAGTTTGAGCGTGAAGGATTTGAGTAGGAAAGTTTGAATTTATGGTTAAAACTAAGGCTCGGACTCGCAGTGGTTTAACCCGTTCCTTTCGGCTCAGGGCGTCGGCTACTACGTTTGCCTTTCCTGGGTGATAACGAATGTCGCTGTCATAATCACTTAGTAATTCCAACCAACGACGTTGTCTCATGTTTAGTTCTTTTTGGTTCAAAATGTGTTGTAGACTTTTATGATCGGTGTACACAGTACATCTAGTACCGTATAGATAGTGCCTCCAGATTTTTAGTGCAAAGACCACAGCTCCTAACTCTAAGTCATGAGTGGTGTAATTTTCCTCATGAACCTTGAGTTGTCTTGATGCATAAGCCATGACCTTATCGCGTTGCATCAACACGGCACCTAACCCTTGGTGCGATGCATCACAATAGACTACAAAATCTTCGATCCCATCTGGCAATGCTAGGATAGGAGCACTACAAAGTTTCTGTTTGAGGGTTTGGAAAGCTTTTTCTTCGTCTTGATTGCACACGTATTTCTTGTCTTTCTGAGTTAGCTTAGTCAAAGACTTTGGTATTGAGGAAAATCCTTCAATAAACCTTCGGTAATACCCGGCTAGACCCAGAAATTGACGAATTTCTGTAGGTGTGGTAGGTGTTGGCCAATTTTTGATAGCTTCAATTTTAGCGGGATCGACATGCAAACCGGTCTTGTCAATCACATGCCCAAGGAATTGTACTGATTGAATCCAAAATTCACATTTGGAAAACTTTGCATACAATTTCTCTTCCTTGAGTAGTCCTAAAATTGTTCTCAGATGTTCTTTGTGTTCCTCTTCGTTTTTGGAATATATGAGAATGTCGTCTATGAATACGATCACGAATTTATCCAAATATGGTTTATACACCCGATTCATGAGATCCATGAATACTGTCGGTGCATTTGTTAACCCAAATGGCATCACTTGGAATTCATGGTGACCATATCGTGTCCTAAAGGCTGTTTTTGGAATGTCTTCATCACGAACTCTAACTTGATGGTAACCTGATCGTAGGTCAATTTTTGAGTAATAGGTTGAACCTTGCAATTGATCGAATAAGTCATCAATTCTTGGTAGTGGATATCGGTTCTTTATGGTTAATTTGTTTAGTTCACGGTAGTCAATACACATTCGTAATGACCCATCTTTCTTTTTCACGAATAACACTGGAGCTCCCCAAGGTGAGGAACTGGGTCAAATAAATCCCTTGTCCGAAAGTTCTTGTAATTGATTTGACAGCTCTTGCATCTCTGAAGGTGCTAGCCGGTATGGTGCGCGGGCAACTGGCGCCGCTCCTGGTATTAAATCAATTCTGAACTCTATTTGACGATTTGGTGGTAGTCCGGGTAAATCTTCGGGAAAGACTTCAGGAAACTCACAGGCAATAGGAACATCTTCGAGACGTTTTTCATCGGATTTCTTTTCTGTTACATGGGCTAAGAAAGCATAACATCCTTTCTCAATGTACTTCATGGTTTTGATACATGAGATGATGTTTATTCGAGTTCCACTTTGATCACCACGAATGATCAAAGTTTCATTGTCACATGGAATGTGCACAACTCTTTCACCACAAATAATGTTAGCTTGATGTTTAGACAACCAATCCATGCCAATAACAACATCAAAACTTTCGAGTTCGATTGGCATAAGATTGATGTTAAAGGGGTGGTCTAAGAGATTAATGGTACAGTTTGGGATTACGGTATTGGTATTTACTAAGTCACCGGTAGCTAGTTCAATACTATAACTAGTGGTTAAAGTAATTGATGGAATATCAAGTAAAGGCGCAATTCTAGTAGATATAAAGCACATATCAGCACCAGAATCGAATAAGACTTTAACAGGAATATTATTGAGTAAGAACGTACCGGTAACCACGTTCGGGTCTTGGTGTGGTTCTCCATTTCCCATGACATAGGCTCTACCACGAGCACCTCCGCTTTGGGGTCCTTGGTTTCGAGGACAATTGTTTTTGAAGTGTCCCCTTTCACCACACCCAAAACATGTAACTATGGGCTGTATGTTAGCCCCAGTAGCTATACCCTTGCCTCTACAATCCCTGGCAAGATGTCCGGGTTTCTGACACTTGTTGCATTTGGCCGGGCAGGGACCTTCATGATGGTAGTTGCACTTGGTACATTGTGGTAGAGTACCAACATATTTACCACCGGCTGGTGCAGCAACATAAGCCGTCGCGGCTTCCTGTCTTTTGTTCTGCTGATTGTGATGGTTGTTGTTTCGGGTTTGGTTGTTGTTGTTGTTGTTGTTGTTGTTGTTACTCCCACGGTTACTATCCCATGGTCGCTTGTTGTTGTTGTTCTTGTTTTGTTGTTGTTGTTATGGTAGTTGGAATTGTTGGGGTTATTGGTATTGCTGGCGTTGTTGGTGTTGTTGAGGTTGTTTTGCTTTCGGGTTTCTGTCATACGTACCACTTGGTCCATGAGGCTTCGGGACATCCTCATAGCTTCATCAAGTTCTTTGGGATTTGCCGAAGTCACATTCCCTTGTATGCTTGATAGAAGTCCCCAGATATACCTTTCCAACAATTTTTCCTTTGTGGAAACCATTGTTGGACAAAGTATCCTCAATTCCTGGAATCGACGGTTGTAGGTTATGATATCATTACCCCTAACCGTATGATCCCAGAATTCAACCTCCAACTTTTGCATTTCGCTGCGAGGGCAGTATTCCTTGATCATCATCTTCTTCAGGTTATCCCACAAAATCTTATAGGCATTCTCAATGCCCATGGGTTGAGCAATTGAGTTCCACCAAGACAATGCCTCATTCAACAGAGTACTCGTGGCATACTGAACTTTATCGCCCTCGGTACATTTACTGACCAAGAATACTAACTCCGCCTTTTCAAACCAGCGGGTCAGACCCACAGCTCCTTCAGTACCCTTGAATTTGATGGGTTCACATTTCAAGTAGGAAATGAATGAGCAACCCTTTGGTACTGTAGCAACATTGGTCACCGGAGGGGTAGTTGAGTTTGGTCCTCCAAGGTTATGACTGGCAATTCTGGCTGCTTCTGCAGCTATAGCAGCTTCCGCAGCAGTGGCGGCTTTCGCGGCTGCTGCAGCATCAGCAGCACCAGCAGCTGTGGCGGCTTCGGCAGCTGCTGCAGCTACGGCTGCTCGTTCCGTGATAAGTGTTGCATTGACACTATCCTTTACCAGTTTGCGGATGGCAGCTTGCGTCATCGTTGGTGGTGTCTTTTTCTTTGGCGCCATGATTCTATTGTTCAAAAGATACGTTGTAATTAGAGAGTTGTGAGATGAGCATAATTTTTGATAAGAATGATAGGATAATAATGTTTGAAACTTAAAAACATAACACATGATAGTATATAAAACAAGAGTTTTATTCATATAACGTTGATTACAAAATCGAACTTATTACAAGTTCATTCAAAACTTACTAACTGATACTTTCAGTTAGTAATTACAACGTTGTACTAAAGATAACTAGTACTATAACACTAGTCTAACGTCGGTTGGGAGGTTGTTGTAGTCCGGTCGGATTATTATTTCCGCGTGTTGCTAACACGTCTACACTTTCATTTGGACGGTATTCTTTGACATCCTTTTGGTATAGCCTTTGTTGTATGGAACTCATTTGAGTTTGCATTCCACACAAATCATTCTTAAGTTGATACCTATCAAAGTTTGCAATATCTAACCGGATTTTTACGGTATTTAGGCGGTTAAGTAGTTTATGAATTTGTACCGCATCCTGTTCTTGGGCCCTCTCAACCAAAGTGAGTCTATTCTTGACGTTATCCAAGCCAGTCAAAGGATTTAAGACTACTTCCCCAACATGAGTCGAGTCACTCTTCACGTAGCTCATGTCAAGCTTAAACCAATATAGGTCGTCTCGAGCATTCATGGCATCCATTCTGGCAGAATTTACCTTGGATATATAGTCGTGCATTTGACTTGCCATTCTTTGAACTTTGAGTTGGGTTAGGTTGAGAGCTTGTTTCAAAGAGTAGATTTCATATTGAGCTGAGTTCACGAACATATGTGTAGATGTAGATGTTCCGCCGACTTGGTAATTAGACTTCGGAACTTGAGCTGGAGTGGTATGGTTAGATTCGGATGAAATTGGCGAAACAGGAGGTGGAGATGTTAATGGTGATAGATGTGGCACCACTATTTGTTCCTCTGCTTCCTCATCGATGCCTTCGATGTCAATATCCATTTCAGGATCTTCTTCGTAATCATCGATGTTTATGTCCATATCCATTTCAGGATCCTCGTCCGAATCTACATCTAGATCCTCGTAAGGTTCTTCCTCGTCGTCGTAGTCAATTGCCTCAAAGTAAGGATCATTAGGTCCGGCAAGAATTGGTAAATACTCAGGCATAGCAGGAAGATGATCGGGAGATGGAGGTGCGGACATGATGTCTACAATTAGTATTTCGATGTCAAAAATAAATCAAATGCTTATGGAAAATGTTCAAACTATGGCAATGTGCATATAACAATATACAAATATGTTCATGTAGCATAACATGTGTAATAAGTCCATAATCTTCTGGAGGATGGAAGGCACGAAGAGCGGAAGGCTATAAAAATGTTTTTGCTTGTAATTGTAGTTATAGTTTAGGTCTCACTTAGACCCGTTTCTCTATAACCATGGCTCTGGTACCAATCTGTAACACCCCCAATTCATGATGCAGCAGAATTCAACTTGGGTGTTACTCGACGGCACAACAGTCATAATAATAGAAAACGATCTCTAACCGAGTCGTAATAAAAAGAGTTGTCATTCATATTATTCAAATATATCAGAGTTTACATAGTAAGGTCCCAAAACGGTTCCATGTTTCAAAATACATCAATATAAAGTCTTTGATGTTTTTATCGAATGAAAATAATAGTTTATAGCCTTCTTCCTTCGGTACGTGCCCTTCCGCTCCATTCTTGATTTTCATGGACCTGAAATACATGCTTAAGAGGTCAACACAAAGGTTGAGTGAAATTCATAGAGTTTGTTTAACGGTTGAACACAATATGTTGGTAGTAAGAGTTAATTAGACTCATACTCATGTTAGAAAACAAAACAGTTATTATTATATACTAAGCTCATGCAACCAATACGTTAACGGGTACCAATATCAATCGGCGGTTTTGTTGCCCCGGTAAGTACTTTGCCGTCATACTTAATGTTCAAATATAGTGCATTCGTTTGAACTAATCTGCTCAAAAAAATGGGATTCATCAATCCCAATAGGCCTATTCACAATACTCGCGCTCACTAATTCTAGTGATTAAATGGTTCATGATAGGGGCCTAGGATTGGCAAGGTAGGTACTTAGTAATAATAAAACAATCAGGCAGCATACAGTTTTGAAGCATTGTGTTCGGTTTAAAAGTTGCATGTATTCCCCCCAAGGGTTTGCAAAACATTGAAGTAATGTAGAGTGGGGCTATGAACTCACCTTAAGTAGGATAGCAAGTAATGAAGGTGATGGTTGGATCGTGTAGGTTTCTACGAGCAACCTATAATAGAATGTTGCGACTTAGGATCGGAGTGAAGAATATGAATAAGTGCCTATATATATATATATATATATATATATATATATATATATATATATATATATATATATATATATATATATATATATATATATATCTTGCATTTTGTCCATGATGTGGTATGATGTATATTGTAAGTCTTTGAAAGAAAAGATTCATGAACATGTATGTTTTGTATATCGTTTACTACCGTTCGGGCCGACATAATTCAGAAGTCATGTTAGTAAGCGTTCGAGGAGCCAGGACACTTTAATTCGTAAATCCACAACTTAACTCGACGGCTTACATAATGAACTCCTCACATGAGGCTCCCTACTATTGTAGTAGTTGATAAAATATATAGATATAAGTTTTGATCCGAAAAGTTACATGTCTGATATTTGAATAAACTTAGGAAAGTTTATTAGTACATGAAGATTGTTATTAGGGGTAGTTTCATAAGTCTTGTATGACCATTATCTCTTGGTAATATCTCATGGTTCCCTTTTAAGTGAAGTAGATCCAAATTGCTTGTTCAAGTTATCGCCTAATTCATTGTTTCATGTTTACGCCTATGTAAGTTGGTATGGTCATTTCGTCATGGCCTAGCCATGACCTTTGGTCCTTGTTCCAAGGTCATGAGACACAAACTTGGCTCTAGCCATGGTGGTGGTCTTGATTATAGGTCATAAGACCTCTTGTTCCTTTTAAAGTATAACCAATATATAGTGACTTATATATATGTAAATAGCTGTTAAGAAACTGAGAAATATCTCACTCGGAAAGTGTTTTCACAGCTCGAGCTTCTTTTTCCCTGAAGGAAAACATGATTCCGGACAACTTTCGTGTTTTAACTTTTTCATGAAACGGAGCAGAAAGGCATCTTTTTTCGTGTTTTAGGTTCTGT
This sequence comes from Artemisia argyi, assembly GCA_030686995.1. Taxonomy (NCBI): domain Eukaryota; kingdom Viridiplantae; phylum Streptophyta; class Magnoliopsida; order Asterales; family Asteraceae; genus Artemisia; species Artemisia argyi. The sequence continues at coordinate 22,438,706 of CM060677.1, read as the reverse complement.
CACAGAAACATTTTAGGCAGTTTTGCCGGAAATCTTTGGTAACTTCAAATGGGCGTAACTTTTGACTCGTATACTCGTTTTAGGTGGTTCAAGTTGCTATGGTTTCCTTGTTAAGTCCTCTACTGTAATATGTAATAATCCAATATCAAATTTTTACCATTTTGATCAGGTCTTACCAAGAAAGTCACTAGTTTGCTTGTTTTAATAACTTATTGTAACAATCAATTATAACAACATCTTTTACTCATTTTTATACACCATGGACATTCATACAAGACATAATATAGCAAGAATAACATGTAAATGATATGAACATGATTAATTAACAATAAGCATGTTAGGTTTAGGCTTACAACTTTTGGCTTTCTAATAAAGAAAGGAAGTAACAAGTAAGGAAATGGACTTTGATAGACTTGCGTCAACCCTTTTCACTTCATGCAATCTTTCTACCCTTGGTATTCTTGAAAGAGATGTTATGAAAGTTGAGGTGAATTGAGTGGATTTAAACTCAAGAGAAATCACCAAGTATATTAGGGTTTGGAAGTGTTTGATGAATGATAACCTAACTAGGGTTTCTACCTTGAAGAAGCACTTGATCCTTGCTAGAATTTTGAAGGAAATAAAGCTAAGTGTGAGTGGTTTTGGTGTTGGTGATGGACGGCACAAGAGGGAGGGGAGGGGGTATTTATAGGTCCAGGAGGAGGTTACATTTCATGACTAGTCAAAGCTTTCTTAACAAGCTTCAACACATGTAACTCATCCAAGATCACTTAGCCTAGGATCAAGCCACACCAAGGGTGACTCCCTCCCCCCTAATGGCGGTTCACAAGCCTAGGAGGGGTGAGGTGTGCTTGGTTAGATATTATCCTGTAACAACCCGCATTTTCAGGACATTTCTCCTATTCACTATTCATCAATTACTATTCACCGGTCACTATTCATCATTTTACTATTCATCGTTTTCGGAGTCAGTTTGTGATTCCGAGTAGCGTTCAAAAATTTTACTATTCACGTGACACTATTCATTTCCGGAGGGAAATCACTATTCACGATTGCCGTTCATTTCATCGTAAACTGAGTTTACGGGTCTTCAAATTCGAGTAACCAATGTGGTTTGGCTGTAAATTCATGCATCCTTCATTTATGACATTTCATATAGACTGGAGTAGTCTATATATATCATCAGTAACATCATCAGTACTTTAGGCCCTACACGGATATGCATTATTTCTATATACGTATGTTTAATTTGTAATTAACGTTACCACTCAGTTTTTACTACGAACGTATACCCAATACTCCCGACTATGATCCTAACATATTTTCACACTTATCATGATGATATAAAAATTATATTATTAATTTACCCGGTGTTTTGAAATCAATTACTATATTTCACGGTCGGAGCTTATAACTCCGTCGGTTTGCGAAATTTCAACACGATAATTATTTTAACACCCGATTATCATCAGGAATAATATTTTACAACTTTTACAACTTCGTCATATTTTATTTTATCGCGTCATGATTTATTTTTAGTTAACTCGGTACCCGGTATCACTTAAACTACACAATATCTACCTAAAGAACACCTAAAGTCTTTTAATTACTTACACACTCATACAAACCATCACCTCCCATACTCATTTCCCTTAAAAAGGGGATCTTGCCCCCTTTTTCTAAATATATATACATCTACACTTCATATTTCATTTCATTCTTATCAACTAGCCAAAAAAAAAAAAATCTCATCTCTTTCTCTCCTCTCTTCATATAATCGGCCAAACAAAGAACACAAGGAAGAGATCACTAATTTTTCAAGATCAAGGTGTTTATCAAGTCCTAGTAATAATCTAGTTTGGGTTTTGAAATAAAAACCACAAAGATTAAATGGGTTTTCATCACCACTTCTTAATAATCATCACAAGTAAGTTACTAATCATTTTTCTAATCTTTCAAACTATTTCTTGATGTCTTTTTATGATCTAGTAAGAAAACATGCAAATATACTATGATCCATACCACTTATTGTTTATTTTTGTTTATAAACATAGATCTACAATTTTTACTAGCAATCTCATTAGATCCACTAAGATTGGTGATGTTTAGGAACCCATGACACCCTAAGAAGGTGTATGGTAGGATTGGATACTTGTGGAGTTGATTTGAGATAGTTTGGGTAAGTTGTGAACAAGCCTTGAACTAGAAAAGTTGATTTTTACCAACTATATAAAGGTTCTGTCCATTTTTGTAAAATCTGGAAAGATCAGTGGGTTTTGGGTAACTTTGGATCAAAGATTTAGAAAATACATTCCGAAACGAAGCCGTGGGCGAAAACGGGGATAAAATCCGAGTTACGACGAAAAAGATATGTTATTTTCAATTTTAACGACGAAAACTATTTTCTGAAAAATACCTTGCTGTCCCACGATTTTCATGGACTGTTTCGAGGCCTAAAACTTGATCTAGCCATCCCGACTTATCAAAAATACATTAGTATACTTGATTACCTTCGCGGGGATATAAAGAACATAGAAAACGGGCTTATAACGAACAAGATACAAGTATTTGAAATCCGACGATATATATATATTTCCATCAGCTTTGTATTACAATTTTTGCCGCAAAACTGTCTTTGCGAGACACCACTTTCACGGCTGTTTTTCTTTATGATCGGATTAGTTTGAGTCCGAGCCGTAGTTAAGTAAAATCAAGTACTCCTAGCCTACTTTCCAAATCAATTGGCCGTTCGTCGAATAGACTTATAACGAATAAACTACGACCTCATCTATATACCCGATAAACTATATATTTTGACAGCTTTTACTATAATAAAATTTTCTAAGTGTTGAACATACTACTTTCAAGTAACAACAATAAGAGTCGATTTTCTCATCGATCGAGACCCGTATCGCCAAAAGTTAAATGACACGACTTCAAGATATTGTTTCAAGGTTTTCAAAAACGTCGAGTTTTATCACTAACCATTAACGTACAACATTTCGCGACTTGTTTTGCGAGGCCATTTTGGGCATATTTTCAAGTAACGAAAATGCTATTTTTGCGACGAAAACCTTATATTTGCCGATAGAACACCAAACAAGGATCGTGGAGTACCGTTTCAACCTATTTCCATGAAAAGTGGTTATTAACCTAACGAAACGTCAAAAACGTATTTGTCGACGATAAACGTTATTTTCAAAACTAACGAGTGGTATCGATAACATACGTATTTGCATGTGTAGCATTACTTCATTTCTTACATTAGATCATACCATTCATATTAGGTTGCGGTTAGAGATCGTGCCTCAATTCTATGTATTCATTGTTGTCATCGTAGCTATCGTACCAGGTGAGTTCATAACCCCTACTTTTACTTGTTTTACAACTGTTTTGGGGGAAGATACATGCTCCTTACTACTTAAATTCAATGCTTGTTTTACTTGAACGCGATTCATTTTCTCAAACATTACTGGATGGATGAAATACTTGATTGATTACTTGAATACATTATGAATTACTTATTCCATCCTTGATTACTTTCTTATGAAAACAAGTTCTTGCTTTTGCGGATATAAATATAAAACTGTACTTTGCCTGAGTTACCTATTACTGCCACTGAAGTCCCCTTTATCATGAACCGTTAATTACATGCGTGTGAGCGCGAATGCTGTGGATAGATCTATTTGGGTTGACACCCCGTCCGAGTTGGTCGCGCCAACCTGTCAAACGGACGCATATCATTCGGATTATTTCCGAGTGTCTGGCAAACACTTATTGGGGCATTTTATGCTTGATTGCATACGATTACGTCGAGCTTCGGGGTCATGAGCTTTAGGCAATGTATACCTTATTTTTAGCTGTGACATGGTATTTGTTATATTGTCTTGCTAATGAAAATCTCGTGTTCCGCAAATGACTTGTTTACTTAAACATATTACTTTTGGCAGTGGGTTGTAAACACACAGGTTACAAGTCTCTTATGGCGGGACTTGTAACTGAGTGGATTTACGATGCCTTTGCTGGGAAATACTTGATTTCTGGAAAATACTTGTTTACCGAAAATACTTGATTTCTGGAAAATACTTGATTTCTGGAAAATACTTGTTTACCAAAATACTTGATTTCTGGAAAATACTTGTTTACCGAAAATACTTGATTACTGGAAACACTTGGTTACGGAAAATACTTGTTTACTAAACACTATGAACTCACCAGCTTTATGCTGACGTTTTAGCATGTATTTTCAGGTTTTAAGCAATGGCACGCTACTGGAGGTTTTGGCAGGGCATGGCATGGTCATAGAAGACTCTGATATTCATTTGGGGACCGTTTTAAAATTATTTTAAAGGCCTACTTCCGCACAAATTTTAACAATGTAAATTTAATACTTTTGATTAAGCTATTTTATTCTAAATGATTCAAGTGAAAACCATTTTTGAACTTGTGTTGTAATACCAATTGAGTTACACCCCAGCTACATGTATGCTTCCGCTGGACCCGATTCCTGGGGGTGTGACAGATTGGTATCAGAGCTTTGGCTATAGCGAACTAAGTGTTTTTAAAACCTAGACTATAGCTACTTTTACGAAAACTTAACCCTATGACCGTCACGTGCCTGCCTGCCAAGCTGAAGCCTCATTTGTGGTTAGTTGCTGACATAGGTGATGAGATTATTATCTCATTATCTGGTATACTATATTCATTTATTATAGTTGATTACTATAACTATCTTTCATATAAGCATGTTCATGTATCATATATTTCACCGCGTTATGTTTTTCCTTGCATAGTTTCATCATTTGACCTCGAGTTTGGTCACCTGCTTTTGTCTTTCAGAATGTCTTGGTATTTGTGAAGAACATGATATTAGTATAACTGAACTGAGTATTTCAAAATTCATGGAACCTCGGTGGAATATAGACTGGTCATTTATATTCAACCCGGGATAGTGAGATATAGGCTGACCACCTATGTCTGACTCAGAGATGAATTTTGCAACACTGAGAATGGTTATAATAAGATTATGTCTGGATTGAATCCCCTACTCAATTTCCAAATGTTTCATTCATGTGTGTGTATACTCTAGTTGTTGGAACCTTCATACTTTCATCACTTCGTAAACCACCGATTGGAAGCATGTCAGCTAGTCATTTATTTCATGAACTTTCATATTTATGCACAATACACTCATATCACAATATTTTCTTTTGTCACAATCTCATTTCGTTGCAGTTGTCATAGTCTCTTCCCTTCTCACCATCACTATCATTTCTTTTCCCCACCCCCATATATACAAAGAATTAGGTGACACTCTATAGATTCCGATGTCACTCATCCCTCACTACTCCCTATATTTATAAGTGGATATTATCAATGACCTCCCTAGGAAAGACTTTCCATATCATCTAAAAGGAGGATCCCTCGGTACATTGAAACCATTCAAAACTCAACAGAAATCTCAAGATATCATAAAACCATTCGAACCACGATCACTGGCCTGATCGCCAAAATTCTACCATCTTGAAAGTATTGGCTTGACTGAATTAAAAGATTAGTTTCGATACGAATGCTCACTGGTCAACACCATAGAGATAAATCCAACCTCTTAACTGAGACTATAAATTGAACATGTCCTCACCAATAGACTTTATTCAAACATGTTAGACACCTATGCATTCGTGCAGACATACATACCTGACTATTTTATCCTCTTAATACTTTCACTTTTAAATGGATTTTCTCCAAACTACCGTTATACAAAACATATATTTTGTAAGAAATACTTTTCTGATGCACTTATTTTGACAAGCAAATTCCTTTTGGCTAATCTTTTACAAAACTATTGAATGTTACAAAATTTTAAACATCGATCTTTGGTAAACCATATTATCCACCTTATGTTGAAAATTTTCCTATATTGCATAACTACTAAATTTTGAAACCTCAAGAAGGATGTTACCTAAAAAGCCGTTTACTTAAACTTGTAGATTCATTTATTCGGGGAAGGTTTATGAACGAAACACAATCTCAAAATAAACTTTGAAAATCAATCACTATATTACCTCACTCATACCTTTAGGAGTTTGTGAGTTGATGACCTATAACTTGGGGAAAATCTTAGTAATGGAGACTAAGCACCGTAGGTGGAGAAAGACTCAATTCCTGACATCCTGCGGAGGATCACAACCTTATCCTAATCTATTATTTTCAACAACACCCTTTTACGGATTTAACCCTGTAAGTCTTTCAAAACAAGATTCATGATACTCATTTCAATTATTCCTAATAAAGGAATTTGATTCACCTCAACTCCTAACGATTTCATTAAGATCTCTTTGGAACCACACCACCTATCATTTGTAGACCAATGGTCAGAATTTGAGGTTGATTCAAACTTAGAGAGATATGCCCAAATCGGGTGTGAATAACACTAGAAATGGTTGGATTAACCATTTGCCATAAATCAAATTCAGTTGCAACCATAGTTATCACACGAGCTTAGAGACTACACCATTCGAAGCACTCTATGGTCGAAGTGCCAACATCCATTGACGGATCAAAAATTTTGAAAAACCCAACTCACTAGTCCAGTAAGCATTCATGGAATAACCAGGAATTTCCTGCAAATCAAGAATCAGTTACAAATTCGATAAGTTGTAAACCCTTATAATTTCAACTTCGTGGTAGAGCCATGTTGAAAGTTCTGCCTAGGAAAAGCATAATACCATTCAGAAAACTTCATAAAGTTAAACCCGATATACACTGAACCATTTACGATTTCTGACAGAGTAGGCCTAGTGGCCGTAAGACTTGAACCTTGTTAGAGCTCAGTAGCTTACACGATAAAAATCATCACCTTTTCACCAATACAACTTCAGAGACCAACACAAACTGAACTTCGGGACGAAGTTCCTTCTAAGGGGGTGAGACTGTAACAACCCGCATTTTCAGGACATTTCTCCTATTCACTATTCATCAATTACTATTCACCGGTCACTATTCATCATTTTACTATTCATCGTTTTCGGAGTCAGTTTGTGATTCCGAGTAGCGTTCAAAAATTTTACTATTCACGTGACACTATTCATTTCCGGAGGGAAATCACTATTCACGATTGCCGTTCATTTCATCGTAAACTGAGTTTACGGGTCTTCAAATTCGAGTAACCAATGTGGTTTGGCTGTAAATTCATGCATCCTTCATTTATGACATTTCATATAGACTGGAGTAGTCTATATATATCATCAGTAACATCATCAGTACTTTAGGCCCTACACGGATATGCATTATTTCTATATACGTATGTTTAATTTGTAATTAACGTTACCACTCAGTTTTTACTACGAACGTATACCCAATACTCCCGACTATGATCCTAACATATTTTCACACTTATCATGATGATATAAAAATTATATTATTAATTTACCCGGTGTTTTGAAATCAATTACTATATTTCACGGTCGGAGCTTATAACTCCGTCGGTTTGCGAAATTTCAACACGATAATTATTTTAACACCCGATTATCATCAGGAATAATATTTTACAACTTTTACAACTTCGTCATATTTTATTTTATCGCGTCATGATTTATTTTTAGTTAACTCGGTACCCGGTATCACTTAAACTACACAATATCTACCTAAAGAACACCTAAAGTCTTTTAATTACTTACACACTCATACAAACCATCACCTCCCATACTCATTTCCCTTAAAAAGGGGATCTTGCCCCCTTTTTCTAAATATATATACATCTACACTTCATATTTCATTTCATTCTTATCAACTAGCCAAAAAAAAAAAAATCTCATCTCTTTCTCTCCTCTCTTCATATAATCGGCCAAACAAAGAACACAAGGAAGAGATCACTAATTTTTCAAGATCAAGGTGTTTATCAAGTCCTAGTAATAATCTAGTTTGGGTTTTGAAATAAAAACCACAAAGATTAAATGGGTTTTCATCACCACTTCTTAATAATCATCACAAGTAAGTTACTAATCATTTTTCTAATCTTTCAAACTATTTCTTGATGTCTTTTTATGATCTAGTAAGAAAACATGCAAATATACTATGATCCATACCACTTATTGTTTATTTTTGTTTATAAACATAGATCTACAATTTTTACTAGCAATCTCATTAGATCCACTAAGATTGGTGATGTTTAGGAACCCATGACACCCTAAGAAGGTGTATGGTAGGATTGGATACTTGTGGAGTTGATTTGAGATAGTTTGGGTAAGTTGTGAACAAGCCTTGAACTAGAAAAGTTGATTTTTACCAACTATATAAAGGTTCTGTCCATTTTTGTAAAATCTGGAAAGATCAGTGGGTTTTGGGTAACTTTGGATCAAAGATTTAGAAAATACATTCCGAAACGAAGCCGTGGGCGAAAACGGGGATAAAATCCGAGTTACGACGAAAAAGATATGTTATTTTCAATTTTAACGACGAAAACTATTTTCTGAAAAATACCTTGCTGTCCCACGATTTTCATGGACTGTTTCGAGGCCTAAAACTTGATCTAGCCATCCCGACTTATCAAAAATACATTAGTATACTTGATTACCTTCGCGGGGATATAAAGAACATAGAAAACGGGCTTATAACGAACAAGATACAAGTATTTGAAATCCGACGATATATATATATTTCCATCAGCTTTGTATTACAATTTTTGCCGCAAAACTGTCTTTGCGAGACACCACTTTCACGGCTGTTTTTCTTTATGATCGGATTAGTTTGAGTCCGAGCCGTAGTTAAGTAAAATCAAGTACTCCTAGCCTACTTTCCAAATCAATTGGCCGTTCGTCGAATAGACTTATAACGAATAAACTACGACCTCATCTATATACCCGATAAACTATATATTTTGACAGCTTTTACTATAATAAAATTTTCTAAGTGTTGAACATACTACTTTCAAGTAACAACAATAAGAGTCGATTTTCTCATCGATCGAGACCCGTATCGCCAAAAGTTAAATGACACGACTTCAAGATATTGTTTCAAGGTTTTCAAAAACGTCGAGTTTTATCACTAACCATTAACGTACAACATTTCGCGACTTGTTTTGCGAGGCCATTTTGGGCATATTTTCAAGTAACGAAAATGCTATTTTTGCGACGAAAACCTTATATTTGCCGATAGAACACCAAACAAGGATCGTGGAGTACCGTTTCAACCTATTTCCATGAAAAGTGGTTATTAACCTAACGAAACGTCAAAAACGTATTTGTCAACGATAAACGTTATTTTCAAAACTAACGAGTGGTATCGATAACATACGTATTTGCATGTGTAGCATTACTTCATTTCTTACATTAGATCATACCATTCATATTAGGTTGCGGTTAGAGATCGTGCCTCAATTCTATGTATTCATTGTTGTCATCGTAGCTATCGTACCAGGTGAGTTCATAACCCCTACTTTTACTTGTTTTACAACTGTTTTGGGGGAAGATACATGCTCCTTACTACTTAAATTCAATGCTTGTTTTACTTGAACGCGATTCATTTTCTCAAACATTACTGGATGGATGAAATACTTGATTGATTACTTGAATACATTATGAATTACTTATTCCATCCTTGATTACTTTCTTATGAAAACAAGTTCTTGCTTTTGCGGATATAAATATAAAACTGTACTTTGCCTGAGTTACCTATTACTGCCACTGAAGTCCCCTTTATCATGAACCGTTAATTACATGCGTGTGAGCGCGAATGCTGTGGATAGATCTATTTGGGTTGACACCCCGTCCGAGTTGGTCGCGCCAACCTGTCAAACGGACGCATATCATTCGGATTATTTCCGAGTGTCTGGCAAACACTTATTGGGGCATTTTATGCTTGATTGCATACGATTACGTCGAGCTTCGGGGTCATGAGCTTTAGGCAATGTATACCTTATTTTTAGCTGTGACATGGTATTTGTTATATTGTCTTGCTAATGAAAATCTCGTGTTCCGCAAATGACTTGTTTACTTAAACATATTACTTTTGGCAGTGGGTTGTAAACACACAGGTTACAAGTCTCTTATGGCGGGACTTGTAACTGAGTGGATTTACGATGCCTTTGCTGGGAAATACTTGATTTCTGGAAAATACTTGTTTACCGAAAATACTTGATTTCTGGAAAATACTTGATTTCTGGAAAATACTTGTTTACCAAAATACTTGATTTCTGGAAAATACTTGTTTACCGAAAATACTTGATTACTGGAAACACTTGGTTACGGAAAATACTTGTTTACTAAACACTATGAACTCACCAGCTTTATGCTGACGTTTTAGCATGTATTTTCAGGTTTTAAGCAATGGCACGCTACTGGAGGTTTTGGCAGGGCATGGCATGGTCATAGAAGACTCTGATATTCATTTGGGGACCGTTTTAAAATTATTTTAAAGGCCTACTTCCGCACAAATTTTAACAATGTAAATTTAATACTTTTGATTAAGCTATTTTATTCTAAATGATTCAAGTGAAAACCATTTTTGAACTTGTGTTGTAATACCAATTGAGTTACACCCCAGCTACATGTATGCTTCCGCTGGACCCGATTCCTGGGGGTGTGACATATCCTAAGATATTTGTTTAGTTTTGACTCCGGGAAATGCCAACCGTAAATGATTAGGCCTCAAAACGTAAAACCGGGTGTCGTAAAATTATGAAACTTTAAAGTATTGTTAGACATGTCCATATGTCCCATAATAAAATATAAAATGGGTGGTAGGTTCCATTTGGGTGGTTAAACCCTGCTAAAACTGGAAACACGGGTCTAAAACGCGTAATACGTAAAATGTACGAATATTGCGTAAAATTGAGAAAAGTAAAATGTTACTTTTCCTATATGATATAAATGATTTAAAATGACTTATAATGTCTAGACTGGGCTCAGTCTAGTGTCGGTTGGTATTAAATGTCTCTTAGACATCAAACCGTAAGCCTAAAAATCACGAAATGACTTATAACATCAAGGGATGATTTTTGGTCAATGGAGGAGGGAAAAATATGTTGACTTATTCTAATAAGTTGAAAACTCAAATCATCTTAGAAACGCGGTGCAGGTATAGGCTAGGGTTACGGCTGAGTAAAAACGCTTAAAACTGAAAATTCCAGTTTTTCACGGCCGAGGTTTATTCTGGTCATATTTTTCTCAGTCATGATTTATTCTCAAATAAATCATGAGTGAGTCAAATAAATCATGCGTGGAATTTCTGAATGACGTTTTACCCTAAAACGTGTATTTCCTTAATAACTTTCACGAAAATGATCTGACGAATGTCAAACATTTAATTTGCCATGGAAATGATTTATCACTCGAGAATATGAAATAAAAATCAACTTTCGGGAAAATTTCAGAAAGAAATGAATAGTAACATGAATAGTAAAAGTGAATAGTAAAGTTTCCGGGAATAGTAATTAACCTGAAATTGCGAATTGTTACAATACCAGCAAACTTCAATTATCCAAACACCCCTGAATGTAACTGTTTTAACCAATACACCACTACAGAACTGTCCAACTCAATCCAAACCAACTCTTATCACTTCAATATGATCCAAACACTCAAATAAACCAGAGAAACAGATCTTAGATGCTCTATAAATCAAAAATCACAAACAACACAGAACCACATATATGAAATGAATGAACCAGTTACACTAACTGTTATCAAAACTCAAATCTATCAAATAAGACTAATCAGCAAATAACAAGTAATATATAGATTATATAAGCTACAATAAGCAATAGGTAAAAAAAAAATATCAAATATAAACTACTATTAAGCTGTTTAATGAAAAAGTAAAATAAATGGAACTTACAAGCTCAAATCCCCCTCAGCATGAAAAGAGGGAGTTCACTAAGCTAGCATGCCTTTAAGACAGACCACTGGACACCTTATGGTTGCCTTTTAACCCCAATAAGCTCAGCTTATTTCAAATAAGCTGGACAGTTGACTTGTTTGACTTTTGTGTGAATTTGAGAGTAAATGATTTGGTGCCAAACAAAGCTTCACAACAGCTATAGAAAGCTTATATGAAACTTATGAAACAGATTTCAAGCTTATTGAAGCTTGTTTAAATAACTACTTGATTTTTTTTTTCCAAAGGTATTTTCTGATTCTTTTTTGATTTTTTTTATGTAAACTTGAATTAACAATAAGTAAATAAAACTGAAAAGTAATACTGAATTAAAAAGCAATAATGAAATAGAAACAATAAGCTTAAACAACTTATCTAAATAAGTAGAAAATACAAATAACTAAAATTAAGACAAGTAATTAAAGAACTAAAGCAAACTTTTATTAATAAAAAAAAATCAATACAAAGTAAAATTAACAGCATAACATTATAGAAAAATTGGCACACCTAATGACTAAGGGGAGGGGGTATATATAGCTGAGGGTGAAGCTGCTAGGGTTTGAGGATGCTTCTGGAATTGTGCTTCTTTGTTTTAATCTCGTCCCTTGAATTAGGCTTCAATCCCATGCTTGATTCTCATCCCTTTGATTGATTGATTGATTGAGACCTATCCTCCGTGTGCTTCATCATTGGTCCACGTACACCTCTTACATTCCCTGACGAATTCTGACCCTTCTAGAAGCCTATATGATGAGGTAATTATTATAAAGTTGGGTTAATTTTGATGTGGGGTGAACTAGGGTTCTACGTACAGTAAATGTTTCTGGGTAGGAAATGAATTTGGGGGGCGGGAGTAATAAATTGGGGGTTTTTATTATTGTGTTGACTAGTTGACCGGGTTAAGGTGTGGGGTTAGGTTTTGGATTGGGTTTTGATAAAAGGGTGGTGGGCTTAGAGTGTCAATAGGTTTGGGCTTCGGTTTCTTTTGGGTTTGGCTAGTTTTTTGGGTTTGGAGTAGTATTATTCAAACAAGGACCAATGTTGTAAATTCTGAAATTAGAGGGACCAATTCTGACATTTTCTAAACTTGTGTTCCAAGGGTATATCTTTCCATTCTAAGATTATTGAGGGACCTCGTTTGTCTTTTCTTCAATTATTTCTTCGAGGGACCAATTTTGTCAGTTTGTGAAACTTGGAGGACTGAAATTGCCAATCTTTCAAACTTTCACCAGGGACCAAATATGTAACATTGACGAATCTCTGAGGACTTCTAATGATGAAATAAGCTTTTCTTTAATTATTTTACTTCCCCGGCTCCGGCATTTGACCTTTTTCCATTCTCGTGCTCGTTTTTGTCGGTTTTGCTTTGGTTTTGTTCATTTTTCACATATCCGTACCTGCACATACACAAATACAAAAACACACATTTTCTTGGCATATTTGGTATTTTTGGTCTGAATTAAGGCCTAAAAAGGATGTGTGATTAATCACTCATCAACCTTACAGATACACTTTCGCTTGAGTTTTTTTGTTTGATGGTAGATGTGTAATAAAACAATGAGAAATACTTGTTAGTGTAATTTTAGCACCAAATTTAAATTTTTTTACAATATTTAGGAGTGAAACTTTAGCCATAGCAAGCATCTCATGGATAGGAGATTGTGTAACACCCCCAAAAGTCGTTAATAACAGCGGAAGACTTAACATGTCAGCGGTAGACTTTCGGGGTATTACTTCAAGGATCTTTGTCACAATCATAGTAAACAACACAAAGTGAAGTATTAAAGTTTAACTTATTTCAAAATACCAAATATCTGAGATACAAGACATTATTAAGTTAAGAACGTGTTTTATTCTGAAGGAAAATAGGTAGTTTATTATGGTTCTTGTCATGCTTTTGCCCACTCCGTGCCATCCAGATCCGTCTTGTTTAGTTACCTGAGATAAACATGCTAAAGTCAACATAAAGTTGAGTGATATTCATAGGTTTGAGTTTAAGAGTTTGAATCACAAGTTAAGAGTGTATTGTAATCACATACAATCAATATGTTAAAAAAATCAATGTTCCTGTTATTGCCTTAAGCTCATGATACTCAACGATTAACAGCCAATCATAAGTATGTATTATGATGGTAAGTAATAGGCCCCCAAAGATAGGTATTTGTCAATAACCTATTTATAAGAACAATAAAGTGCGCCTGGTGTTTTCTCCAACAACCAAACGAGGATTGTCAATCACTAATAGTACTATCCACAATTATTTACGTTCACCCTTCAGGTGATTAAGGTTCATGATCGAGGGACTTCTGACAATAGTAACTTAAGCAAATAACATTGGCCTGACGGTATTTCAATACCCGGTATAAAATACTTGTGATCGAGTTTTAAGCATGTATCTCCCCACGGGAAAATAGTTAAAGAGTGGGCTATGAAATCACCTTAGTAGTAGTAGTAGTTTCGTAATTCAAAGATGTTCGCAACGGCTTCACACACAACCTATAATATAATGCAAGTTTCAGTTGATAGTCTAAATCTGGTTTTATCACGATTACTTGTTATTTAGTTACGAATAAATCTCGTGTTTGTTTAAGTGCCTAAAGTTTAAAAACAACGTTATATATAATTATATCTCGTAAGTAAAAATTATCGATGATTGATATAAAGTTAGTTTTTATAACGGAAATAAACGTATCGTTTTACAAGAAATAAATAACGTATTGTTATATCGTTCAAATTTTATTATCGTTATATAAGTTTTATTCGTATTATATATATATATATATATATATATATATATATATATATATATATATATATATATATATATATATATATATATATATATATATTAAGTTACGTTTTATTATTTATCGTTTTAATATATAATCAAATATATATAATAAATATAGAATTTTATCAAAAGTAAATATTTCACTTCGATCCTTAATGTTTTATCAATCTTACACTTTTTACCCTTAACGGAAAATATTTACGCCGTTAGTCCAAAAGTTATATATATTTACATTTTTAGTCCAAATATCAAATCTATACATTTATTATCCTTAAGTTTTAATATTTACAGTTTTTACCCCTTAGAAAACAGTTTTTATATTTTTCACTAAAGTTTACCGATTTGGCAATTTTAGTCCTTATCGCTCGTATTTTTGCAAAAATGGTCCCAACTTTACCAAATTCAAAACTTAACAATTTTATTATTTCATTAAGCTCAAAACATTTTGAAAAGCTTATTTTCGCAGCTTATTTTCTTAAAAAGCACTTATTTCACTTAAATGGGCTTAACGTGACAATATCAAGGCCCGTTAAGGTTTCGTGATTCAATGGGCTTACGAACGGTTTGGGCCTGACCTTGGACTCATTTTAGGATACCAAAAACACTGGAGTTGGGCTCCCAGGCCCAGTATATCACATAAGCTTAGTGGGCTTTACATAAGCCCACGTTGGCTTATAAAAGTTTTGTAAAACCTGGTTTTTGTCGAGACAAAAGGGGTCGAGCAAAGTAGTTAAACGAACTAGTTAGGTCAAATGAAAAGTGTTTCCCAATTGTTGGTCATGTCAAAAATGAGGTCGAGCAATAAAACATATAGGTTATGTGTCGAATTTGAATTTAACGAGACCAAAGTGTTTGTGAAAACTCACTTATCAAAACTGTTTTCAAGACTTAGAAATATTCTAAGTCTTTTCCATTTATACGAAAGGGTCAAGTGACATATAGACGTGTGATTTTCTTTATGTAAATGTTGTTATTATGATCGAAACTTGTTACATCTTGTTAGACAACATGTCAAACGTTATATAGGTTGAATAATATTCATGTGTTAAGTTTTGTATTAACGAAATAATGAATCAAAGTGAACGTGAGAAATCAATAATAAAATGTAACAAAGTTCTCCGTGTCTCACCTCACCACTTGGGGTGGAGTTCTCGTACGTATGGTTCGAAATGGGTACGTGGGATCAAGGTACTATGGTTCACTCCTAGCAAGGTTCACAACGAGCAAACTTGGTTCCTCCTTGGATCACTTGTGCACCTCGTACTTGTTTTCTACTCCTTGTCCCGATCTTGGCTTGCAACCTCCACGTAAATGTATGTTGGTACGTTTTTTTGAGTGTGTGTGTTTGTTTAGCTTGCATGGGATTGTTTATATAGGAGATTTAGGGTGGTGAGGATAAGTACAAGAGTCACAAGACTCATGCGTTGGCTAGTATACACGATGGCACCGATTTCTTCACCAATCGAGACTTAGCAATAATAGGAAATGTTGCATGCAATCTCTGTTCACTATCTGACATTCTACTGTGCATTTGAGTTGGTCTAGAAGTCATTGGGCAAATGTGGTGGCGTCTAGGAATATTTGCACACGTTTTGAGTTATCTTGTGATATGGTTTTTGCGTTTTACTTTGGTCCTTTCTAGGGTAGTAAACGAGTGTGAGGAAGTGTAAGTTTTATCGTTCGTGATTATTGGGCACTAGGTGAATTGAGATGAGCAAAAATATATAAGTGTTGTGTATAGAAATCGTATGAAATAGGGTACGTTTGGTTGTGTATCGCGACAGAAACAAAACAAGAAAAAAAAAATATAAAGGGTGCGTTTGGGCTTTGAGCCCTTTGGGCTTGCGTTTTTGTCTGGCCCAGCAGAAAAGGAAAACAAAAATATAGAATGGTCCGTTTGGTTTGTTAGTTGGGTTAAGTGGCCCAATGATCAACGGGGCCCACCTGGTGTGTTTTGTGAGTCGGGTTACGATCAAATAATATTAATGAGTGATCTCGGGAATATTCGTAGGCTACGGGAATATATAAATATTGTACCTTAAATATACGAAACGTATATTATAAAAAAAATATAAATGTTTTTAATATATATATATTCGCGATAATTTAGACTATCTAGGTTTGTGTGCAAGCAATGTTTCTAAGCAAAAGATAATTCGAAGTTTTACCGTTGTGATTTATATATCAAGTCTAATAGAAAAAAAAAATTTATACGTAAAAGTGGGTATTTAAATAACGTAATAACTTGTAAGTATTTACTAACCGTTGGGAAAATTACGAGAGGCTACAGTACATACATCTTACAGTGAATTCCGTCCCGGAATTCGAGTTTAGGAGGGTTGCCAAGGGTGTCTAAGAGAAGAGGTGTGGGTACTTGGTGCGAATCTGGTCCTCGCGTTCCCAAGTATACTCTGGTCCTCGTTTAGAGTTCCAACGAACTTTTATGATAGGGATACGGTTTTGTTTCAGTTGTTTGACTTCTCTATCCATGATTTCTACTGGTTCCTCGGTAAAAACGAGTTTGTCATCAAGTTGTAATTCTTTCAATGGAATGACCAAAGATTCATCGGATAAACACTTCTTGAGATTTGACACATGAAAAGTGTTGTGAATTCGGCTAAGTTCCTCAGGTAGTTCAAGTTTATATGCCATGGATCCAATTCTTTCTAGGATTTTGAATGGACCGATGTATCTCGGGTTTAACTTTCCCCTCTTTCCGAATCGTATCATTCCTTTCCATGGTGATACTTTTAACATCACTTTATCTCCAATCTAAAAATCCATGGGTTTTCTTTTCAGGTCGGCGTAACTTTTCTGTCGGTCTCTAGCGGTTTGTAAACGTTGTTTGATCTTGATGATTTTCTCGGTTGTCTCATGAACTAGATCCAGTCCTGTGAGTTGTATTTCTCCGACTTCTGCCCAGCAAACGGGTGATCTACACTTTCTACCGTAAAGTGCTTCGAAATGGTGCTGCCTTGATACTGGTATGATAACTGTTGTTGTATGAGAATTCTGCCAACGGTAAGTGTTTGTCCCAACCTTTTCCGAAGTCTATAACACAAGCGCGTAGCATATCTTCTAAGGTTTGTATTGTTCTCTCACTTTGACCATCGGTTTGTGGGTGATAGGCTGTACTCATATCCAGCTTTGTTCCTAAAGCTTTTTGTAATGATTTCCAAAAATGAGACGTGAAACGACTGTCACGATCTGATATAATAGAAATTGGCACTCCATGTCGTGACACAATTTCTTTCAGATATATCTGAGCAAGTGTGTTCATTTCATCAGTTTCTTTGATTGGTAGGAAATGAGCTGACTTGGTGAGACGATCAACGATAACCCATATCGTATCGTAGCCAGTAGAGGTCTTGGGAAGTTTGGTGATGAAGTCCATTGTAATACGTTCCCATTTCCACATGGGGAGTTCAGGTTGGGTGAGTAATCCGGAGGGTTTCTGGTATTCTGCTTTTACTCTTGAACATGTTAGACATTTACTGACGTACTCAGCGATGTCGGCTTTCATATTCGGCCACCAATATAGTTTCTTAAGATCCTGGTACATCTTGTCGGAACCTGGGTGAATGGAGTATTTTGATTTGTGAGACTCATGCATGATAAGGTCACGAATACCTCCGAAGAGAGGAATCCAGCTTCTTTCCTTGAAACAAAGCATTCCATCTGATCTTTTCACAAATCCGTTTTCGTTTTCTGGCATACCAAAAATCTTTTCAATTGGTCGATTTTCTTTCTTGAGAGCTTCGCTCTGGGCGATAATGATTTGTGTTGGGAGGGGTGAACAAATAGTCATGCCTAACGATCTAACCCTGAGAGGTTTTAGTCTTTCTTTCCGGCTTAGTGTATCTGCTACTACATTAGCCTTTCCTGGGTGATACCGGATTTCACAATCGTAATCGCTAAGTAGTTCTAACCATCGGCGTTGTCTCATGTTTAACTCCTTTTGATCTAGGATGTGTTGAAGACTTTTGTGATCTGTAAACACGGTACACTTGGTGCCGTATAGGTAGTGTCTCCACAACTTAAGAGCGAATACTATTGCTCCTAGTTCTAGATCATGGGTTGTGTAATTTTCCTCATGTTTCTTCAGTTGACGTGAGGCATAAGCTATTACCTTATCTCGTTGTATCAAAACTGCACCTAAACCATGGTACGAAGCGTCACAATATAGCACGAAATCTTTGCTTCCTTCTGGCAATGCTAGTATTGGAGCTTCACAAAGCTTTTGTTTTAATAGTTGGAAGGCTGATTCTGCTTCTTGTCCCCAGACGTACTTTTCGTTCTTTTGGGTCAACTTGGTCAATGGTTTTGAGATTTTAGAGAAACCTTCAATAAATCTCCGGTAGTAACCTGCAAGACCTAAAAATTGACGTACTTCTGCGGGAGTTGTAGGTGATGACCATTCTTTAACTGCCTCTATTTTTGCAGGATCCACGTGTATTCCTTGACTATTGATTACGTGTCCCAAAAATTGCACCGTGGGAATCCAAAAGTCGCATTTTGAGAATTTTGCGTACAACTTTTCCTTCCTAAGTAACTCTAGGATTGTTCTCAAATGATTGGCATGCTCCTCTTTGTTACGAGAGTAGATCAGAATGTCGTCAATGAATACTATCACGAATTTGTCTAATATGGCTTGCATACTCGGTTCATTAGGTCCATAAACACAGCGGGTGCGTTCGTTAGACCAAATGGCATTACCTGAAATTCATAGTGTCCATAACGGGTTCTGAAGGCTGTCTTGGGAATATCTTCTTCCCGAATTCTCAATTGATGGTATCCTGACCTTAGATCAATCTTCGAGTATACACTCGATCCTTGTAATTGATCAAACAAATCGTCTATTCTAGGTAAAGGATATCGGTTCTTTATAGTGAGTTTGTTTAATTCTCGGTAATCTATGCACATTCGGAATGATCCGTCTTTCTTTTTAACAAATAGAACTGGGGCTCCCCAAGGTGATGAACTTGGTCTAATGAAACCTTTATCGGATAATTCCTTTAGTTGTTCCGATAGTTCCTCCATTTCGGAAGGTGCCAACCTGTAAGGTGCTTTTGCTACTGGTGCCGCTCCAGGCACTAGTTCAATTTGGAACTCTACTTGACGAGTCGGTGGAAGACCGGGTAGATCTTCAGGAAATACTTCGGGGAATTCCTTAACGATAGGTACATCTTTAAGTTGTTTCTTGGTTAACTTACTTTCCGTCACCTGAACCATGAATACATGACATCCTTCGTTCATGTATTTTATCATTCTGAGGCATGAGATGATTCCGTATCGGTTTTTATTCTTGTCGCCATGGATAACGAGGGTTTCATTCTTAAAAGGAATGTGTATGGCTTTCTCGTCACAATGAATCTTAGCATGATGTTTGGATAACCAATCCATTCCGATGATAGCATCAAAACTACCGAGTTGGACAGGCATCAGGTCAATAGGAAAAGATTCTCCTACGAGGGTTAAGGTACAATTTCTTAAAATAGAGTTGGTGCTAATTAAGTTCCCATTGGCCATTTCTATCTTGTATGTGGTGTTTAGCTTAGAAGGGTTAGAGTTAATGAAAGGTACAATTTCTTAAAATAGAGTTGGTGCTAATTAAGCTCTTATCTGCTCCAGAATCAAATAATACTCTAGCATTATGATGATTTAATAAGAACGTACCCGTGACAACGTCGGGGTGTTGTGGTTCATTTTCATTTCCCATCACGTATGCTCTTGCTCGTGCAGTGTTCTGACCATTTCCTTTTGGACAGCGGTTCTTGAAGTGTCCGGTTTCTCCGCATGAGCAACATGTTGGTGCTATTGGTTGTAGGTTGCTGCCGGTGGCAGGGGTCCTACAATCTTTTGTGGCATGACCTATCCTTTGGCATTTATGGCATTTTACTGTACAAGCACCATTGTGATGGAGCTTGCATCGGTTGCACTGTGGCTTAATACCTTGGTATCCATTACCATTGGTTGCCGTAAATACCTTAGGAGGTTCTTGTCGTTGGTTCTGTTGTTGGCGATGTGGGTTCTTGTTCTGGTGTTGTTGTTGGTTGATCCTGTTGTAGTTGTTGTTGTTGTTGTGGTGATGGTTGTTGTTGCGATGGCCGTTGTGGTAGTGATTGTGGTTTTGGTGGTGGGTGGTTCTCCTGTCATCGAGCTTTCTTTTGAGTTCGTTGCACTTGATTTCGCGGTCTAGGAGTTTTTGTGCTAACTCCATTGCGACTTCTAGTGATGGTGGGTTGGATGCTGTGACGTTTCCTTCAATATTCCGGGGAAGACCTTCAATATACTTCTCCAGAGTTTTCTCTAAATCTGGTACGATAGAAGGACATAATGCCATCAGCTCGTGGAATCTCCTGTTGTAAGCCCTAAGATCGATTCCTTTGACTGCAAGGACATGGAATTCGTCTTCCAGTTTTCTTATTTCGGATCGAGGACAGTACTTCTTTAGGATCTTGGCTTTGAATTCCGTCCAGGAGAGTCGGTATGCTGCTTCTGTACCTAAAGTTTGAGTTGTAGCGGTCCACCATGACAAAGCGTCATCCATTAAGGTTCCTGTGGCGAATGTGACCCTGTTGTTTTCTGAGCATCCACTCCTTTGGAATACCGTTTCGCATCTCTCGAACCAATGGGCGAGTTTAGTTATCCCTTCAGTACCCATGAAGTAAGTCGGCTGACAAGCCATAAAATCTTTATAGGTACATTGGCGAGGTGCAGGAGCAACATTTCTTGCCGGTTGTGCGTTAGCATTTGCTTGTTCGGCTAAGGCTGCATTGATTCCATTGGTGATTGCTTGTTGGATTTCTTCCGGGGTCATGGTTGCTGCTGAGGTAGTGGTCGTGGTTCTCTTAGGTGCCATATTCCTAAAAATGAGAATATATTTTCAGAATTTTCATAATAACCATCTTGTGTTAGACTATTTAGTAACATCAATAGGTTCAAAGTTATAATAGTGTCACATATATCATGATGCAATATACGATATCATAACACTTATGAAAATAAAGCAAACATAACATCATTGATTAGATTGTCGTTTTGAGTTTACATCACTTATTTATTCTTGTTGACATATCTCTAGGACATTCAAATACAAGTTATTACTGTGATGTGGGTGAGGCTACGTAGACAATCTATGGCATTCTAGGGTTTTCCTTGGTTATCATCAAGACGACGTTCTAGTTCCTGAATTTTGGCGGCCATGGTTTCTATGATTTGGTCTCGGTCTCTCTCCCTAGCTTGTGTTTCTTGTTGTGCACGTCGCAGAGACATGACTTGGGCTCTTGTGGTGTCGAGGGCTTGATCGATGTCACACATGATGTCCTTGTTTATGGTGTTAGCAGAGCAAAGTAATCCGATGAATTCCATAGCTTCACCGAACTGGGTACTTAGTTGTTCAATCATGGTTCTCATCTCTAGGTGTCCCATCACAAGTTGTTCTATCTCAGCTGACATAACTTCTATTAGTTCATTAGGGATGTTGTTTACCAAGGTGGCTATGGCGTCTAACCTGTCTTCATGTCTTACTAACCTAGCTGCCAAGAGTGGTATGGTATGGTGAATGGGTTCTCCAGTGACTGGAAGGATCTTAGATGCAGCAAATGATGATCTTTCACCAAGTTCTCTGTTGGTGGGTGTACCTTCTTGAGATCTCCAATACTTAAGGATTGGTAGTAGAAATGACCATTTGCGAGCATTGACCCGCTTACGAGCCTTATGGTTGGTTCTTGCATAATAGTAAGGATCTGAGGAGGTAGGACGAATCTGGTAATTCCTTGGTTGATAAGTCAGAGGAGCACTGGAAGTTTTCACAGGTGGTGGACTGTTGATTGTCACTGGTACAGTAGTAGTCTGCTGATAAAATATACTAGGTAGTATCACTGGTTCTGCAGTTGGAGCAATTTCCTTTTTCCATTTAGTATCATTCCAGATGTCTTTTTCTTCAGTATATGAAAGAGCTTTTCCAGCTGTGGCTGGTTCATAAGGCTGGAATGGAGAAGTTTGCTTACTGCGTCTGATTGGACCAGATGATGCTTGAGGTGAAGTAGAGGATTGCTGACTTTCCTTATTCTTGTTTGTTGTAGGTGACACAGTCATTGGAGCAAGAGTTGGTACAATAGGTGTAGAGCTCTCAGTTTTCGAATCCGATAACAAAACAATGAAGTTGGGTTTGGAAGACATGGTACTGTAATAATCCCGATTAGTAAACATAGTTATTAGCATAATCATAACATGTAAGCATATCTCAAGTTATATAAGTAAGAAATAATGAGAAGTAATTTTTTTCTACCAGATGTTGGAATGTAGGCACGGAGGGCATGAAGTGGTATTTTGTAAAAATGGTCCAGTTAAAGTGTAGTTATAGTCCAATGTTTAAAAACATCTGGTTCTCTATAACCGTGGCTCTGAATACCAATCTGTAACACCCCCAAAAGTCGTTAATAACAGCGGAAGACTTAACATGTCAGCGGTAGACTTTCGGGGTATTACTTCAAGGATCTTTGTCACAATCATAGTAAACAACACAAAGTGAAGTATTAAAGTTTAACTTATTTCAAAATACCAAATATCTGAGATACAAGACATTATTAAGTTAAGAACGTGTTTTATTCTGAAGGAAAATAGGTAGTTTATTATGGTTCTTGTCATGCTTTTGCCCACTCCGTGCCATCCAGATCCGTCTTGTTTAGTTACCTGAGATAAACATGCTAAAGTCAACATAAAGTTGAGTGATATTCATAGGTTTGAGTTTAAGAGTTTGAATCACAAGTTAAGAGTGTATTGTAATCACATACAATCAATATGTTAAAAAAATCAATGTTCCTGTTATTGCCTTAAGCTCATGATACTCAACGATTAACAGCCAATCATAAGTATGTATTATGATGGTAAGTAATAGGCCCCCAAAGATAGGTATTTGTCAATAACCTATTTATAAGAACAATAAAGTGCGCCTGGTGTTTTCTCCAACAACCAAACGAGGATTGTCAATCACTAATAGTACTATCCACAATTATTTACGTTCACCCTTCAGGTGATTAAGGTTCATGATCGAGGGACTTCTGACAATAGTAACTTAAGCAAATAACATTGGCCTGACGGTATTTCAATACCCGGTATAAAATACTTGTGATCGAGTTTTAAGCATGTATCTCCCCACGGGAAAATAGTTAAAGAGTGGGCTATGAAATCACCTTAGTAGTAGTAGTAGTTTCGTAATTCAAAGATGTTCGCAACGGCTTCACACACAACCTATAATATAATGCAAGTTTCAGTTGATAGTCTAAATCTGGTTTTATCGCGATTACTTGTTATTTAGTTACGAATAAATCTCGTGTTTGTTTAAGTGCCTAAAGTTTAAAAACAACGTTATATATAATTATATCTCGTAAGTAAAAATTATCGATGATTGATATAAAGTTAGTTTTTATAACGGAAATAAACGTATCGTTTTACAAGAAATAAATAACGTATTGTTATATCGTTCAAATTTTATTATCGTTATATAAGTTTTATTCGTATTATATATATATATATATATATATATATATATATATTAAGTTACGTTTTATTATTTATCGTTTTAATATATAATCAAATATATATAATAAATATAGAATTTTATCAAAAGTAAATATTTCACTTCGATCCTTAATGTTTTATCAATCTTACACTTTTTACCCTTAACGGAAAATATTTACGCCGTTAGTCCAAAAGTTATATATATTTACATTTTTAGTCCAAATATCAAATCTATACATTTATTATCCTTAAGTTTTAATATTTACAGTTTTTACCCCTTAGAAAACAGTTTTTATATTTTTCACTAAAGTTTACCGATTTGGCAATTTTAGTCCTTATCGCTCGTATTTTTGCAAAAATGGTCCCAACTTTACCAAATTCAAAACTTAACAATTTTATTATTTCATTAAGCTCAAAACATTTTGAAAAGCTTATTTTCGCAGCTTATTTTCTTAAAAAGCACTTATTTCACTTAAATGGGCTTAACGTGACAATATCAAGGCCCGTTAAGGTTTTGTGATTCAATGGGCTTACGCACGGTTTGGGCCTGACCTTGGACTCATTTTAGGATACCAAAAACACTGGAGTTGGGCTCCCAGGCCCAGTATATCACATAAGCTTAGTGGGCTTTACATAAGCCCACGTTGGCTTATAAAAGTTTTGTAAAACCTGGTTTTTGTCGAGACAAAAGGGGTCGAGCAAAGTAGTTAAACGAACTAGTTAGGTCGAATGAAAAGTGTTTCCCAATTGTTGGTCATGTCAAAAATGAGGTCGAGCAATAAAACATATAGGTTATGTGTCGAATTTGAATTTAACGAGACCAAAGTGTTTGTGAAAACTCACTTATCAAAACTGTTTTCAAGACTTAGAAATATTCTAAGTCTTTTCCATTTATACGAAAGGGTCAAGTGACATATAGACGTGTGATTTTCTTTATGTAAATGTTGTTATTATGATCGAAACTTGTTACATCTTGTTAGACAACATGTCAAACGTTATATAGGTTGAATAATATTCATGTGTTAAGTTTTGTATTAACGAAATAATGAATCAAAGTGAACGTGAGAAATCAATAATAAAATGTAACAAAGTTCTCCGTGTCTCACCTCACCACTTGGGGTGGAGTTCTCGTACGTATGGTTCGAAATGGGTACGTGGGATCAAGGTACTATGGTTCACTCCTAGCAAGGTTCACAACGAGCAAACTTGGTTCCTCCTTGGATCACTTGTGCACCTCGTACTTGTTTTCTACTCCTTGTCCCGATCTTGGCTTGCAACCTCCACGTAAATGTATGTTGGTACGTTTTTTTGAGTGAGTGTGTTTGTTTAGCTTGCATGGGATTGTTTATATAAGAGATTTAGGGTGGTGAGGATAAGTACAAGAGTCACAAGACTCATGCGTTGGCTAGTATACACGATGGCACCAATTTCTTCACCAATCGAGACTTAGCAATAATAGGAAATGTTGCATGCAATCTCTGTTCACTATCTGACATTCTACTGTGCATTTGAGTTGGTCTAGAAGTCATTGGGCAAATGTGGTGGCGTCTAGGAATATTTGCACACGTTTTGAGTTATCTTGTGATATGGTTTTTGCGTTTTACTTTGGTCCTTTCTAGGGTAGTAAACGAGTGTGAGGAAGTGTAAGTTTTATCGTTCGTGATTATTGGGCACTAGGTGAATTGAGATGAGCAAAAATATATAAGTGTTGTGTATAGAAATCGTATGAAATAGGGTACGTTTGGTTGTGTATCGCGACAGAAACAAAACAAGAAAAAAAAAATATAAAGGGTGCGTTTGGGCTTTGAGCCCTTTGGGCTTGCGTTTTTGTCTGGCCCAGCAGAAAAGGAAAACAAAAATATAGAATGGTCCGTTTGGTTTGTTAGTTGGGTTAAGTGGCCCAATGATCAACGGGCCCACCTGGTGTGTTTTGTGAGTCGGGTTACGATCAAATAATATTAATGAGTGATCTCGGGAATTTTCGTAGGCTACGGGAATATATAAATATTGTACCTTAAATATACGAAACGTATATTATAAAAAAAATATAAATGTTTTTAATATATATATATTCGCGATAATTTAGACTATCTAGGTTTGTGTGCAAGCAATGTTTCTAAGCAAAAGATAATTCGAAGTTTTACCGTTGTGATTTATATATCAAGTCTAATAGAAAAAAAAATTTATACGTAAAAGTGGGTATTTAAATAACGTAATAACTTGTAAGTATTTACTAACCGTTGGGAAAATTACGAGAGGCTACAGATTGTATGACTAGCACAAAACCGTACTATTCAGAAAAAATTTTCACCCAAATATGTGAGGTTCGCCTTTAGATTTGATAGGAAAAGCATTTACTATTAGTGCTTATGAGTGTACTGGTAGCATCTAGATTCTAGAACTTGCGTTAGTGATGCATCCCGAGACCGCTACTGAGACTACATTCGTGTAGTAGGATTTACTACATGATAAGAGGCATTAGGATCACCCTTGTGTTAAACCCGTATCATAACTACTTGACCATTTAAGTCATATTACTTGGCTAGTAAAGTCAACTAATTTTTCCCACACCTTAGCGTTGTACTCATTTTTAGTACACGAAACCCCTAGTACACCCCCTCCGAGCCTATCTTTTCTTTTCTAACTTTAAGCATTTTACTTAAAGGAAGAATTTCTTACACCCCACTTAAATGTACAACCAAATTGCCTTAGCCTTCCATGTATGCACTCATCTTTAGTGCATTATTGTTATATGTTTAAACCCTTAGTTAATTATCTAATTGATTACATGGTTGCTAAGTCGAGTCATATCCTTGTACATATTGTTTTGGTATGATTGGGATTCATGGGTAAAGTACTTATGTTATGGAGTAATGGGGAAGAACATCATTTATTACCCCCATATGTGCGTTAATCTTAAAAGTACTCCAAGTGTTTTGATTATCTTGATTCGAGTCATTAGATTAGTTTATTTTATGGTATGTAAAGATTCAAGTGTAAGGGGAATTTTCATAACCTATGATGTATTATTTTGGATGGTAGGGTAAGAGTGTATGCAAAAAAAAAAAAAAAAAAAAATGGAAAAAAGGAAAAGAGAAAAAAACATACGGACTACCATCCCATTTCATTCTATGTTTATTTTATGTTTTTGTTATTTTTGATTTATTAGCTTAAGTCGAGTCTATTCTTGGCTTAGCAACGCCACACTGTACATGTAATTGACCAAGACGATTAACTCGCCACCAGTAAAGACTGCCTATATCCAACAAAACCGTGTATTCCATATCCCTACACCAGACATTACAACCCTTTAAAAGACCTCTTTGATAGTTTATCCTAGGTGCTTACGCCATGTGGTGGAGGTTTGATCCTTACCCAAGCCTTTGGTAATCTATTTTTCTATGACAGGTAGTGAGAGATGTTTTCCATTTCCATATTGTGATATTACTTTATTACACCCGAGAGATGTGAGTATCTAAACACTATTTGTGAGGTGCTAGTGTATGACCTCCGTGCTTGTCTTTGGTCTTTAGTGGAATGATTATTTGTTGTAATTACTTTTATATTAGTGTTAAATGACTCCTAACTTGTATTTTGATTAGAATAAAAGCACATTTGCTTGAGGACAAGCAAATCTCAAGTGTAAGGGTATATGATGAGGCGAAAAATGAACCGTTTTTAAGGGGTCATTTAAGCTTGGAATTGAATTTATTTGATCAAATATTGCCCTAAATCATTCCTTTTGTGATTTTAGGTACTTTGGGAGTGAATTCTGGAAAAGGAAGCATTTTGGACGTTTTTGGAGCATAAAAGTGAAGAAAACGGCAAAGACTTAATTTTCCATGCTGAGAACAGTATCTGACGGCGTCAAGAAGGAAATTGTGACGGCGTCAGGAGTAAAATCCATGACGACCCAGTGAAAACCTGAAGGTGTCAAGAGAAGGACGTCAAGAGTTAAAATGGTGACGGCCTAAAGATGGACTACACGTGACGGCGTCAAACATAGATCTAGGCAGTCCGAGGAGTTTATCGGCGGTGAGATGACGGCGTCAGAAATTTACTCTTGACGCCGTCACCTCACAAAATCTATAAATACTTTTCTATTTTTCATTCATTAAGGGAGGAACTTGTGTGGAGAATACTAGGGTTGAACCTAATAAACCCTATGTCGTTTGTAACAGTATTTTCAAGGCTTTTCACCCCTTGAAACCTTTCATGTTCAATTAAGATAAGTCCTCTTTCAATTCATTCAATTTGTCTATGTGTTTTTTGAATATATCTTATGCTTGTCTTGATTTCAACATGCTAGGCTAGATCTTTCATGTGTTTGCTTAGATGTAATGAAACCTAGATGTTGATTATAGGTTGATTGCTTGTTTATAGTTGTAATGGATGAATGATTTCAATGTTAGGCTTAAGAAAACTGGCAGATCTCCATTGTGTAACTTGCTTGAACGTCTTAAGAAACATGAACCGATATGTACTAGGTTTTTATGATTGTATTTAATGCATGAGCGAATTCTAGTGATCCCATGTTAGGAGCTTCTTAGCCGGCTCGACATAGGAGTGAAGTATGAGCTTATAGGATTGGGGAAGTAAGTACGCCACCCCATGAATGGAATTAAGGAATACAATCTGTCATCCACGCAACTGTAACAAGTAATTAACATGTAAAAGATATCTAGGGAGTAGTGAAACCTAAGTAAACACAATTCTCCCATATATTTCTCACACCACTATCTTAATTTAGTTTATTTTCATTTTTAGTATTTTATTTTTATTGCATCTTAGTAATTGGGTTAGTTGACTAGCAACTAATTCCGCCCAACTCCTTCAAAACCGAGATTTTTATTTGGTTCGTAAAACCTAAAAATACAAAAAGAATCATCCCTCATCTCTAGACTAGTCTTTAGGTTTTCTAATCCTAGCGACACTATTCCCAAGTTGAACGATCAATCTCCCGGTACTTGTCATTATACTATACTACATCGATCAGGTACACTACCTGGTGGGGGTTGTAAGCTTCTCGAGATCCCTCAAGAGGTAAAGCCTGGTGCAATTCCCACGCATCACATAGTTCTAATTTGTGAAATATATTCCATTCTATTTGTAGATAGAATGAAGTGCATCATTGAACACTAAGCTGAGTGAGTCGCGATTTAGCTAAGTCTGTCATCTAGTAGACAAAATTGATGGGACCAAAATTCTCATAGGTTCGTAAGCAGTAAAAATTAATATTAAAAGGATTAGAAGTGAGGGCCAGGGGTTCTTCCGGAAGAAACCTCAGAAAGATTTTAAGTAGTGATTGCTTACTCCCAAACACTTTATGATACGAGCTAAATCAATCACCGGGGATCGGAAGTAATATCATAGCCTCGTGAAAATCGTATGAGATGTTACTATGAGATCCTACATAGCTTATTTTAAATACATGAATGAAATACATTTCATTCTAAATGTGTCATTAGTTGGTTATCATAGTGGGGGACTAATATAATGAAATCAACTATTGTGAAACAAGAAACACTTTGCGAACTGTCGAAATTCACATGCATTTACAGGGAAAATATTGGACGTGACTGTGATTAAGAATTGACCACATGTATCGAACTTATTGGCGTTCTTTGATCATGGTGGACTATCCCAATGACTAGAGGATGTAAGACATTAGACTTAATGTTCTCAATGATTTTTGGCTTAGTTACTAGTTACTATGTGAAAACGTAACGCTGTGTACTAATGCCGAATTCAGTGAGAGGTAAGGAAAGATGACTTATTGGCCGAAATGGCAATTTATAGCTCCAAGTTGAAGAAGATTTGTGAATGCATGGCCAATCGACAAAGTGCTAGGACAATATAGGAGAACAAATCGATTATCACGAAAACAAGATTCGATGAAAGTATTATGAGAATATACATCCATGCCTGGTACAAAAATATTGATAAAGTGTGAAGGGATATTGTCATACACCCGTACTTAGCTTTGAGGAGTTTCAGTTGAACTAAGCTTGGTAGAGCTTATGTCAGAAAAATCACTACTTGGGTATTGAAGCGGTTTCTGTTAACGAGGTGCTTCATTGTTATGCTCACTCGAGACCGCTGAGTACAGTGAAAGCGATTCCAATGTTGTTATGTTTGCACTAGTGGGAGTCTTAAAAGATTATGTACAAACAACACAACGACTTTCACACTTGTCTTTACAGAAACGCCGAAAGGTCACATCGGTGCACACTAAATAGAACAGGCTAGCGTAAATGAGAATCGAGGTACGAAATTGAATGACAGTAATGAGGAAATGAAAATATAGTGGTATTTTCATTTAAGGGTTAAATTGTAATTACTGGAAGTATAATTTTTATCCGGGATAAATATTAAGGGTTAATAAACGACAAAAATACAAACCCATTAGAGTTTGTATTCGGTTGACCGACCTTACGGTAGGGGGTGTTTGACTCTTTGTCAAACTTAAATACTGTGTTAAAAGTATTCTAGAATGATCCTTAGGAGCTATAAATACAAAGGCTTCCTAAGGCAATCTCATAACACTCCTTATAACCCTAAAATTCCCCCTCTCCCTCTCTTTTTGGTTGATCGGTCAACACACACCAAAGGTTCGAAAAGCCTTGGGTCGATCCTTATGTCGACTTACACAAGTCGACTTCCCTTGGTAGACTTCTAGTCGATCTAAGAGTTTACCCAGTTACATGCTCGCTTAACTTGCATAGGTTAGGAGCCCTAGTTCTACCTACGCAGTACTGGAAGAAACCTTACGCGTAGCATGAATAACAAGTAAGTAATCCTAAACACCATTTTTATATGTTAGATCAGGTTATAGCCCTGATTAGAAGATCTAGCTATTGGGGTTTTGGTCTGCGCGATTTTGTATATTTATTTTCCGCTGGGCATGTTTAATGACCACCAGAACCCTACAACCATCCTTCCATCGAAACCCACACCTTCACCAAAGTCTCCACCACCACAAAATTCCACCACAAAATTGCGACCATCGAGAGGAACCACCGGGACAAACCACCAAGACCGATGACCACCAAAAGGGTTTTTCAAGTTTTGAAGATTGTTTTATTTTTTTAATAGATATATATTTATTAATCAAGTTTTGAAGGTTTTCTTTAATTGGTTTGTAGATTTTATTTGTAAATCTAAGTTTTTATACTAAAAAAATAAAAATAGAAAAAAAAATCCGCCGCTTTTCGTTGTTGCCGGTTTCTTTTGTGGTCGCCAAAAATAGTTGTTGCTGCCGTTGTGGTCGACGAAAGTTGCTAGTCCTGCTGTTGTCATCGCTGGAACTAACTGTTTTCGCCGCTATCTCACCATTTTGTAAATTTTGTTATATAAAACTTAGGGTTATTAGACACACAAGTTACTAGAGTTTGCCAAAAAGTGTGATTTGGTTACTATTGTTTTTTTGGTTACAAAGAGGTAACTTAAGTAAACGGGTTTGTCATTTGGGTTACTCAAAGATTAAACATGTTACATAAATGTTACTACGTGGGTGGGCAACCGGCTGTTACTGCGAGGGTGCGATTTGGTTACTATTGTTTTTTCCGTTTTTATACGTTTATGCACGTTTGTCTCTCTTGTCATACTTTCTTTACATTGTTTTACGTTTATGTATGTTTTTCTCTCTTGTCATATGTTTTTCTCCAGTTTTATACGTTTTTGTCCATTTTTGTACATTTTAATCTGTTTTTCGTACATTTTCATATGTTTTCATAGGTTTTCATAATTTTTTTTATTACATTTGTGTGCGCATTTATACGCTTGTGTATGTTTCATACGTCTTTTTACATTTTCATACTAGTTTTACGTTTTTCTACACCTTTGTATTTTTATATGTTTGTATGTTTTATACTTGTTATGTTTTATACGTAATAAACTGGGCAAAAAGGTATAAAAACGGACAAAAACAAAAAAAAAAGCGGAAAAAACGTAAGAAAACGGACAAAACGAATGAAAACGGAAAAAATGTAAGAAAAACGGACAAAACGTAAGAAAAACAGATGAAAGTGTAAGAAAATGGGTGAAAACGTATAAAAACATATGAAAACGGAAAACCCATAAGAAAAACGGTCAAAAACGTAAGAAAAACGGACAAAAATGTATGAAAACCAAATTTTGAGTTAAGTATAAACGGTCGTTAGGATAAAGGACTAACGGTGCAAATGTTTGTTGCAAATGGCCGTTAGCTAACGGAAAAAACTAACGACTGTTAGTTTGAGGGGCCATTTTTGAAATTAACGAAAAAAAAAAACCTGCAGTAGAAGGTTAAAACATACAGAGTAACTTATATAACCGGTGACCAAACTTGAGTAATCTCTTTGTAACAAAAAAAAACCTTAGTAACTAAATCGCACTTTTTGGCAAACTTTAGTAACTTTTGTGTCTAATAACCCTAAAACTTATGTGAATTTTTCGTAAAGACTTTTTTTCTATTTTTTTAATATGTTTTGTGCAGTTCAAATTCTTTGGTAAATAATTTAATTAAAATTTATTTATAATTGGAGTGTTTTGAGTTTGTGATTAATTGGGGAATGAGTTTGGTGTGTCTCGTGATGAATTGTGGTAACGAGATGATGGTGACAATAGTTGTGACCAAATGATGATTGCAGTGGAGGTGACTGAGGTGATGATGGTGTTAGTGGTGGTAATGAGGTGATGGTGTTAATATTATGAGTAAATTACACACTCTTGTTATTTAACATCATTATTAACGTTTCAATAATATACACATATGTCCATTAGTCATTACACAAATTATCATCGTTTGAATAATAGTGGCGACGATGGTGGTGGTGGTGACGTTCTGGCAAGAGCGGTGTGGTGAGTGCTCAAACACTCATCATTTTTGGTCAAATCTGAACTGCAAAACATACAAAAACACTCAGAAATGCATCAAAATACTGAAAATATTTCAAAATTGTGTTTTATATGTTTTAGATGCAAAATGAGCAAAAACAAATGAAAAACGCACAAAGTTTGCAAAATTGGCAGTTTCAGTCCCCCAACTTTCATAAAATGACAAAACTAGTCCCTGGATATTCAAAATACGAAAAATTATCACCAAAGGTCCTTTTACAATCATAAGTTGTCATATTTTGTCCTTTGGTGAAAAATTGGAAAAGTTTTGGAAAATTACAGAATTAGTCCCTGGAGTTTCAAACTTTGGCAGATTTGGTCCCTGGTGGGATATTTTTGAAAGAAAACTCATTTTGGGTCCTTGGGAAGTTACAAAAATCACTTTTGATCCCTGGATGAAAAGTTTGAGGAATTTACATGTTTGGTCCCTAGACTTTTAAAAATTGACACATTTGGTCCCCGGGAATTTTTAAATTGAAAAATATCATTTATGGTTTTCTGAATTGTGGAACTTGGTATATTTCACCCTTTTGAGTAACTTTGGGAAAGATGGCAATTTCAGCCCTCCATTTTCATAAATTACAAAAATTGGTCCTTGTGTTGTTTGCCAAATAAACCATACGGACCCTTGAAATATTATCAACCCAAAACCAATCCAAAACCCACCACCTTATTACTCAATAACCACCCCAGGTCCACTCTACCTCCCCCGTAGCCCATCTCATTTCCCAGCCCACACCCACCAAATAAAATATACCCTGTTCGTTTTAATAATCCCTCCCAGGGTCAACCAAAGTCAACCAAACCAACACTCCACCTTCTCCCCCAACTTGCACCTGCTACAACCAAACCAACACTCCATCCCCCTTCCTCCACATCACCCTCACCAGTTTTTGTCCCCCCTTCCAAAACACAACACTCCAAAACACATTTAATGCTCACCAATTGCTCCAAGAAAGCCACAACCTGCCAAAGGTAAATTTCCCGCCAAAAGGATTTGAACGGCCATGATCAACCAAAGCAATCCTACGGCTCAGGAGCTGATGGGAAAAGAAGAGAGAGACTTCAGGAACCATTTAAATAAAGAAAATGGAAGAGAAGGCAAAGAGTTAGCTGTAGTGTAGATTTTTAGAGTAATGGTTAATGTAGTTTAGTCTAAATTAGTATAAACTCAAGTTTTTTCTACTGTAATTTCATTTCCTACTAAAATTCTCAGCTTACCTTAAATGTATTTTTATTTATTCAGTTGTAATTGAAGGTTTTCAGTTTTTATGCACTTTTCCCTTTTCAAGTAAAAATCTCATTTTAGTTTAAGGAATGTTAACAGTGTTATTAAATGCTTCATTAAGCTCATCTCAAGGTACTTACAAGCTTCTAAGAGTTATTTTAGGTTTATAACCAGTTTCATTCAAAAAAATCTCAAAATACAAAGAAAAAATCATGAAAAATAACAAGTAAAAAAGGAGACAGAAGAAGAAAAGAAGAGGACTTAGGAGCATGGCTTAGTGTCTCAGGGAGACCTTAGGGTAGTTTTGTTCTTGGCTCTTTATTGTGGATCTCACAGGACACTTTGTAAGCTTTCATTTCAATTTTCTAGCAATTAACTGTTCACACTGCTTCTACTTATGATTTTCTGTGTTTTGATGTTATTATATGTAGTTGAGAAGATTTGATGCTAATGAGTAGCCTGTAGTTGTCTAGATGCATAACTGATTGTCTCATGTTAGTTCACTGTCACATTGTGTAAATTTGGCAAATCTGTGTAAGGTTGTTTAGATTGTTGTTTTAATGCTTAAATGGGCTCAAGCTAGCATATCTTAACTTTGTGAATCAGTTTATTGCTATAACTAAGCATTTTGTTGAGAAAATCACCATTTTCAGTTTACAAAGGGGTGTTTGGAACAAGTCATTATACTATGTTGTTGTTGTTGTTGTTAGAGGTTAAGACTTGTTTGTTCAATTTCCTTAAGCTGTCATAGGGTCCAATTAGGAGTCATATTAGTGGTTCTCTTAAGAAAAAGTCCAATTGCCTTATAAATTTCTCCACAGCTTAACTGTTGAGGGATTTGAGTATCAAGACCTGCAATTTAGCTGTAAACTAGTGTAGGTTGCCTAATTTAGATCACTTTAGGTATAAAAGAACTTCATAATTCAGTAATTGTTCATTAAAAATCACAAAAGTCAACCTGGGTCAGAAATAGAAAAAGTCAAAGTTCATGGTTCTCAGTTTTTACCAAAATTGTCAGATTTTATTTGAATTGTGTGTTTGCTTTCATGGAGTGAAACTTGTTGTAACTTGTAGACTACCAGCTCAACTTTAATTTCCCAACTTCCTTTTAATTTTGCAAATTTTCTCCTGGGCCCCACAAGGCCCCAAACTCACTTGCAGGGCTGCACAGCCCCCTGCTGCATCAACAGCACCACCACCACCACCACTTGGTGGTGGTTTTCTGGCCATCTCATTGGTCCATAGCCCTACCACTTGGCTCATTTCCACCCCCTCCTACCAGGCTTGGGGTTTTGACCAAAGCTTTGACCTGAGAACCCCTGGGTCCCACCTGATTTAGCCACAAACTCTTGTCCCATTTTTAGTCCTAGCACAATAAGCCAAGTGCTTATTTTGGTGCTTTTGGCTTATTTTGTGGGTCCCTTTTGGCTTATTCCAGCTTATATAAGTTAACATAACTGATTGGAACCAGATTCAGCTATTGTGGGTCCCACCCAAGCTCAATTGAGCTCATTTTCCCACTTGGTCAACTGTCAACCAAATAAGCTTTTACTTTGCTTATTTTTAAGCTCCAAGAAAGTTGTTTTTGTAAAAGTTTCTTATTTTCAGTAGTGTAACAAGTTTCAAAAAGAAAATTAACAAAAATCCAAGTTTTAATTTAAGTGATAGTTTCTATTTAATGTAATTTAATTTTAATTTTAATTTTTATATTTTTATTAAGAACTTAGCTATTTTATATTTTAATTAAATTTCTCATATATTAATGTATTTATAATAATTTTTTCAGATTTTTATATTGTCATTAAGTATTTATTAGATTTAATCTTAGTTTTATTAATAATTAAGTAATAATTAGTTTTAAATAGCATAATTAGTTTTTATTAAGTGAAACCTAGTTTTTATATTTTTTCCTAGCTTTTAAATGTTGTAAAATAATTTTAGAAATTTTATTAGAATTTTTACTGTTCATTTGCTATTTTTCTTAATTTAAAATAGTTTAATTAGGTAATTAATAATTAATTAGTAATTAATTAATAAAAATCACAAAAAGACAAAAATACTTATTTTTAATTTTAAAATTAGTTTTTAGTTATTTTATAATTTTAGAAATTTTATTTTCACTTTTTTAGTACTTAATTAATATTATATTGAATTTAAGTATTTTAAATATTAATATTAAGTATTAATTAGTATTTAATTAATAATAAATAATTAATTAGTGTTAAAATTTATTTTCTTTTTCTAAAAAATTTCTTTTCTCTTTTAGTTTGTAAAAAAAGTCATTTTCACCCCCTGGGTGTTTTCAGATTTTAGTTTTCACGTTTTATTTCATACGTTTACGTTTTATTTAAACGTGAACGTACGCGTTTTTAAGTTTTAAACGTTTCTGGTTTTTCTTAGCTTCCAGTCTTATTCATATAGCTTGTTTAAGCTATTTCTTTGTAGATTCCTTAGTTTAATAAATTTCAAACCCCTTTCCATCCAGATTCACCCGATCACAGAACCGTTTTATAACCATCCACACCTCGTCGGGACATAACGACCCGGGGAAACACTATACTTCCGCGGAGCATTGACTCTAGGCTGTTTGACCTTGTTGACCATTCACCTGGTCAGTTTAGGTTGACCGTTTAGAGCCGATCAAATTTTGGCGCCGCTGCCGGGGAGGTGTGCGCGCTATTCTAAACGGTTTTTCTGATTAGTGAATTGGGATATACATCCATTGTATATTTACCACCCTTGTTTATATTATCTTATTATTATCATATAAAAACAAATCTGTTCCCGAAAACTTTTTAAACTCAGTTTTCAATGAACACAAAAACACAAAAACATTTTTTTTATCATTTGTACAAAATGTTCATTCAAAAACCCAAAAATATTCACCTTTACCCTCTCACATCTTTGATTCTTCATCCCTACCCCTCTATAAACCTTTGATTCTTTCTATGTCGTATCCACACCATTTTGGTTGCCAATGGTGTGGTGGTCCTCATAATGGCGGGAATTGTCCCGGTTGTAGCATGGTAGAGTCAGGAGATGGGTCTCTCTATAACCAAACTCCCTATCCTTACCATGATACATCTGATTCATCCTACCAGCCACCACATCATGAGATACTGACATATCTGTGTGAGTTTTGTGGTGGTCCTCACCAAGGATTTGAGTGTCAAGCCAGAAACATGTTTGTCAATGAACAGTTTTCCGGTGATGCTCAGAACTTTGGTTATGACCAATACCCATATGATTCACCAGTCCAGACTCAACAGTTTTACTGTTGTGATTACTGTGGAGGTCCACATTTCAGTTCAGATTGTCAAACGGGGAATCCATATCCTTGTGACAATTTTGACACACCTTATTACGACCAACCTCCACAGTACGATATGAATCAAGCACTTCTTCCAGAAATGCAAAATCTGATGAAAATCGTTGATGAGCTTAAGGGTTTAGTTAACGACTTTGCCCAAAGACATACTCATCAAAAATCCATGGAAGAATTGCTGGCTGAAGAGCAGGCTGCTAGAATAAATTCCCAAGATGCATATGAAAAATCTGTTAGGGAATCTATTGCAAGAGAAAAAGCAGCCAGATCTAGCTCTTTGTTCCGTTTTATTCCTGATGACAGTGATGATGAGGATACACTTGATATCCTTCAATTCTATAAAGATCCATCAAGTTCGTCAGTGGATATCCCAGCAGTTGAGATTCCATCTCAAACAACTGCTATCACACCCGAGGTTCCCACTCACTCTTTGATCATGGGGGACGAGCATCTTGACACTGTTCCTGATAAGGAATCGGACGAATTAATAAAGTCTAGTATTGAGATCCTTGTCCCAATCCCAGGATGGTATGTGTCACAACTCACCATTTCAGGTCATTTCCCGAACTTTGGAAAAACACTATTCATCAAACACTATTCATCAGTTTACTATTCATCATTTTTGGTGTCAGTTTGACATTCCAAGAAGCATTCAGAAATTTTACTATTCACAAAACACTATTCATTGCCGGAAAAGATTTCATCATTCACGTGCATTATTCATTTCATCGTAAATTTAGTTTACGGGTATTCAAATTCGCGTAACCGTATTGGTTCAGGTGCGAATTCATGCATTATCAGTAATGACATTTCATACGGATAGGAGATAGTCTGCATATCATCAGTAGGTCATTTACATGTTATACCACTCTTAGGGTTTTCAAATTTATATATTTGATACATTTAACGTTTTCCTTATAATTATTTATAAATAAACGTTAACACCCGGTTTATAAACACGACGAATATATCTAAATATTCCCACAATGGTCCCGACATATTTTTATATCCATTTTATCGTCATAAAAGTTATAACATTAAATTACCCAGTATTTTGGAAATTTATTTATTTATAATGTAAGCTTATGAATATTACGACGGTTTTCGTGAAAACTAAACAATAATCACCCGATCACTCAACATTTGTACCCAACATATTTTTAACATTTTTATAACTTTATTTTGACCCGGATAACTTCTTTAACATTTATTTCTAGCAAACCCGGTACCCGATTATAACTAATACTTACACTAAACTACAACTAATAATACCCTACATTTCCTAAGTGATCAAAACCGATTTGGCTACTCTTTCACTTATTAAAAACTGGCCATGAGCTCACCCTAGACACCATGTGATTTATTTTTAACCTCATGCTTATGTACTAGTATTATACATTATAAACTTATACAAATATCTTCCAAAAACACAAATAACAAAACATACATAACTTTTAAGAATCATAACATCACTTTTCAAGATCCAAAAGGCTCTCATCTCTTCCTTCTTCCCCCAAATCCCACGACCAAATCCAAACACCATGATCAAACCATTATTTTTCTTAGTACAAAGCATCAAAGTTGTTCATTTCATCATTCTAATCAAGAATCATCCAACAAAAACACAAGTAATCCAAGATTTCTCATCCTTTAATCACCTATCATTTCAAAGTGAGTATTCAAATTTATTTTCATGATTTCATCAAATTAACATATGTATCTTATGGTATTCATGCTTAATTTCATGCACAAACTAGTTATACCACTTTATTTTTGTAGACTTTTGAAACATACAAACCCTAGAATTTGGTTTTAGGTGTTCCTTTGTTAAATTAACTTGTTTACTAGTCATTAGGAACCCATGGCACCCTAAGAAGGTGTATGGTAGGATTAGTATAGATTTGTGAAGTTTGCAAGAGTTTTGGTTGAGGTTGAAACTAGTTTTGAACAAGAAAAATGGTTTTGTAACAACTATATAAACATTCTGTCCCATTTTGGTAAATCCAGGAAAATCAGTAAACACAAAAGAAACTTTGGCAAAATTTTTAGAAAATACTTTCAAAAACGAATCCGTAGGCGAAAGAACGGATTAAAAAGAGTATATAACGAAGAAGTTATGATTTTTGCAAATTTATTGTCGAAAAGTATTTTCCGGAAAAATACATGCTGATGGACGTTTTTCGTCGGACAAAAAGAGACTTTAGACGTAACCCGGAGGGGTCAAGCTTTCTAAAATATATTACTACATGTTAAGACGTAACCGTGGATATAAAGAACAAGTAAAACTGGCTTATAACGACAAAGATATTCACGTTTCAATATCGGCAAAAATCCTCTATAATTGGCAGCTTTTAGAAATAATAATAACACTACGTACTAAATTCTAGATTTTCTAGAAATATTAACCAAGTACCCAATTTCATAACTAATGATGTATTAGTGATTACAAGTATATTTTCATTACTACAAGGCGTTATTTCAAGGATTTCAAACCGAGAATTTCAAAACAAACATTGGTACATACGATATATATATAAGTATATATATATTGCAACTAGTTTTATTTTTCTAATAGCCATATTTTTCCTAAGTCTTGGAATATATATTTTTGATAACAACAAGTATTTTCCAAAGAGTAGAGTGGTATATAAAACATGTGCATGGACATTCATAACATCATTTGGTGATCTAAAGTAGATCGTTCATCATTCACATTAGGTTGCGGCTTGTGTGCGCGCCTTGTTTTTCAGCTCATTACATGTTCATGGTTGTTCATTTCACATCATCACAGTATCATCAGCTAGAGGTGAGTTTTCATAGCCCCGTTTTCAATTCAACATTTTTGATTTCAAATCCCACGGGGGGAATACATTGCATCAATCATTTTAGTACGAGCCCAAGTATTCAAACATATGTACATTGCTTAAGTTTCCTTACCAATCAGTTAAAGTCCCCTGTTTATGATCATGGACCGTTAATTTGCCGGTAAGCGAGAGTGAGTGGATAGATCTATCGAGGGTGACGCCTCCATCCGTGGTAGTGATTACCAACCGTAAGCGGATGCATTTCATGTCTTTTACAGTTACGAGTGTTCTGGTAAAACATTCGGGAGGGGCATACATCAGTCATAGCTTTGGGGTCATGAGCTTATGGTCTATTGTACAATTTTCATGAGATTTTTATCTTGCACTTTTACTTGTGGTGGCCGTACATCATTACATTTTACAAACCTATGGAATTCACCAACATTCGTGTTGACGTTTTAGCAATGTATTTCAGGTTATTAAGGTAGCTCATGTGACATGCATTTGGACCTTCATGGGGTCGCGGAGTCGACGCGTCTCATCATTATTTCATGCACTTATGTAAACGTTTGATCTAGTATGTCTTGTTTTTCATAAACATGCAACACATTTTGGGGACCTCATTTTGTAAACTCTGGATTATTTCAATGATCAAATGCAGTATTTTCCAAACGACACTTTAGGTCGTTCAATGTAACTGTAACTGTGGTGCTATGACAGACACCCCCAGGTATTCCATTCCGCTGCAAGTCAGGTAAATTGGGGGTGTGACATATTGGCATCAGAGCTAAGGTTATAGCGAACTAGGATGTATCTTGGACCCTAGACTATAACCACATCAGCATAGCATCTCATCATTCCATCATAAGTGCATAATCATGATACATGTTGTTTCATGCATACCCTGTGCGAGTTACTTATACTTATATTTGTATATGTATATCATTTTATTGACCTGGTTCACAAGTGACATGCCTTCAGATACTCACCCTGACATCCTTTTATCGGATTCCGACATTGAAGATGCCTTGTCATCTTCCACTACCATTATACCACCAGTTGCACTTACACCACCATTAGCACTATTGATTTGCCATAGGAACAGGGTTTTCCTATCATTCAGCCCATACATAGAATGCCTTTTGGTAGTGTATTCAGAATTAATCTTAATGGACTTATTAGGATGCTTATTGCAAGGAAGATAGTGTGTTTTCTTTCCATCACTAGTAGGACACTTACTGCTCAGGTACTATCACCACCATTAGTTACTTATTACACTATTGGCCTTCCCACAGTGTGTACTTCAGTTTTACCTTTTGGATGTCGCGAGGTAGCGCGAAAGAGGATAGTATTCCATTCACTAGTACCATCATTGTCATTTTCCTTTTCCATTCCCACTTTCCATGAACTAGATAACATCTAGTAGATAATATCAATATCACAAACTCAACAGGAACATCCGCAGATTCTTCAGGAATGGTTCAGAACCTACATTATCTAAGATTTGATCGATGCACAACTTCAGATACCACTTCAGGACTATCTCGACCTTATGATACCACAAACATGATTTCACACAGAGGGACACCAGGAAGTCCCTGGACCAGACTTATATCCTCACTAGCTTTTACTATTATCCTAGCCACAGAAAGTGTGGGACATAGTCTAAAGAACTTGTTGTCTTTTGATTGTTGTACAAACAAAAATATCAAGTGTGACTCTACTATGTAAGGAATGGTTGTGCTATTCGTGATGCCGGTTCATGTAGACCAAAATTTTTATGTATTATATTCAGGTGTTGTGAATATGATGACTTTGATTGACTATATCCTCATGGTCACTTATGATTTGATGAAGAGAGATCTAAACAAACCACTCCAAGCATGACGCAAGCTGCTGTTGGACAAGTCATTGCCAAGAACATAGCCACCGCCTTCACTAAGGAACTTACTCACGTGGAATTTATGGGGTGCAATTCTCCCTCCTTTATCGGAACTAGAAACACAAAGGAATTTCTCAAATGGTTCGAAGAAATAGAAACAATATTTCAAATGTGGCGACTGTCGTAAGGAAGACAAGGTTAAGTTCGCCACATGCACTTTTCATGATCATGCCCAGGAATGGTGGACCAAACATATTAAGATGGTGGGAGTTGATGCTACCTACTCACACTCTTGGGAGAAATTAAGAAGGATGATGAGTATAACATTTGGTGTAGGAAGTGAATTACGAGCAATAGAACAGGAAACACTAAACTTTACCATGGTAGGAAATGATGTTGACGAGTACACTACTCATTTTTATGAATTAACACGACTAGGTTCTGCAATGGATGAACCGGAAAGCAAGAAACTTGAAAGGTACATTGGGGGACTCTCAAATGAAATTCGTATGTTGGTCATCGCATGGGAACCCGATACCATGTCTGAAGCTATCAAAATGGCGATCGAGGCAAAGGAACTCATAGTTCACGCCGAGACATCAGGAAACAATAGTGACAATAAAAGGAAGTGGAACAACAATCTAGGTTGCAATGCTGCTCAACAATCACCCAAAGGACAAAAAGTGAATAGAGCCTTTGTTGCAGAACCGTACACAAAGAGAAGGTATATTGGAAAGTTACCTTACTGCAACCTGTGTAATCAACATCACCGAGATCATTGCAGTAAAACGTGTTGAGTGTGTAAGAAGCGGGGTCATTGGACTGAAGACTGTAGGAAACTCACAAATCAGAAGATCCCAGGGAGTTGCTTCAAATGTGGAAACTTAGGGCATTTCAGGAAGGACTGCCCGGAGTTAAGGAACAAGGAAAATTAGGAACTTGGAATCAAGACTGAATCGCTAGAGGAATAGCGTGAGCTGTTGAAAGAGAACCGTCAGGATATTAGCAACATCAAGGATAACAACAATGCTTCAGCAAGAGGAGCTTTGTTTCAATATATAAACCGTAGTTCGAGCCCTTTAGGGTTGTATCTTTCCTTTTGTACTTACCGTTGGTACGATGACATGACCTAGTGGTATTAAGCACTTTCCTATCCAATGTAGTATCTATCCTTTGTTACCTCTGTGATAATCATAACCATCGTTTACTCCATTTTCTATCCCAATTGCTCAAACTTCAATCGTTTCGCAACATTTTAGCATTGTCTTATCAGGGATTAGGCTGATTTCGTTTTTGATGAATTAGTAGACTATTACCATTCGACAAGATTCACCCACGTATCCAATACACCATTCAAGCTATTTTACTATCATATGGGGAAATTGTTTTACAGAAAAATTTCTGTAGTAAGCTATTTTATTACCATCCTATAAATTGATTTTTCTGTCATTACACCAAGTATTTACTATTATTACGCGAGGCAATTTTCATGTTATTTGAAAGAAAACATCAGGATACCATTTTTATAACAATGCGTTGAACACCATCTAAAACTTTTGATAAAAGTTATGATATTTTGACAAAATCCAACATCGCATCATTAGTCCTCAATTATACATAGCTTGATCACCTATGTAAAATTCAGGAAGGATTATGCCATGAAGGAAATAATTACCTTTTCAAAGGATTGTTAATAACAATCTTCATTCGAAAGCTTTGTAAACAAAGGAACTCTTTCATAAACATCCCTTTTGCCGAACTATCCCTGGATACTTACCCCACCTGTCATCCACTTAGCCATTAAGTTGGATTTTCCCATTGACTTCCCTAGGAGAGACTTTCCATATCAATTACATGCAGGATTCCTTTATACAATAAAAGCAATGAAAGGATTACAGAACTACTAACCAGGACTAGAAGTATATAGTGAGAGAATTCATAACTCAACAACAAATTCTAAGATACTGCGAGACCATC
Source organism: Artemisia argyi (assembly GCA_030686995.1). Taxonomy (NCBI): domain Eukaryota; kingdom Viridiplantae; phylum Streptophyta; class Magnoliopsida; order Asterales; family Asteraceae; genus Artemisia; species Artemisia argyi. The sequence continues at coordinate 22,394,423 of CM060677.1, read as the reverse complement.
CGAATCACCATCTCTGACCTAGTTGTCCAATGTTATTATTCAAGGGTACTAGCTAGACTGAGCTACAGGATTGAACTCAATATAAATGTCCGCAGGACAACCCAATAGAAATAAACCAAGCTTCTAATTGAGACTGTAGAGCATTTCATTTAACCATGGCCTCATCCATACATGAACTTTCCTGCAGTAAGTTTTCACAAAGGACAATTGTTTGAATCAAGAATATCGATGTAGATTCCTCTAAGGCATTATGTCTAGAAATTTCAGATAACCTCACCTTTATACCAAGCAAGGGATCAAACCAGAACATATCTCCTCATCTACATGGGAAAACAGAATAGACATTCATCGACACAACATCAAGTGATACCTTCGTCTTGCCAATTACAACGATAAAATATTTCAGGACTTAAGTTAGTCTAAATACCTATGCTTGTAGTTATGCCAGATAACCACCAATAGACATTATCCAACCTCAGGAACTAAGTGTTAGACATCTATGCATTTAAGCGAACATTTCCTATTCTACCATTTTATCCTTGTTAGTGTTTTCACTTTTAAATAAAGTTGATGCGTTTACATAAATCACATACCTTGTGGAAAAATGATTTCTGAAATTCCTATTTTGAACAAGTACGATCCTTTTTGGTCAATCTTTAGCAACACTATTGTACAATGAGAAATATACATAGACATCAAACTTTGGTAAGCAGTCTTAATCACAACATGTTTGAAAACAGTTCCTATTTCATAACTACTGGATTTTGAATCATCAAGAAAAAAATATTACCTAGTAAATCATTTGCTCCATTTTCTAAATTCGTTTATTCAGAAAAAGATTTCAACCAAAACTCACAATCGCGAGACAAATTTCCCTACAACATTGCTTATGCATTTAGGATTTGTGACTGGACAATAGAGAATATTTGGAATAGGTGATGAAGGAATTAGGAAGGACATCACAAATTAATCACGAACTTCAGTAGTGGAGACCAAACCCAATAGACAAAGAAAAACATATGTCTTATCATCCGTTGGAACAAAACACAAGGAATCAAATTGTCACCTATATTCTATCCCTTTCAGTTAACGCCAAGTTCGAAGGACCGAACATTGTGGAATTAGTCACAAAGGTTTATTGTACCCATTTCAGTTTTTTTTCCTGTTAAGGAAACTGATTCAACTTGGACTTCAGGTAATCATTTCAGGATTTCCTTCAGAAACCCATTTAGATGTGAACATCACCTATCACCCTCAGACCGATGGTTAAAGCGAGAGGACAATTCAAACATAGGAAAGTATGCTCAGAGCATGAGTGATTAACCCTAGAAATGGTTGGTCTAATCACTCAACATAAATCAAATTCATCTACAACAATAGTTATCACACCAACAACGGGAAACTGGCAGAAGTTAGGTTGGTACATAACACACATCATTTGGATTGGGTATCCTGAACAACAAACCATCCAGATTCAAGTGGGAGAACAAATTAAGTTAAAAGCAATACCTTGGATTGGCATGATACAAATTGGATAACAAGAAAGGTTGAACCTTTAGCATATTGGACTATTTAAGATTCATTTTAGAATCGACCAACTAACATACAAACTTGAGTTCTGGCAAAATTCAGCAGTATATATTACCAGTACCACATTTAAAACATTAAGAAGCGCAGACCATCGATTGATGGGCCAAACTCAGAAAAAGCTCAACTCACTAGTTCAGTAGGCATTCGTGAGATAACCAGAAATTTTCTACAAGTCAAGAATCAGTTACAAGTTCAATAAGTCGTAAACCATTAAAACTTCAAGTTCTGCAGAGTTATGCAGAAAGTTCTGCCTAGGAAAGGCATGTTATCGTTCAGAAAACTTGGAAAGTTACACCAATATACACTGGACCATTTATATTTCAGATAGGGTAGGCCTAGTGGCCGTCAGACTTGAGCCTTGTTAGAGAACAACAGCAACAGGATTACACAACCATGTATTATCATCTTTTCAGATTAGTCACTCATAATCCCATTTGGAAAGGAATCCAACCTAAGGACAATCTCAGACCTTGTAAGAGAACCAACAGAAACCATGGACCGTGTGGTTAAACAGTTGAATCAGAGTCGAATTCCTATCGTTAGAGTTCGCTGGCATTCTCGAATATCATCACCTTTTCACCAATACATTCTCAGATACCAACATAAAATGAACTTCGGGACGAAGTTCCTTTTAGAGGGGAAGACTGTCACAACTCACCATTTCAGGTCATTTCCCGAACTTTGGAAAAACACTATTCATCAAAACACTATTCGTCAGTTTACTATTCATCATTTTTGGTGTCAGTTTGACATTCCGAGAAGCATTCAGAAATTTTACTATTCACAGAACACTATTCATTGCCGGAAAAGATTTCATCATTCACGTGCATTATTCATTTCATCATAAATTTAGTTTACGGGTATTCAAATTCGCGTAACCGTATTGGTTCAGGTGCGAATTCATGCATTATCAGTAATGACATTTCATACGGACTGGAGATAGTCTGCATATCATCAGTAGGTCATTTACATGTTATACCACTCTTAGGGTTTTCAAATTTATATATTTGATACATTTAACGTTTTCCTTATAATTATTTATAAATAAACGTTAACACCAGGTTTATAAACACGACGAATATATCTAAATATTCCCACAATGGTTCCGACATATTTTTATATCCATTTTATCATCATAAAAGTTATAACATTAAATTACCCAGTATTTTGGAAATTTATTTATTTATAACGTAAGCTTATGAATATTACGACGGTTTTCGTGAAAACTAAACAATAATCACCCGATCACTCAACATTTGTACCCAACATATTTTTAACATTTTTATAACTTTATTTTGACCCGGATAACTTCTTTAACATTTATTTCTAGCAAACCCGGTACCCGATTATAACTAATACTTACACTAAACTACAACTAATAATACCCTACATTTCCTAAGTGATCAAAACCGATTTGGCTACTCTTTCACTTATTAAAAACCGGCCATGAGCTCACCCTAGACACCATGTGATTTATTTTTAACCTCATGCTTATGTACTAGTATTATACATTATAAACTTATACAAATATCTTCCAAAAACACAAATAACAAAACATACATAACTTTTAAGAATCATAACATCACTTTTCAAGATCCAAAAGGCTCTCATCTCTTCCTTCTTCCCCCAAAACCCACGACCAAATCCAAACACCATGATCAAACCATTATTTTTCTTAGTACAAAGCATCAAAGTTGTTCATTTCATCATTCTAATCAAGAATCATCCAACAAAAACACAAGTAATCCAAGATTTCTCATCCTTTAATCACCTATCATTTCAAAGTGAGTATTCAAATTTATTTTCATGATTTCATCAAATTAACATATGTATCTTATGGTATTCATGCTTAATTTCATGCACAAACTAGTTATACCACTTTATTTTTGTAGACTTTTGAAACATACAAACCCTAGAATTTGGTTTTAGGTGTTCCTTTGTTAAATTAACTTGTTTACTAGTCATTAGGAACCCATGGCACCCTAAGAAGGTGTATGGTAGGATTAGTATAGATTTGTGAAGTTTGCAAAAGTTTTGGTTGAGGTTGAAACTAGTTTTGAACAAGAAAAATGGTTTTGTAACAACTATATAAACATTATGTCCCATTTTGGTAAATCCAGGAAAATCAGTAAACACAAAGGAAACTTTGGCAAAATTTTTAGAAAATACTTTCAAAAACAAATCCGTAGGCGAAAGAACGGATTAAAAATAGTTTATAACGAAGAAGTTATGATTTTTGCAAATTTATTGACGAAAAGTATTTTCCGGAAAAATACATGCTGATGGACGTTTTTCGTCGGACAAAAAGAGACTTTAGACGTAACCCGGAGGGGTCAAGCTTTCTAAAATATATTACTACATGTTAAGACGTAACCGTGGATATAAAGAACAAGTAAAACTGGCTTATAACGACAAAGATATTCACGTTTCAATATCGGCAAAAATCCTCTATAATTGGCAGCTTTTAGAAATAATAATAACACTACGTACTAAATTCTAGATTTTCTAGAAATATTAACCAAGTACCCAATTTCATAACTAATGATGTATTAGTGATTACAAGTATATTTTCATTACTACAAGGCGTTATTTCAAGGATTTCAAACCGAGAATTTCAAAACAAACATTGGTACATACGATATATATATAAGTATATATATATATTGCAACTAGTTTTATTTTTCTAATAGCCATATTTTTCCTAAGTCTTGGAATATATATTTTTGATAACAACAAGTATTTTCCAAAGAGTAGAGTGGTATAGAAAACATGTGCATGGACATTCATAACATCATTTGGTGATCTAAAGTAGATCGTTCATAATTCACATTAGGTTGCGGCTTGTGTGCGCGCCTTGTTTTTCAGCTCATTACATGTTCATGGTTGTTCATTTCACATCATCACAGTATCATCAGCTAGAGGTGAGTTTTCATAGCCCCGTTTTCAATTCAACATTTTTGATTTCAAATCCCACGGGGGGAATACATTGCATCAATCATTTTAGTACGAGCCCAAGTATTCAAACATATGTACATTGCTTAAGTTTCCTTACCAATCAGTTAAAGTCCCCTGTTTATTATCATGGACCGTTAATTTGCCGGTAAGCGAGAGTGAGTGGATAGATCTATCGAGGGTGACGCCTCCATCCGTGGTAGTGATTACCAACCGTAAGCGGATGCATTTCATGTCTTTTACAATTACGAGTGTTCTGGTAAAACATTCGGGAGGGGCATACATCAGTCATAGCTTCGGGGTCATGAGCTTAAGGTCTATTGTACAATTTTCATGAGATTTTTATCTTGCACTTTTACTTGTGGTGGCCGTACATCATTACATTTTACAAACCTATGGAATTCACCAACATTCGTGTTGACGTTTTAGCAATGTATTTCAGGTTATTAAGGTAGCTCATGTGACATGCATTTGGACCTTCATGGGGTCGCGGAGTCGACGCATCTCATCATTATTTCATGCACTTATGTAAACGTTTGATCTAGTATGTCTTGTTTTTCATAAACATGCAACACATTTTGGGGACCTCATTTTGTAAACTCTGGATTATTTCAATGATCAAATGCAGTATTTTCCAAACGACACTTTAGGTCGTTCAATGTAACTGTAACTGTGGTGTTATGACAGACACCCCCAGGTATTCCATTCCGCTGCAAGTCAGGTAAATTGGGGGTGTGACAGTATGTGTGATATTCCTTCCCCTCTTGAGTGTTCAAACGATCATTTTGAGACTTTCTCAGATTTTAATGATGATTGTACATCACAGGGAGACATTGAGTATATTGAGGCATCACTCCCTCAGTCTGATGTTGATCCTCTTCTTGAGGAGTTCGCCGATGAACTTGCTCACATCGATCCACTTTCATTGGAAAGTGATGATGGTTTCCTCGATTTCCAAGCCGATCTGGGAGAAATTGAAAGTCTCCTTTATCATGATCCGTCACTCACTTCTTATCCCGACAATCCAATTGAGATTAATAATCACTTTGTTCCCGAAACATTCAATACTACTCTCACCAATCATCTATTTGAATTCGATTCTAAATTCACTTTGATTTCTGATAATCCACTCTTTGATATTCAGAACGAGGATTGTGATGAGTCCACAATGGAACATGAGTTCACAAATTCACATCTAGTGAATAATTCTCTTCATGAGGAGTTCTCCGGTGAACTCACTCATCATATCATGACTCCTCCGGAGTTTGATAGCCCGGGGGAGATGCTCTCAATCTTGAGAATTTGCAAATTCCCACCCACCCTCTCGGGTTGCTTACGAGCTTACCCTTTGAAATCCAAACTCAGGCTACGGAGCCTCCTCTCGAGGAAGAAGATCAAATCATGCTTTTTATCATGATTTTCTTCCTTTTCTTCACCTACAGGGTGACTTCTTCTCTTCTTCACTCCTTCGGGAGTGAGGACACTATATTTGACCCTGGCATTTTCATGTATCATTATCTTGAGCCGGATATTTATCTCATCGGTGTGGAACTTTCACGTGATTCAAATGTTTGTCCAAACATCTTGAATGAAAGTCCGATTGAGATTGCTTCTTCCACATCATGCTTCCCCAAGGACAAATGAATTCGGGGTCGAGTCAAGCTAGCGACTCGGTAAACAAAAGCAGTAGCATGTTTATAGGGTTTTCACCCTAAGTGTGGGGGAGTCCCCCATGCTATGGTTACAAATGAAGTGAAAATACAAAATGGTGTTTTCCACGCTTAGCTTGTAATGTTGCCCTTTTACGTTCAAAATGTCGGCCTAATATCCGGGATTTTGAATATTGAGGACAATATTCATGCTAAGTGTGGGGGGGTATTTCGCTATTCTAGCGAATTTTATCACATTTTACTATATAATACCCCCGTTTTAGCCGAAATTTCAAAAATTTTTCATTGGTGCTTCAAAATTTTTGTGGTAATCAGTCCGCCATGTCTAACCGACAAAGGGATTGGCTAATCCAGGAGCAAACGGCTCTTGGTAAAGATAACTCAAATCCGTTTACGGCTTGCAATTTGCCCAAAATTGTATGGTTCCTCAACTCCCCATCATCCTCAAAAGCTAATGAGTTGGCTAGCCCGCAAGATTATGGCTTGTGGTAAAGGCAGTGGAAAATCCATAATTGGTAATCAGCTTACCAAGATGTTGACTATTCCATCAAGAGCTGGCTAGTCCAGAAGCAAACGGCTTTTGGTAAATACTACTCAAATCCGTTGACAACTGGTGGTTTGCTCAAAATCACACGGTTATCAGGTGTGCCACAGTTCTTACACCTGGCTACTCCAGAAGTGATGGCTTTTGGTAAAGAGGTTTTCAAATCCATCAAGTTTTCAAAACAGTTATTGCTAGGGACTAGCAATAGTTTAGTGTGGGGGATTGATGAGTGCTCAAACACTCATCATTTTTGGTCAAATCTGAACTGCAAAACATACAAAACACTCAAAAATGCATCAAAATACTGAAAATATTTCAAAATTGTGTTTTATATGTTTTAGATGCAAAATGAGCAAAAACAAATGAAAAACGCACAAAGTTTGCAAAATTGGCAGTTTCAGTCCCCCAACTTTCATAAAATGACAAAACTAGTCCCTGGATATTCAAAATATGAAAAATTATCACCAAAGATCCTTTTACAATCATAAGTTGTCATATTTTGTCCTTTGGTGAAAAATTGGAAAAGTTTTGGAAAATTACAGAATTAGTCCCTAGAGTTTCAAACTTTGGCAGATTTGGTCCCTGGTGGGATATTTTTGAAAGAAAAATCATTTTGGGTCCTTGGGAAGTTAGAAAAATCACTTTTGATCCCTGGATGAAAAGTTTGAGGAATTTACATGTTTGGTCCCTAGACTTTTGAAAATTGACACATTTGGTCCCCAGGAATTTTAAAATTGGAAAATATCATTTATGGTTTTTTGAATTGTGGAACTTGGTATATTTCACCCTTTTGAGTAACTTTGGGAAAGATGGCAATTTCAGCCCTCCATTTTCATAAATTACAAAAATTGGTCCTTGTGTTGTTTGCCAAATAAACCATACGGACCCTTGAAATATTATCAACCCAAAACCAATCCAAAACCCACCACCTTATTACTCCATAACCACCCCAGGCCCACTCTACTTCCCCGTAGCCCATCTCATTTCCCAGCCCACACCCACCAAATAAAATATACCCCGTTCGTTTTAATAATCCCTCCCAGGGTCAACCAAAGGCAACCAAACCAACACTCCACCTTCTCCCCCAACTTGCACCTGCTAAAACCAAACCAACACTCCATCCCCCCTCCTCCACATCGCCCTCACCAGTCTTTGTCCCCCCTTCCAAAACACAACACTCCAAAACACATTTAATGCTCACCAATTGCTCCAAGAAAGCCACAACCTGCCAAAGGTAAATTTCCCGCCAAAAGGATTTGAACGGCCATGATCAACCAAAGCAATCCTACGCCTCAAGAGCTGATGGGAAAAGAAGAGAGAGACTTCAGGAACCATTTAAATAAAGAAAATGGAAGAGAAGGCAAAGAGTTAGCTGTAGTGTAGATTTTTAGAGTAATGGTTAATGTAGTTTAGTCTAAATTAGTATAAACTCAAGTTTTTTCTACTGTAATTTCATTTCCTAGTAAAATTCTCAGCTTACATTAAATGTATTTTTATTTATTCAGTTGTAATTGAAGGTTTTCAGTTTTTATGCACTTTTCCCTTTTCAAGTAAAAATCTCATTTTAGTTTAAGGAATGTTAACAGTGTTGTTCAATGCTTCACTAAGCTCATCTCAAGGTACTTACAAGCTTCTAAGAGTTATTTTAGGTTTATAACCAGTTTCATTCAAAAAAATCTCAAAATACAAAGAAAAAATCATGAAAAATAGCAAGTAAAAAAGGAGACAGAAGAAGAAAAGAAGAGGACTTAGGAGCATGGCTTAGTGTCTCAGGGAGACCTTAGGGTAGTTTTGTTCTTGGCTCTTTATTGTGGATCTCACAAGACACTTTGTAAGCTTTCATTTCAATTTTCTAGCAATTAACTATTCACACTGCTTCTACTTATGGTTTTCTGTGTTTTGATGTTATTATATGTAGTTGAGAAGATTTGATGCTAATGAGTAGCCTGTAGTTGTCTAGATGCATAACTGATTGTCTCATGTTAGTTCACTGTCACATTGTGTAAATTTGGCAAATCTGTGTAAGGTTGTTTAGATTGTTGTTTTAATGCTTAAATGGGCTCAAGCTAGCATATCTTAACTTTGTGAATCAGTTTATTGCTATAACTAAGCATTTTGTTGAGAAAATCACCATTTTCAGTTTACAAAGGGGTGTTTGGAACAAGTCTATACTATGTTGTTGTTGTTGTTGTTAGAGGTTAAGACTTGTTTGTTCAATTTCCTTAAGCTGTCATAGGGTCCAATTAGGAGTCATATTAGTGGTTCTCTTAAGAAAAAGTCCAATTGCCTTATAAATTTCTCCACAGCTTAACTGTTGAGGGATTTGAGTATCAAGACCTGCAATTTAGCTCTAAACTAGTGTAGGTTGCCTAATTTAGATCACTTTAGGTATAAAAGAACTTCATAATTCAGTAATTGTTCATTAAAGTTCACAAAAGTCAACCTGGGTCAGAAATAGAAAAAGTCAAAATTCATGGTTCTCAGTTTTTACCAAAATTGCCAGATTTTATTTGAATTGTGTGTTTGCTTTCATGGAGTGAAACTTGTTGTAACTTATAGACTACCAGCTCAACTTTAATTTCCCAACTTCCTTTTAATTTTGCAAATTTTCTCCTGGGCCCCACAAGGCCCCAAACTCACTTGCAGGGCTGCACAGCCCCTGCTGCATCAGCAGACACCACCACCACCACCACTTGGTGGTGGTTTTCTGGCCATCTCATTGGTCCATAGCCCTACCACTTGGCTCATTTCCACCCCCTCCTACCAGGCTTGGGGTTTTGACCAAAGCTTTGACCTGAGAACCCCTGGGTCCCACCTGATTTAGCCACAAACTCTTGTCCCATTTTCAGTCCTAGCACAATAAGCCAAGTGCTTATTTTGGTGCTTTTGGCTTATTTTGTGGGTCCCTTTTGGCTTATTCCAGCTTATATAAGTTAACATAACTGATTGGAACCAGATTCAGCTATTGTGGTCCCACCCAAGCTCAATTGAGTTCATTTTCCACTTGGTCAACTGTCAACCAAATAAGCTTTTACTTTGCTTATTTTTAAGCTCCAAGAAAGTTGTTTTTGTAAAAGTTTCTTATTTTCAGTAGTGTAACAAGTTTCAAAAAGAAAATTAACAAAAATCCAAGTTTTAATTTAAGTGATAGTTTCTATTTAATGTAATTTAATTTTAATTTTCATTTTTATATTTTTATTAAGAACTTAGCTATTTTATATTTTTATTAAATTCCTCATATATTAAAGTATTTATAATAATTTTTTCAGATTTTTATTTTGTCATTAAGTATTTATTTGATTTAATCTTAGTTTTATTAATAATTAAGTATAATTAGTTTTAAATAGCATAATTAGTTTTTATTAAGTGAAACCAAGTTTTTATATTTTTTCCTAGCTTTTATATGTTGTAAAATAATTTTAGAAATTTTATTAGAATTTTTACTGTTCATTTGCTATTTTTCTTAATTTAAAATAGTTTAATTAGGTAATTAATAATTAATTAGTAATTAATTAATAGAAAAATCACAAAAAGACAAAAATACTTATTTTTAATTTTAAAATTAGTTTTTAGTTAATTTATAATTTTAGAAATTTTATTTTCACTTCTCTAGTATTTAATTAATATTATATTGAATTTAAGTATTTTAAATATTAATATTTAGTATTAATTAGTATTTAATTAATAATAAATAATTAATTAGTGTTAAAATTTATTTTCTTTTTCTAAAAAGTTTCTTTTCTCTTTTAGTTTGTACAAAAAGTCATTTTCACCCCCTGGGTGTTTTCAGATTTTAGTTTTCACATTTTATTTCGTATGTTTACGTTTTATTTAAACGTGAACGTACGCGTTTTTAAGTTTTAAACGTTTCTGGCTTTTCTTAGCTTCCAGTCTTATTCATATAGCTTGTTTAAGCTATTTCTTTGTAGATTCCTTAGTTTAATCAATCTCAAACCCCTTTCCATCCAGATTCACCCGATCACAGAACCGTTTTATAACCATCCACACCTCGTCATAACATAACGACCCGGGGAAACACTATACTTCCGCGGATCATTGACTCTAGGCTGTTTGACCTTGTTGACCATTCACCTGGTCAGTTTAGGTTGACCGTTTGGAGCCGATCACGGTGGCCTAAACAGAGGGTGGTGGTGGTGGGTCGGTGGTTGAATAAGAGAGGTGGTTGAATTTTTATATTTTAGAATTGAAAAGTTCATGGACTAATGTTGTAATTGAGATGTTTTGACATGAAAGGCCGAAAAGATGATAAAGCCCTTGCAACCAACGCAAAAGTAATGAGCGTCGTCAAAAAAGGACCAACTCTGTAATTTATCAAAAATTTTGAGACTAAATTTTCAATTTTTGAGAAGTTGAGACTAAATCCGTGAATTTTTAATAGTTTGGTACCATTAGTGTAATTTAATCCTTATTAGAGATTATATTAAATCCAGATACAAACGGTGCCGTTTTGGTACGTATTTTTCCCGCCAAAAACTAGCCCACGAAATTAGCCCAATGTGCCCACTTTATTCTGGCCCGTTAATGCGAATTTGCTCCGCTTTTTCCAACCCCACGTTTATTACCAGGTATATTGTTCTGAAACGTAGAAACATAGATCCAGGCAACCCTAGAACGTTCCACAAATCTCAACTGTTGCTGATGATGATCGAAGGATGTGGCAGGCTTCATTCGTTCCACAAGTATCTGCTCCTGTTGATGATGCTCGAAGGATGTGGCAGGTTCATTAGTTCTTTTCAATTGTGCCTTTAAGTTGGAGATGAAAGGGATGAATATTGCAAAGAAGAGTGTTATAAATCGTATGTTTCAGGTTAGTTATCATTTTTAGTTTTTTGATTTTGATATACATGTTACTTTCAATTTTAGGTTTTGTTATAATTAGGGTTTTCTTATAATTAGGGTTTTGTTATAAAATTTGGGGGTTTTGTGGAATGATGATCTGTGGCTCCAAAGGAAGACAAGCTCCAAGTGAATGGATGACAGAAGAATCAAAGTAGGTTACATTTTGGTCAATTTAGTACTTAACTTTATGCTCTTTATCTTTTTGGATTAGTTATTTTATAACTGGTAAAGTGGTAGGTTAGTATAAATCCATTTTTAGTAAGATTTCAAGGTACATGCTAACTGAAGTAGATTTGGTATATTTATTGACAGGTAATCCGAGACCAAAAGAAAAGAATATTCGTAAGAAAAAAGTGCGAGCGGAGATGGGACAACTTGATTATGAATGGGGATATGCGGAGTCGAAGGATTCTCATAATACTTTGGATACATATTCAATTGAGGTACGTGTTAAATTTTGAATTCCTATTCAATTTAACATGCCATGTTAGATTTTAGAATTGTTATACATGTTCAATGGAGGTCCATTTATGCCAGGTTAAAATTTGAATTCCTATTATTTTTACAGGTGTTGAGTGGGTTTGAGGCTGTGGTGATAAGTGCACTGGAAGTGCTTTTATGCCTTGGTATGAGATTTACGCTTTTGGCTTTCGTTGCCAAATTCAGCAGTTTGTGCGGAGAAATGCTATAAGAAAAAGGGGGGGGGGGGGGGGGGGGTCTGTGTTGTTGTTGCTGTTTTAAAGCAAAGAAAATGGCAGAGCATTACCGCCGTTGCTGATTTGCTGCACCTAATATAAACTAACCTGATGAGAATGTGTGCTCTTATTCGCCTAATTGTGGAAGTACATATGTGTAAGTTTATTTTCTATTACTTAATTTGATTAAACAATAATGACAACGACAACTAATGTAAGCTTTTTGTCAAGGGGATTTGGTTCATGGGATACGGTTCAGGACGTATGGGCCATGAGGTGGTTGGGCCTGGCCTCGACTTACTACAGGCAATTTGTACATACTTTGTATGGAATTTAATTTTATGTTTTTATATGCTTTTATGCTTTTGGCCAGTTTTATTTACGTACCTTATAAGTAGATTCCAACCAGTCTACGGATATGTACTCATTTTGGCATGCGAAAGTTGAACCTAAATGAACGGGGTAATTGATTTACTTGCTGCAACTCTCAGTACTGACTTGGCTCATATTTTTTCAATATAGGGTAATGAAGCGGATCTGGATTAGCTCAATAAAGTTTCAACAGATTAAGGCGTGAACAAAAAGTTAAAGACCAAAAGTCTTACGCCAATTCAATGTACCAAGGTATGTTGCTGCAGGCAGTTCTCTATCGCTCACGAAGCCCTAAACTGCATATATCAAGGAGCACAATTCATGGGTACAAACGATTTGCTATAAGTTCAAGTTGCTGAACCATTAAAACTGAGGTTATTAGCTTTTTACAATTTCTCAATAAAAACAGTTTGCTAAAAAGGGTGGTTTATGAAGGTTACATAATTGTTCACAACATGTAACCGACTAATTCGTTGATTAACCCCGACTACATTTGTCTCTGGTAAATTTATGATCAACCATTCATAAAATTTCAATATAAGCTAAAAATGACACTTAATATAGAATATTTGGGAACTCTGTAGCTTTAGATGTCGTTATAGGTTGAGTGCATTTCTCATCATTCTAATTATTCTTATCAGGTGGAATGATCGGGTTGTTGTTGCAGCTTTCAACCGCACTCCCGCTACTGATTCAGAACCCTGTAACAGGAGGGTTGTTTGGAATTATACTAATAGTTACCACGGCTGAGAGAAGAAGTTACAACTGCAGAAGATTGTACTTGCAGTGGAAACTCATTACCACTGCAAGAACAATATATTACCACTGCTTATTAGATAATTGTTAGGAAACGCGTCTAGATAAATATAGAATAGATCTTTTGTATATCTTATTCTATTAGCTTTATACTTATCTTGTAGAAGAGGACTCCTTGTGCTATAAAAGGAGATCCTAGGTTATAAGTTGATATATACATTTTCCTAGAGCTTCAAGGTGTAACCCTAGTGATATCAAGATCACTCGTATTATTATCATTAATAATATTGAAGCTAATAGTTTGTTTACATACATTGTTTATATACAACTGTCTTACTCACAATCAAACTTCTAAGTGTTACTAAGTAGATTCCGCATACTTAGTGATATAATTCAAAGTATCAATCTAACACAAGTTCAAGGTGTTTAGATCCATCAAGTGGTATCAGAGCCAGGCTTTGATACTTTGATTTAGAAGACTCAAGTTCACTCAGAAGACTCAATGGAGACAGAAACCAGTAACTCAAACATTGCTGCTAAGCTTCCAAAGCTTAAGTTGAATGACTTTGAGATGTGGAGGCTAATGATAGAACAATTTTTTATGGTCCAAGATTACACACTCTGGGAGATCATTATGGTTGGAAATTCTTTCAAACCAAGTTCTACTTCAGAGATGGTTAATGGCAAGGAAGTAATTAAGGTCAACACTGGACCTGTTACTAATGATGAAAGACTTCAACTGAAGAATGATTTGAAGGCCAGAGGTCTGTTGCTGATGACACTTCCCAGAGACCAAGTTGTAGCATTCAGCAAGTTCAAGACTGCAAAGACTCTCTTTGATGAGATCTGTGAAGTTTTTGGTGGTAATGATTCCACCAAGAAGACTCAAAAGACCCTGAAGCAAACTTATGAAAACTTTGGTTCAACAAGTAATGAATCTCTTGATAGCATCTTCACAAGGCTACAAAAGATTGTTTCTCAACTCACTGTTTTTGGAATTGAGGTGGAAAAAGAAGACCTAAATCTAAAGTTCTTAAGAAGCTTACCCTCTGAATTTGGAACCAATGTTGCTGTGTGGGAAGATAAGCCAGAGTTAGAGACCATGAAACTTAATGACTTGTACAATAACTTCAAGGTTATTGAACAAAGGTTGAAGAAAGCTGGCAAGATAAGCTCAAGTTTAGGAAGTGTAGCACTCATATCATCATCTCTTGATGATAGTTCAGATGAAGAAAGTGATAGTGATGATGACAGTGCTAACATTGTTGTTTCCACTGGTAGTGGAAGTGTTTTCACTGGTAGCTCAAAGAGACAGATTGCAGGGCTTAGTGATACTACTTTCTATGCCTTTATATCAAGTCAAGTGGGTGGTTCAATCCTCAATCATGAGGATCTGGATCAAATTGATGAAGATGATATGGAGGAGATGGACATTAAATGGCAAGTGGCATTACTAAGCTTGAGGACAAAGAAGTTTTGGAAGAAAACTGGAAGAAAGATCAACATCAGTGGCAATGAAACAGTAGGTTTTGACAAAAAGAAGGTGGAGTGCTACAATTGTCATAAGAAGGGGCACTTTGCCAGAGAGTGTAGGAAGCCAAGGAAGTCTGATAACAGGTCAATTGGTACAAGCAGGACAAGAAGAAGGAACCTACTACTGATGAGCCAAAGGGGCTATTGGCCATTGATGGAGTGAGCTTTGATTGGAGCTTTATGACTAAGGAAGAGGATGATGATTCAGAGTCTGCAATGGTTGCTACAGAGCTTGCACTAATGGCTTTTTCTGACTCTGAGGTACAAATTGATAATGCTTGTTCTAAATCTTGTAAGGCCTTAAAAGAGTATGAGAAACTTAAAGCACAATTTAATGAGCAATACATAGAGTTAACTCATACTAATTATAACTTATCAAATCATAAAAGAGGCCTAAGTGTTTTAGAAACTCAATTAGAGCATTATAGGGCAAATGAATCTAAGTTCAATGATGATATTGCAGTATTAAGAAGAGAATTAGATTATCAGGTTGCTGTTAATAAGGTTCTTAGAGAAGAACTAGAAAAGGTTAAAGTGGCTAGTGAGAATATAATGATTACTAAGCAAACACTGGATCATCAATCCAAGAGTATTGATAAAATTTGGGAAGCCCAAATTGTGAGCAAAGCTAAATCAGGTCTTGGATACAAAACTGTTCCACCACCTCTAAGAGGTGTTCCATCACCTCCTGGCATTGACTTAGCTCACACAGGTTTAGAAGATTTCCAGGAACCAACCATGACCTATGGACCAAAATTTGTTAAACCAGTTGAAATTGAAAAGGTTCAGGTTGAGGTTGATGTATTTGATAGTGCTAGTGACTCATCTCTTAAAGATGAAAATTTAAATGTTGAGTCTAAATCTAGTGTTCCTGAGAATGTTAAAGTAGAGGTTAAGAAAAGTATTCCTGATGTAGTCAAGGAGAAGCCTAGGTCACAACCTAATTTTACTAGGCCCACTACTAGATATGCAGAGATGTACAGAAGTAGGTCACCAACTCCTAGGGGTAATATGAGGAGTTGGAATCATGTCAAATCTAGGCAATTTGGTAGTGACTTTGTGTTCAATAACAAACCCTGTCATATATGTGGTAGCTTTGACCATTTAGCTAAAGGCTGTACCTACCACTTGGGAAGAAGGGAAGTGTTTGGGAATACTTGGGTGAATAGAAACAATGCTAATAACTTGACTCACCTAAATCCACTTAGCAAGATGATTCCCAGGTCTGTTTTGCTTCATTCTGGCATCAAACCTATTTCCACTGCTAGACCAGCAGTTTCCACTGCTAGACCAGCAGTTGCCACTGCCAGACATAACAACAGAGTTTATCCTAAGCCCCCTGTTACTACTTTTGTTAAATCTACTCAAACAGGGAAAAAGACCTATTTTGAAAAGAAAGTTAACCATAATCAGAAGTGGGTACCTAAAATTTCTAAGCCAGCAGTTTCCACTGCTAAGGTAGCAATTACCACTGCAAGGCCAAAGGTTACCACTGGTAGGTCAGTTAACATGAAAAGGGTAAATGTGGGAAATGCTGTTAAGGCCTCAGCACGTTGGGAATGGAAACCAAAAGGAACCATCACCTCAAACAATCCCAATGGTGTATCAATGACCTTTGATAGATATAATTATATTGATACACGAGGCAGATCCAAGTCATTTGTGGCTTGGGTCCCCAAAAGGAACTAATTCCTTTATTTTGTGTACAGGGACATTCAAAGACTACTAATGATCAAGGATACTCAGACAGTGGATGTTCCAGGCACATGACTGGCAATAAGTCCTATCTTTCAGACTTTCAACCTTATGATGGACAATTTGTCAGTTTTGGAGGAGGAATTGGTGGCAAAGTTTCTGGCAAAGGAACAATCAAGGGTGGAAACATTGATTTTGAAGATGTGCAGTATGTGAAAGAGCTCAAGTACAACCTCTTTAGTGTGTCACAGATGTGTGACAAAAAGCATAGAGTTCTATTCACAGAAGATGAATGCTATATCTTATCTAAGGATTACAAGCTTCCTGATGAATGTGACATTTTGCTTAAAATCCCTAGAAAAGGAAATTTGTATAGCATTGACATGCAGAACATAGTGGCTAATAATGATGTTACTTGCTTGCTTGCTAAAGCCACTTTGGATGAATCAATGCTTTGGCATAGAAGACTTGGTCATGTTAACTTCAAGACCATCAACAAGATTGTGAAAGATGGCCTTGTCAGAGGACTACCAGAGAAAAGATTTGAAAATGACCAAACTTGTGTTGCCTGTCTCAAAGGAAAGCAACACAGAGCTTCATGCAAAACCAAGGCATTCAATTCAATCAATCATCCACTTTTTATGCTGCATATGGACTTGTTTGGTCCTACCACTGTGAGCAGCATCAATTTGAAGAAATATTGTCTTGTTGTGACTGATGACTTCAGTAGATTCACATGGGTTTTCTTTTTGAGTACCAAAGATGAAACCACAGGCATCCTTAAGACATTCATCACTCAAGTTGAAAATCAATTTGAAAAGAAAATCAAGATCATCAGGTGTGACAATGGGACAGAGTTCAAGAATAAAGTTATGGATGATTTCTGCAGAGACAAAGGTATTAAAAGAGAATTTAGTGTTGCAAGAACTCCTCAACAAAATGAAGTTGCTGAAAGAAGAAATAGAACATTAATTGAGGTTACTAGAACCATGTTAGCTGATTCCAAGCTTCCTGTGACTTTTTGGGCTGAAGCAGTTAACACTGCTTGATACATTCAAAATAGGGTTTTAGTGGTCAAAACAAAGAACAAGACACCTTTTGAGTTGTTCAGAGGAAGACCTCCTACTTTGGAGTTTATGAGGCCATTTGGGTGTCATGTTACTATTCTCAATACCATTGATCATCTGGGCAAATTTGAAGAAAAGTCAGATGAAGGCTTCTTTGTTGGATACTCTATGGTTAGTAAGGCTTTTAGAGTCTATAACTTAAGAACAAAGAAGATTGAAGAGAACTTGCATGTTCAGTTTCTTGAAAATAAAGCAAACATGGCAGGTTCAGGTCGAGATTGGCTATTTGATCTTGAAACATTATCAAATACAATGAATTATGTTCCTCTCACTTTAAATACTGGAGACAAAGATCTTGAAGATTCAGAAGAATTCATTGATGAAGATGAAGCTTGCAAAGATGATGAAGATCAAATTGTTATGCCACTTTGGGACTTTGGTGATAATTCTGAAAAACCAAGTGATGCAGATGGTGTGGATAAAGAAATTCCTACAAGCAGTGGAAACTCAATTTCCACTGCTACACCAGAAGTTTCCACTGTAAGCCCAAATGTGGATCATACTTCTCAGGAATCCCCAAGTGATGATGTAGAGATCTCAAACATGCCTACAACATATGATATTCCTAGCACATCACAATCTACCATTCACAAAGTGCATCCACTTGATAATGTTATTGGTGAACTTCAATCAGGTGTGAAGACTAGAAGACAGACAAAGAAAGATGATATTCATGGGTTCATAAGTGAAGTGTATGAGTCCAAGAAACATAGCAATAAGAATGAGTGTTTGTTTTTCTACTTTCTCACACAGGTGGAGCCTAAGAATGTATATATGGCTCTAGGAGAATCTAGCTGGGTTGAAGCTATGCAAGAAGAGTTGTTGCAGTTTAAACTTCAAAAGGTTTGGGTTCTTTGTGACTTGCCTGATGGTATGAAGGTCATTGGTACAAAATGGGTTTTCAGAAATAAGAAAGATGAAAGAGGCATTGTAATCAGGAACAAAGCTAGATTGGTTGCTCAAGGATACACTCAAGAGGAGGGTATTGATTATGAAGAAGTGTTTGCTCCTGTTGCAATAATTGAGGCTATTAGATTGTTCTTAGCCTATGCATCATTTATGGGCTTTACAGTCTATCAAATGGATGTTAAAAGTGCCTTTCTGTATGGAACAATTGATGAGGAGGTATATGTCTCTCAACCTCCAGGCTTTGAAGATCCTCAACACCCAAATAAAGTTTACAAAGTGGTTAAGGCTCTTTATGGCTTACATCAGGCTCCAAGGAAGTGGTATGAAACCTTAGCTAATTATTTATTGAATAATGGGTTTCATAGAGGTAAAATTGATCAAACTTTGTTCATCAAGAAAGACAAGGGTGATATCCTACTTGTGCAAGTATATGTTGATGATATTATCTTTGGATCTACTAAACAAGAGATGTGCAAAGAGTTTGAGAAGCTAATGAAAGATGAATTTCAAATGAGTTCTATGGGAGAACTTGCATTATTTTTGGGGCTACAAGTACAACAGAGTAAGGAAGGCATATTTATCAGCCAAGACAAGTATGTGGCTGAGATTATTAACAAGTTCAAGTTTACTGATGCAAAATCTTCCAATACCCCTGCTGACAAGACCATTCATTTGTTGTTGAAGAATGCTAGTGGTGCCAATGTTGATGTTCACACTTACAGATCTATGATTGGTTCTTTGATGTATCTTACTTCATCAAGGCCAGACATTATGTTTGCTGTATGTGCTTGTGCAAGATTTCAAGTAACTCCAAAGACATCACATATGACAGCAGTGGAAAATATTTTTAGGTACTTGAAGACTTATCCTAATCTTGGATTATGGTATCCAAGAGACTCTCCAATGGAATTGATCGCATACTTAGATAGTGACTATACTGGTGCAAGTTTGGATAGAAGATCAACTACTGGAGGATGTCAATTTCTTGGATGTAGATTGGTGTCATGGCAGTGCAAGAAGCAAACTATGGTGGCTACTTCAACCACTGAAGCAGAATATGTTGCAGCTGCTAGTTGTTGTGCTCAAATCCTTTGGCTTCAGAATCAATTATTTGACTATGGGTACAATTTCATGAACACCATTATCTATATAGACAATAGTAGTACCATATGCATTATTAAAAATCATGTGCAACACACTAAAACTAAACATATTGAAATTAGACATCACTTTATTAGAGATTGTTTTGAGAAAAAGCTTATTAATGTTGTCAAGATTCATACTGATGACAATTATGCTGATTTATTAACAAAAGGGCTTGATGTGGGTAGGTTTCAATACTTGGTAACAGGTATTGGAATGCTCAATCCATAAACTTTTGATGTCTAAATACTTTTCAATGTTGCAGGATACTCTTTTTAGGTACTAATATTGTTTGTATTGTATGTATGGTTTTCTACTAACTTGTATGCAGAGTTATCAAGTGCACAGTGGTAATTAACATACAACAGTGGAAAGATTGGTGATAATAACAAGAACACAAGAGTACTTTTATTGATTATTCAGAAAGAGTACATCACAACCATTATGAAAACATTATCACCTAAATAAGAAAACCATTACATCTGACATGAACCTACAACCCAACACCTACTCCATGGGTTTCTTTCCTTTTCCCTCATACTGCTGCTTGCCTTTGGAAATTTTCTTTCTCTTGTCATCAAAAGAGAGTTGTTTCCTTGGACAAGCAAGACCCAGAACTTGCTTGGGAGGCCTTGGTGCTTGAGTAGGCTTGTCTACAGCTGGCCACTTCATGTTGTTTATTGCAGATGTCAATGCTGTGGTCAGGGCCTTTGGGAGTTCTTTGGAAAGATCAAAAGTTGGGTCATTGTCATCATCTGATGAAGAGCTGGAATAAATCTCAAGAGATGGAGCAGGATCAGCTGATATATTCTTATTTGGCTTCATGCTTGAAGATGTGGCAATTGCAGACTTTGGTGGAAAATATCCACTCCATCCAGAAGAAAGTTCTTCAGAATCTGAGTAGTAGCTGATTTCCTCATCAGAAGAATCATCAGAGGAGATGTAGATAAGTGGAAACCAACTCATGATGCTGTATAGGGTTTGTGTTTATTGAAGAAGATTGTTGATGAAAGATACAAGATGTTGAGCCCCCTTTTATATGCAAAGTCAAGGTCGAATTCTAATTAATGATGGATATTTACTCCTACTTGTTTTGGTAGGTTGGAGGAGTAAATTTGGTTATTATCGGGTTGACTTTTGGAAGATATTTTTGTGAATAGTAACTTGGTTAAAAAGTTACTTTGGGTTAAGTTTTATGGGTTAAGTTGAGTTGCTATATACAACCCATATTATTAGAGTCATTGGAGTAATAAGGTGTGTAACATAGACACACAACAAATGGTTATTGATTCACCATGTCTAATCCACATAAGAATCAACTAGTCCAGAGCAAACGGCTACTGGTAAAGACTTATCAAATCCGTTTATGGTTGACAGTTTACCAAAAACTAGGTTATCAACTCACCATACATCCATGTGATCAAGAGTTGGCTAGTCCATAGCAAACGGCTAATGGTAAAGACATATCAAATCCGTTGATAGCTAGTAGTTTGCTAAAACTATGATAAGAGCAGCAAATGTTCATGTTTTATTAACCACTGCTCTTTGATATTTTTGTGAAAATTTTACCACTGCTAGTTCATCAGTTACCACTGCAAGAGTAATTTTCCACTGATGACTAGCCGTTACAACTGTTGTGTCAGTAATCTATTTTTTACTAGCCGTTGTAAAAATAACCGTCATTCCTTATTAATAAGGTAAAATCTTTTGTGAATTATCTACTTATTATAAATTATTCTTTTTCCAAAGATAATTCTTTCTAAAGATAATTCACATTGTGCAACCTCCTCAAACCCTATTAGTATAAATTCATTATCATACGGCTTGATTTTTATCTTGATTACTAACACTTTCATGGCGATTCTTAACTTTGTCGAGGAGCACAACCAAGTGGCCTACTTACAAAAGTTGAATGAGAAGAGTGGACCTGTTTTTCATCAGATTGTGGATTTTCTAAATACAACTCACATAAGGTATGCCTTAACTATTAATCCCACAATCTATGTCTCTCATATCAAACAGTTCTGGAACACTGTGGAGTCCATAACTCTTGAACAGGGAGACACACAAGAATCTGTGGATGCTCTAAGAGCCACAGTTGATGGGGTAACTATTGATGTTACTGAGTCATCCTTGAGGAGAATTCTCCAATTGGATGATCTCAATGGTATCATCACATTACCTAATTCAGATATTTTTAATGGGGTATGATACATCTGAACAAAAAGTTACTTTTAGAAAAGGATGTTTTTGTCCCCATTGGAGATTTTTAATTCATACTCTTTTACATTGCCTAAGTCCTAAGAAAACTTCTTATGAACAATTTGCATCAACCATGGCTTATCCTTTGGTTTGTTTGGCAACAGATAGGACTTTCAATTTTTCAAAGTTTATTTTCAATAATATGAAAGGCAATGTAAAGAGTCAATATAAATTTTTGATGTATCCAAGGTTTGTGCAAGCAGTGTTAAATGAGTTCCACTCTTAAGCCAAAAGTTTTTCAAAATATGTCTAAGGCTTCAGAACTTTGGAATGGGCAGGTTCATCCACTTTTCCCTCAAATGCTTGCTAAACTTTCTCACGTACAGGGTGAGGATGCATCAATCCCAGCTGCATCTCAAAACACACCCAATATTGTTGTTCTACCAATTCAACATACCCCTGCAGTCACTCACACTTATGAGAGAAGGTCTAAACAGCCAACTTCTCTCATCTCAACATTGCATGTTGCTGAGCCATTTGGTTTAGGAACAAGCAGTGGTGGTTCAAGGCTTAATCCTAGTCCAACTAGGGAAGAGCCTGAATCAATGCCTCATGATTCACCTCTCCCAGCAGGTTACACAGTTGGAAGTGATGAAGGCAGTGTGCAACAACATGAATTGATGGATATTTGTACCAAATTAGTCAAGCAGGTTCAAGCTCTGGAGAAAGACATGCCACAGATCAAAGAACAACATGCCACAGAGCTGAAGACATTGAAGGATGTGATTCAAAAATTGCAGAATGAAGTTGACACTCTCAAGAAGAAAAGATCTCAGGTGGTATTATCATCATCTTCACCTTCAGATGAGTTTTCTACAAGTTCTACTAAAGTTTTGGGAGATTCTTCCAAACAGGGGTGGAATCCAGATGCAGAGCTTAAGGGGAGGAGTAAAAATTTTGAAAAAGAGTTTGCTGAGCTTCCTGATTCTGATAATGCTCAAGCAAAAGATGATGATGTTGAGACTGAGGGGAGGAAATTGGATTTTGAAGATATGGATGCTGATGCAGGTTTTAACTTTGATGATTTAGTTGGAACTGCTCAACCAATTTCCACTGAAGCAGAACAAGTTCCCACTGATCAACAAATTACCACTGCAAGTGAAAATGTTCCCTGATTGATGCTAAACCACCTAACTTATATTGACCAAATAATGGTCAACAAAGTCAAATAGCCTAGGTCAATGCTCCGGGTAATATAAGGTATCACCAGGTCGTTAAGTCCCGTTGAAGTGTGAATTGTAACTTTAGCGTATTCGTGATCGGGTAATTATTCACAGAAAAGGGTTATGATCAAAATTATTTGGAAATTATTAACAAGTATAGCTTAGGAAAGCTACGTGATTGATTACGGGAATTTGGATTATGAGAATTTGAGCTTAAACCTAAAAATGTACGTTTTAATTAAAAAACGTACACAGATGAACAGTACAAAAAGTACAACTGAAGGACTGGAAGGGGTAAAAGTGTAAATTTGATATTTTTACAATCCTAATAATTAAAGAAAATTTTAAGAAAAATAAAAATTATTTTTACACTATTTAATTATTTAATATTAATTAATTACTAATTATCTATTTAATACTAATTAAATTGATTAGAATTATTAAAAATACTAAAAAGGCTTTAGAAAATTAAGAAAAATTTTATAAACCTAATTAACCATCATGGGAATCCTAAAAATTATAAAAAGTTAATTCTAAGTATTTTTAAGCTAATTAAATAATTATTAAGCTAATTACTTATTAATTTCTAATTAAAATAATTATATTATAAAAAAAATAGAAAATGAACAGTAAAAATTCTAGAAAAATTTATAAAAATGTTTTAACTAAAATAAAAGCTAGAAAAATTATAAAAACTAGGTTATACTATATAAAGAGTAATTATGCTATTTAATTGATTAATATTAATTAAAACTAAATTAAACTAAAAATAATTAGAAATACCACTAAAAGACAAAATAAAAATCTGGAAAAATTTGTAAAATTATTTTAACCTAAAATATAATTTCTAAAAATATAAAAGTGATATATTACTTAGGAATAAATTAAAAAAGAAAATTAAATTGATAAATCCTATTAAATAGAAGCTATCACTATTTTTAAAGTTGGTTTTTTGGGATTTTTTCTTTTTCTAAACTAATTATAAGCTAAAAATAAGTACTTTTAATAAAAACACTTTCACTACACCCCTGGAAATAAGCACTTGAAGTGCTTTTTAACCTCACAGTTGACTTTTGTTGACTGTGAAGGATTTTTAAGCTCAAATGGAAGATGTGGGGTCCACAATGGTATTTATTGGTTTCTCTGAGTTAGTTACACTATAATAAGCAAGAATAAGCCAAATTTGTGGCTTCAATAAGCCAAGAAAACACAAATAAGCTGTTTGCTCACTTGTTTCTGAGTCAGATATGGGACAAGTTTTAAGCACAAAGATAAGTGGGGTCCACTGGTCTGAAGGTCAAACTAAAGGTCAACCCTTGATCTTGGGTAGGAGGGGGGTTGAATGGTGCAAATTAGGGGCTGTGGGACCCACTGGGTCAGTCACAAAATGCCACCAAAGTTGGGGTGATGGAGCTGGTATGCTGATGCAGGGCAAGTCCTTGCCCTGCAGTCCAATTCAAGGGGCAAATTGGGTGCTTAGAAAAAAATGCAAAAATGTAATCTTTGTAGAATCTTAAAGTTCAACTGGTAGATAATAACCCTACAAAGTTTCAAATGCTCAATCTTAATACAAAAATCAGGAAAAATCACCCAATTTTGATGAAAATCTGAGTTAGGCACTTTTTGACTTTTTAGAAAAATTAAGATTTTGACTTTTATGAACTTGCTTACTGATTTAATTACTTGGAATGTTATGTTAAGCTATGATATAACTAATTTAAGTTGTAATACAAACTTAGGAAAGGATTTGATGGATTTTAGGTTCAAAAATCACCACAGTTGACTGTGGTGATAACTTTCTTGTGATTTTGACTTTTGAGAGAGTTTGTGACCAAATGAGAAGTTCCCCTGAACCTTAATACACCCACTAAACTAGTTGAAACACAGATAAGTACCAATGCACTGATAGAACTGATTAAACACCCTAGAACCAAACACCCTTGTAACAGATAGTCCAAATCAAATCTCAAGTTACAACTATCTAAACCATAATCTAATGATTAATGTTACACTAATGATCAGTAAACATGTAATGAAGATGCAAAAGAACAATAAATAACACTCTTATACTACAAAGAACTAGAATCAAAATGTTAGACTTACATAAGCTATCCAAGCTTAGCAACCAGTGAACAAGAACCAATTATACTTCCTAATGGCTCCCACAAGCCCCTAACCCAAGGCCATCCAGTATGCACCTTGCTCCTTGCTTCCTTAAACCTTGCAACCTTCTTTTTTAATTTATTTTTATTTTTATTTATTTTTGACTAATTTCCTTAACTTGAGTAAAAACCATTCCACAATCTTGAAAACATACTTAAGACAGATTCATGAAGGATTATATGAGTAGGTAAACAAGTTTTTATCACCAACAAGCTTTTAATTAAGAAATTGAAATTTCTTAAATAACTAGAAAATTGCAAACTGAGAATTAACTTGAAATTGATATTTCATTAACTTGAAAACAAATTACATAAGTAAAATTAGATATTACAATGATTTGAAACTAAAAAATTACACACTAAAGCTTCTATGAGCTTTTCTATATATATCGACCTCAAATTCATGCCTAAGGTCTTCCACATGGCTTCTTTTTGAAAACTGAGAGCCCCACATGCCTTGCCTTGACCCTCTGACCAAATCCCCATCGTCAATTTGATCTTCAAGCCATCCTAGCCCTTGATTGACTTTTCCCGCCCAAAATACTTATAGGGAAATACTGAGTGGTATTGGTGGGGGGTTGGTGAAACATTTATGGTGGTGGGATTGTTTGGTGAGGTTATTAATTGTGGGGGGGAAAGTTGGTGAAAAGGTGAGGAGGGGGGATGGATTCATCCCTGGTTTTGCGTTGGCTGTTGGGGGGAAGACGGAAGAGTTGACCGGGTCAACTCTGGGTGGGGGATTATTAAAAAGGTGTGGGCTCGGGTTTTATTTGAGGTGGACTGGGCCTAAGGGGTTGGTGATGGGCTTGGTTTGGTTTTTGGTTTAAATAAGAAAAGGGTCCGGATGGTTAAGCTAAGTGCACAAGGACCATTCTTGTAATTTTAGGAAAGATGAGGGACTGAAATGGTAACTTTCCAAAAGTGCTCAAAAGGGGTAGTATTGCCAATATCCATAACTTCAAGAACCATTTTAGTATTTTTCCAATTTTCAAAATTCCAAAACTTCCCAGGGACCACTTTTGCCATTTTTGGATTTTCAGGGACTAAATATGTAATTTTGGAAAACTTGCAACCCAAATGTGATATTTTGTGAAATTGACTTTCAAAACCTTGGGTTGACTTTTTCTTTCAAAATAAATGCTTAGGGACTAAATATGACAAGTTTTGAAACTTGGGGGACTGAAATGCCAATACTGCAAACTTTGTACGTTTTTTCTTTGTTTTTGCACATTTTGCTTTTAAAACACATAAAACACAATCCCTGGGATAATTTAAGTATTTTGATATCTTTTTGATTGTTTTTGTGCGTTTTGGCAGTTTAAATATATTAAAAACGATGAGTGTTTGAGCACTCATCAATCCCCCACACTGAACTATTGCTAGTCCCTAGCAATCTTTTAGAGAACTTGATGGATTTTAAACTCTTTACCAAAAGCCATCACTTCTGGAGTAGCCAGGTGTAAGAACTGTGGCACACCTGATAACCGTGTGATTTTGAGCAAACCACCAGCTTTCAACGGATTTGTTAAGTCTTTACCAAGAGCCGTTTGCTCCTGGACTAGCCAGCATCTTGATGGACCTAGTCAACATCTTGGTGAGCTGATTACCAATTATGGATTTTCCACAGCCTTTACCACAAGCCATAATCTTGTGGGCTAGCCAACTCATTTGTTTTCGGGGAGTTGATGAACCATACAATTTTGGGCAAATTGCCAGCCGTCAAGGGATTTGATTTATCTTTACTAAGAGCCGTTTGCTCCTGGATTAGCCAATCCCTTTTGTCGTTTAGACAAGGCGGACAGATTACCACAAAAATTTTGAAATAAAGTGAAAAATTTTTGAAAATTTTGGCCAAAAACGGGGGTACTTGAAAGGATTTGCTTAAAATTCGATAGAATTCCCCCCCCCCCCCCCCCCCCACACACTTAGAAATGAATATTGTCCTCAATATTCAAAGTCCCGGCTATTATGCCGAAGCTATGAACGTAAAAAGCCAAGATTCGAATCTAACTGCGGAAATACGAATTTTCACTTTATTTATATATATATACAACTTTTTTTTTTTTTTTTTAATTTTTTTTAGAACTTATATACATATATACATTTTTTCAAACAGCGGGGGGGTTGGCCATTCCCCCACACTTAGTGGTAGAAAATAGAAAGAATCAGAGATACGGGTGAATACCCGTATTGTTGCTAATTTTTGGTCATCGAGTCGCTAGCTTGACTCTATCCCCGAATTCAATTGTCCTTGGGGAAAGTTTGGAGATCCGGGACGACCATGGATGGTACGTCCTCTCCAAAGTAGTGTTTCGACCGATGTTCATTCACTTTGAAATTTGGACCGTCATTTTGAGATAATTCGACGGTACCATAAGGATAAACTTTTGCGATAGTGAATGGACCAGTCCATCGGGTTTTGAGCTTTCCCGAGAAGATCTTGAGTCTAGAGTTGAAAAGAAGGACTCGATCACCAACGTTGAAAACGCGGTTTTTGATTTTTGAGTCATGAATCTTCTGTGTCTTTTCTTTATAGATCAAAGAGTTCTCGTAAGCTTGATCACGAAGTTCGTTTAATTCATTTAGTTGAACTTTTCTATGATCACCCGCCATTTTGAGGTCGAAATTGGCATGCTTGAGAGCCCAATAAGCTTTGTGTTCAAGCTCGATCGGAAGATGGCACGCTTTCCCGTACACAAGTTTATAAGGCGTACACCCAGGCTTTGTGTTCAAGCTCGATCGGAAGATGGCACGCTTTCCCGTACACAAGTTTATAAGGCGTACACCCAATGGGTGTTTTGTAAGCCGTACGGAAAGCCCAAAGTGCATCATCTAATTTGTCCGACCACGATGCACAATTTTCACCTACAGTTCTTTCCAAGATTCTCTTGATGCCCCGATTTGAAACTTCAATTTGACCACTCGTTTGAGGGTGGTACGCAGTGGAAAGACGGTGAGTTACACCGTACTTTTGCATGACTTTGTCGAATTTGTCATTGCAGAAGTGCGTACCACGATCACTAATAATAGCGCGTGGTGTACCGAATCGGGCAAAAAGAGCTTTTAAAAATTTCACAACTACTCGGGCATCATTTGTGGGTAAAGCTTTTGCTTCAACCCATTTTGACAAGTAGTCAACTGCCACGAATATGTATTTGTTGCCGTGAGAGGATGGAAATGGCCCCATAAAGTCGATGCCCCAGATATCAAAAATTTCACAAACTTGAATTGCATTCTGAGGCATTTCATTTCTTTGTGAAATATTCCCGTGACGCTGACAAGCGTCACAGGACTTGACCAATTCTTGGGCATCCTTGTAGATTGAGGGCCAATAAAAGCCGGAATCAAACACCTTTTTGGCGGTGTAGTTGGGATTGTGGTGGCCCCCCGTGGGACCAGCATGGCAAGCCTTTAAGATTTCAGCGGCTTCCTGACCATACACACACCGCCGGATGACTTGATCCGCGCATATCTTGAACAAGTAGGGGTCGTCCCAAAAGTAATGTTTTACGTCTTTGAAAAATTTATTTTTTTGCTGGGACGACATCCCTTTCACAATGAAGTTACCCGCAAGATAGTTTGCAAAGTCGGCAAACCATGGGGTAATCGAGTCTCCACGAAATGAAACCGCGTTGAGGGTTTCGAGAGGAAATGTTTCATTTATTTCCTTTTTCTCGAAAGCATCTTGGTGGGGATTTTCAAGACGGGAGAGATGATCAGCAGCTAGGTTCTCAGCTCCTTTTTTATCACGAATAATGATATCAAATTCCTGAAGGAGGAGAACCCATCGGAGGAGTCTCGGCTTTGCATCTTGTTTTGCAAATAGATACTTCAAAGCCGAATGATCCGTATACACTATGCATTTAGTCAGAATCAAGTATGGCCGGAAATTTTCAAAAGCATACACCACAGCTAATAATTCTTTTTCAGTGGTGGTGTAATGACTTTGTGCCTCGGTCATAGTCTTGCTGGCATAATGTATAGGCTGAAAATGTTTTGTTTTGCGTTGCCCCAAGACTGCCCCTATAGCATAATCACTAGCATCACACATGAGCTCGAAGGGCAAGTCCCAACCGGGGGCAACAAGAATCGGTGCCTCGTTAAGCCTTTTCTTCAATGTTTCAAAGGCTTCGATGCACTCAGGGGAGAAGATGAAAGGAGCATCCTTCTCGAGGAGATGGGTCATAGGCCGGGCGATTTTAGAAAAATCTTGAATAAACCTACGATAGAAACCGGCGTGACCCAAAAAGCTCCTAACACCTTTCACGGTCGTGGGATGATGTAATTTTGCAATGACGTCCACTTTGGCACGGTCAACCTCAATCCCGTTTTTTGAAATTTTATGGCCGAGGACAACGCCCTCTTTGACCATAAAGTGACTCTTCTCCCAATTTAGACATAACTTTGTGTCTTCACAACGTTTTAGCATGCTGTCTAAATGGGAGAGACATGATTTAAACGAATCCCCAATGACCGAGAAATCGTCCATAAAGACCTCCATACTTTTCCCGATCATGTCGGAAAAAATGGCCATCATACATCTTTGAAACGTGCCCGGAGCATTACATAAGCCAAATGGCATACGTTTATATGCGAAGGTTCCATAGGGGCACGTAAAAGTGGTCTTTTCTTGGTCTTGCGGGTCAATGGGAATCTGAAAGTAACCCGAGAAACCATCGAGGAAGCAATAGTACTCATTCCCCGCTAATCTCTCGAGCATCTGATCCATAAAGGGCAGAGGAAAATGATCCTTACGGGTGGCGTCATTCAATTTACGATAATCAATGCAGACGCGCCAACCCGTAACCAAACGAGTTGGAATCAACTCATTCTTCTCATTTGTGACAACAGTAATGCCTCCCTTTTTTGGAACACAATGGATTGGGCTGACCCAAGGACTGTCCGAGATGGGGTAAATCAATCCGGCATCAAGAAGTTTTAAAACCTCTTGTTTGATAACCTCGTGAATTTTTGGATTCACCCTTCTTTGTTGTTGGACTGCAGGTTTGAAGTCGTCCTCCATTAAAATCTTATGAGTACAAAACTCAGGGTCAATGCCCTTGATATCTGAGAGACGCCAAGCAATTGCTTGTTTATGAGACTTCAAAACCTTGATAAGAGCAGCCTTTTCCTCATCACTTAAGTCTTTGGCAATTATGACGGGTAATTTATCATCACCCTCCAGAAATGCATATTCAAGATGAGGCGGCAAGTCCTTAAGTTCAACCTCGAGGAAGTCATCAGTTTTCTCAACATTTTTGACCTCCTCTTTATGAAGTTGTTGTGGTATAATAGGAAGAGGAGAGGGATCTTCGTTTAATAATTTTTCAAGCATGAGAATATCCCTCTCGAGGTCGATCTCTTGGTTATCGACTCCATCGGGAATCGAGTCACTTTTGAGAAACGCCTCCATTTCTTCTAAGATGAAGTCACTTCCCTCAAACGGAGTGAGGGAAGGAGAAGAATTGGCTATGATGGGATGAGAAGATTGAGTGAGATTTTCACTCGAAGAATCATCAATGAAACCTAAAATCTCTTGAGCATACTCCTCAGCAGCAACATCGATGACATCTATTTTGTTCACCGATTCACAATCATAATTGGAGGAGTATCTCGATGTTTGATTTAGGTTGAAGGTAATAGCTTCCGTCCCAACACGTAATGTGATCTCATGCTCAAATACATCGATAAGAGCGCGCCCAGTTCTAAGGAATCCCCGCCCAAGAATGAGAGGGACCCTAGAATCGGCATCAAAGTCAACAATCACAAAATCTGCCGGAAAATGGAACTTTCCCACTCTAACAAATACGTCCTCGGCAATGCCAATGGGACGAGAAATCGAACGATCGGCAAGCTCTAAAGTCATGCACGTGGGAGTGAGTTCGGGAAGAGAAAGTTTCTTCCATACAGAATATGGCATCAGGTTGATGCTAGCACCTAGATCGGCCAGGGCGAAGCAATCAACCATACCCGGGAAAGTACAAGGAATGAGAAATTTCCCGGGATCTCCAAGCTTTTCAGGAATCTTTTTCAAAAGAACCGCAGAGCAGTTCGGATTCAGAGGAGTTCTTGCCATCTCAAATAATTTTTCTTTATTACTTAACAGATTTTTGATTGTCGATGCAAACTTGGGCATCCGCGAAGCTGATATCGAAATGCAAATCTTGGAAGATTTGGAAAAATTTATCCATTTGGTGATTAGCTTTTTCGCGGAGCTTTTGTTCACTGAGACGTGATGGATAGGGAATAGAAGTTTTGGATTTAGGGTTGTCCACTGGAGTTTTTGGTGGTTCAAAGACAACTCCAGGCTTACATCTGGTTTCAGGATTAACCTGAGGTTGGACGTGTGCTGTACTTCGTGGGCTAGGAATTTGCACCTTGTCCTTTGTCACCTCAGGTTCACGATTCACTACCTTAGGAGGAGAGGAAGAAGAGGTAGTAGGAATCGCGGGTTCATCATATGAACCACCACTTCATGTTGTGATCGCCTTAGCATCGCCCTCGGGTTAGCGATCGTGTTGCTCGGTAAAGTTGTACCTGAGCCCGAGGGTCGATCATTTAAAGACTTCTTGATATCAGAAATCTGGCTGACCAGCAACTTGTTCAACTCTTCTTGGGACTTCATGAATTGCTTCAACAATTCATCGGATGAAGGCCCAGTTGGAACAATAGCTTGATTCGGATTAGGAATATTTGGAGCTCGATTGTTCGGGTTGGGGCCTTGATTGAAATTTCCTTGGTTTTGATGATGGAAATTCCCTTGATTCTGGTGATTGTTTCCATGAAAGTTCCCGGGGTTGAAATTACCCTGACCTTGGTTCCGGTTAAAGTTTCCTTGATGTTGGAAACCTTGATTTTGAAAACCTTGGTTTTGATTTTGGAAACCGTGACCCTGATTGAAGTTACTTTGGTTTTGATAACCTTGGTTCACTCTATTTTGGTTTTGGCCACGGTTTTGGACATTTTGGTTTTGATGAAAACCGGGAGGTCCAGGATAATGGTGAGGATGATAGTTCGGGTCCATAGGAGGGCGGTATTGATTGCCTCCTTGATTTTGGGACCCGACAACAGCATTAGCTTCATATGGATTACCATCAGTAGCTGTGCAATTGTAGTAGGCATGCGGCCCACCACAAGTCACACAGACTTCCACTTTTTTAACCTCAGCAGGGGGAGGATGTTGTGGAAATGAGACTTTCTTTGTTTGGGCGAGAACCAAAGCTTGGATCGCTTCAGTGAGCTTGTCAAGCTTAGCATCCGTGCTAGATTGACCCAAAGCCGAATGATCCGTATACACTATGCATTTAGTCAGAATCAAGTATGGCCGGAAATTTTCAAAAGCATACACCACAGCTAATAATTCTTTTTCAGTGGTGGTGTAATGACTTTGTGCCTCGGTCATAGTCTTGCTGGCATAATGTATAGGCTGAAAATGTTTTGTTTTGCGTTGCCCCAAGACTGCCCCTATAGCATAATCACTAGCATCACACATGAGCTCGAAGGGCAAGTCCCAACCGGGGGCAACAAGAATCGGTGCCTCGTTAAGCCTTTTCTTCAATGTTTCAAAGGCTTCGATGCACTCAGGGGAGAAGATGAAAGGAGCATCCTTCTCGAGGAGATGGGTCATAGGCCGGGCGATTTTAGAAAAATCTTGAATAAACCTACGATAGAAACCGGCGTGACCCAAAAAGCTCCTAACACCTTTCACGGTCGTGGGATGATGTAATTTTGCAATGACGTCCACTTTGGCACGGTCAACCTCAATCCCGTTTTTTGAAATTTTATGGCCGAGGACAACGCCCTCTTTGACCATAAAGTGACTCTTCTCCCAATTTAGACATAACTTTGTGTCTTCACAACGTTTTAGCATGCTGTCTAAATGGGAGAGACATGATTTAAACGAATCCCCAATGACCGAGAAATCGTCCATAAAGACCTCCATACTTTTCCCGATCATGTCGGAAAAAATGGCCATCATACATCTTTGAAACGTGCCCGGAGCATTACATAAGCCAAATGGCATACGTTTATATGCGAAGGTTCCATAGGGGCACGTAAAAGTGGTCTTTTCTTGGTCTTGCGGGTCAATGGGAATCTGAAAGTAACCCGAGAAACCATCGAGGAAGCAATAGTACTCATTCCCCGCTAATCTCTCGAGCATCTGATCCATAAAGGGCAGAGGAAAATGATCCTTACGGGTGGCGTCATTCAATTTACGATAATCAATGCAGACGCGCCAACCCGTAACCAAACGAGTTGGAATAAACTCATTCTTCTCATTTGTGACAACAGTAATGCCTCCCTTTTTTGGAACACAATGGATTGGGCTGACCCAAGGACTGTCCGAGATGGGGTAAATCAATCCGGCATCAAGAAGTTTTAAAACCTCTTGTTTGATAACCTCGTGAATTTTTGGATTCACCCTTCTTTGTTGTTGGACTGCAGGTTTGAAGTCGTCCTCCATTAAAATCTTATGAGTACAAAACTCAGGGTCAATGCCCTTGATATCTGAGAGACGCCAAGCAATTGCTTGTTTATGAGACTTCAAAACCTTGATAAGAGCAGCCTTTTCCTCATCACTTAAGTCTTTGGCAATTATGACGGGTAATTTATCATCACCCTCCAGAAATGCATATTCAAGATGAGGCGGCAAGTCCTTAAGTTCAACCTCGGGGAAGTCATCAGTTTTCTCAACATTTTTGACCTCCTCTTTATGAAGTTGTTGTGGTAGAATAGGAAGAGGAGAGGGATCTTCGTTTAATAATTTTTCAAGCATGAGAATATCCCTCTCGAGGTCGATCTCTTGGTTATCGACTCCATCGGGAATCGAGTCACTTTTGAGAAACGCCTCCATTTCTTCTAAGATGAAGTCACTTCCCTCAAACGGAGTGAGGGAAGGAGAAGAATTGGCTATGATGGGATGAGAAGATTGAGTGAGATTTTCACTCGAAGAATCATCAATGAAACCTAAAATCTCTTGAGCATACTCCTCAGCAGCAACATCGATGACATCTATTTTGTTCACCGATTCACAATCATAATTGGAGGAGTATCTCGATGTTTGATTTAGGTTGAAGGTAATAGCTTCCGTCCCAACACGTAATGTGATCTCATGCTCAAATACATCGATAAGAGCGCGCCCAGTTCTAAGGAATCCCCGCCCAAGAATGAGAGGGACCCTAGAATCGGCATCAAAGTCAACAATCACAAAATCTGCCGGAAAATGGAACTTTCCCACTCTAACAAATACGTCCTCGGCAATGCCAATGGGACGAGAAATCGAACGATCGGCAAGCTCTAAAGTCATGCACGTGGGAGTGAGTTCGGGAAGAGAAAGTTTCTTCCACACAGAATATGGCATCAGGTTGATGCTAGCACCTAGATCGGCCAGGGCGAAGCAATCAACCATACCCGGGAAAGTACAAGGAATGAGAAATTTCCTGGGATCTCCAAGCTTTTCAGGAATCTTTTTCAAAAGAACCGCAGAGCAGTTCGGATTCAGAGGAGTTCTTGCCATCTCAAATAATTTTTCTTTATTACTTAACAGATTTTTGATTGTCGATGCAAACTTGGGCATCCGCGAAGCTGATATCGAAATGCAAATCTTGGAAGATTTGGAAAAATTTATCCATTTGGTGATTAGCTTTTTCGCGGAGCTTTTGTTCACTGAGACGTGATGGATAGGGAATAGAAGTTTTGGATTTAGGGTTGTCCACTGGAGTTTTTGGTGGTTCAAAGACAACTTCAGGCTTACATCTGGTTTCAGGATTAACCTGAGGTTGGACGTGTGCTGTACTT
The DNA here is from genome assembly GCA_030686995.1 of Artemisia argyi. Lineage (NCBI taxonomy): Eukaryota > Viridiplantae > Streptophyta > Magnoliopsida > Asterales > Asteraceae > Artemisia > Artemisia argyi. The sequence goes on along the minus strand of CM060677.1, from coordinate 22,359,192 downwards.
CGTGGGCTAGGAATTTGCACCTTGTCCTTTGTCACCTCAGGTTCACGATTCACTACCTTAGGAGGAGAGGAAGAAGAGGTAGTAGGAATCGCGGGTTCATCATATGAAGCACCACTTCCTGTTGTGATCGCCTTAGCATCGCCCTCGGGTTAGCGATCGTGTTGCTCGGTAAAGTTGTACCTGAGCCCGAGGGTCGATCATTTAAAGACTTCTTGATATCAGAAATCTGGCTGACCAGCAACTTGTTCAACTCTTCTTGGGACTTCATGAATTGCTTCAACAATTCATCGGATGAAGGCCCAGTTGGAACAATAGCTTGATTCGGATTAGGAATATTTGGAGCTCGATTGTTCGGGTTGGGGCCTTGATTGAAATTTCCTTGGTTTTGATGATGGAAATTCCCTTGATTCTGGTGATTGTTTCCATGAAAGTTCCCGGGGTTGAAATTACCCTGACCTTGGTTCCGGTTAAAGTTTCCTTGATGTTGGAAACCTTGATTTTGAAAACCTTGGTTTTGATTTTGGAAACCGTGACCCTGATTGAAGTTACTTTGGTTTTGATAACCTTGGTTCACTCTATTTTGGTTTTGGCCACGGTTTTGGACATTTTGGTTTTGATGAAAACCGGGAGGTCCAGGATAATGGTGAGGATGATAGTTCGGGTCCATAGGAGGGCGGTATTGATTGCCTCCTTGATTTTGGGACCCGACAACAGCATTAGCTTCATATGGATTACCATCAGTAGCTGTGCAATTGTAGTAGGCATGCGGCCCACCACAAGTCACACAGACTTCCACTTTTTTAACCTCAGCAGGGGGAGGATGTTGTGGAAATGAGACTTTCTTTGTTTGGGCGAGAACCAAAGCTTGGATCGCTTCAGTGAGCTTGTCAAGCTTAGCATCCGTGCTAGATTGACCCACAGAAGATGAAGTAGAAGGTCCCGCATTGATTTGAGAAACAATCGGTTTGCTTCGTGTAGAGCGGACCTTGGACTTGTTTTCTATGATTTGCAAAGCTTCTTTTGTGGTTCTACTCAAAAAATTTCCTCCCGCGGAGGCATTGAGAGAATCCTGATCAGCTTGGCTCACGCCATTGTAAAAAGTATCGAGTTGCATCAACTCAGAGAAACCATGATGTGGACACTTGCGAAGTAATTCCTTGAAACGATCCCACGCTTCACCAAAAGATTCATCGTATTTTTGAGTGAACTTGGTGATTTCGTTCTTAAGACTTGTGGTCTTGGAAGGTGGGAAGAATTCATTCACAAATTTTTTGACAAGATCTTCCCAAGTCTCAATAGATCGTGGAGGTTGCTTTTCAAGCCAAATCTGGGCTTGTCCCTCCAGGGAGAATGGGAAGAGAAGGAGTTTGATTGCTTCACACGGGACATTTTTGTACTTGATGGTTGATGTGATTTTATTGAACCATCGAATATGAGCATGAGGATCGTCCCGCTCAAAACCGTAGAATTGGCTTGAGGTTACAAGATTGAGTAACCCGGTTTTGAGCTCAAAATTATCAGCCACAATGGCTGGGACAACAATGGCATCTCCGTAACCCTCGATGGGTGCTTGGAGAAGTTCACACATGGGATGGTCTTCCGCCATGGTGACAGTGGGTGTGGCAACAGTACGGATCTCAGATCCGACTGTTGGTGCTGAACGTCGGCGAGGTCTTCTAGGTTTTCGTACAAGCTCACGTAATGGGCTAGTAGACCTAGAAGAACGAGTGCGCATGCACTAGGAACAAAAATCAATCAAAACAAAGTCGAGACAAAACCACAGTGAACTTAAACCAATAATCACAAGTGAGTGGCTTCTTTAGAAAAGGTACACCACTCACAAGGATACAAAGGCAAGTTTTAATCTTTTTGATTTGGGAACTTATTTGTTCACACCTCCAGTTGGAAGGTGTTCTGTCTTGGTTTGCGACAGTTAGTTTTTATGTAGAATTATTATTCACAAGAAAAGACGAATGTTTTTGTGTTTTGTGTATGGGTTTAAAAACTTTTGGAAAATATTTTTGGTATCGTTTCGTTTATCAAAATCGTTTTTCTTTAAGAATCACCTTAAAAGAAAACCGAATCAGAAAACGTTACGATTTGTTCTGTTGTTTTTAATTTTTTTGGTGTTTTAACACTTTAGGAAAAGTGTTAATGAATTTTTTTGTATTTTGATTATGAAAATATACACAAGTGGTGGTATTTGTACAGTGAAAGAGGTGAGATAATACTAATCTCAAATAACGCTAAAGAAACGCGCACACTTCCCCGGCAGTGGCGCCAAAATTTGATTGATGCTAAACCACCAAAGTTATATTGACCAAATAATGGTCAACAAAGTCAAATAGCCTAGGTCAATGCTCCGGGTAATATAAGGTATCACCAGGTCGTTAAGTCCCGTTGAAGTGTGAATTGTAACTTTAGCGTATTCGTGATCGGGTAATTATTCACAGAAAAGGGTTATGATCAAAATTATTTGGAAATTATTAACAAGTATAGCTTAGGAAAGCTATGTGATTGATTACGGGAATTTGGATTATGAGAATTTGAGCTTAAACCTAAAAATGTACGTTTTAATTAAAAAACGTACACAGATGAACAGTACAAAAAGTACAACTGAAGGACTGGAAGGGGTAAAAGTGTAAATTTGATATTTTTACAATCCTAATAATTAAAGAAAATTTTAAGAAAAACAAAAATTATTTTTACACTATTTAATTATTTAATATTAATTAATTACTAATTATCTATTTAATACTAATTAAATTGATTAGAATTATTAAAAATACTAAAAAGGCTTTAGAAAATTAAGAAAAATTTTATAAACTTAATTAACCATCATGGGAATCCTAAAAATTATAAAAAGTTAATTCTAAGTATTTTTAAGCTAATTAAATAATTATTAAGCTAATTACTTATTAATTTCTAATTAAAATAATTATATTATAAAAAAAATAGAAAATGAACAGTAAAAATTCTAGAAAAATTTATAAAAATGTTTTAACTAAAATAAAAGCTAGAAAAATTATAAAAACTAGGTTATACTATATAAAGACTAATTATGCTATTTAATTGATTAATATTAATTAAAACTAAATTAAACTAAAAATAATTAGAAATACCACTAAAAGACAAAATAAAAATCTGGAAAAATTTGTAAAATTATTTTAACCTAAAATATAATTTCTAAAAATATAAAAGTGATATATTACTTAGGAATAAATTAAAAAAGAAAATTAAATTGATAAATCCTATTAAATAGAAGCTATCACTATTTTTAAAGTTGGTTTTTTGGGATTTTTTCTTTTTCTAAACTAATTATAAGCTAAAAATAAGTACTTTTAATAAAAACACTTTCACTACACCCCTGGAAATAAGTAGTTGAAGTGCTTTTTAACCTCACAGTTGACTTTTGTTGACTGTGAAGGATTTTTAAGCTCAAATGGAAGATGTGGGGTCCACAATGGTATTTATTGGTTTCTCTGAGTTAGTTACACTATAATAAGCAAGAATAAGCCAAATTTGTGGCTTCAATAAGCCAAGAAAACACAAATAAGCTGTTGCTCACTTGTTTCTGAGTCAGATATGGGACAAGTTTTAAGCACAAAGATAAGTGGGGTCCACTGGTCTGAAGGTCAAACTAAAGGTCAACCCTTGATCCTGGGTAGGAGGGGGGTTGAATGGTGCAAATTAGGGACTGTGGGACCCACTGGGTCAGTCACAAAATGCCACCAAAGTTGGGGTGATGGAGCTGGTATGCTGATGCAGGGCAAGTCCTTGCCCTGCAGTCCAATTCAAGGGGCAAATTGGGTGCTTTGAAAAAATTGCAAAAATGTAATCTTTGTAGAATCTTAAAGTTCAACTGGTAGATAATAACCCTACAAAGTTTCAAATGCTCAATCTTAATACAAAAATCAGGAAAAATCACCCAAGAACCAAACACCCTTGTAACAGATAGTCCAAATCAAATCTCAAGCTACAACTATCTAAACCATAATCTAATGATTAATGTTACACTAATGATCAGTAAACATGTAATGAAGATGCAAAAGAACAATAAATAACACTCTTATACTACAAAGAACTAGAATCAAAATGTTAGACTTACATAAGCTATCCAAGCTTAGCAACCAGTGAACAAGATCCAATTATACTTCCTAATGGCTCCCACAAGCCCCTAACCCAAGGCCATCCAGTATGCACCTTGCTCCTTGCTTCCTTAAACCTTGCAACCTTCTTTTTTATTTTATTTTTATTTTTATTTATTTTTGACTAATTTCCTTAACTTGAGTAAAAACCATTCCACAATCTTGAAAACATACTTAAGATAGATTCATGAAGGATTATATGAGTAGGTAAACAAGTTTTTATCACCAACAAGCTTTTAATTAAGAAATTGAAATTTCTTAAATAACTAGAAAATTGCAAACTGAGAATTAACTTGAAATTGATATTTCATTAACTTGAAAACAAATTACATAAGTAAAATTAGATATTACAATGATTTGAAACTAAAAAATTACACACTAAAGCTTCTATGAGCTTTTCTATATATATCGACCTCAAATTCATGCCTAAGGTCTTCCACATGGCTTCTTTTTGAAAACTGAGAGCCCCACATGCCTTGCCTTGACCCTCTGACCAAATCCCCATCGTCAATTTGATCTTCAAGCCATCCTAGCCCTTGATTGACTTTTCCCGCCCAAAATACTTATAGGGAAATACTGAGTGGTATTGGTGGGGGGTTGGTGATACATTTATGGTGGTGGGATTGTTTGGTGAGGTTATTAATTGTGGGGGGAAAGTTGGTGAAAAGGTGAGGAGGGGGGATGGATTCATCCCTGGTTTTGCGTTGGCTGTTGGGGGGAAGAAGGAAGAGTTGACCGGGTCAACTCTGGGTGGTGGATTATTAAAAAGGTGTGGGCTCCCATTTTATTTGAGGTGGACTGGGCCTAAGGGGTTGGTGATGGGCTTGGTTTGGTTTTTGGTTTAAATAAGAAAAGGGTCCGGATGGTTAAGCTAAGTGCACAAAGACCATTCTTGTAATTTTAGGAAAGATGAGGGACTGAAATGGTAACTTTCCAAAAGTGCTCAAAAGGGGTAGTATTGCCAATATCCATAACTTCAAGAACCATTTTAGTATTTTTCCAATTTTCAAAATTCCAAAACTTCCCAGGGACCACTTTTGCCATTTTTGGATTTTCAGGGACTAAATATGTAATTTTGGAAAACTTGCAACCCAAATGTGATATTTTGTGAAATTGACTTTCAAAACCTTGGGTTGACTTTTTCTTTCAAAATAAATGCTTAGGGACTAAATATGACAAGTTTTGAAACTTGGGGGACTGAAATGCCAATACTGCAAACTTTGTACGTTTTTTCTTTGTTTTTGCACATTTTGCTTTTAAAACACATAAAACACAATCCCTGGGATAATTTAAGTATTTTGATATCTTTTTGATTGTTTTTGTGCATTTTGGCAGTTTAAATATATTAAAAACGATGAGTGTTTGAGCACTCATCATTCCCACTGCTAGTCAAGAACTTACCACTGCAGAGGAAGAAGCTGCCAAAAGAAGATTAGTTAAAGGAAAGGCTATTGTAATTGCTTCAGATCAAGAGTCAAGAAAGATTTCTAAGTATGAACAAGCTCAGATTGATTTTGATGCAAGGTTAGCAGAGCAACAACAAGCTGAAGAGTATGAAAGAAAGAAAAAGCTTAAAGAAGATGAAGTTGCTAGCTTTATGGAAGCAACTAGGTTGGATAAACTTGAAGCTGTAATGGCAGAACCTATTTCAAGTGTCTCACCAACTGTCATGCATGAGAAACCTCCATTGTTTACCTATGTGCCTACAGAAGAAGAGATTGATTATTTGATTAACAATGATCAAATAATTAGGAAGAAGGCTATTGAATTGATTGCAAATACAACCTTGGATGAAGAACAAAGGTCTGCTCAACTTAAAGATTTCATTCAAATGAAGAATCAGCAGGCTCTTGACCAAATCATTGGGGATGTTAGAAAAGGTCAAAAGAAGCCAACGAAACTTACAAAGGCACAAATTATTGCTGAGATGAAGACTTTTTGTTGTCATGTTGGTAATATGAAGATGGGTCAATTCAAAGGAATGTCACATGATCAGATTGAAGGTATTTACTACAGAATCAAAAGACAAGATAGTAAATTCATTCCAATGGATCAAGAACCATTATCTAAGAAGACAAAAAGGACTGGAGTGAGTCTTGAATCAAAAGAAGCAAAGAAGTTGAAGACTCAGAAATCATTTCAAGAAGAAGAAGGTCCTAGCAAGTTGACTGAAGAGCAAGTTACAAACATGTTGTTCATAGAAACTGATGTACTTAACATTGAACCTCTACAAGCAAAATATCCAGTAGTTGGTTGGGAAATCTTTTCTGATAGTTTTGGTGTTGCTTGGAAGATCATCAACATTTGCAGAGATTTTGAAGATATTGTTAGATGTTGTGATAGAGAAGATTTGGATACTTTGTGGAGAATTGTTCAAGATCAGTTTCAGAAGGATGAACTTGTTGATGTCAAAGCTAAGGAGTTATGGGTTCACTTCAGAAGATTATATGAACCTGATCCAAGTGATAGGTACTGGAGATTTGAAGCTCATGGTACAAGAACTTTGTGGAAATTCATGATTTAAGTTCTGTGCATCATGTTTCTACTCAAGTTGGAGTTGATGTTTTTATGTTGGTTGAGAAAGAATATCCATTGAGAGCTGGAGTATTAACAGTGATGTTGTCAGAAAAGCTTAGATGTTGGGAAAGAACTGAAGTCATAGATGATTTACTACAAAGGATTTATGATCAAAGTGTGATAGCTGATAGAGAGTTAAGAAGAAGAAGATAAGTGTTTGGAAGAATTCTCATATCCTCATGTTTATTGATTACTTGAAGAAACTTATTGATTTATGTATTAATCATAAGTTAGAGGAGGATTGTTGGGAATTATACTAACAGTTACCACGGCTGAGAGAAGAAGTTACAACTGCAGAAGATTGTACTTGCAGTGGAAACTCATTACCACTGCAAGAACAATATATTACCACTGCTTATTAGATAATTGTTAGGAAACGCGTCTAGATAAATATAGAATAGATCTTTTGTATATCTTATTCTATTAGCTTTATACTTATATTGTAGAAGAGGACTCCTTGTGCTATAAAAGGAGATCCTAGGTTATAAGTTGATATATACGTTTTCCTAGAGCTTCAAGGTGTAACCCTAGTGATATCAAGATCACTCGTATTATTATCATTAATAATATTGAAGCTAATAGTTTGTTTACATACATTGTTTATATACAACTGTCTTACTCACAATCAAACTTCTAAGTGTTACTAAGTAGATTTCGCATACTTAGTGATATAATTCAAAGTATCAATCTAACACAAGTTCAAGGTGTTTAGATCCATCAAGGGTCAAGTCTGTCCGAAATGCCTTTGAATCTCATGTAAGATCTTTCCAATTTACATTAAAAATTTAACAAGTATAGTTATGAGTTCAAATTCCATCGTTACAGGAGCATCGTCTCTACAAAGGCATACTTGCGGATGCTTATATATATCATTCAAATTTATTCTAACAGAAAGGGTACGAAACAACTAAAATGTTGTTGTTGTTATAGGTACTACTGCAAACTCAGGAAACTTTTCTATTCCACGGTAAACCGACAGCAGCGACAGTTATTCGGGTGTAAGAGATTAGTGTATCTGTGAGTCTTTGCGTTATTTCATATTTGCATAACAATATATTTAATACTTTAGCGTGTACTAATTTTTACTTAACTGCTGTTATTGTAGATAATGACCAGCACCCAGTGGCACCACTTACCGGCCGGACGTTTAACAGTGATGTTGTACAGGATAAGGTGAATTATACTGTTTACGTTTATTAATCAAATATTTGTGTGGCCCTGTTTTTAGGAGATGCTTTAAAAAGTATGGAAACTATTTCTGTTAAGGATCATCCACAATTAAAATATCACTTTTCATTTGATTATATATCCCGAAGTGTAGCAAGAGTCAGGCATTACAGTATGTTAAGCACTTTACAAGGTTTCCACTGATTTGTTGGATGTCCTGTAGTTATAACAACCTTGGATTTTTATACATTTATTGACCGCCGTATGCAATTTTCCTGTCTAACTTATGTCTTTCGCTTTTTTAATACATGTGTAGGGCCACGTTCAGAGTATACATATCATACATATCTGTGACCTTTGCTATGCCAATAGCCAAAGAATCCTGATGCGATTGTCGTTGGAACTGTCTCTTGCACACATGTAGCGTGCAGGTGATGTGAGTCCACGGGTATCACCTTAGCATAGGTATGTAAAAGTATATACATATAACTTAAAACGCTTAGGAGACGGTAACGGCAACATAAGCTGATTCTACAGACTCTGTGGAATTGCAACCATACGTATAAACCGTTTTATTTCTCATAAGTTAGCCAGATTTAGCCTCTTTACTCTTTACTGATCATGGTTACATTACTATTACATTAATATACATGTAACACAAAAACCAGCCCTCTTTCACTTAAAAAGAAATACTGTGCAGTGATCAACGACTAGAAACAACGGCCTGCTACAACGCGGCAGGCCGCCTGCAGCCCCTTATGGTGCAGATTGTTCATGGTACGCTGCAAAACTTATCAGCTACGTAAGTTTTATTAGCCAACATTTTTATTTTTGTCGCTAACTTTGATTTACCACACCACAAACTACACGCGCGCTGCATCATAGATAAACTTGAATACATATGAAATGAAAATACTGATTTTGATTTTGAAAATACATACGAACTTCGCCCTGGTCTAGACAAGGTGAAAACAATGTATGGTTTGGCTATTAAAACGCTAGATCATCTAGCAAATGAACTTGCTGGAAATTCACATACTATGGAATTATAGGAGTTTGGTGTTGCATTATTATCTATATTGCAATGCGTTGGTATGTAATTGTTACAATTACAGTTAACATTCTTTTTGTTGCTTAACTATGAAATTGAATATATAAGTTTTAAGAATTTAGTAATGATTGCAAAGGTAAGCTTTTTCTTCATTTGACAGATGACTTTGTTAGAGTGGACTGGAAGCAGTTGCAGAACAGAAAGTCACCCGCCACGATCGAAGCTAATGTGGTGCCGACTAATAACAGAAACGGTAAGTGCAAGAAAACTGATGCTCTTAACGTAGCATCTAAGAAGAACAAGAAAAGATTCATGAATATGGCAAGTGACATTCATACCATCTGTTGAATAACTAAGCTTCTGTTTTGTATTGGTAGTCACAGCCATTCTTGGAAGGGGTAGTATTACCGTTGCACAGCTGAGAAGGCGAGACGAATGAGGTATTAGTTAAAGAAAGAGCTCCAGGAAGCGTTGGGTCAACGTTCATTATTTACTCCACTTCTACTGCCTCATATTATGTGAACGTCCTTCACAGCGAACGTGTAAACATCATGGTAGCATGGGGTTGTCGACAGCGGTTCCTACAGAGGGACCATCGACTTCGTCACAACCAGAATGCCAAACATCTAGGCCAGCATTTGTGTCTACAACTTTAAGTGCAGACGGTGTTGTACTAGGTATACTTCATAAGCTTACAGGTTCATGTCTGCTGATGGGTTTGACCAATGGTGAGCTTCGAAGTTTCTTATCTGACGATTATTTACTACGTACACTACATGTAAGTGGAAATTTAGAAACAGAGCCATACCTTTTTTCCACTGTATTATGTGGTTTTTAAAGTTAGTTAAATCATATTTTTTTCAATGTGCATAATAGTAGGAATCAGTGGTTAAAACGAGCAGCAGAATAAACTAATGCCAGCAGCAGATTCACACTAGCAGCAGAATCTACTATCAGCAGAATCCTACTAGCAGCAGAATCCACTATCAGCAGAAACAGATTCATGCACCTTCAGTTTTAATAAGGTATTTCAAACATTGATTTGCAGATAACTTAAGTACACGACTGTACCAAACGAATAGAACATAGGAAATTATTGGTTCATTGTTAGTCAAATATGTGATTTTGTGGTCACGCGTGTCGACTTTAGTACACTTCATGTTGAGTTAAAAAATGGTAAACGGATAATGTAATAGCAGCACCAAGACAGCCCCCGACGTTGTTGCAACAAGGAGTGAATTGTTTTATGGCTTATTTGGTCTTGGTCTTATGTTTCATAAGCTCACTGTTTGTGGGTTATTTTGAAACTTTACGGCTTATATAAGCTTATTAGGACATAGTAAACTTATATAAGGCGAAAGGTTTTAAAATAAGCCACAAAATATGACCTTATTAAAACATAAGCCCAAAACGAAATAAGCCATAAACTGGTCACGTTGACTTAGTGATTCACCTTACAAATGCTAACTTCTATTAGTGATTACAGTTTGTTGCATTTGTAGTTAAAACTTTACCACGTAACTTTTCAATTGGTGACGTTTTTTTTAATTGTTATTGCAGAAAGTGGTGGCTGATGACGTCGATGAAGTAAAGGAGGCGAAGAAGAAAGGTCGTGGGTCAAAACTAAGATCTGTCACCAACAGGGTCAATATACGGGTTCCAAGTATTGTTTGCTTATATGTGTTTTTCTGAAAAGTGAACTTAAGTGGATTCTTTTGTGTAGTTAACTTGCGGTTTATGTTGTGCAGCTTTTGTGGTAACTAAACGTGTTGGGCAACGGGTAAGAGTGGCAAGCAACGGCTCAGAAAATAGCGCCTTTGGCACGACAGAGGACACAAGAAAAGGACAAGCACACACCTTTATCAGCAAACCACAACGTATGTGCAGATGCCAAATGGTGTAGAATCACTATATACACAAACAGATATGGTTTATTGCAACCATTGTCATCTTTTTGGTACTACTACGGATATACAGAAATCTGACCCTCATTTATTGCACTTCAATCATATGTTGTCATGTTTCTCCTAAGCAAAAGGCATTGGTAAGATCTTTTTTTTTGCTGACTAAATATGCCGCTTCTCTTTTTAAAATAAATGTCTTTAGTAGATTTATTCAACTTGAAAAAACACCTGTGGCCTAATGGATAAGGCGCCTGACTTCTAATCAGGCGATTGTGGGTTCGAGTCCCATCGGGTGTGCTGATGTATTTCGCATCGTTATTTGTTTTGCCAAAACTTTTAGATTTACTCATTTTTTGCACGTTCAGTAGACCCATTGCAAAATGTATGTGCTGCTTCGCGTCGAAATGCGAAAGCTACAAAGTGTGATACCAGGTAAGCCATGTTGCAAATGAATGCCTCTTGAATTCAAGAAACTATTAATAAAATAAACAGACACGCCGGCAACGCAGAGTCCGCCGCCAACTTTGTTCTAATTAAAGCTGTATGAATAGCATTTAGTACCTAAATAAAAGTCAAAAAGGTCTATCGCTTAATTTATGCACCAGCCCGTGACAGATTATTGACTTATTGACACGTAGGTAGTCAAAGTTGATTTGGTTAACACCTGCTACCTCCGTTCCATAATTATAGTCCACTGTTGACTTTTAAAGTCTTTAGTCTTCAACTTTGACCTTAAATATTTTTATTTGTGTTATATATTAGTTGATGCAAAATATATGAATGGATTGAGTTTTAAATGTATTTTCCATTGTTATAATTTTTATCAAGTATTATATAACACAAATAAAAATATTTAAGGTCAAAGTTGCAATACGAAGACTTAAAAAGTCAACACTGAACTATAATTATGGGACGGAGGGAGTATCTTTTTATTGTAACAAACATGTATACATGGATACGAACAATTAATGGACCACATCCATTAATATATTTGTGTCGACACGGATTATATGGGCATGCATCTAGAACCTCAATACTTTTTAGCTAGCACAAATCACGTTGGTAAGAATAACTAACGACTTTTTTACCTTGAAATCTTAAAATTTTAAAGAAATCAATATGGAAGCTAGGTCCTGTCGTGATGGAGCGAGTGAGGTAAATCTTGTTTATGATCTAAGAGCATTACGTGTGGTTGAAGATAATTTCCTCTTCATTCGGGCTTCACGTGTGCCACATCACCCAACACCTCTTCACAACTAACCCCTCACTCAACAACTAACCTTAACTTTTTTATTAGGGCCCAACCACTTACACATTTATTTTTTTATTTATTACAATAAATAAATCACATTCATTTCATTAATTATACAAAATAATACAACAAACTAATTTTATTTTATCCAAATAAAAAGGTTACAATACGGAAAAAAAAAAAAAAAAAAAAAAAAAAAAAAAAAAAAAACGAAAATAAAAAAATACAACATGAGTATCTCGGCTCTTACCGGGTCAGTAACCAAGTTGGGCTCCAACATGAGCATCTGCATTTCCTGCATCTCCAACAACCTCTCTTGTGCCTCCAACGCCTTTTGTTCTCTCGCCTTCTTCACCTCATACATAGACATCTGAACGTCTTTCGCTTGCAAATACTTTTCGGATAAATGTCCCGAAAAAGTATTCGTTTGACTCCCACCGGAGCTCGCCGCACTGGACATTTCAGTCGACTTTTGTTTCTTTCCACCTCATTTATTGGTTCTTTCGGGACGAGCTTGTTTGTCCGGTCCGAATATATCCTCAAGACATGTAATGTCTAGAGGATCTTCAGCATCCCATTTCGGGTACTGTTTCAAGACATCCTAAACGTGATGACAAGTGAAATTCTTCGAACCAAAGCGTTGTTCGAAGTTCACCTCCGCATTCTTGATCTGATCATGCTCATTTTCACCACTGGGACGGCCAATATGCTTATAAATAGCGTGGAATTTTTGGCAGCTGCTATTAAGTCTTTACCATTTACCGGTGAACATATTTTTAGTGCGATGGTCACCGGTAGTCTGATCGTTGAACGATTCATAAATTTCATTCCAAATATAGTCAGTATCTTTGTCGTTCCCCATCTCTTGGTCTTGGAAAACTTCTATCCACGTTTCCGCAAGAAGCTTTTCTTCAGCCTTGCTCCATAATTTTCGAGCACGCGTTTGACCCATTTCTTCAACATCTTCGTCATCGTCAGCGTCTAACTTCACTACTCTTTTTGCTTTGGCTTTGGTTTTTTTCCTCTACCTTTGGCCGGTGATCGAGCCTTAGGTACTTTAAAACCTTGTTGAGATGGTTGTGATTCGATTGGTGGTTGTGATGGAGGAGTAGGAAACGTGGATATTTGATTCGGGTTAAAAAATTGTGGTGTCGGATTGAATTGGGTTTAATTTGCGAATCCTTGTTGAACCGCATATTGTTGGTTAAGGTAAATTTCATTCGGATTGAATGGTTGCGAACCGTATGGCGGTGAAGGGCTTAGATTTTGCGACGAGGGAGTAGAAGAGCTTGAGGATCCCTCGTATTGACGTTGGTTTGACGTTATGAGGTTTGGGAAATAGCCTCCTTCGTTCTGGTTTTGAGACATTTTTGTGTTTATTTGAAGAGGAGATATAGAAGTTTTTATTTTAGGTTGAGATGTAGTGAGGAGAAGTGTATATGTGTTTAGTATTTATAGAGTTTTAGTATTTATAAAAAAGAGAAGGAAAAAAAAGGTACTCGACCGTTTGAATTAAACGGTAACATTTGAAATATTCCAACTCCAACGTAAATATTTTATGCCTTTTGTCAGAGTTTCTGCTCGCCGTGGCCATGAGTAGCTCACCAACGGTGAACTCCTTCAGTATGGCGGCGAGGACGACGGGCGTGCCAGGTAGGAACGGCGGAGAACGAAGAGAACCACACCCGATGCTCTAATAAATCAAGATACACCCGATATACCCGAATAGGATAGGCATTCACGATTGTAGCTTTTTATAACAAGCACATAACCAAATAAGAATATCGTTTACACATCTGACACGATATAGTGTACCGATTATGTCGGTTTCAATTGCAACCAACAACCCAAGAACTAGAAGCGGAACCGATCGACTTCTCGAAGAATATTGACATACAACAACAGCAACAATAATGTAACAGAAAGATAGAAGCTTGCACAAGTAAGTAAACCCTAATCGAACTTTGATTAGTTATTGAAAGAATGCGTACATAACATGTCCCCCCTCACCTCCTTTTATAGAGATGAGGGGGAGGGTAAACCGACTTTGTATATCAGTTGTAAACAGGACACGGGGTTGGGCTTGGGACACAAGCCAACCAAACCGACTCTACTTAACTAAGATAAGTTTAAGCTTAACACTCTAATCCCTAGACTTATTTATAAGCTAATAAGAAGACTAAAAACATAACAATTTCCACCTTAGGCTTTGTAACACCCCCAATTCATTGATGCAGCGGAATTCAAACTGGGTATTACTAGACGGCACAATAGTCACAATAATAGAAAACGATCTCTAATTGAGTCGTTTTAAAAGATTTATCATTCAAATTATATAAATATCAGAGATTCCAAAATGAGGTCCCAGATGGTTCCATGTTTACAAATTACATTGAATGAGTTTTCGAATGATAATAAAATTTATAGCCCACTCGAATATCCGTGCTCCTCCGCGTCAGCCTCAATCATTATGGACCTGAAATACATGCTTAAAACAGTCGACACAAAGGTTGAGTGAAATTCATAGAGTTTAGTAAATGTTGAACACAATATGTTGATAGTATGAGTTAATTAGACTCACACCAATGGTTTTGAGAACAAAATAGATATTATTTCACTAAGCTCATGCAACCAAGCGTTAACGTAGATATAATAGTAACATAGAAGCCCTACCAAGATACTTTGCTGTCATACCTCTAGACATCAAATATAGTGCATTTGTTTGAACTTGTAGTTTGTAGTTGTTCAACACAAATGGGATTAGTCAATCCTAATAGATCTATTCACAATATTCGTGCTCACTATTTCTATTGGTTAATGGTTCATGATATAGGGACTTTGAACATGGCAATAGATACTTAGTGACAATAAAACATAGTCGGGTAAGCATACAGTGGGAAAACATTGTATTCGAGTAGAAAAATAGTAGCATGTATCCCCCTCATGGGTTTGTAAAATAGTTAAATAATAGAGAGTGGGGCTATGAACTCACCTTAAGTTTCGAATCGCGAGGGTCTCTAAGAGCAACCTATAATAGAACGTTGCGACTTAGGTTTGGAGTAATGTCAAAGAATACGAAGAATTTCCTATATATGTCTTGCATATTGTTCATGATGTAGTACTTAGTATATAGTGTAAGTCTTTGAATAAAAATGGTTTATGGAACATGTATAGTTTGAATATCTCTTACTACCGTTCGGGCCGACATAATTCAGAGGTCACGCAGTAAACGTTCGAGGAGCTAGGACACTTTAATTCGTAAATCCAGCAACTCGTCAATCCGTTTACCCAAATGAAACCCGTCACATGAAGCTCCCTAGTGTTGTAGTATTCGATAGAAAATATAAGTTTTTGATCTTGAAAAGTTACATGTCCGAATAATTGAATAAACTTAGGAAAGTTTATTTTAAATGAAGATTGTTATCTTTAATGAGTTTATTAAGCCTAGAATGGATATGATATTACTTGTGAAATCTCATGGTCTATCGATGGAGTAGATCCAAATTGTTTTGGTTTGTTAAGACTAAAACTTTAGTCAATGATTTCGGTTTAGAAAGCTTTAAGTTCTTAGCCGTGGCCTTGCCGTGGCTTTGGTCATGGCTACCATGGTCTTGAGACTCATCCTTGGCCTTAGCCATGGCTGTGGTTTCGGCTTTAAGGTCATTAGACCTCTTGGTTTTACTTAGCCATAACCAATACATGGTACTTTGGGTATCAAAAGGGGCTGTTAAGAATTTAAAGAAAAATATCACTCGTTATACGTTTTCAGGGTTTGAGCTTCTTTGTTCCTGAACGAAAATGTCGTTCCGGACAACTTTCGTGTTTTAACTTTTTGATGAAACGGAACAGAAGGACCTCTTTCAAAAAGGTCAGCTGCTTAACAGCTTGTTTTGGCAGTTTCGGCGTTTTGGTTTTGCTAACTTCTTTTGGCCGTATCTTTTGACTCGTGTACTTGTTTTAGGTGAATCCAATTGCTATGTTTTCCTTGTTAAGTCCTCTACCACAGTATGTGATTGTCCAATATAATGTTTATACTATTTTGCTTGAATTTCACAATATATGTCACTAGTTTTCTTGTTTACTTAACATAAGTTACCATATAGTTTCCATAACTTGTTTTAATACGTTTTATACATCATGAACATAACACAAACACCATATATAGAATGAATGAAATATAATAAGCATGAAAATGATATTGAGCAAGAAAGTGTATTAGGGTTTCTTACAACTTTAGGCTTTCTAAAGAAAGGAAGTTAAGAACAAGGATTAGGACTTTGATTGAACTAGGATCCTAGCTTATAACTTCTCTAATCTCTTAACACCAACTTGTGACTACTTGAGAAGGAACTTGAAGTCTCTACAAGACACTTCTTGTGTGGATGGAAGATCACCAAAGGATGGAAGAAACAAGGACTTTGGATCAATCAAAGCTTTACAAGAGCTTTGGAATTGATATGGAACTTGTATTCTTGAATAATACTTGAAGTAGAGAGAAAATCATGAATGTGTTTGTGTTTGTGATGGTATGAACGACCAAAGGGGATGAGGAGGGTTATATAGGGCCGTGAGAAGGTGCTAGGAAGGTGACTAACCAAGCTTGTTAGCTAAGCTTTGCAAGGTGTTGCAAGATTAGGCTAAACTTGGAGCCTAAGTTGCAAGGGTGTCATGATCTAGTAAAAGCAAGAGATGAAGAGTCTCCAAGACTCCTCCTAGAGTTGGTTAGGATGAGTAGGGGTGACTAGATGGTTTAAACTTGGTATTATCTAGTTTAAAGAGTCACTTTTAGTTCCGTTAATCACTAACCGTAAGTTGTTAGACCATGAAACGTGAAACCGGGTATCGTAAAAATATAAAACTTGTAGAAATGATTAAACTTGTCAATATACTCATATTTAACTTATAAAAATGAGTGACAAGTTTAATGGGTCGCGAAAATGCTGATAACGTTGGAAACGTAGGTTTAAAACGCGTTAAACGTAAAACGTACGAAAGTTGCGTAAAATGGAGAAAAGTAAAATGTAACTTTTCTAATATGATGATAATGAATTAAAATGGCCTATAATGTCTAGACTGAGCTCGGTCTAGTGTCGGTTGGTATTTAATGTCTTTTAGACGTAAAACCGTAAGCCTAAAAAATCGAGGAATGATTTTTGGTCAAAGGAGGAGGGAAAATATGTTGACTTTTCCAAAAATATGAAAGCTTCTAAACATCTTAGAAAATGCGGTGCAGGTATAGGCTAAGGTTACGGATAAGTAAAAGTGCTTAAAACGAAATTTTCTGTTTCTTACGGCCCATGGTCTATTTGGTAACATTTTACTTAATTATCAAAAGTTATCTAATTAATCATGAGAGTACTAAACATTTATCAGATGCGGGAAAAATTGACGCGGATGGTTTTCGTTATGCGTAGGGTTTTTAATCGACGTTAAAACCAAACGTGTAGTTTCTTAATAACTTTCACGGAAATGATCTGATGAGTGTCAAACTTTTATTTTATCATGGAAATGATTTATCACACGAGAATATGAAATACAAATTAAATTTTGGAAAATAAATAGTGAAAGTGAATAGTAAAAATGAATAGTAAAAATTCAGGATTGGATAGTAACCTGAAAATGCGAATTGTTACAGTCTCTACCCCTTAAGGGAACTTCGTCCCGAAGTTCAGTTTATGTCAGGGGTTGAAGCGACGTCGGTGAAAAGATAGGGTTTCTTGTGGCGAATGGTTTCTAAGGTAGCTATTGATGTACTTTGATTCGTTGTTTCAGAGTATGGCGTAGGATGAGACTTAATTTTATGTGGGAAAGGTAGAGTAAGAGTGATTAATTGTCGTACTCTATCGTATGAATACTTATGAATTGCCTATACTCACACAAAATTTGTTTTAAGATTATAGGTGAAAAGTTTGTTTCTAATAAAATGTGGAAAACTAGAAGGGGGGTTGAATAGTTTTACGTCCTTTTAAAATTATTTTCAAAATCGTTTGTAACTTGTAAAAACATTCGATTCGATCTTACGTGAATTCAAGTATCAACAAATACAAGCAAGGCTAATCTAATAATGAAAGTATTGAAATAGAATGAAGAAAAGATAGAGTTAGAAAGATCAAACCACAACACTCGAATTTATAGTGGTTCGGCTACAAGGACACCTTCCTTGTCCTACTCCACTCCCCGAGTACCACACTCGAGAGTTTTCTTCACTATGTCAACAAACTCCTTATGGCGGAGAAACCTTACACACCTTGGCTTACACCTATTAACGACACTAAGCTAAATGTGAGTTCTAATCGTAGCTAGAACCAATCTCACAACTTTTTCAAGACATCACTCCTTCTTCACACCTTCACAACTTCTTCAAGATAGCTTCACACCTTTTCTTCTTGTCTACTTCACACCTTCTTCTATGCACAACTAAGTCACAACAACTACACTACTTTACAACACACCTAGTATCTACAATCAATAAATTTACACAACACTTTACAAGTATCTAGCACTACTACCAGATGAAACTAGCTAATCACAACACTACTACAATTTAATGGATGTAGAGGAGTGTTCTTCTTTTTGCACTTGAGTGGATGAAGCTTTGGATCACTTAAAAACAAAGACTTATGAATTATATGATCAAAGGAGATAGAAATGGAGATTAGATCAGAAGGTTCTGAGTGCAAAAAGGTGAGGAAAATTTGTGAAATGAATCAGTATTTAAAGGGAGCAAAATACTGTTCTGGAGCGTGGCCGGTCCCCTTAATGATTAAGGGGGCCGCCTTATGAATTAAGGGGGCCGCCCCCTCCAAAACGTTGGAGTATTTTGTCCTCTTGTGGGGAAGGTTTTTCTGGATAATATTTTCCATTTATGGTTAGAAATTTGAAATCATATATTAATAATGATTTAAACATATTCTTCTAATTCCAAAAATAATTTTGTAAAAGATATAAAATGTTTAAGACATTTTATAAGAGATCTAGTGATTAGAAAAATTTTCTTTGATCATGTAATGCATAAGTTGCTTAGTTTATGCATACCTTAAGTGATATAAGTTGTAGAAGTAAATATTTGTTACTAAATACTTGTTTACGTCATAACCTTTAATTAATTTAGTTTACATTTTGTGATTATTAAAACATAGGGTTATTGAGAAATATTAATAACGTTTTTAAACATTATTTATATCAACAATCTCCCCCTTTTTGATGATTACAAAACTTAAACTCATTAACTCAAAAATTAGTTTTTAAACAACTATTTAAGTGAGTTTATATTTACTTCTCCGCCTTATTGTAGAATCAAAAAAGTTATGCCGACAAAGTTCAACCGTGAAATATTGACGGGATGAAAACTCCCCCTTGATGTATACTCCCCTTCGTTTGTGGGCACCAAGGAGACGAACTATGGAATGCTTGCAAGACAAAAATATTAGAAGCACAAGTATATACATGCAAATATATATAAGGTGACAAGAATATAAATAAGCATGATTAAAAAGAAGCATTCATATTAAAGCAAAAGTTGTGTCAAGACACAACAATATAAGTAGCATCAAGAAAGATTACAAAAAGGATAGCTACTACATAAACTAACAACTAGAATAATATTCCACCATGCAAAGAGTACATGGGCTTCATAGAGCATGCAAGCAAAAAGGTGGCAAAGACTTTATTTATTAAGCATATCATATGCTTAACTTGGAGAGCATGATGGTGATGGTGGAGAAATGGGTGAGTTTTGTGGTGGGGGAATAATGGGTGAGGATGGTGGAGTTGGTGGTGGTGGTGGGTTGGTAAGCAAATGTTCAATATATGAAAACATATATTGAATTTCATCTCTAAGACCAAAGATTATGGTTCGGTTGTGGATGCAACAAAGGCAAGTATCTGCATGAGCTTCAAGTAAGCTCCAAGGTACGGAATTGGCAAAGATTTGTGGTGTAATTGGTGGAGATGAGACACGAGCATCAAGTGGTGTTATTGGTGAGAGTGAGATGGTAAGTTGCGTGGAAAAAGGTTCTTGTGTAGGATGTGGTGATGATACTTGTGGTGGTGACAAGTGTGAGTTGATGTAGTCATTGATTGGTGAAGTTGAAGGTATGGAGGATGAGGAAGTTTCATGAGTGGAAGGTGTTTTGGATGGTGCATTAAGTGCACTTGGAGATGAGCATTTAGGTGGAGGTGATGGGGTTGTGTTGTCTTCATTTGTTGTTAGGTCACCATTTAGTAAACACAAGCATAATAATGATAGAAATGAGATGAGAAAAGAGATTGGGTGATTATATGAATAAGAGAAATGTAAGTGCAAGAGTTTCCTTAAGAAATCAAATAACCATCCAAGTTTACAAGTGACCTAAAGGTTCTATTTATAGGGAAGGAGCTAGGGCAACACTCCCTCTCCTTCCTTTCTTCAAATCGTGTGGGCTTAAAGCCCATGGACCTTTTGTCTAAAGTCTAGTAAACTTGTAATATTACATAAGTGTAAGTAAATAATGGTTAAGCAACCTAGCATTATTACAAATGACCGAGACTTGATAAAATAGTGAAAACTATGATGCCAACAATCTCCCCCTAAGGGTCGGTCATCACGGTTGCTTGACGTCTTCATCTTTGTTGTAGACTTGTGACATGTAAAACTCTAGACGTCTTCAAAAGTGATTTGAATGATAATGGATGTACTTTGCTCTTTGTCATTGTTCTTTGGTGATGATGTAGTGATTGTGTTATGAAGTAATCTGCCATTCGTCACTCCTGCGTCTGTGGTGGTTGAACGCCATTCCAACATACTCATACATCTTCGAACTTTGACATGTACGAAGTTCCTTTCCATACTATGAGATCTTTAGTCTTTAAACTTTGTAGATTCTTCTTTATTGACGTAGAATCATTCTTTGAACTTTGCGGTGTTAAGATCTTTGGGGGAGCTTTCTTTCACTTCAAGATGTATGTATGAGCATGTTGGAATCTACCATCATGGAAGTGAGGTACCTGCGGGTAAACAGTTAGCAATAAAACAACCGGTACTTACGGATAAGGAATTAGAGTTCATCAACAGCATATTATGAAGACTCCCTCTAATCCTTATCCTGGCCGTTCCCATATTAGATACTCCCGAAGGAGCTTACTAGACCTACTAAGTAGCTCAATGACTGGGTGAGTCGCTGGGGATCACTCCACGACTGTAGACCGCTATGGAACCACCGCAAACACTAAGCGTAACCCTTGTGGGGTTACCGAAGTGACCTGCTGTCAGGGCTGTTTGATGTTGGCCCTGGCAGGATTTCTGTTCAATCATTGAGAAATACTTAATTAATCCTATCATAAACGTTCTCGGCAGATTGCTAAGATCTGCGAAGGACTCGATAGTTTACAACTGATGCCCATTGATGTAGAACACCAGTTGTAGAAATACTAATTGTTCCTATGAGATCTTTGATGTATCTCAAGGCTCTAGACTCTATAAGTGCACACCTAGGTTTCCTATGCGGAGACTAGGGAGGGGTCTCCTGCTTCAATATCAACCGTCTCTAAGAGATAGGTCGATAGTTTACGCTGGTTCCCCGTGAGAATGAAACAAGTCCTTTTAAGAGAACTTGAGTGGTTAAGAAGGTTTAGTGCATTGCGTCACTGGGTCTATGACGACTTTGTCTTCAATACCGGTGTTGTCTTTTGCAACAACCAGTAGCATACGTATTGAACCCGGTGTCTGCCCTAAGGTTGAACATATGGAGGGCTATTTCTTTTCACCCTTTTCTTTACTTTTCTTTTTAATTCTTCAACTCCTTCTTTCCCTTTCATTCTTTTCTCCTTTTTTCGTATCATACCTAAGGACTTCTAATTCTAACTATGGGAGATGTCCTTGGGTAAATCCCTCCGGCTCTGGCGGATCATAGGACGGATATTCCTATCTTAATCACCTTATAACTCCGATAGTAGCCAAGAAACCTTTGATTGAAAATCTCTCAAAGTGTTTGTGTTAATCAAATATTTTGTTTAACACTTTGAGAGTTTTGTGTACACTTTTGAAGGGCTCCCCCTGCACATGTGCTCATAAGTGTTTTAATAAATTTGCACATGCGGGAGGAGCAATCATTTGAATTGATCCACTTTCCGTGAACGAGACCGATTCGAGACACGCTTACATCACTAGTTAAACTAGCTTGAAGTTATTACCCGGCCTGATCAAGTTCACAGAAGGTTTCTCGAGACGGTACATTTCTACTAAGATATATCCTTTTCGAGACACGCTTACGTGGTTAGTTAAAGAGATGCATTGTCAGCTTTTAGGTGACAACTAGCTCTAGTAACTAACTTGATGTTATTACCCGTCGAGGATAAGTCCTTTCGATATTACTAACTTTTATTGTCTCGTCAATTCCTGGGTCAATACTGAGTCTAGCTCGCTCATGATACAACTTTTAAGCTTTGACTTCGTATATTTTAATCACTTTTTCATTTTCTCCCCCTCAAAAATAGCATATAAAAATGATGTTTTTGACAATCTTTTAGATTAAAATATGCCTTTTGAGTCTTACGGGGAGATTCACCAAGAACTTTTGATTTTGAGCAAAGTATTTTGTTTTGACAAGTGCTCCCCCTCAAGAAGTGATTAGGTCTTATTGAGGTGAAATACTTGTCCTTTTGAGCAGAATTATGAAAAATTCATAAACATTTGATTAATTCTACTCAAAAGTAAGAAGCCTTCGCTCCTTATATTTAGGATTGAGGCACTGATGCGTACCTCAGGGTCCTTTCTTTACAAGTTCGGGTTGTGCACTGTAATGCGTGCACAAGCCATTGTGAAATTCAATCAAATGAAACAATTGATATTGAAAAGAATAACCAAATGTACCAAGTTAATCTTTGTCAGGAAGTGGAGCATCAAAGTCAGTGAACTTGGGTTCTGGTCTTTCGAAGAGTCTGACAGGAAACGATGGTCTGGCACCGATATAGCTTTCCAGTCGTCTGATCTGTTCCCGTCGAAATAACCTTTCTTCAATCTTTAAGACAAAGTTACGAACTTGTCTTTTTATGCTGGATTTCCATCTAGGTTGTTCCCCCTTAGCTATCTTTCGGCGATCATCATTCAACCTTTTGACAAGCCCATCACGAACAGATTTGAGTGTAACATCACAGAATTTGTGTACCTCATCGAACCTCATGAAACTTTGTAGATTTTTGCTGTTGATGTAGGTGAAACCAAAAGGATCTTGGTTGAGAGTAAACTGTGACGTTTGATAGATTCCATCAAATGTGAATTGCGGTTTTGTCAAATTGATCTTCTGTTGGTAACTTTCCACTCCAAGCTGAAGATCTTCCACTCTTTCTTGAACTATCAAGCGTCGGATGTAAAGAAGTAGTGATGCCATGAAGTTGTACTGTACATCTCTATCAAATCCACGCATTCTTCCTTGAACCTTTTCGAGATACATGTCTTCGATGTCATTGAGATTAAGGTCTGGAAAGTCTGCTTCGGAGAACTTGTACTTCTTTTCATCTTGTCGTTTAACAACAATTTCACGCATGAATATGTAGTTAAACCGTTGCGACTCTTGAATCTCCAAGATAGCGATGATCTTAGATTTTTACTTCACATTTTCCAATGATTTCTCTCCTAATCTGCTGGTATAACCGAGACGACGACGTTCTGGCCAGTGTTGAATTCCATGTAGTGCATCTCTGTCGTAAGCTACGATGGAGTTGCTGAAAATATGAGTGGTTTCTTCAATGGCAGGAATTTCTTATCTTGCGGCGGGTACTGAGATTGTGAGTGAGGAAGCATATTTCTTCTTGGATGTCTCCTGAGTGAGCTGGATGTTACGAAGATCTTTGTTGAAGAAGAAGCTGTAAGGTATCTTAGGTTTGTCTGGAAATCCTTTCAAAGGTAATGGTTTGGTCCAGTCAGTGAAGTAAGGTTTTTCATGATTCTTGGAACTGAGATCGATATTCACTTCTGGATTTAGCCAGTCAAAGTCGGCAGACATTGCACTAGCTATATTCTGCATATGATACTCGTATTCCACTTTGTTTCCAGATCTTTTCTTGAGGAATTCTTGTGCATCCCTATTGATTCTTCTGAGCTCCGTCTTTGTAAGTTTGTTGATCTGAAGATCCTTCATTATGACTTGGGTGAACTGTAGAGTGTTACCGGGAAGGGGTTCTTCTTCTTGGAGAGGAGGTTGAGCTTGAACCATTTCTGTCAACCAGTCATTTTGAGGAGTATCATCATTGTCGAGCCATGAATGACGTCTCTTTTTCTTCTTAGATTTCTTAGACTTAGATGTAGCATCTTTGTCTTTAGCTTTGGATGGTGACGATGGTCCAGTATGAGAATCAGGAATAAGTGGAGCACGGTAATCGGTGTCAGGTTGATCCTGGTAGTCATCAGTATGTTCCATGAAAGTTTCTTCCTCTTCAGTTTGACCTTGACCAGTAGCAGAGGGGTGTTGTTGATTTCCAGGAGGAGTGGAGTCCTTTTGTGATTGTAGAGAGGATGAAGGACCTGTTCCAGACTTAGGTTTCTTGCCTTTAGAGTTTGGGTCATGATCATCATCTTTTCTTGTCCTTTTCAGGGTTCCAGCTGCATCTTTGCATGATTCTTTGGATATGTATACCACCATAGCATCATAGAGTGCTTTTTCTTCAGCAGTCTGTGTGGTTTTGGAGGCAATATTGTCGAAGAGTTTGGAAAGCATGTCATTGAAGGACAATTCAGGGACGGTTGGAGCAACAGTAGAAGGTTTTGCAGTGTGAAGTGTGAATGATGTAGTTGACAACGTTTTTCTCGTAACACTTCTGATTCTGTGATCCAAGTTGTCCTTGATTGGTTCAAGAAGGTTTGCTACTTCAGGAGTGATCATATCAACTAGATTTTCAGTGAGAAAATCATGTGTTGCGGTCCTGATAAATCCTGTGTAATCAGAGTGCAAGAACTTATCGATTAGCTGCTTTGACTCCTGGAAATCCTCAACTTTTTTGGTAAGACTTGTAACCATGTTGGTGAGTTTGTTGACTTGCTCCTGAAGATCAACTGGTTGTTTCGGTTCATTGATTGAATGCTGTTTTGATGCGGTTTCTGAAGGTGTGGGAGATGAATGCTCAGGTGATGATTCGGACGACGACTCATTGTGAGAGTTTGAAGAAGAAGCAGGAGGAGTCGGATCCTTTGGTGGAGAGTCTTGAGGAGGTGGAGGTTGTGCTGAGGAAGTCTGCTGAGAAGATGACTTAAGAAATATGTTGGTGTCGAACGCGTTCTTCTCTTCGTTTTCTTTTCTACGACGTTCCTCTGCTTCATCTGGTTCTCGTGCAAGAAACTCTGGAGTAATGAGGTATTCCTGTTCCTGATCCGTAGCTATGTTCTCTTGTCCGCCAACATTCTCCTCTATATTAGCAGTCTCTGTCATGTTGACATCTCCTGTTTTGTCTGTATCTTTAACGGTGTCATCAGGCTGTGGAGCTGATTCTGACGTTGTGGACACAATGGGAGGAATCATGCTGCTTGTAGCTCCTTCTTGTTCCGACTGATCGATAGGTGGTGGTGTTGGAGGTTGAGACATAAGTCGGCTTTCGAGACTAGCTTTCCTTTGTTCTTTGCGAAGTCGCTTTTCTTCAGCTCGTGTGTCGACAACTATACTTTTAAGTTTGCGTTTATCGACCAATGGTTCAATGATTGGTTCGTTTTCATCATCATTAGGCTCATTAATAGTGACTCCTTTTCTTTTCCTTGTCTCTTCTTCATAAGTTTCAAGACTTTGTTGTATGGCAATCTCAGTTGCAGGGAATCTTTCTTCAGGTGCTCTTACCCTCAGTTCATAATCTGGTTCTTCTTCTTCAGATTCCGTGTCGAACTCGGATTCGGTGTCAGAAGGTGGAGGTGTAGGTTCATCACGAAGAGTGTACTTTGGAGTTACCTTCTGTTTTGGCTTGGTTGCAGGTTTGGGTTTGAATGTAGGTTTTGGTTTGGTGGAAGTCTTTGGTTTAGTTTTGGGAGCAGCCTTAGACTTAGTCTGAAGTGAGCCAGTGGTGCTTGTAGTGCTCCCAGACTTCATACCTCCTTTGCTTCGAGTCTGTATAGTGGCTTCTTCCTGTACCCCTTTGTAAGCATTATCATACAGCTTGTAGTTCAGACTTTTCTTGATTTTGTCATCAAGAAGGTATTCGGGAAGCCTCATTCCTTTGATCTTGGTTGAGGAAGTGGTCGTCTTGATGAATGAGGTGGTGAAGTCGTCCTCGAAGAGGTGCTTCGGCTCATTAGGATCAGCCATCCTCTTGATGAATTCTGGAGTGTCTTTGCAGAGATGTTCTATGAGAAGCTTGGTGAATCTTGTGAATGGTATCATAGTCTTCACACGTTCGGTTTGAATACTGTGGACTATATCATTCATGATAGGAACTGCAAAGTCAATAGGAGTCAGAGTCACCATTCCCCAGAATGTTTGTAAATGTTCAAGCCTAGGATGCTCATGACCACTTTTTCTTCCTGATATCGATCTTACAACCAACAGACAGAATGTTCTCCAAGGCTGAGGGATATTCTTGGCATTGAATCGGGAAAGCTTGACTAGCGGTACGTCATCATCAACCTCATATCCTAACTCAATGAAGAAGTCAAGAAGATCCAGTTCAGGTAGTATAGGAGCAAATTCGTTGTCAGTTTGAGGCAGGAGAAGGGCTGTATGAAGAACGTCGTGATCTACAGTGTAGTCTTGGCGATCCAATGTAACAGTGAAAGACTCATCATCCAAGTTAGCCTTAGCAGTAAGCCAGAACTGATGAAGGTAGAACAGAGGAACTGAAGTAGAACAGATGAGCAGATGTTTGCATGGATGTGCAAGTAGAATATCTTTCACAATCATGCACGAGTTCTCTGTAATTTTCAATTTGTCGAAATCAACTCGGGGATTGTTGTTGCCAATCTTGACATTGTATTTTTCGGGAGTGATGTCATCCATGGTGAGTAATGGAAGAGCTTGTTCAGGGACATTCTCGTTGTGTTCAGCCATGTTAATCTGAAAAGTATAGTCATAAACCAAACATCCAAATTTGTTACGTGTTAGCACAGTTTTGAGTTTGGTTATAGATCTCTACTTAAGACAATTAAGCACGAATGTTCCATTATGTTATGTGTGAAGTGTCATATAATGCATAATTGAAGAATCATTGATCATTTAGAATCACGAAATCAATTATACAATGCAATGTCTTACATATAAGCACAATTGATATACACAATTCATTGTTACATCACATTACACAACAACAAAGAATCACAACAAAGTTACATGTATACAAAATGACAAGGCCTTAATGAGATTTTGAAAAAATATAAAACACTTTTATCGCAAACCTGTATTGAGAAAAAAAATTTCGAAAAATGTTACTAAGTATTTTATCGAGAAAATATTTTATCGAGAAAATGCTTATCTGTAAGATTTTTCGAGATCATTCCTTATACATGATTTGCGAAAGTTTTCAAGTTTTCGAAAAAATCAATTCTCGATAAAACGTTTCGCAATCATGCTTTAACCTAGTGATTTCGAAATCTATGTTCAAAGAGTAGTTTCGAAAATAATAATTTTGAAAAAACTGATTTTGAACAAAAATTATCGAAATCATGAGTTATAGAATAATTTCGAAAAGTTTCTCTGAGATTGCGAAAAAAACTTGAGTTCTCGAAAAAATTCTTATACAAGAATCATTCGAATTTGAAGTCAAACGTACGTTTCTTTTGCGAATATCTTATCCAATGATTCAGGCCTGTCACAAAGATTGATAAACACCAATTAGATATAACTAATATGCTCTTAATCTAAGATCTCGATAATTATCAAGAAGCAGTTCTCGATAATAATTCAAATTTGAGACTAATGAGTATGAATGGTTCTAGCATATCACAAACATATGTAAGAAACACGTTATAACAGCATACAACACATTTAGACTCAGTTAGATCGAATATAACTATGATCGAGGCATACTAGCTTATCGAGAACCAAGCATCAATGGTGTAGATCAACAAAAATATATCTAACATGTATACAAGTGACCATAGAAACATATCCCACCAATGAAACAATGCAAGCAAACACAGAATCAAACAATCTCAAATCGAACCAAAACCTAGTTTTCGTGAATCAAGCAAACATGAGTGGAATTAAGATAAAATGATATTGTTACTTTAGTGACAATAAATGTAACAAAACCCTATCAAGAAATCAGATACCAAACAATGATTTTGCAGATTTCGAAATCGCAAACCCTAGATATCGAAATCGATTTTGCAAGAAATATAGCCGTTGGATTTGCAATTAAACGAATACCTATGTTTGTAATACCCTAAAGATCACTAAGGAACTTACAGATTGAAGATCTCTAAAGTGGATTGCTCGTTTGAATTAGGTCCGTAGATTTGGAAAAGGGTTTTAGGGGTTTGGATATTGTGATGTTTGTGAAAGGAACGGTTTGTTTGTTTTTGTTATTTATGAAACTTTTGAATTTTAGTCATTTTTGGTCCCTTAAACTTTTGATACACTTACTTGTGTCCTAAAGTTAAATGGCAAACATGTGCAACATAAAGATATTCTCCTAACCGCTTATGCCAATGAGATTTTAATCGAGATGAGACGAGACAGTGAACTTAGTACTTCCACATTCTTCGAGGAACCGTATCATAAAGAAAAAATATGCAAGTATATGAAAAATGTGAAGCATTTTGAGCTTATCTCCCCCTCAACATTTGTAAAAAAAATATAGAAAAAAAACAATGACAAGATGTTGAATAGAGGTGATATACTTGCAATTTTTTTTTTTCTTTTTTTTTTTTTTTTTTTTTTTTTTTTTGTGAATAAGAAATGAAAAATATTTTTGTGTTTTGATTGGGTTATATTTAAGAAAAAAATATTTTACAAAGATAGTTTTGATGTTTGACGATCAGTTGTGTTTTAAAAACTTTTCCAGATCCTCTGGAGTCAAACATCGTATACCAATTTGATGAACTAGACTCGTAAACCTTGATGGTGCTAAGGATTTGGTAAGTAAGTCCGCCAATTGATACTCAGTTCCAACAAAATAAAGTTCAACGGTACCCTTTTCCACATGCTCTTTGATGAAGTGATATCGGAGATCGATGTGTTTGGATTTGCAATGATGTACTGTGTTGCAGGAGATAGCAATTGCACTCTTGGAATCACAGTAGATAGGAATCTTGTTGAATAGGTAGCCATAATCCTTAAGTTGTGATCTCATCCAAATGACTTGAGCACAACAAGCATACATAGCTACATATTCCGATTCTGTTGACGACAGTGATGTACAGTCCTGCTTCTTAGATTGCCATGACACAAGTTTGTCTCCGAGAAATTGTAATCCACCAGATGTATTTTTGCGTGTGTCTAAACATCCTGCATGGTCAGCATCTGAAAAAGCAATTAGTTCAAAACCAGAATCCTTCGGATACCAGATTCCCAAGTTAATGGTTCCCTTTATGTATCGAAGGATTCTTTTGACCTCACTGAGGTGTTTTTCAGTTGGTTTAGACTGATAGCGAGAGCACATATAGACAGCAAATACTATATCAGGTCTACTAGCTGTGAGATACATGAGGGACCCAATCATACTTCGGTATTTAGTAGGGTCAACTGGAATCCCATGTAAATCAGCATCTAGTTTTGTGGTATAGCCCATTGGTGTATTATAAGTATCACAAGACATCATTCCATGTTTCTTTAAAATTTCAAGAGCATATTTGGACTGATTTATAAAAATTCCACGGGGTGATTGATGAACTTGTAGTCCTAGAAAGAACGAAAGTTCACCCATCATGGACATTTCAAAATTATCTTTCATTAATTTTGCAAAATCATTAGAGTAACTTCTTTTTGTTGAGGCAAAAATAATGTCATCGACATATATTTGAACAACAAGTAAGTCCTCCCCGTAGGTTTTTGTAAATAGTGTTGGATCCACCGATCCTTTAGAAAATTTATTGGCCAGCAAGAAAGTGGACAGTTTGTCATACCACGCCCGTGGGGCTTGCTTAAGTCTGTAGAGTGCCTTTTTGAGTCGGTAAACGTGATTAGGACGCTCAGGATCAACGAAGCCTTCAGGTTGGCTAACATAAACTTCTTCACGGAGTTCTCCATTAAGAAATGCTGTTTTCACATCCATTTGGTAAACCACCATGTTCCGGTGTGCAGCATAAGCCAAAAAGATCCGAACAGCTTCATGTCTAGCCACTGGAGCAAAGGATTCAGCAAAATCAAGCTTATTCAAGCTTATTCATCCAGATCCATTTTAACCCGATGACAAAGACTCCGTCAGGTCTTTCAACTAATTCCCAGACTTCTAATCTTATGAATTGCTGAAATTCCTCTTGCATCGATTCAATCCAGTTGTCATAAGTCATTGCTTCTTTAATGTTCTTAGGTTCTTCGTGACAAACTGTGAGTGCATATATACAAGTTTCTCCATCAGTGTGAAGTCGTTGTCTTGTCATTACAGGTGCATCTGGATGGCCAAAAATATGAACTAGTGGATGGTCTCGAGTCCATTTGTGTGTTGAAGGGTGTAGTTGATAAGTATCTTGCATGTTAGCAGGATCCAAATTGCGTGTTGACGACTCAGCTATATCAGGAACTGTAGGAGCCGGTGCAAACGGATTAAAGAACGCATCAGGATCATGCTCTGTGGGTTGTGGAACTGATTGTGGTGTTAGATCTTTAGCTGGATGGCGGGAGTTAGAATCAGTTTGCTCTGCTGTAGATGGTGATACAATTGGAGGACCGTCTCTCTCAACACTTGTAGTGGTTTTTTGAGGTGAGTCTTGTACTGGAATGTTTTCAGGTTGAGCAGCGGAATTTGGTGAGACCTCAGTAGGACGGTATTCAATTGTGTCATCAAAGAGAGGAGCAAACAAGGTTTCTAATTCTTTGCGGTTTAGTCACAAAGGTTCAGCCGAAGATTCCGGAGAGTTAAGACGGTTGAATTCGGGTCCTAAGCTGTGTTGCTCAGAAGCCATTTGTGTGAGTTCATCAAAATTAGCGTGAATGGTTTCTTGAATTTCTCTTGTATGACGATTCCATATCCGAAAACCTTTGGAATTTTCACAGTATCCAACGAACACTCCGATGTCAGCCTTTGCTTTAAGTTTACCTAAATCATCGCGATCATTCTTCGGATAACAAAGTGCTCCAAATACATGAAAGTAATCGATGTTCGGTTTCCTTCTGTGAACAATTTGATAAGGTGTTTTGCGATGATGTTTTGTGATTATGCATCGGTTTTGGGTATAACATGCAGTTGCGACTGCTTCCGCCCACAAGTAATCTGGTAATTGAGCATTAATCAACATAGTTCTAGCAGCTTCCACTAACGTCCTGTTGCGTCTTTCAACAACTCCATTCTGTTCTGGGCTTCTAGGAATAGATGTTTGATGTTCAATTCCCACTTTCTCGAAGTATGACCGAAGTGTCTGATTCTTAAATTCAGTTCCATTGTCAGTTCTGACGATTCGTATCGTGTTGCGAAGCTGAACTTGAATTTTAGTGAGAAAGGTGATGATCATTGAAGGAGCTTGATCTTTACTTCGTAGAAAATAAACCCAAGTCCATCTGGAATAATCATCCACAATTACGAGAATGTAGCGTTTACCGTTGATACTTTGAACACGCATTGGTCCACACAAATCCATATGAAGCAGTTGTAGAACATGATTCGTAATATGCTCAGGTTTATTAGGAAAATGAGCATGAGTACTTTTTCCTTGTTCACAGGCTGGACATAAGTGATCTTTGGTAAAACGGAATCTTGGAAATCCATCAACAAGTTTATAACGAGCAAGGTCAGTCATGGTTTTGAAATTCAAGTGCGAAAGACGTTTGTGCCATAACCAAGATTTAGTCGATTCAGCTTTGGAGAGAAGACATATCGGAGATGTTGCAATCATATCTGACATTGATATTGTATAAAGATTGGAGCCACGTGAGCCAGACATTAGATCGTTTCCTTGTAAGTCACGAACAAAGCAAGTTTTCTCACGAAATGCAACTTCTAGATCCCCATCACAGAATTGACCAACAGAGAAAAGGTTGTGTCCAAGGCCTTCCACATAGTAAACATGACTGATTTCAATGTTCCCGCTGATATAGTCACCATATCCCATGATTAGAGCGTAATGATCATTCCCGAATCTGGCAGTACCAATAAACTTTGAGACAAAGTTGTGTAACAGTTTGAGATTGCCTGTCATATGTCGGGTGCATCCGCTATCAACAATCCAGAGAACGATCTGTACTACCTGCATCACAAGAAGAAGACACAGATGGAACAGAAGTAAGGGTGGAACCCAAAGACAGTGCGGGTTCCTGTTTGTTAGAAACACAGGTATTCAATAATTTAGGAATCCATTTAAAGTCTGGTTTGTATTGTAACCAACGTTGCCAGTTCCAACTAGTTTTTGCTTTCTTAATGTTAAATGCACTAGTAGTTGGCTCATTCCTAGATTTGTTCTCGGCACCTATGGGGGTAACTTCAACTTCATTAGAAACCGTAGTAGACAGCTTTCCTAAATTAGACTTGGAGGCAATAGTGGGCCTAGAAGGAATGCGTGTCCTACGTTTCTTATGACGATTAAGTAGAGAATTAGCTATACATTTTGTATGATCACCAGATGAAACGCTTTTACGACAAAACACACAGGATGCATTAATATTGAAAACATTCAAAGGTTCATCATTCGTTACATTTAGATTTTGATTACAATTTGCCAGATTAGAATCTAAATCTGATGCAACATGAGTCTTATTCAAGTTCCTAATTTGATCTTCTACTTCTTGAGCTTCTAGTTGTCCTTTCTTACGTTGCAAGATCCTATTCTTCTTTTTACTTTTTCGCTTGGGTCTGCTAACGCTAGTAGTGGAGACTAGTCCTGTAGAAGTGGAGTTATCAACATTAGTGTTTTGAACAACCTTTCCTTTATCAGTTTTGTCTATGTGATACATTCCTGGTGCTATTACCGTGGTGTCAACAAACTTTCCTTTTTGGAGTATCTTAATTTTCTCTTTCAAATCTATGATGATGTGATTCTTATCCTGAATATTTGACTCAAGTATGCCATTGCAATATTTAATGTCTATGTGGTTTTTTAGAAATGCGTCATTTTCAATTTTTAAATCCGCAATTTCTTGCTCGTATTTGAGACACAAACTTTTGAAAGACTCATTGTTTTTGCAAAGCTGACAAGAGGTTGAAATGTTTTGATTTTGAAGTTTCAATTCTCGTTCAAGACTTTGAGCTTGACACCATTCAATCCTCTGTTTGAGTAAACAAATTTCTTTTGAAAATTGTTTTGTCACATCATCATTTGTACTTCTCAACTTATCATTTTCCTGTTTGAGTGTCTCAATTTCCTCATTCAACAAGTTATTATCAACACAAAGATCATCCATAAGCATAGAAGTACCAGATTTATAGAGATCATTCATGATAACAGACAAAATATCAGCATTGAGAACTTGTTCCAAGAGTCGATCAGCATCTTTTTGTAAAACTCGATTTCTTTGCTTTTGAGCCAAAATTTCATTTTCAGTTGAGTTGAAAACGTTTATCATGTTTGTGACCTCGTTTTGAAGTTCCTGATCCCAACGTGTAGCACAGAGACGGAGGTGTTTGACAATTGGCAGCATTTGTTTTTGAAAAATATCTCTTTTTTCTCGCTCGTAAGAGGATTGAAAAGTTTCAACTTTTATTTTAGAATTGCGTGCAATTGTTTCCTCCAAAATTTCGATGTCTTCCATAAAAGTTTTGAAATAATTTAAGACACGACAACTTTTTGGTAAAGGT
The DNA here is from genome assembly GCA_030686995.1 of Artemisia argyi. Taxonomy (NCBI): domain Eukaryota; kingdom Viridiplantae; phylum Streptophyta; class Magnoliopsida; order Asterales; family Asteraceae; genus Artemisia; species Artemisia argyi. The sequence goes on along the minus strand of CM060677.1, from coordinate 22,325,259 downwards.
GTAAGTTCACCGGATGATGGTAAAGGACCATTTATTTGTGCTACAGTTTGGACAGGGACCGCATTAGAGGATGAAACATATGACTCTTCGACAAACCATGATTTGACAGGTGATTCTTTTTGAGTAAGAAAAGATTTAGACAGAGGTTGAGCTTTTGAATAGTCATATGGTGTCCAATATTGAACATAACTCATTTTAGATCGACTCTCGTCTTCAAGTTCTTCTTCTTCCTCAGTATCAAAAACAACAGCACGCACAATTGTATTATCAAACATGTGGTCCATACTGTAAATCTTAGGATTTTCTTTGAATGCTGTGTGAAGAAACATTGATTTGAAATCGCAAAGTGCAAATCCTTTATTGGGTCTCGGTTTTAAAGCAAATTTCTGAATTGTTGTGACAGAGTTCCCGTGTTTGTAAACAATGTGACGAAATTCTTTGAGTTGTTTTTCAAGATCAACAATATCACCAAGTAAGTCATCTATATACTTCCTTTTTCGTTTTTTATGTTCACAGAACTCCTTTTTGCAATTTGACAATTCTGTTTCTGTTTTTGAAAGAACTGTTTGAAGACGTTCAACTTGCATTTTCAATTCACACTTTTCACTTTCGAGTTTTGAAATCAACTTTCCATTTGACTCAATTAAATCTTGTATTTTGCGTTGAAGATCTTGTTCTTTATTGTAAGAATCTTGAAAAGCTTTTTCAAAACTTTTTGCATTTTTAATCTTGTCTTCCTGATTTGAAAGTTGAATTTTATAACTTTCAATATCTCTTGCAAGTGACGCATTTTGTTCTTTTAAAACTTTATTTTTCTCGTTGCATTTTATGATTTGCAATTGTTGATTATCCAGTTGTTTAGATAACAATATGAGGTCAGGGTCTGGATCAAATGATGGTTCATGTTGTTCTAAATGATCATGTTTATCATTCTCAATAGGATCATCAAATGAAACAACTGTGTCATCATCAAATATGACAACTGTGCTTATTTGTTCATCTGTTTGAGAGGATGAAGATGATTTAGATGGAACAACTTGCGCCATATCTGATTCAGAAGCAAAGGGTGAGGCTATTTCATGTATTAAGCATGCTTTTTGGTCATGTACCTGAAACAAGCCGTCAGTGTCATACACTGGACCTGAATCATTAAGCTGAAGTTCCTACATGTTTGTAATACCTCAGGCAAATCCCACATTGGCTGTGACTTGAAGTGATGTTGGGACATATATGTTAACATTCGCCTTATATGACAACAACGCGTTTTGTGGTGGAACGGTTAATCGGCCATACGGTTAAGCGTGCTCATGTGAGAGTAGTACTGGCTTGGGTGACCTGCCGGGAAGTCTTCACATGAGGGCCACAAGAACAAAGCTGTGAGCCTTTGGGCAAAGCGGACAATATTGTGGTCTATAAGGCGGGGTGTTATAGATGGTATCAGAGCCACTCCAAGCCGTTCGGGATGTGGGGCAAACTTCATCGGGGACGATGAGTCCCTACGGGGGGTGAATGTAATACCTCAGGCAAATCCCACATTGGCTGTGACTTGGAGTGATGCTGGGACATATATGTTAACATTCGCCTTATATGACAACAACGCGTTTTGTGGTGGAACGGTTAATCGGCCATACGGTTAAGCGTGCTCATGTGAGAGTAGTACTGGCTTGGGTGACCTGCCGGGAAGTTTTCAAATGAGGGCCACAAGAACAAAGCCGTGAGCCTTCGGGCAAAGCGGACAATATTGTGGTCTATAAGGCTGGGTGTTACAATGTTGGCCATAAGCATCACAGCTGCATTAGCTTCCAGATCTTCCATGTCATCATCATTGTGCACATTTTCCATGAAGTTGTTATCTTGTTCAGGGAAATGTCCATCTTTTTCATCTTGAAGAGCCATGAGTAATGCCTGCTTGTGAAACTTACTACCCCGAGTTCTTGGTTTGGGACATGCTGTCACTATATGACCTTGTTCATTACAATTATAGCTCCATATTGCATTCCCTGAGTTGGAGTTCCTTGTTGCAACTGGTTCAGACCTTTGCTGAGAAGACCCTGAGTTGTTCATGAACCCCGCATTGTTACTAAACCTCTGACCATTCCCAAAGTTTCCTGAAGAACTTCCTGAACCAGATCGACCATAGCTATGATTCTGAATTTCCACTCTTCCATCATTGACAACAGCTTGATTCCTTGTGTTAGAAGATGAACGTTGACGGTTGTTTTTCTTGTTGGAGAATTTGCTAAAAGCACGAGCAATAAGAGCAAGTCCCTGATTCAATGTGTGAAAGTCATCATCGTCATCGTCATTGGAATTTGAGTAATACACAGCATCATTGTTGTTTAATGGAACCAGTTGAGTAGAGGCATTCTGTGGAGATGAATCATAAGGGACCATTTGGTTCGAGGTAGAAGATTGTGGATAACTGAAGTAGTTCTGCTCTTGAACATATGCATGATTTGACATTGGTGGTGGAGCATAGGGAGACTGAGCTACGAGAGCCAAAGAATTTGGTGTAGAAGTTGGTGTGTATCCTCCTCGTAGAGCTCGATCTTTTTCCACTTCAGGTTCATGGTGTTTCAGAAAATCATACAACAAACCATATGGAGCATCATGAAGATTCTTTGTTTGACGGACAAATGTCACATATTTATGCCAATCAGGGCCAAGACTACCAACAAATTTGGAGTTCACAGCGATCCTTGGTACTGTGATTTTGTGACGTTCCAGATCATTAACCACATTTGTGAAACGATGATAGTAGGATTCAAGTGACTCTCCTGGTTCAATTGTGATGTCAGTGTATTCCATGTATAGTTTGGATTCCATATCATCTTTGTTCAATTGAGTGCCTTCCATAAGGAGATGAACGTGTTCCCACATAGCTTTTGTTGTTTTCTGAGCATCGACACTTCGATAGATAGGATTAGGTATACCTTGAAGTATATAAGCCATTGCATACTCATCAGCTTCACGATGTAGTTTCTGTTCTTCAGTGAGTGCAGATTCTGGAAGGGGTCTATCACCAGGAGGACGTGGAGGATCAACATGTGGATCACCAGCTTCAAATCTTGTTGGCCACTCAAATGGTCCTTCAAGTATCACTTGCTTCAAGAATTTCCCATGAGGTTTCTTTAATTCAAGAAATCGTAAGAATCGACTTGACCATTGAACATAGTTCCCAGGTGTTAGCATTGGAGGTGTTTCAAGTGATCCTGCCTCATGTCGGGATTGTTGAGTTGTAATAACTTCACACATTCTGTCAAACCAGTGAGGTTGTTTGGAGGAAAACTGAGTGTTTTGTTGTGGCACTTGATATGGTTGTTGTTGAGGAATGATCTGATGTTGTTGCATCATTAGGTAATGATGTAGTGGATTATACGTTTGTTTTTGAACGTGTGATTGTGAAGGTTGTTGATACAGTTGTTGCTGATGGTATTGTTGTTGCTGATACTGCTGATGTTGATGTTGCTGAGTATGAGGGAAGTAGTGATTAGGTGGTTGAGACATCTTAGAACACTTGTGTAGAAATGGATCTTGTAGAAAGTATAGAATTAGCCAAGTATCGAAAAACTTTGCTCAACTTCGGATTGCGAAACCTTGGTCAACAGGGATTGCGAAACTATGTTGAATAAGGGATTGCGAAACTTTTGAATTCCAATGATTGCGATACTTCTGATAGGGATTGCGAAAATTTCAGATTCTCGAAATAAAGTGATTTCGATACTGTAAGAAAGTTTTCGCAAAGTAAGGATGTTTTCGAAACTTATACAAGTTTGCGAAACAAATTGTGATTTCGAGAAAAATGGAATTTTTTCGAAAACACACCACAATCCCAGTTTTCGAAATTGTACAATTTCGAAAATTTACCAAAAGTCGAAGTACTTTACTTTCTTACACAAGAAAGAAAATACTGAGTCCACAAAAACGAAGTCGATGTAGAGTACTTTGAGTAGATCTCGAAATAGGGACAAATAATGTTCTCGATAACCTTGGCTAGTAGTATTTTCAAAGAAAGCTAACCTAAAACGCGTTTTTTCTTAAAGATTCTTGTACTTATAAGTATAAAATGAAGATTTCTTGAAGAAAGTTGAAAACTTGATAAACTTTATAAAAAACAAAAATGTTTTCGAAAACAAGTACAAGAAACCCAATTCGAATTTTTGTGATAAAAGTTTGGAACTTTTTTATTGTTATGATTTGTAGAACAAGTTTGTAAGCAAAGATGTGCTAAGAACCAAAGAACAAGCAAGAGAGTGCCAAATTTTAGCAAAAAATTCGATTGAAAAAAGAAAAAAAAAAACGTTTAAGATTAAAAAAATTCAATGAAAAAACTATAACTACACCTTCTTCCGGCGAATGATACCACTTGTTAGGTGACCATTTAGTAAACACAAGCATAATAATGATAGAAATGAGATGAGAAAAGAGATTGGGTGATTATATGAATAAGAGAAATGTAAGTGCAAGAGTTTCCTTAAGAAATCAAATAACCAACCAAGTTTACAAGTGACCTAAAGGTTCTATTTATAGGGAAGGAGCTAGGGCAACACTCCCTCTCCTTCCTTTCTTCAAATCGTGTGGGCTTAAAGCCCATGGACCTTTTGTCTAAAGTCTAGTAAACTTGTAGTATTACATAAGTGTAAGTAAATAATGGTTAAGCAACCTAGCATTATTACAAATGACCGAGACTTGATAAAATAGTGAAAACTATGATCCCAACATTTGTTAAGTCAATGAAGAGTTGTTTTGGAGGGATGATAACAATCTTTTGTTTCTTTGAAACCTTAGAGATGGAGGTGCTAGGTGAAGACATGATGGTTTGGGTTGAAAGAGATGATAAATAATGAGATGGATATTGTTAGTTTGGAGGGAATTTATAATATGAAAATGGTTGATTTAGGTAAGTTTTTGAAATGGTTTAATAAGATTCTGAAATTAGTTTGGTTAAAATAAGAAATGGTAGCTGATACTAGAGAAAGAGGTCACAAGATGCAAAAGAAAATAGTAAACCCAGTTCCAGATTGCCGGTCCCCTTAATTGTAGGTCGCCCCCCTTAATAATTATGGGGACCGCCTAGAAAAATTAAGGGGGCCGCCCATCTGGTGTTTTCCTAGTCGACCAGAAACCAAAAATTTGTAGAAATGGGTGGTTTTTCAAATGTGTGTTTCCAGCAAGCTCTATTTGAAACATATACTCTAGGAATGATGAAATATAAGTATATATAAAAAAATCATGCATGCAAACAAATATATTATAAGCCAAATTAAAAGAAGCATAATACTAGCATTAAATTGTGATCAAGATCCTAGCATGATAATAGTTAAAACCTAAGCATCATTCAAGAAATAAATATCAAAGAACACAAGTATTTTCGAACAAATCGGACTAATAACAAACCACACAAATGTATAATAGAGTAATAATATTATTAAGTAGCAATACATCGACAACTCTACTTCTTCTTCTTGCCCATCATCTTCCGGAACATCTTTCCTACGGACTTGAATCCTACTCGAACTCCTTCATGCATTTGTTGTTGTTGGTTGATAATGGACGTTTGACGAGTGAAGAGAAGTTCATCGGTACGTTCATGAGGAAGAGGAATTTGATAATTGGTATAATTAAGATCAGGAAGATCATCAATAAAGGTCATGGGGGATGGAGTACTAACACGTGAGGTGTCTTCCTCTTCATCATCATTATTTCCTTGATGAGATGTAGACCCACGAGGCATAGAAAACAAAGGACCATGAGATTTTCCTTTGTTACTTCGAGAACGACGTGTACGAACAAGAGTAAGTTTGTTCAAAGTGGGAGGAATTTGCACATAGAAATCTCTCCGAAGATGTGGGTAATGTTCCATGACATAACGATAAAGTCGTGTAAGTAACATACCGTAAGGAAGGTTTGCATTTGGAGTGGTTTTGGCGGACATAATTCGATGAACAAAGAGATAAGCCAAATTGTAGTTCTCTTCAGCAACTACACAATAAAACATGTGGGCGATGCTTACCGTGACATGATCACGGTGACCGCCGGTACCAAACGCATTCTCGCGAATGAGTTCTTCCAAATTTTTCATATCGGGGCTTAGCTCTTTGAGAAGAATTTGATTAGCATGAATATCGACATTCTTCGACTAGATTCTACGACTAGTCGTACCACGTTCTAGTTCAAGCAGTCGATGAATGTTTTCAGGACTAGGAATCTCATAATAGTATGGGCAATCCTGAGGACGATTTCTTTCAAGTAATGAAAGATCCCATTCATTTGAGAATACGACTTGGCTGTTGTATGGGATCCTGAGAATTTGCCCAAACTGAGCAAGAGTAAGAGTGATGAATTGATTTTGGATCATGAAAGAAATAGGGAGATAGCCAAAGGGATCGGTTTGCACTGTCACTTGGCTATAGAAATCGAGGATAAAACGGGGAATGATTGGTTCGTTGATTTGGTAAAGACATTCAAAACGAATATTGGAGAACATTCGTTCAATTTGATTGGATTCATAGAAAGATGGATCGACAATTCTTCCTTCGTGAATATTTCTATTTTCAATGGGACGATAGAAACATGCAACTGAAGGAGACATGCCGGGAGTAGAGGAAACATGAGGAATGTATTGTTTGGTTTTTGAAACATCACCAACGGTGGTCTTAGGCCTTTTCACCTAAACAATATAACGACAAAAATAAAATTAAGACAAAAACAATTAACATGCATATGTTATACACACACACACACACACACACACACACACACACATATATATATATATATATATATATATATATATATATATATATATATATATATATATATATATATATATATATATATATATATATATATATAAATATATATATATATATATATAATCTTGTTAGACGTGGCTCCTGATACCAATTGTGGAAAACTAGAAGGGGGGTTGAATAGTTTTACGTCCTTTTAAAATTATTTTCAAAATCTTTTGTAACTTATAAAAACTTTCGATTCGATCTTACGTGAATTCAAGTATTGATGAGGCGAAAAATGAACCACTTTTAGGGGGTCATTTAAGCCCGGAATTGAATTTATTTGATCAAATATTGCCCTAAATCGTTCCTTTTGTGATTTTAGGTACTTTGGGAGAGAAATCTGGAAAAGGAAGCAATTCGGACATTTTTGGAGCATAAGAGTGAAGAAAACGCCAAAGTCTTAATTTTCCTTGCCGGGAACAGTAGGTGACGGCGTCAAGAAGAAAATCTTGATGGCGTCAAGAGTAATTTCCATGACGATCCAGTACAGATTTGACAGCGTCACAAGGTAGGGCGTCAAGAGGAAAATGCATGACGGCCTGGAAATACATAACACATGACGGCGTCAAAAGTAGATCAAGGCAGTCACGTGTTAACTGGTCCAAACTTGCGCACGAAGTAGCTGATATTGTTTTAGTCATAACTTTTGCATACGAACTCAGATTTAGGTTATTCAAAAGCCCACGCGAAGAGGACGAAGAGATCTACAATTTGGTGAAAAAATGGTTGTGACGGCGTCAAGAGAACGAGCTGACGCCGTCAAGCCTTGCCGACAGAAAACATGCCTATAAATATAACATCATAACTTCACTTTTTGTAAGCCCTAAACCCTAAGGTCGATTCCTAGGTTTAGGTGGGTTTTTTTCCAGCAACTTAGAGGGTTTCAATCACTCCATAAACATCATGTATTGGTTTGATGATTCTATCTTAATTATGTTTTCCATTATCATTGTTGTTTGCTCTTCTTTGATGATGATTTGCTAATTCACCTTGTGTCTACTTATGATTATGTGAAACTTGTATATAATTGATTAGATCTCATTGATTTTTTGTTGATGTTGTGTCTATCTCCATTAACGAGGGGCTTGTTGATGTGTGTGTCTATCTCCATCAATTAAGGCTTGACAACTTCAATAGATCTAGTTGGTTTAGTTTATAATTCTTGTTTCCTATTGATTCTTGTTTTGATTGAATGAATTTGATGTTAGGCTTAAGAAAACTGGCAGATCTCCAAATGGTAACATGCTTGAACGTCTTAGGAAACATGAACCGATGTGCACTAGGTCTTTATTGGTTGTATTTAATGCATGAGCCATTGTTTATAATCCCTCTGGTTGTGCTGGGCATGGCATAGGAGGAGATAAGAGCTCATAGAATTGGGGAGTTAAGTGCGCCACCCCATGAATGGTATTAAGGAATACAACCCGTCAATTAAAACAAGGTTACAATTCAATAGGTAGGATTGGATAGCTAGCAAGGAGTAACATATCATGGGTAGACATGCTTCACTTATCTTGTAGAACCTTAGTTTAGTTTTCTTGCACATTAGTTTAATTAGTAGCTTTTGGGTTAGTTGATTAGCAACTAATTCCGCCCCTTCTTCCAAAACCCGAGATTTTCACTTGCTTTTCATAAAATATAAAAACATAAAAAGAATCATCCTTCACCTTTAGACCTAGTTAGATTAATTTCAATCCTAACGACACTGTTCCTAGCTGAACGATCAATCCCCCGGTACTTGTCACTATACTATACTACAACGATCAGGTATACTGCCTGGTGGGGGTTGTAGCTTCTCAAGATCCCTTGAGAGGTAAAGCCTGGTACGATTCCCACGTATCAAGTTTTTGGCGCCGCAGCCCAGGGAATAGTTATTGTTTAGGTTGAATTTGATTTTTATTAGGTCTACTCATTAGATTCCTATCAAGTGAGATTTTTTTCTTTTTATTTTGTAGCTTTCTTGTAGTCTATCTTTTCTTTGTGATTTTGTTTGTAACTTGCTTCAAATGGACTTTACACTTAGATTTCTAAGATTGCAAGATAGGGTTGAGCGGCTAACACACCAAAGAGTTCAAAATACCTCATTTAGAGACACCTATGATTCATATGAGCCTTCACCTAGGATAGATTCTTATGAACAACCTCCATGTTTAAGATCTAGTTTTAGTGAGGCCAATAGGAAATGCGACCTAGTTTGCCAAGGAATTATGGAGAGAGCCATTGCAACAAATCATAAGTGGGATGAAGCCCTAGATTTGCTATTATCACTACCTAAGAAACCAATTGAGGAGGATTTAGCCGAGCATGATCACATTGATCAAAAAGACCTAGGTTTTATGATCGATGATCATGAATCTCAAGAAACAGATGATGAATCTCTTGGGCTATTTGTATATAGCAGTCAGAATATTGAAGATGATCCTTATGATTCGGACATAGAAGTTGAGATGCCTAGAGAAGCACGTGAGATACTTGGGAGAATGCTAGGGCTAGATTATAATAAAACACATGTTGATGATATAGGTGATATTAACACATGGAATGATGAGGTAAATAACATAAGCCCACAAAATACTCAACCATCATTTGAGGCACACACACCGCCCGTGACTTACCCGGAGGAAGTAGAAGAAACTTTAGGAATTCCAATGGAGGTAGAACCCTTGGACCAGGCACCACTTGAGGATATAGGTTTGAATACTTGTAGTGATAACCTTACTCCTAGTTCTAGGGAATTTCCTAGTGTTGATGAACCGGAACCTCAATCTCTACACACCTTTCCATCCTTAGATATATTTCTAGGAGACAAAAGAGGAACCGATCCACCCATCAACCAATATTATCTGGGTAGTTTTAGGATGAAGGAAGCCATTCACTCACCCCCTTAACCTCACGTGGCATATTCACACCCTAAGGGTGTGTATCGCTACTTTCACCCACACTTAATCCTAAGTGTAGGGAGAACCTCCCCTATTTCCGTTAAATAAGGGTAGAGTCAGGCTCGTGACTCGAACAAAAACAAGCGCTTCTTGGGAGGCAACCCATGTTTTGTGTGTTTTTATTTGTTTATTTGTTTGTTTGTTTTATTTTATTTGTTTCCGTATGCATGTTTTATTTTTGTTGTTTGTGGCTCATGTTTCAATGTAAATTGTGAAAATGCTTTATTTTGTTTTTAACTTTGTCTTAATTGCATATAAAGGTATTTTGCAAAAGATAAGTGTAAGGGAGATCCAAATTTGTTTATAAGAATGAAATTGAGCATGAACCACAACAATATTAAATGGACATGTGTATTAGTATTTGTTAGAGTCAAATGCTTGTATTGAGTCATAATGAAGTTTTACAGGATTTTCCAGGAAGTAGAACCAAGTTTTTCCAGAAATTTTCCGGAAACTTAACATAAGAATTTCTGCAGGTCACTTCTGACGGCGTCACGTGTAAAAACCTGGAAATTTTACCGGTTTTGTTTTTCTAACGGAGTCTTAAGGTTTTTGTGAATTATTAAGTTTTATAATCTCCAGGAAATCTGCAAACATTCATTCCACAAGCATTATATCTTTAATTGTTTTGTTTCTATTCCTAAGTCTGGAATTACATCTAGTTGTGAGTTTTCTTTGTTCGGATTGATGCTTTGGGTTTTTGTGTTTGTTTTCTCAGGTTTTACAGGTTATGTATGATAAGAAGATGATTTATATTCTGGAAGGGAAGCTTTGATTGTTCATTTTCTTGGAGGAAGATTTAACCTGGCCACCTTATTATCCATACCGAGCGAATCAGGGGTGTATTTGATTTCATTCTTTTTACTTATTTCACTTTTACATTCTTTACTTGAACATTGGGGACAATGTTCATCTTAAGTGTAAGGGGAGGGTAAAAAGATGATACCTTACATATGCACTTTCGCTTGAGTTTGTTTTGTTTAATGGTAGATGTGTAATAAAACTATGAGAAATACTTGTTAGTGCAATTTTAGTGCTAAATTTAAAATTTTTTACAACATTTAGGTGTGAAACTTTAGCCATAGCAAGCGTCTCATGGATAGGAGATTGTATGACTAGCACATAACCGTATATTCAGAAAAATTTTCCACCCAAATATGTGAGGTTCGCCTTTAGATTTGATAGGAAAAGCATTTACTATTAGTGCTTATGAGTGTACCGGTAGCATTTAGATTCTAGAACTTGCGTTAGTGATGCATCCCGAGACCGCTAGTGAGACTACATTTGTGTAGTAGGATTTACTACATGATAAGAGGCATTAGGATCACCCTTGTGATAAACCCGTATTATAATTACTTGACCATTTAAGTCATATTACTTGGTTAGTTAAGTCAACTAATTTTTCCCACACCCTTAGCGTTGTACTCATTTTTAGTACACGAAACCCCTAGTACACCCCTCCGAGCCTATCTTTTCGTTTCTAACTTTAAGCATTTTACTTAAAGGAAGAATTTGTTACACCCCACTTAAATGTACACCCAAATCGCCTTAGCCTTCCGTGTATGCGCTCATTTTTAGTGCATTATTGTTATTTGTTAAACCCTAAGTTAACTATTTAATTGATTACATGGTTGCTAAGTCGTGTCATATCCTTGTACATATTGTTTTGGGACGATTGGGACTCATGGGTAAAGTACTTATTTATGGAGTAATGGGGAAGAACATCATTTATTACCCCCCTATGTGCGTTAATCTTAAAAGTGCTCCAAGTGTTTTGATTTTCCTAGTTCGAGTCATTAGATTAGTTTATTGTAAAGCATGTAAAAATTTAAGTGTAAGGGGAATGCTCAACCCCTATGATGTATTAATTTGGATGGTAGGGTAAGAGTGTATGCAAAAAAAAAAAAAAAAAAGAAAAAAAAAATCGAAAAAACAAGAAAAAAGAAAAAAAAAATAGAAAAAGAAAAGAGAAAAAAACATACGGACTACCATCCCTTTTATTCTATGTTCATTTTATGTTTTTGTTATTTCTCATTTATTAGCTTAAGTCGAGTCTAGTCTTGGCTTAGCAGCGCCACATTATACATGTAATTAACCAAGATTGTTAACTCGCTACCAGTAAAACTTCCTTTATCCAACAAAACCGTGTATTACATATCCCTACACCTAACATTTCAACCCTTTAAAAGACCTCTTTGATAGTTTATCCTAGGTGCTTACGCCATGTGGTGGAGGTTTGATCCTTTACCAAGCCTATGGTAATCTATTTTGCTATGACAGGTAGTGAGAGATATCTTCCGTTTCCATATTGTAATTTATACTTTATTACACCCGAGAGATGTGAGTATCTAAACACTATTTGTGAGGTGCTTGTATATGACCTCCGTGCTTGTCTATTGGTCTTTAGTGGAACGATTATTTGTTGTAATTACTTTTATATTAGTGTTAAATGACCCCTAACTTGTATTTTGATTAGAATAAAAGCGCATTTGCTTGAGGACAAGCAAATCTCAAGTGTAAGGGTATATGATGAGGCGAAAAATGAACCACTTTTAGGGGGTCATTTGAGCCCGTAATTGAATTTATTTGATCAAATATTGCCCTAAATCGTTCCTTTTGTGATTTTAGGTACTTTGGGAGAGAAATCTGGAAAAGGAAGCAATTCGGACGTTTTTGGAGCATAAAAGTGAAGAAAACGCCGAAGTCTTAATTTTCCTTGCTGGGAACAGTAGGTGACGGCGTCAAGAAGAAAATCCTGACGGTGTCAAGAGTAATTTCCATGACGATCCAGTACAGATTTGATGGCATCACAAGGTAGGGCGTCAAGAGGAAAATGCATGACGGCCTGGAAATACATAACACATGACGGCGTCAAAAGTAGATGAAGGCAGTCACGTGTTAACTGGTCAAAACTTGCGCGCGAAGTAGCTGATATTGTTTTGGTCATAACTTTTGCATACGAACTCGGATTTAGGTGATTCAAAAGCCCACGCGAAGAGGACGAAGAGATCTACAATTTGGTGAAAAAATGGTTGTGATGGCATCAAGAGAACGAGCTGACGCCGTCAAGCCTTGCCGACAGAAAACATGCCTATAAATATAACATCATAACTTTACTTTTTGTAAGCCCAAAACCCTAAGGTCGATTCTTGGGTTTAGGTGGGTGTTTTTCGAGCAACTTAGAGGGTTTCAATCACTCCATAAACATCATGTATTGGTTTGATGATTCTATCTTAATTATGTTTTCCATTATCATTGTTGTTTGCTCTTCTTTGATGATGATATGCTAATTCACCTTGTGTCTACTTATGATTATGTGAAACTTGTATATAATTGATTAGATCTCATTTATTTCTTGTTGATGTTGTGTCTATCACCATTAACGAGGGGCTTGTTGATGTGTGTATCTATCTCCATCAATTAAGGCGTGACAACTTCAATAGATCTAGTTGGTTTAGTTTATAATTCTTGTTTCCTATTGATTCTTGTTTTGATTGAATGAATTTGATGTCAGGCTTAAGAAAACTGGCTGATCTCCAAATGGTAACATGCTTGAACATCTTAGGAAACATGAACCGATGTGTACTAGGTCTTTATTGGTTGTATTTAATGCATGAGCCACTGTTTATAATCCCTATGGTTGTGCTGCGCATGGCATAGGAGGAGATAAGAGCTCATAGAATTGGGGAGTTAAGTGCGCCACCCCATGAATGGTATTAAGGAATACAACCCGTCAATTAAAACAAGGTTACAATTCAATAGGTAGGATTGGATAGCTAGCAAGGAGTAACATATCATGGGTAGACATGCTTCACTTATCTTGTAGAACCTTAGTTTAGTTTTCTTGCACATTAGTTTAATTAGTAGCTTTTGGGTTAGTTGATTAGCAACTAATTCCGCCCCTTCTTCCAAAACCCGAGATTTTCACTTGCTTTTCATAAAATATAAAAACATAAAAAGAATCATCCTTCACCTTTAGACCTAGTTAGATTAATTTCAATCCTAACGACACTATTCCTAGCTGAACGATCAATCCCTCGGTACTTGTAACTATACTATACTACAACGATCAGGTACACTGCCTGGTGGGGGTTGTAAGCTTCTCAAGATCCCTTGAGAGGTAAAGCCTGGTGCGATTCCCACGTATCAAGTATCAACAAATACAAGCAAGGCTAATCTAATAATGAAAGTATTGAAATAGAATGAAGAAAATATAGAGTTAGAAAGATCAAACCACAACACGCGAATTTATAGTGGTTCGGCTACAAGGACACCTTCCTTGTCCTACTCCACTCCCCGAGTACCACACTCGAGAGTTTTCTTCACTATGTCAACAAACTCCTTATGACGGAGAAACCTTACACACCTTGGCTTCATTATGTCAACAAACTTCTTTAAGACTTCACTCCTTCTTCACACCTTCACAACTTCTTCAAGATAGCTTCACACCTTTTCTTTTTGTCTACTTCACACCTTCTTCTATGCACAACTAAGTCACAACAACTACACTACTTTACAACACACCTAGTATCTACAATCAACAAATTCACACAGCACTTTACAAGTATCTAGCACTACTACCAGATGAAACTAGCTAATCACAACACTACTACAATTTAATGGATGTAGAGGAGTTTTCTTCTTTGTGCACTTGAGTGGATGAAGCTTTGGATCACTTAGAAACAAAGACTTATGAATTATATGATCAAAGGATTTTTGAGATAGAAATGGAGATTAGATCAGAAGGTTTTGAGTGCAAAAAGGTAAGGAAAATTTGTGAAATGAATCAGTATTTAAAGGGGAGCAAAATAATGTTTTGGAGCGTGGCCGGTTCCCTTAATGATTAAGGGGGCCGCCCCCTCCAGAACGTTGGAGTATTTTGTCCTCTTGTGAGGAAGGTTTTTCTGGATAAAATATTCCATTTTCTGTTAGAAATTTGAAATCATATATTAATAATGATTTAAACATATTCTTTTCATTCCAAAAATAATTTTGTAAAAGATATAAAATGTTTAAGACATTTTATAATTGTTCTAGTGATTAGAAAAATTTCCTTTGATCATGTAATGCATAAGTTGCTTAGTTTATGCATACCTTAAGTGATAAAAGTTGTAGAAGTAAATATTTGTTACTAAATACTTGTTTACGTCATAATCTTGATTTAATTTAGTTTACATTTTGTGATTATCAAAACATAGAGTTATTGAGAAATATTAATAACGTTTTTAAACATTATTTATATCAACATAAAACATACTGGTGACTATTCCCAGCAATACATGATCCCTCTTAAATTAGACAAAGGTGATCAGGCTATGTATAATTTAGGACCGATAATGTTCGGTTTAGTCACATAGTATTGTGTTTCTTAAAAGTTTTAGATGGTATTCAATCTTGTAATGCTGATGAGGGTGCTTGTGGTGTAACTAAGGATGATTTGAGCTTTAAAAGTGCATCAAGATCTGTTAATGAGTTTGTGGTTGCAACGGTTATGAAGATAATGATGGTGAAAAGATGAACGAGGCTTGTGTTCTTCATTTTTGGTTTGATGAGTTTTTGTGGTTTGAGATGAAGCTGGGTAAAGAAGACATGGGAGATATGATAAGAGGATTTTTGGTAATGGTGTTGTATTTTCTTTGTTGGTGCCATGATTCTACTATATAAAAGATACGTCGTGAGTAGAGAGTTGTGAAATAAGCATGATTTTTTATGGGAAATGATAGAATAATTACGTTGAAGGTTTGAATCATAACACATGATAGCATAAAGCAAGAGTTTTATTCATAAAAGGTTGATTGATTACAAGATTAAAACTTATTACAAGTTTCTTCAAAATCTACTAACTGATACTTTCAGTTTAGTAATTACAACATTTTACAACTACTGCTAGCTATTACATGGATTCTACAGAGTTTACTAACTGAGTCTATTCAATTTAGTAGTACAAAAGATAACTAGTATCATCACATTAGTCTATTGCGGGTTAGAAGGTCTTAGCAGCTCTGATTGATTGGCAACTTCTTGGTTTAGTGTGTCATGGAGGTATGAGTCGATGAAGTTTGAGAGCCTATTATCCATGCTGACTTTCTTGTTGGATCAATGGTGGTCGTGATACGATCCATAATGAGTGATCCAACTCATCACATGTAGGGATATAAAAGTGAAGTGATAGTGGTGGTGATAATGGTGCTAGTACTTATTCGTATTCATCATCCTCCTCGGAGTCTGACTCAACCCAATTTTGTTCAAAATAATTAGAAGTATTCGACGCAAAATTAGTTGGCATTGGTTCCTCCTCTTCTTCGTCGGTTAAATCTTCGAAAGGTTCCTCTTCGTCATCAGAAGCGAAGGCATTTACGAAGTCAAATCCGAACTCGGGTGAGGGTGGTAAGACTTGGAAGTTATTAGGTAGAGTGGGCACATAATTGGGAGAAGTGGGTACACACATGATTTCTATGAGAAGAATTACTATGTTAAAACAATTCTAAAACTTACGGGGAAATGCTCAATTATACTAAGGGTACATATATCAATATGCTAAAAAGTTTGCGTTGTATAAAATGTCTAAAATGTCCATAATAGTCTGGAGGATGGAAGGCACGGAGAGCGGAAGGCTATAAAATGTTTTTGCTTGTAAGTGTGGTTATAGTTTAGGTCTCAATTAGACCCGTTTCTCTATAACCATGGCTCTGGTACCAATCTGTAACACCCCCAATTCATTGATGTAGTGGAATTCAAACTGGGTATTACTAGACGGCATAATAGTCACAATAATAGAAAACGATATCTAATAGAGTCGTTTTAAAAGATTTATCATTCAAATTATATAAATATCAGAGATTCCAAAATGAGGTCCCAGATGGTTCCATGTTTACAAATTATATTAAATGAGTTTTCGAATGATAATAAAATTTATAGCCCACTCGAATATCCGTGCTCCTCCGCGTCAGCCTCGATCATTATGGACCTGAAATACATGCTTAAAACAGTCAACACATAGGTTGAGCGAAATTTATAGAGTTTATTAAATGGTTGAACACAATATGTTGATAGTGTGAGTTAATTAGACTCACACCAATGGTTTTGAGAACAAAATAGATATTATTTCACTAAGCTCATGCAACCAAGCGTTAATGTAGACATAATAGTAACATAGACGCCCTACCAAGATACTTTGCCGTCATACCTCTAGACATCAAATATAGTGCATTTGTTTGAACTTTTAGTTTGCAGTTGTTCAACACAAATGGGATTCGTCAATCCCAACAGATATATTCATAATATTCGCGCTCACTATTGCTAGTGGTTAATGGTTCATGATATAGGGACTTTGAACATGGCAATAGATACTTAGTGACAATAAAACATAGTTGGTTAAGCATACAGCAGGAAAACATTGTATTCGAGTAGAAAAATAGTAGCATGTATCCCCCCATGGGTTTGTAAAATAGTTAAATAATAGAGAGTGGGGCTATGAACTCACCTTAAGTTATGTAGTAAAAAGTGAAAATGGTAGTCGAATCGCGAGGGTCTCTAAGAGCAACCTATAATAGAACGTTGCGACTTGGGTTTGGAGCAATGTCAAAGAATACGAAGAATTTCCTATATATGTCTTGCATATTGTTCATGATGTAGTACTTAGTATATAGTGTAAGTCTTTGAATAAAAATGGTTTATGGAACATGTATAGTTTGTATATCTCTTACTACCGTTTGGGCTGACATAATTCAGAGGAGCTAGGACACTTTAATTCGTAAATCCAGTAACTCATCGATCTGTTTACCCAAATGAAACCCTTCACATGAAGCTCCCTAGTGTTGTAGTATTCAATAGAAAATATAAGTTTTTGATCTTGAAAAGTTACATGTCCGAATAATTGAATAAACTTAGGAAAGTTTATTTTAAATGAAGATTTTTATCTTTAATGAGTTTATTAAGCCTATAATGGATATGATATTACTTGTGAAATCTCATGGTCTATCGATGGAGTAGATCCAAATTGTTTTGTTTTGATAAGACTAAAACTTTAGTCAATGATTTCGGTTTAGAAAGCTTTAAGGTCTTAGTCGTGGCCTTGCCGTAGCTTTGGTCATGGCTACCATGGTCTTGAGACTCATCCTTGGCCTTAGCCATAGCTGTGGTTTCGGCTTTAAGGTCATTAGACTTCTTGGTTTTACTTAGCCATAACCAATACATGGTACTTTGGGTATTAAAAGGGGCTGCTAAGAATTTGAAGAAAAATATCACTCGTTATGCGTTTTCAGGGTTCGAGCTTCTTAGAACCTGAACGAAAACGTCGTTCCGGACAACTTTCGTGTTTTAACTTTTTGCTGAAACGGAGCAGAAGGGCCTCTTTCAAAAAGGTCAGCTTCTTAACAGCTTGTTTTGGCAGTTTCGGCGTTTTGGTTTTGCTAACTTCTTTTGGCCGTATCTTTTGACTCGTGTACTTGTTTTAGGTGATTCCAATTGCTATGTTTTCCTTGTTAAGTCCTCTACCATAGTATGTAATTGTCCAATATCATGTTTATACTATTTTGGTCGAATTTCACAATATATGTCACTAGTTCTCTTGTTTACTTAACATAAGTTACCATATAGTTTCCATAATTTGTTTTAATAGGTTTTATACATCATGAACATAACACAAACACCATATATAGAATGAATGAAATATAATAAGCATGAAAATGATATTGAGAAAGAACGTGTATTAGGGTTTTGATTCGTGATTAAATCAATACATATATATAGTATAGTATTACTCAAGAGACCCGCAAAGAAATACGGATAACTCGAGGTCGTAGTCTGTGTGAAGGTGTGAATGGAATTCTCAATTCCCAATTCGTGAAACGTGTCGTGAAAGTGGTAAAAGTGATTTTGATGAGATTACACTAATGAAATAGTAAATGAAGCTCAAATAACCACTTAAGCACGTATTTTAAATAAGAAAACTAAAAACGTAACGTAAAATCGAAAACATAAACTAAAACGTAAATTAAACGTTAACGTACGAAATAAAACGTGAATTTTAAGCTACATTACTCCTACGGACTTCAAAATAATTTTGAAAAGTTATAAATGATAAAAGAAAATTTTAAGAAAAAGAAAAATATTTGTTTGACTTTTTATTTATTTTTTATGAATTGAAACCTAATTAACTAATTAAAAATTAAAAGAAAATGCAAATAAGGTGAGAAAATTGAAAATTAAATTTTCAAAATTATAAAATAACTAAAAAGTAATTTTAAAACTAAAAAACAAATTTTTCTGGCTTTTTATGTAATTTTTAGGAATTAAAAACTATTAAATCTAATTAAAAATTCAAATTAAATTCAAAATAAATGGGAAAAATGCAAATTAAATTTCTAAAATTCTAAAATAAATGAAAATAAATTTCTAAAATATTTTTGGGTTTTATTAGGCTTTTTTTGATTTTTTTTAACTTTTGGTAATTAAAATGTATTTAAAATTGAATAAAAATGAAAATTAAATAGGAAAAATAGTAAATGGACTCAGAAAAATTCGAAAAAATTACAAAAAATCTAAAATATTAAAATGAGCTTGAGAAAAAATTTTGAAACTAAAATAAGCCAGAAAAGTGCTTATAAGCTGAAAACTACTTATTTGGAGTGCTTATTAATAAGCACTCCTTGACCAACTTTGACCCAATGTAATTTAGCTTAAATAAAGCTCAAATGAACAGATGTAAAACAAGTTTGAACTCAGAAACATTGATAAAGAACAAATCAGTTGAAATAAGCTATATGTGAATAAGCAATTTGTTACCAATAAGTACATGATACTCACATTCAATCCTAATAACTCATATAAGCTTAAAACAACTGAATATGGACAATTAAGCACTAAGCAGAACAATGATAAGCAGTTTGCAGAGTCTAATTCAAGATAGAAATAGTACTGAAGAGACCTAGTAGCAGCTAAAATTTAAGCAAACTAATAAGCAGTTTAGTGAAAACTAACAGCAAATCCAGCAAACCTATACTACAAGCTATCTTAAAAACTAAAAATCCAAATTCTAATATCCAATTGTTCCCCTAAAAAGGTCTGAGAACACCACCTGTTGAATCTGATGACTGCAGGTTTTGACTATTTGATATTGCAATGGACTTTTGACTAATTTGAATTTTTAAGGCCTAAATCTAATCCTTAATGATATGTTAAGCTAATCTATGAAGAGATTATCCTAAACTCACCCTAAGTCTTACAGAATGCAGCAATTCAGCATCACATTTTCACTAATGCACACAGAAATGTGCTAGCTAGATGAATTTTGACTTTTTCTATTAAAGGGACCAAATAAATGATTAAACTAACTTATACTAGCCTAATGCAACCTGTTTAAGCTGAACAAAACTAAATCAAACAACGAGAACACAGATTAAAGTTTAAATCCAAACACCACTTAACTGTCTAACTCTTTTGAAATTACACTACAACTGTGACGATTAAACTACATTATACTGAATTTATGACTTAAATGAAACTAATGAAGCATCAAGTATGGCAATAACTGAGCAAAACCCACAGAATGAAACGAATCCAAACACCTCTATTGTGACAGTCTTAAATTAACCACAACACCAACTCAATAAATCTCTAATCTAATCTACTATTCCAACTCAGATAACGATCCAATAGGTGTAATGAGATAAAAAAACATAGGTACAAATCATAAAAAACAAGCATTAACTCAGATCTAATTATATGATAGTAATGAAACAGTAGCAACTGAAATTATCACAAACAAATATGAGATGATTAAATAAAACTAACTAATATGCAAGTATTAATAATAAAACGGAAAGGAGCAATAGAAGACAGAGCTATACTACTTTGCAATTTCAAGTGAAAATAAATGAAGGCTTACAAGTTCAATTCCCCCTCAGCAAAACAGAGGGGGATTCACTAAGCTTTCCTATCTTTGTGACAGGCCAATGGCTCCTTTTGGCTGCCTATACTTCCAATAAATGAGCTTATGCTTATTGAAATAAGCTATTTGAACCACAGTTTTCCCAAACAAAATGTGAACAGAACTAAAACTTTTGTACTAACACATCACTATTATTTTAAACTAGGATGAATTATTGAAGATATTAAGCTGAGAACAAAATTAAAATAACTAAGCATTGGAAACTAAATTGCAGAGAAATTAATGGAAAACTTGAATTATATTAAAAATGAAATTTGAATACAAAGTTTGAAAACAGGGATACAATAAGCTGAAATTGAAATATTAATACTACTCCTACTCCTAATCCTAACCTAACATCTAACAGCTAATACATGGTGTGAGTGGGGAGTATTTATAGCTACTGAGAAGGCTTGGTGGATGCTTCTGGATTGTGCTTTCTCTCTTTAATATCGTCCCTTGATATCAGCTTCATACCCACGCTTTAATCTCATCCCTTGGATTGCGTAATGTGATGTGATTGATCCTCCGTGTGAATGCTCATTGGTCCACGTGTCCCTGACCTCTCTGACACCTTCTAAAAGCCAATCATAAGGTAATAATTACTTATTGTGAGGCAATTTTGTGGAATGGGGGATTAGGGTTCATGGGAGCAGTAAATTCCCTGGGTTTGTGGTTAAATTGGGGGGAGAGGTGTTTGATATTCGAGGTGGTTTTATTATAAAGGAGGGTTGACCGGGTTTTATGGTTATTTTGACCGGGTATAAGAGGTGAGATTGGATCGGGTATTAAAAAGGGTGGGGTATTGGGCTTGACAGGTTTGTGCTTAGCTTATGGTTTTATTACTTGGGCCGTGGTTTTTAATTTATGTGGATTTGTTTTGATCCGGTAGTGTAGGAGTATGAGATAAGGACCAATGTTGTAATTTTGAATTATAAAGGGACCAAAACTGACTTTTATCAAAACTTTCTTCCAAGGGCCTAAATTGACAATCTTTGAGGACTTTTATCAAAACTTTCTTCCAAGGGCCTAAATTGACTTTTATCAAAACTAAACTTGGCACTTTATGAATCTTTGAGGGCTTCTTTTGACATTTTGAGCTTTCTTTTATCATTAAACTTCCCCGGCTCCGGCTTTTGACCTTTTTCCAATCTCGTGCTCGTTTTTGTCGGTTTTGGCTTTGTTTTTGTTCATTTTTCACATATCCGTACCTGCACATACACAAATACAAAAACACACATTCTCTTGGCATATTTGATTAGTATTTGGTGTATTTGGTCTGATTTTGGGTTAAAAATGATGTGTGAATAAGCACACATCAAAATCCCCCAGACTAAGGTATTGCCGTGTCCTCATGCAATGTCATCACCTCACGCTTAAGAGATAGATAATTTCAAAACCTCTCTTTACTGACGTTGTAAAGTAGCAATGATGTTCAAAAGAGATATTAAAATCATTTATTCTCAAAAACTCCGTTTTCTGATTTTTATGAATAACAACTACTACTACTCTTTTTGTACTTTTCATTTATATATATATGACGGTTTGCCTTCACTTTCATTATCAATTCTTATTTGTTGATAACTTTCAGGGTCAATGAGTAGAAACACTTCTCACAGAGAAAAGACCATACGGATAAAAATCGTCATCCTTGATTTTTCGCAAGCTCCCAAAATAAGCGTAAAATCGAGATCATTGTTTATCCACAAGTTAGGTGCTAACACTACCAACAAAATTTAATTGTGTCATTACCTCTTGTTCCCAGTTCCTAAGTTTGGTATCTCAAGATTTTAATTTGTGAGAAATGAATTGCTTCATATTTTCTCGTTTTGATATTTGTTAGTCCGATAAGAGCACAAAATTTGAACGCTAAGTAGTTTCCAAGCTTTCCCTCGAAAATCCCTACATACAGAAATCGGGTCCACATGAAGGTCTCTGATTTAACACGATTTGTGGAGGCTCCCTTTTTATTTACGACCGAGACATCCCATGTCTGAGACCCGAAACGGAAGCTTTTTATGAGGGAAATCCCCGGAGTCGAAGCTTGGCATTTTTGCACAATTATAAGCACTTTAATAATACTTGGTCCTTAGTCCTTTATTTCTTTTACAACAACGGTTTATGAGCCGCCAAGATGTAAGAGCTTTATTATGACCTTAGATTTATATCCGCTGCTTTTTATAGCTTTGGATTCCTCTGCCTTATTATTGGCCTTGGATTATTATTATTGATATTCATAATCATATGCCAAACCCCGAGTCCTACGGCCTTTACTAAGATCACAACATCGGCTGCGAACCGGCAAGATGCAATAGTCTATTTCACCGTAACACTGGCAGTACCCCTATGTGTACCAAACCCCCATATGCAGATATTTTGTTGGGAACGAGAAAAAACTAAGAATTGCCCAAGCCCCATACACTTAATTAATCATAGAGATCTATTATTATTGGTGTGCAAGCTTGTGGGAACAAGGAGGCCACAAGTACCTTTCGTGGGCTCTAAAGAGATCCAACTACTCAATGTTTAGCACCAAACTTCTAAATAAACTCTATCATTCCTCAATCTCCGAAAATTTAAAATCCCAAGTAATGAGATCCGCGAATGCTTAGCCATAATCTTTTGATTATATTGGTTAAGGGAGACGAGCTAGGGCTCAACACGCCCGGTCAAGTTGAAACATTTATTTCTACTCTTGTCGGTAGGAAAGTCAAAACAAGGTGTCAAATCTTATTATTCATATCATATATATCATCATTTTTTTTTTCTTTTTTGCTGCAATAAAAAGGTGACAAAATTTTTAAATTTTGGTGGAAAACGGAGTTGCATAAGTTAACAGCTCAAACGAAAGTGTCAAGTCAAATCGAATCGAAGATTCACCCCCCCCCCCCCAGACTAAATTAAAACATTGTCCTTAATGTTTTAAGGGTACGGGTAGTCCTACGTAATATCTAAGGCCGTTTATTAAGTATGCCAAGAGATAAACGTTAGTCGATAAGATTTTGGATATGGTGAATTTCCGAAAAAGCAGCGAAGAATGAGACTCGAGTGGAGAGAACGACAAACCACGAGCACGAGAGTCCTCAAACTTCGGGGAAATTCCTGAACATTCACAAACAACCACGAAAACACGAGTTTGGAAAGGGTCGCCCCCCCCCCCCCCCCCTTACGTCACGTTACTTAGAAAATAGAAAATAAAGAAAATGAAATAGATAAGCATGGGGTGCCTCCCACGAAGCTCTTGTTTTTGATTACCGAGTCACATGAGCTTGACTCGATCCCCGAATTAATTCGTCCTTGGGGGTCAAAGACGGTATCCTCACTCCCAGTGGAGTGGAAAAGTGAAGAACTGATGGGATAAGTAAAGAATGGATAAAACACCCGGATGATAAAAGCAAAGTCGATTTCTGAATCACGGGTGGGTTGGGTGGGTAAAATATCAAGCACAGGAACATCATGTTCATAAATCTCGTCCACCACTCCAAAAATAACTTCATTTACATCGAGCTCAAAATCTACATCGGGTGGTTTCGCCGGTGGACGAGAAAATGGTAAATCAACGAGAATCGAGTCGTTATTAGGAAGTAAATAATCATTACATATTTCTTCAATAAGCACGTTTTTTTTGAAAGCCATTCTCGTTGTTTTCATTATTTGGTGGAGAAATGGTATGAGTAAGTTCATCGGTTAACTTCTCGTGAGGAGAATCAATCATGTTATGTGAATCCTGGACCTCGGGTTTCATTTCGGACTCATCACAAGGAATATTGAAGATTGGATTATCATGAGTCAATTCTAAATCGAAATCAAATAACGGATTTGTGAAAGTCATATTGAATGTTTCGGAAACCCTAGGAACAAGGTCATCAAGATCATCGTCAGAATCGAAAAACATATCAACACGATCATTCGGATTATCAATTACTTCATCGCTCTTCGGAGGGAGGGAAGATAACGGTTCTTCATTCAATAATTTTTCAATTAAACGGGTATCTCCCTCAGGATCAAAATTAGTATCATCAACCATCGTCGGATGAGAATCATTGTTAGTAAGACAAGCCTCAATCTCGTCTAAAAAGACATCACTCCTCTCAACCGGTGTGAAAGAAGGATAGGAAGAATCAGAAACAATTTCAGAATCACCGTTAGAAATTTCCTCGGACTCACCTGGGATTGGGACGAGGTTCTCAACACTAGACTTATTGAATTCGTCCAATTCCGTTGCCAGAATAGTGTTTAGTTGCTCATCCCCCATTTTTAGAGAGCCCTCGGGTTCTACGGGAGAAACATCGGAAGTATTGTGAGGATTAAGAATGAACGTAATTTTCTCATCATCGTCGTCGGAATCATAGTAAACAAAATTTTTAAAAGGATTAGACGCTATCTCTTCAGCAAGTAACTCTGCAATAGACTTCTCACGAAGCTCGGGAGTATGTGTATAACGATTAGCCACCATTTTTTTTAACTTCTCGATCATGGATTTAATTTCACAAATATTATTAGTAAAATCGGAAGTTTGGGGGGGTTGGTTTAAACCATGAGAATCGTAACATGAATTCGGCTCATAATAATAAAAATTTTCAAACGATCCCCCACAATTTTCAAAATTTGATGAACTTTGGAATGAATCATTATTAAAATATGGTACTTGCTCATAAAAGTTTTGAAAAGGAAGATTGAAATTGTTTTGAGGATAATTATCAAAACTCGTATCACAAGCATAAGACGTTTCAGCACTCGGGGCATAACATATACGATTGATATATCCACATTGATTACAAAAACATTGCCCACACGGTAATCCTTCGTCGGATGGATTTCCACAATTAAAGCAAGTGAACGGAGACGGCGGTGGTGTTGGATAGTAATCGGGGACGTTTTGAAAGATTGTGTTTCGAACATACTCGGGAGTATTACAAAACAAACAAACTCCATCGTGAATATTATTACCACATTGTTTGCACGTACACCAAACACATGAACCTTCAAAGAACGGTTCTCCACATTTAAAACACATCGGATCCATAAGTGAGAAAGTGAAAGTATTATCGGTTTAGAGGGTTAAAGACAAAGAACAAATGATAAGAGGAGAAGAAGATTATTTTTTGTTTTTTAAATATCGAAAAATCAAATAAAAGGAAAATCAAAATGGAAAAGGAAAATCTTTTTGCATTTTTATTTTTGGAAAACAAAATTCAAAAACTTAAAACTTTTTTTCTCTTTTTTTTTTTATTTTTTATTTTTTCAAATGTTACGTTAATCGTAAACCGTTTCCTTTAAAACTACTCGCGACGGAACGGGAGAGAAGAATGGATCTCTCTTCAGCTTGCAATTTAATGTTAAAGCTTCCGTATTTTCCACTTATTCGGTCGTAGAATCCAAAGTAATCCGATTAGCAATTAATTTCACGCGTTGTTATATTTGGAAGCTTATTCGGTTTACAACGCCAACCCTTCAACGGGAGAGTCGAGGTTGTAACTTTATTATTTTTTTAGTATTTTTGAAAACACTTTAGGAAAAGTGTTTTTGATTTTTCAATTTTTTTGGTTTTTATAGAAAATATATTCAAGGAAGGTTTTCAAAACACAATTTCGAAAAACAAAAACAAAAAATTCACTTCAACCTTTCCCGGCAGCGGCGCCAAAATTGATTCATGAGAAAATCAATATATATATATATATATATATATATATATATATATATATATATATATATATATATATATATATATATATATATATATATATATATATAGTATTACTCAAGAGATCCGCAAAGAAATATCGATAACCCGAGGTCGTAGTCCGTGTGAAGGTATGAATGGAATTCTCAATTCCCGATTCGTGAAACGTGTCGTGAAAGTGGTAAAAAGTGATTTTGATGAGATTACACTAATGAAATAGTAAACGAAGTACAAATAACCACTTAAGCATGTATTTCAAATAAGGAAACTAAAAACGTAACGTAAAATCGAAAACGTAAACTAAAACGTAAATTAAACGTTAACGTACGAAATAAAACGTGAATTTTAAGCTACACTACTCCAACGGACTTCAAAATAATTTTAAAAAGTTAAAAATGATTAAAGAAAATTTTATGAAAAAGAAAAAAATTTGTTTGACTTTTTATTTATTTTTTATGAATTAAAAACTAATTAACTAATTAAAAATTAAAAGAAAATGCAAATAAGGTGAGAAAAATGAAAATTATAAAAAAACTAAAAAGTAATTTTAAAACTAAAGACTATTTTTTTTGGCTTTTTGTGTAATTTTTAGGAATTAAAAGCTATTAAATCTAATTAAAAATTCAAATTAAATTCAAAATAAATGGGAAAAATGCAAATTAAATTTCTAAAATTCTAAAATAAATGAAAATAAATTTCTAAAATATTTTTGGGTTTTATTAGGCTTTTTCTGTTTTTTTTTTTTTAATTTTTGGAAATTAAAATGTATTTAAAATTGAATAAAAATGAAAATTAAATAGGAAAAATAGTAAATGGACTCAGAAAAATTTGGAAAAATTACAAAAAATCTAAAATATTAAAATGAGCTTGAGAAAATATTTTGAAACTAAAATAAGCTAGAAAAGTGCTTATAAGCTGAAAACTGCTTTTTTGGAGTGCTAATTAATAAGCACTCCTTGACTAACTTTGACCATACTTTGACCAAATATAATTTAGCTTAAATAAAGCTCAAATGAACAGATGTAAAACACGTTTGAACTCAGAAACATAGATAAAGAACAAATCAGTTGAAATAAGCTATATGTGAATAATCAATTTGTTACCAATAAGCACAGGATACTCACATTCAATCCTAATAACTCATATAAGCTTAAAACAATTGAATATGAACAATTAAGCACTAAGCAGAACAATGATAAGCAGTTTGCAAAGTCAAATTCAAGATAGAAATAGTACTGAAGAGACCTACTAGCGGCTAAAATTTAAGCAAAATAATAAGCAGTTTAGTGAAAACTAACAGCAAATCCAGCAAACCTATACTACAAGCTATCTTAAAAACTAAAAACCCAAATTCTAATCTTGTCCCTTGATATCAGATTCATACCCACGCTTTAATCTCCTCCCTTGGATTGCGTAATGTGACGTGATTGATCCTCCGTGTGAATGCTCATTGGTCCACGTATCCCTTACTTATTGTGGGGCAATTTTGTGGAATGGGGGATTAGGGTTCATGGGAACAGTAAATTCCCTGGGTTTGTAGTTAAATTGGGGGGAGAGGTGTTTGATATTCGGGGTTGTTTTATTATAAAGGAGGGTTGACGGGGTTTTTATGGTTATTTTGACCGGGTATAAGAGGTGAGATTGGATCGGGTATTAAAAAGGGTGGGGTATTGGGCTTGACAGGTATGGGCTTAGCTTATGGTTTTATTACTTGGGCTGTGGTTTTTAATTTATGTGGATTTGTTTTGATCCGGTAGTGTAGGAGTATGAGATAAGGACCAATGTTGTAATTTTGAATTATAAAGGGACCAAAACTGACTTTATCAAAACTTTCTTCCAAGGGCCTAAATTGATAATCTTTGATACATGAAGGGTAATCTTTGATTTTTCTTCAAAAAATCCTTCAAGGGATTATTTTTAACAATTGTTGAAAGTGCAGGGACTAAAGTTGCCATAATCTTCAAACTTTGATCAGGGACTAAACTTGGCACTTTATGAATCTTTGAGGACTTCTTTTGACATTTTGAGCTTTCTTTGATCATTAAACTTCCCCGGCTTTGGCATTTGACCTTTTTTCCAATCTCGTGCTCGTTTTTGTCAGTTTTGGCTACGTTTTTGTTCATTTTTCACATAACCGTACCTGCACATACACAAATACAAAAACGCACATTCTCTTGGCATATTTGGTTAGTATTTGGTGTATTTGGTCTGATTTTGGGCTAAAAAGGATGTGTGAATAAGCACACATCAGGTTTCTTACAACTTTAGGCTTTCTGAAGAAAGGAAGTTGAGAACAAGGATTAGGACTTTGATTGAACTTGGATCTCTAGCTTCCAACTTCTCTAATCTCTTGAAACCAACTTGTGACTACTTGAGAAGGCACTTGAAGTCTCTACAAGACAATTCTTGTGTGGATGGAAGATCACCAAAGGATGGAAGAAACAAGGACTTTGGATCAATCAAAGCTTTACAAGAGCTTTGGAATTGATATGGAACTTATATTCTTGAATAATACTTGAAGTAGAGGGAAAATCATGAATGTGTTTGTGCTTGTGTTTATGATGGTATGAACGACCAAAGGGGATGAGGAAGGTTATATAGGGCCTTGAAAAGGTGCTAGGAAGGTGACTAACCAAGCTTGTTAGCTAAGCTTTGCAAGGCGTTACAAGATTAGGCTAAACTTGGAGCCTAAGTTGCAAGGTGTCATGATCTAGTGAAATCAAGAGATGAAGAGTCTCCAAGACTATTCCTAGAGTTGGTTAGGATGAGGAGGGGTGACTAGATGGTTTAAACTTGGTATTATTTAGTTTACGGAGTCACTTTTGGTTCCGTTAATTGCTAACCGTAAGTTGTTAGACCATGAAACGTAAAACCAGGAATCGTAATAATATAAAACTTGTAGAAATGATTAAACTTGTCAATATACTCATATTTAACTTATAAACAGGAGTGACAAGTTTAATGGGTCGCGAAAATGTTGATAACGTTGAAAACGTAGGTTTAAAACGCGTTAAACGCAAAACGTACGAAAGTTGCGTAAAATGGAGAAAATTAAAATGTAACTTTTCTAATACGATGATAATGAATTAAAATGGCCTATAATGTCTAGACTGGGCTCAGTCTAGTGTCGGTTGGTATTTAATGTCTTTTAGACGTAAAACCTTAAGCCTAAAAAATCGAGGAATGATTTATAAAATCAAGAAATGATTTTTGGTCAAAGGAGGAGGGAAAATTTGTTGACTTTTCCAAAAACATGAAAGCTTCTAAACATCTTAGAAAATGCGGTGCAGGTGTAGGCTAAGGTTACGGATAAGTAAAAGTGCTTAAAACGAAATTTTCTGTTTCTTACGGCCCAGGGTCTATTTGGTAACATTTTACTTAATTATCAAAAATTCTCTAATTAATCATGAGTGTACTAAACATTTATCTGATGCGGGAAAAATACGCGGTTGGTTTTCGTTGAGCGTAGGGTTTTTAACCGACGTTAAAACCAAACGTGTAGTTTCTTAATAACTTTCACGAAAATGATCTGATGAGTGTCAAACTTTTATTTTATCATGGAAATAATTTATCACATGAGAATATGAAATAAAAATTAAATTTCGGAAAATGAAGAGTGAAAGTGATTAGTAAAAATGAATAGTAAAAATTCGGGATTGGATAGTAACCTGAAAATGCGAATTGTTACAGGCTTCATATTATACCGACCTTCAACAACTTCAAGCAGTGTTGTAACTTCCGTCCAGGTACCACCTTCGTCAAGGCATCTGCAGCATTGTGTTCAGTACCCACCTTCAGAACTTCAACCGTTTTTGCTTCCAAGACCTGCTTAGTCCTTTCATGAAAAGCATGATTCCGCGATAAGTGAATCGCACCATGATTATCACAATTAACTGCCACAGTGTTAAGCTCTACGCCCAAGTCTTCCAAGACTCCCCTTAGCCAAATAGCTTCCTTCACAGCCTCCGTAAGGGCCATATACTCCGCCTCTGTAGTTGAAAGAGCCACCACGTCTTGTAGTGTTGCCTTCCAGCTTACAATACATCCCTGTACTAAAAACGCGTAACCTGTGATTGACCTACCTTTATCCGGATCCTTAGCGTAGTCTGAATCAACAAAACCTGTTACGTCCACATGGTTGATACGATATGTCCCATACACCAAACCCACGTTCGCAGTACCCCGCAAATATTTCAAAATCCACTTCACTGCTTCCCAATGGTTTTTACCTGGATTCGCCAAATATCTGCTAACAACACTTACCTCATACGCTATGTCTGGCCTCGTGCACACCATCAAGTACATTGAGCTCCCAACCGAATTTGAATATGGCTCCCTACTCATCCTTTCAATATCACAATCCTTAATCGGGCAATCCTTCAATGACAGCTTGAAATGCCTACCCAATGGCATCTTAACTGGTTTCCCATTATCTATTCTAAAATAATTTAAAATATTCGAAACGTACCCTGATTGTGAGACCCTCAGAATCTTGCGACTCCGATCCCTGATGATCTCCATACCAAGAATCTTCTTTGCTTCCCCGAGCTCTTTCATGTCGAACCCCTTTTTAAGCAAAGGCTTGATAGACCCAATCTCAGCCTATCTACATATAACAGTAGATAGACATACTCACCTGGTGTATAACTCCTGTAATATACACATTTGTCATAACTGCTACGCTTAAAGCCGTTGCTCAGCATGTACTCATCAAACCTCTTATACCATTGCCTAGGTGACTGCTTCAAACCATAAAGGGATTTCTTTAACAAACATACCTTGTTACCTTGTTCATAACCTAGTGGCTGCCTCATGTAGGTCACTTCTTCAAGATTCCCATGTAAAAATGCCGTCTTTACATCAAGCTGCTCTAGTTCATAACCTCTACACGCAGTCAATGCAAGTATGACCCTGATAGATGTGTGTCGAACTACCAGATAAAATACTTCATTGTAGTCAATACCTGCCCTTTGTGTGAATCCACGAGCCACCAACATCGCCTTGTGCCTACGCTTTTGAACACCTTCAATCCCTTCCTTTATCTTGAACAGCCATTTGCAGCTCATTAGCTTTTGCCCAGCTGGATGATCTACTAACTCATAGGTATTATTCTTCTTCAGAGAATCTATCTCTTCATCCATAGCAGCTTTCCACTTAGAACTATCTTCACAAGTAACTACCTCCTGGTATGTCAATGGTTCAGGAGTATCTTCTTCCTTTGCTTCAGCAAACGCGTAAGCAGCCTGATGAGGCGAAAAATGAACCACTTTTAGGGGGTCATTTAAGCCCTGAATTGAATTTATTTGATCAAATATTGCCCTAAATTGTTCCTTTTGTGATTTTAGGTACTTTGGGAGAGAAATCTGGAAAAGGAAGCAACTCGGACGTTTTTAGAGCATAAAAGTGAAGAAAACGCCAAAGACTTAATTTTCCATGCTGGGAACAGTGTTTGACGACGTCAAGAGGAAGCATATGACGGCGTCAAGAGTAAATTCCATGAAGACTCAGTAGAAACGTGAAGGCGTCACAAGTAGAGAGTCAAGAATTAAATGCGTGACGGCCTACAAAAGGGGACTACATGACGGCGTCAGATGTAGATCTAGGCAGTCCAAGGAACTATTTGGCAGCGAGATGACGGCGTCACACCATTGTTCTTGACGCCGTCAACCTCAAAAATCTATATATAATTTTCTAATTTTCATTCATAAAAGGAGAGAAGTTTGGAGAAACCGTAAGGCCGAACCATATACGAATCTTACAGCTTTTTCAAGGGTTTTCAGCCCTTGAACCCTTACATGTGTAATTGAGATAAGTCTTCTCTTAATTCAATCAATATGTCTATGTTAGCCTCATTTTTTTATAAAGATAACGTCACACATGTGAATTGGACTAGATTAGTAACATGTAGTACCCGCAGGGACTACTATCGTACACTAGGCAAAGTAATGTTGTGATGAGCCTATAAATACCCATCATGACTCTCCATGAGGGGTGTGGGAAATTGTGTATCTTTACTTTCATTGTTAATAAACTTCCATTTTCTTCACCCTCTCTCTACTTTCTCTCTCTAAAACCAAACATGGAATTCATCTTTAATCATCAACCTCGACCTCCCGAACCACATAAATCATACATACTTTCGGTCCTACAATTGGCATCAGAGCTATGGTGTTGATTTTTGTGGTTCGAATATTGTTTTGAAGCTGTTTCATACATTTTTTAAGATCTGGATTTTTTTTCGTATCTTTATCAACAGCAGTTTCAATACATGTTTCTTGTATCCTTATGGTCAAAAGTCTTACTTTATTATCACAGTTTTCAAAAACTATTTCTTTGTGTCGTTTGTCAAAAAAAAAAAAACAGTCAACTTTGATATAACTGATATATCAAGACTTGTTTAGTACCATATACCATGAAAATGGTCAAGAAAAAGGTCGAAAGTCATCGGAAACTGGGAAATGGTCGCGGGAATCTAATCGGAATTTCTTGTATAAGAAATCTCGATATGTACCTGTTTTCGAGAACGTGAGTCATTTTCAAGAAAACAATACCCTAGTTATCGAAATCATGTTCTTGATAAAATGCATGTTGTCGATAATGTCATGTTTTTGAAATGCCATGTTCTTGATAAATACAAAGTTTCGCAAACACAAGTTTACAAAGTTTCAAAATTTTTGGAAAAAAGTTTCGCAAACACATGATGAAAAGTTTCGAAAATACAGATTAAAAGAAGGAAAGAAGCCTTTGACCACAATTTAAAATACCAACGACTCATAGACGTGAGCTTATTATTCCATCATCAGTCCAAACCAAACAAGTATTGAAATCAAAATGAAGGAAGTAGAAGCCGAGCCAAATCAGTCAAAAACCATCTATCATATCCAAAATCTAACCTACATCTATTCCAAGATTCGAATTGAAAACCAACAATCTCAGATTGTGTTCCATTCGTTTATAATCTTTTACAGATTTTTTGAGTTGGAACAATTATCCTCATCGACCCTTTAGAAGACAAGCTTCTTGATTTATTATCCGAACATCTTAAGAAAGAACGACATTAATCCATATCATTCTCTCTCTAGTTCGTTCACAGTCAACGAAAACAACACAATATATTACAACCTACCCGAAACCCCAAGAAGGATCTTGACGCCTTTAAGATGCTATCTTGCTTTGGATTGAGCTGCAATTGAAGAAACAGGGTACGATTGTGAGTTTATGATGTTTGAGTTGTTTGGTTTGATATTCGGTTATGATTGATAAGAGATGAGATGAGTATGATGTTCGGATTAGGTTCTTGAATGATGAGTGAAGTTTAGTGGTTTCAATTTGATTGAGGTGTGAAAAGAGTTTGGTGTGAGATGAATTAAGAGGGAGGCGATTATTATCTGCTTGTGTATTTTAGGGTTATGACATATGACACTTATTTAGGATATAAGTATCATTTGTTGTGAAATGGTTTTGGATTGGGTTGCTTCAAATGGGCCAACGAATTTCAATATGGTGTACGAGCTGGATCTAAGACTGTTATGAGTTGGACTGAAATTCATTGACTGTGCATACATGGAACTATCAAAATATATTATCTAAATTTATTTTTAGATATGTTTTGATAATATGGGTAACATTGAGTGGTATTTTGGTATATAAATTTCATGGGGATACATAAATTCACGGCTAGAATTGTTTCGTTCAACAAAAATGACTACGGGGTTTTTGCACGGTATTATTGATTTGACTTTGAAGTGGCATTTCAACATGTTTACTTATTTATCTCAAAGTCTAGGGGTGGTTGGATGCACGACTTTTGAAGATTACTTGTCTGCGCAAATTAAAAAATTCAGTCTTGACAATCTAGTTATTACTGATGTAAGGAGTTACGTTGTAGTGCTCACAGTATAGCTATCACTTAAAGGAGTTACGTTGTAGAACTCAGTGTCACACGAAGTAGTGGATTGTTCAAGTGGCGAATATTTCGTGCAACCTCATACTTAAAGGAGTTACGTTGTAGTGCTCAGTATAGGTATTAAGTCACATCTATCGTACAAGCATTAAGTCACAAGATGGGATGATTACTTCTTTTTCAAGCTGGTCATATCGGGCAGTCTCCATATGTGGTCATTACTAGTAGCCGGTGAATTACAAGGAGGTTCGTTTAAAGGTTGATTTGAGAGAATAGTATTAAGAGTATATTTTTGCGACATATACTCACAAATTATGCTTACACGGTCTATCTATATTGCATCAGAAGTGTAAAGTACGGGTAATTATGGCATGTACACAAAATAGTATGATGATTTCGATAAATCGCAACCATCAGGAGGGAGACGAACATGCCAAAAGAAGTAGTGTTTTATCTCTAGTACATTGTGTTGGGAATTAAATAATTAGAAGATTCAGCATAAAGGTTTAAGGAAATACGTCAAGTATGTTTCTGCAGATAAAGCACAAAGCACGTTTCCACTGATGGATTCTGCTGAAGAACGTTTTCTACTGATAGTGTTTCTGCTGATGGATTCTGCTAATGCTTCTATGACTCATACAACAGCTGTGTAGATAAGTACGACTTATTCTACTGATTCATATACAAGATAATATCTTTGTTATAGTCATCAAATTGAACACTCCAAGTGAGTTGTAATCCTAGATACATGTTGTATCTTAATGACTGACATGATAAGTCATAGATACATGTAACCTCCTATGAGTGGTGAATCACTGAGCATAGACTCATAATCCATCATTAGATGTTTTTCTGAGCCTATTTGAAAATCCTTTTTAAGAAACATTTGACTTAGCAGTATGAGCATGATTTTTTTTATCATAAAATCATGCTCATACTGCTAAGTCAAATGTTTCTTAAAAAGGATTTTCAAAGAGGCTCAGAAAAACATCTAATGATGGATTATGAGTCTATGCTCAGTGATTCACCACTCATAGGAGGTTACACACTTAGAAGTGATGAGGGCAGTATTTAAACTCTTAAGGAATTGATGGCTTCATGTACAAATTGTCTGAAAACATGGAAATTGCTAGAACAGATGATATGATATGATTGTGAGAGATCTTCCAAACAGGGGAGGAAATTGCTCAAGAGAAAAATAAATCTCAGGGGAGGTTACAAAAGCCCTTTAAAGGAAGATTAACCAAAGAAGAAGAAGGAAAAGATAAGCGCATACAAGATGATGACATGGTTTCTACTGATAAAGAACAAGAACAGAGCTGATAGGAGAAAGTTATATCTAGATCAAAAGATGAAAGGTTTCAAGTTCAGTTCACTACGTTTGTTCATCACTTCCAAAGACATGCTGAAAGATGATTTCTACTTCTTGGAACAAGCATCCAAGATACACAACATCATTGTCTCTTATAATTCTTCAAGTTGAATATTGCACCATCTTTTAGTCCAAGATTGGAGCAAAGAAAAGAAAGTAGATGAGTTACAGAGAAAGACATTCAATCACTCAAAAGAGAAGAAAGTTCAGATCACAGTCTAACAATGAAGTGTTTGAAAGATCTTCACAAAGTCCTCATTTAATTCAGAAAAACATGTTTGAATGTAATTCACATGTTTAGGGGAGGATTGTTGGGAATTAAATAATCAGAAGACTCAGCATAAAGGTTTAAGGAAATACGTCAAGTATGTTTCTGCTGATAAAGCACAAAGCACGTTTCCACTGATGGATTCTGCTGAAGAACGTTTTCTACTGATAGTGTTTCTGCTGATGGATTCTGCTGATGCTACTATGACTCATACAACAGCTGTGTAGATAAGTACGACTTATTCTACTGATTCATATACAAGATAATATCTTTGTTATAGTCATCAAATTGAACACTCCAAGTGAGTTGTAATCCTAGATACATATTGTATCTTAATGACTGACATGATAAGTCATCATCTAGCTAGAATGAAGCTTAGTCATAAGCTAGTATTTAAGATGAGTCATATAGATTGTAAAAAGATCTTTCCTTGGACTATAAAAGGAAGATCTTAGATATGTCTTTGTATGCGTGTGCTGAAAATATATGTGAGTAGAGATATACGTAAAACATTAGAACAAAACACAAGATTCAAGGTCTTTGTAACCCTAGTGATAGTGAAGATCACTCATATTATTCTGAATAATATTGAATCGTTTGGTGAAATACTTTCATTGTTCTTTGTTAAATAAACACAAGCATTACAGTTCCATTTCCTATAAACATTCTAAGTGTGGTTAAGTAGATTCCGCATACTTAATCATATTCACTCAAAGTATCATATTTACACATTACAAAGGTCCAACACCTCATAGTGTGTGATCAAATCAAGTGATCCTCAAAGTTGGTATCAGAGCTTCCAGGTTGATACTTTTGATTTAGAAGAAGAAGAAATGGACACAAAATCTATTCCTCCACCATATAGAGGTATTCCTTCACCCCCAGGAATTGACCTAGAACACACAGGATTACCTGAATTTCAACTACCTTAATTCAAATATGGAGTTCAACCAAAGACTAGTTTAGTTGATAATGAACCTTTGAAAGAAAGTGAAAGTTTAAGTAAAACTTCACTTCCTGAGGACAATGTGTGTTCTTATAGAAAGTCAGATGGTCCAATCATTGAGGACTCAACATCTGATGATAAAAAGTTACAACAGGTTATGTCTAAACCTGAAGTGGTTAAGAAAGCAAAAACAAGAGTTCCTAAGATAGTCAAACACAATACTGATAGGCCTAAGACCAATGAAAAACATGTTAGGCAACTAGTAAGATATTGTGAACAATATAGAACCATAAACAAGCCCAGAGGTAACCAAAGGAATTGGTATAGCCTCAAGTCTCTCCAATAAAGAGATAACAAAGTTTGTTACACATGTGGTAGTTTTGACCATCTTGCAGCTTTCTGCAACCAATGGGTATCTGGGTATGAAAGTAATAGAGTGAACTACAAAAGGCAAACACCTAAATCTCATTTTCACTCTAATTCTAAAAGTTCAAAACCCAAAACAGTCACAAAAGCAGTTCATGCTGATAGAGCAAAAATTGTTCTTGCTGAAAGAAAAATGGTTTCTGCTGAAAAACCATATATGACTGTTTACCCAAAATCAACAATTAAGGGTGCAAAAACAACTTTCAAACATGCATCTAATATTGTTCAAAGGCCCATTCAAACAAAAGTAGTAATTCAAAAACAAGATTGGAAACCAAAAGATAAAACTGCAAAGTCATCAGTTTCTGCTGATAGCCAATCAGTTCATATCACTGCTAAGGGAAACAGGGCAAATGCTGTTAAGGCCTCAGCATGTTGGATTCTTAAATCCAATGTTGCATCAACAATTCTCAAAAGATTACATCCCATTGATGCAAGAGGCGGATCCAAGTCAGAAATCCTTTGGATCCCAAAACAAAACTATTTCCTTTATTTATGTGCAGGGACATTCATCAGCAGATACTGAAGATCAAGGATTCTCAGATAGTGGATGTTCAAGGCACATGATAGGCAACAAGTCTTATCTCTCAAATTTTCAATCAGTAGATGGAGGCTATGTTACCTTTGGAGGAGGAATTGGAGGAAAAATTACTGGTAAAGGTACTATTAAAACCGGTAAATTAGATTTTGAAGATGTGTACTATGTACAAGAGCTTAAGTATAATCTTTTTAGTGTCTCACAAATGTGTGACAAAAAGAACAAAGTTCTCTTTACTGACACTGAATGTCTTGTATTTTCTTCTGATTTTAAGATGCCTGATGAAAGTCAAGCACTTCTTAGAATTCCAAGAAAAGGCAACATGTACAGTGTTGATATGAAGAAAATTGTTCCAAAAGATCCTCTTACTTGTCTTATTTCCAAGGCCACATTGGATGAATCTATGAAATGGCATAGGAGGCTTGGTCATATTAACTTCAAAACTATAAATAAGATTGTCAAAGATGGTTTGGTAAGAGGTTTACCTCAAAAACGATTTGAAAATGATCAAACATGCATTGCTTGTCTTAAAGGCAAACAACATAAAGCCACTTGTAAGCCCAAAATTTTTAACTCTATCAATCAATCATTATTTATGCTGCATATGGACTTATTTGGTCCTACAAATTTCAAAAGTTTGTTGCATAAGAGATATTGTCTAGTTATTACTTATGACTTTAGTAGATTTACATGGGTATTCTTTTTAGGTACTAAGGATGAGACTTCTAGCATCCTTAAGACCTTCATTACAGAGATAGAAAACCTAGTAAGCAAAAGAGTAAAAGTCATTAGATGTGATAATGGGACAGAATTTAAAAATAGAGTTATGGATGATTTCTGCAAAGAAAAAGGTATTAAAAGAGAATTTAGTGTTGCAAGAACTCCACAACAGAATGGAGTTGCTGAAAGGAAAAATAGAACACTAATAGAAGCTGCTAGGACTATGTTAGCTGACTCTATGTTGCCTATAACTTTTTGGGCAGAAGCAGTCAACACTGCTTGCTATGTTCAAAATAGAGTTTTAGTTGTAAAACCTCACAGTAAGACATCATATGAACTTTTTAGAGGTAGAACTCCTGAAATAGGATTTCTTAGACCTTTTGGATGTCATGTGACAATTCTAAATACCGTAGACCATCTTGGAAAGTTTGATGGAAAAGCAGATGAAGGATTCTTAGTTGGATACTCTATCAATAGCAAAGCATTCACAGTATACAACATGAGAACTAGAAGAGTAGAGGAAAATCTACATGTGAAGTTTTTGGAAAATAAAACCAATGTAGAAGGTCAAGGTCCCAAATGGCTATTTGATCTTGAATCTCTATCCAAATCAATGAATTGTGTGCCTTTTGTTGCAGAAACTATTGAATTTTCAGGTTCACAAACTGCTGATGCAACAAATGGAGAAGGATTAGAGAAGGAGACAGATAAAGATTATGTGATAATGCCAATATGGACAAATACAAGTGTGGATTCAACTTCAATAAATGGTGAATCTTCTTCTGGTAAATCTAAAGAAGATATTGAAGATGAATACAAGGAAGAAGGAGCTAAGGAACAAACGTTTCAAGTCAGAAGTAACACTGCTGTTTCTGCTGATAAGTAAATCGTTCCCACTGATGAGCAAAATGTTTCTGCTGATGGACCATCAGAAGAAACACAAGCAAATCTCTCAAAAAATGAGGTGGATTTCAATAACCTTCCACCTGATTATCAAGTTCTTTCTACTCCACACTCAAGGATTCACAAAGTCCACTCCCTGGACAATGTAATTGGAGATGTACAATCAGGAGTGAAGACAAGACAACAATTGATGTCTTCAGATCAACAGGGGCTTCTTGATGCCCTTTATGCTTCAAAACAGCATGAGTTTTCAAACTCTTGCTTATTTGTATGTTTTCTTTCACAAGATGAACCAAAGAATATTCATAAAGCCCTAGAGAATTCAAGCTGGTTGGAGGCTATGCAAGAGGAGCTTCTTCAGTTTAAGATTCAAAAGGTTTGGGTACTAGTTGATTTACCAAGTGGTGTAAGGGTAATTGGCACTAGATGGGTTTTTAGGAATAAAAAGGATGAAAGGGGCATAGTGATAAGAAATAAAGCTAGATTAGTAGCTCAAGGGTACACACAAGAAGAAGGGATAGACTATGAAGAGGGTTTTTGCTCCAGTAGCAAGGATTGAAGCCATTAGACTCTTTTTGGCTTATGCTTCATTTATGGGATTTACAGTTTATCAATTGGATGTCAAGAGTGCTTTCTTATATGGTACTATTGAAGAGGAGGTGTATGTTTCACAACGTCCTGGTTTTGTTGATCCTGACCATCCAGACAAAGTGTACAAGGTTGTTAAAGCTCTATATGGCCTACATCAGGCACCAAGAGCTTGGTATGAAACACTGGCTTCCTACTTAATTTCAAATGGATTTCAAAGAGGCAAGATAGATCAAACACTTTTCACCAAGAAGCAGAAGAAGGATCTTTTGCTAGTTCAAGTGTATGTGGATGATATTATCTTTGGATCTACAAGGAAGGAGATGTGTTTGGAGTTTGAGAAGCTTATGCACAATAAGTTTCAGATGAGTTCCATGGGGGAACTTACATTCTTTTTAGGTCTGCAGGTTAAACAATCAAGAGAAGGGATATTTATTAGTCAAGACAAATATGTTGCAGAGATTCTTAGAAAGTTTCAATTTACTAATTCCAAAACAGCAAGCACACCAATTGATCCTGAGAAGCCACTTCTTAAAGATGTAGAAGGAACTAATGTGGATGTACACACATACAGATCTATGATAGGTTCTTTGATGTATCTTACATCATCAAGACCTGATATCATGTTCTCTGTTTGTGCTTGTGCAAGATATCAAGTAACTCCTAAGGTTTCTCATTTAACAGCAGTCAAGAGAATTTTTAGATATCTCAAGGGTCAACCTAGGTTGGGTCTATGGTATTCTAAGGAGTCATCTTTTGACTTGGTAGCATACTCAGATAGTGATTATGCTGGTGCTAGCTTGGATAGAAAGTCAACAACTGGAGGATGTCAATTCCTTGGGTGTAGACTTATCTCATGGCAGTGTAAGAAGCAGACAATGGTGGCTACTTCAAAAACTAAAGCTAAATATGTAGCTGCTGCAAATTGTTGTGTTCAAGTCCTATGGCTTCAAAACCAACTTCTTGATTATGGGTACAATTTCTTACATACCATTATTCATATTGATAATAGTAGTACAATTTGCATTATTAAAAATCCAGTGCAACATTCTAAAACAAAACACATTGAAATAAGATATCATTTTATTAGAGATTGCAATGAAAAGAGGTTAATTCAAGTAATGAAAATTGCTTCAGAACAAAACTTTGCAGATCTTCTTACAAAAGCTTTTGATGTTGGTAGATTTCAGTACTTGGTAGCAGGTATTGGAATACTTAATCTTTAAATTTTTCAATATAATGTGTTCTTGTATATAGATTTTGTTAATGCATCTAACTTTGTAATCTAAAACTACTATTACCAATTTAAAAGTTATTCATACAGTTAGTTCTTTGATTATTCTAATTCAAGACAAGTACTTTGTACTTTATTCTTTTGGTTTTAGCCTAACAATTTCACGTATGAATGTTTGAGCTCAAAGGCTATTTCAAGTGAAATCTGTTGATCAAAGCTGCTGAAAGCTGATCATTGCTGCTGATCACTGTTGCTGATATAATTGGTTCATGATAGAAAGAGTTTGGGATTTCAAAACTCCTTAAAACTTCTTTCTTGGAACCTGATTATGATGTTTCACATTGAATTGATAAATTAGTTGATCAGTTAATAACTGATACAACTCACTTTCTATCATTTTATACTCTCAATTACGATGTGACTAATCTAGGGATATCTGATAGAAAGAACAGCAAGCAACAGTGAATCTAACACTTGTGTTAGAGGTAACAAATGCCACGAGCTAGAAACCCTGTAAAGAAAGCCTTTTAAATAGGTTTATCTGTACACAGGCAGTTATTTATAACTGAAAACATTGGTTCTCACACAACCAGAGGTTGCTTTAAACCGAAATTTTGATTAAGTGTTAGTTACCACACTTAATCCCTTCAAAATGGTTAGAAGCAGTATGATTTTTTTATCATAAAATCATGCTCATACTGCTAAGTCAAATGTTTCTTAAAAAGGATTTTCAAAGAGGCTCAGAAAAACATCTAATGATGGATTATGAGTCTATGCTCAGTGATTCACCACTCATAGGAGGTTACACACCTAGAAGTGATGAGGGCAGTATTTAAACTCTTAAGGAATTGATGGCTTCATGTACAAATTGTCTGAAAACATGGAAATTGCTAGATCAGATGATATGATATGATTGTGAGAGATCTTCCAAACAGGGGAGGAAATTGCTCAAGAGAAAAATAAATCTCAGGGGAGGTTACAAAAGCCTTTTAAAGGAAGATTAACCAAAGAAGAAGAAGGAAAAGATAAGCGCATACAAGATGATGACATGGTTTCTACTGATAAAGAACAAGAACAGAGCTGATAGGAGAAAGTTATATCTAGATCAAAAGATGAAAGGTTTCAAGTTCAATTCACTACGTTTGTTCATCACTTCCAAAGACATGCTGAAAGATGATTTCTACTTCTTGGAACAAGCATCCAAGATACACAACATCATTGTCTCTTATAATTCTTCAAGTTGAATATTGCACCATCTTTTAGTCCAAGATTGGAGCAAAGAAAAGAAAGTAGATGAGTTACAGAGAAAGACATTCAATCACTCAAAAGAGAATAAAGTTCAGATCACAGTCTAACAATGAAGTGTTTGAAAGATCTTCACAAAGTCCTCATTTAATTCAGAAAAACATGTTTGAATGTAATTCACATGTTTAGGGGAGGATTGTTGGGAATTAAATAATCAGAAGAATCAGCATAAAGGTTTAAGGAAATACGTCAAGTATGTTTCTGCTGATAAAGCACAAAGCATGTTTCCACTGATGGATTATGCTGAAGAACGTTTTCTACTGATAGTGTTTCTGCTGATGCTACTATGACTCATACAACAGCTGTGTAGATAAGTACGACTTATTCTACTGATTCATATACAAGATAATATCTTTGTTATAGTCATCAAATTGAACACTCCAAGTGAGTTGTAATCCTAGATACATATTGTATCTTAATGACTGACATGATAAGTCATCATCTAGCTAGAATGAAGCTTAGTCATAAGCTAGTATTTAAGATGAGTCATATAGATTGTAAAAAGATCTTTCCTTGGACTATAAAAGGAAGATCTTAGATATGTCTTTGTATGCGTGTGCTGAAAATATATGTGAGTAGAGATATACGTAAAACATTAGAACAAAACACAAGATTCAAGGTCTTTGTAACCCTAGTGATAGTGAAGATCACTCGTATTATTCTGAATAATATTGAATTGTTTGGTGAAATACTTTCATTGTTCTTTGTTAAATAAACACAAGCATCACAGTTCCATTTCCAATAAACATTCTAAGTGTGGTTAAGTAGATTCCGCATACTTAATCATATTCACTCAAAGTATCGTATTTACACATTACAAAGGTCCAACACCTCATAGTGTGTGATCAAATCAAGTGATCCTCTCACATTGGTTGTTCGAGGGAATTGTGCTTACACTGGAACCGAAGAAGTACTAATGATGTGCACATCGGAGCGTATTACCAACCTTCTGTGCAATGTTATGTGAGTTATATTGTCATGATGCTCTCTGAACGACAACCATGTGCCTACACTTATGAATCTACTTTATCCGCTGCATGATGAAAAGAGAGTTGTCGGTTCAGGGGGAGCAGGTAAAAGAATAAAGGCTCACTAGTTAGGAGGGAGTAATAACCAAACTAGACCATTACAGTTGAAGTTCAGAGCTACAAAGACCTTTGTCGTCAGTGTCAAAGATCATGCGCCGAGATCGTCGGAAGAGAGAACTTCAAGTCGGCCTCAGTATCTAGACTATAGAGACTCTGCGCTTCAAGAACGTCAACATAGTTTACTATTGATGTAATTTTACATTGTTAATGTATTTATAGGTCTCATTGTAACCATTCACGTGTGACGATATCTTGGAGGGAGATTGTTAGCCTCACTTTTTTATAAAGATAACGTCACACATGTGAATTGGACTAGATTAGTAACATGTAGTACCCGCAGGGACTACTATCGTACACTAGGTAAAGTAATGTTGTGATGAGCCTATAAATACCCCTCATGACTCTCCATGAGGGGTGTGGGAAATTGGGTATCTTTACTTTCATTTTTAATATATTCCATTTTTCTCCACCCTCTCTCTACTTTCTCTCTCAAGAAACATGTATTCTTTTATCATGTTTGATCAACCTAGACCTCCTGAATCACATGAATCATATACATATTCGGTCCTACAGTCTATGTGTTGGTTGTCTATATCTTGTGCTTGTCTTAATTCCACCATGTTAGGCTAGATCTACCTTGTGTTTGCTTGGATCTAATGAAACCTAGATGTTAATTATGTGTTGATTACTTGTTTATGGTTGTATTGGATGAATGATTTCAATGTTAGGCTTAAGAAAACTGGCAGATCTCCAATTGGTAACATGCTTGAACATCTTAGGAAACATGAACCGATGTGTACTAGGTTTTATTGGTTGTATTTAATGCATGAGT
The DNA here is from genome assembly GCA_030686995.1 of Artemisia argyi. Taxonomy (NCBI): domain Eukaryota; kingdom Viridiplantae; phylum Streptophyta; class Magnoliopsida; order Asterales; family Asteraceae; genus Artemisia; species Artemisia argyi. The sequence continues at coordinate 22,280,787 of CM060677.1, read as the reverse complement.
GAATTCTAATGATCCCATGTTAGGAGCTTCTTAGCCGGCTCGACATAGGAGTGAAGTAGGCACTCATAGGATTGGGGAGTTAAGTACGCCACCCCATGAATGGTATTAAGGAATACAATCCGTCATCCACGCAACTATAACAAGTAATTAACGTGTAAAAGATATCTAGGGAGTAGTGAAATCTAAGTAAACATATTTCTCCCACTTATTGCTCACAACTTTAGTTTAATATAGTTTTCTTTCATTTTTAGTATTTTATTTTGATTGCATCTTAGTATTGGGTTAGTTGACTAGCAACTAATTCCGCCTCAAATCCTTTAAACCCAAGATATTAACTTGCTTTCTAAAAAATACAAAAAATACAAAAAGAATCATCCCTCATCCCTAGACTTAATCTTTAGGTTTTCTAATCCTAGCGACACTATTCCTAGCTGAACGATCAATCCCCCAGTACTTGTCACTATACTATACTACATCGATCAGGTACACTGCCTGGTGGGGGTTGTAAGCTTCTCAAGATCCCTTGAGGGGTAAAGCTTGGTGCAATCCCCACGTATCAAGTTTTTGGCGCCGCAGCCCGGGGAATAGTTATTGTCTAGGTTAGAATCTTTTTTTATTAGGTCTACTTGCTAGATTCCTTTCTAGTAAGATTTTATTTTTATTTTTTAGGTTCTCTTTAGTCTATCTTATTTCTTTGTTTCCTTTGTTCGTAAATTATCTCGATGGATAACAATAACATTGATCGTTTGATTCCTGTTATTCGTGTTTTTCGTCGTAGGATTTTCCAAATGCCCGCCCCAATCCCTTTTGTGGAGAATGAGAACCTACCTAACCTCTCGCCTAACCACCACTTTGACAATAATTCTGAGTTAGAGGAGTCTGACCATGATGATGACCGTAGGGCTAGTCCTTTTTACTATTCAGACTCCGATGAGAATCTTGATGATGGTGATGTGATTAATGAGAATAGGATGGGAGAGGAAGTGAACCCTCTTAGGTATGTCGACCCTAGAACAAGGATTGAGAGTGATAGTTCATTCAACATGCAATTTCCTTATAAGATCGGATTTTGGAGCTTTAACGCCTATCTTAATTCATCTCTCCCAATGAACATAATCTCGCGTAATGAATATAATAAAATCATGGTAGATGAGTTAGAATACAAAGGAGAAAACATTGTTGCTAGGGCAATACAATTGCATGTGTTTGTAGGAAGCTTGGATTATCTTGTTGAGTTCATGGTTATGGAGAATCTAGGAGAATTTATTGATAGTAAGTTGACCCAAGTTGTGTTTGGAAGACCTTTCAAGCGGTTGACCAACCTCGATGAAAAACTTATAGAAGGGTTAATTACGTTCTCGGAGGGGGATGAAGATTTTGTCTACCAAATGCCCCGCACACACCCTAGGTTCAAGGATTTTTCCATGGAGAAGTGTAGTAGGTATCCGCCCATAGAAATGCTAAGTGAGAATGATAAGAGAAAAGGGCTTAAATATACTCATGAAAAGAACAAAAGATACTATCGTGGATGTTTTGAGCTAGGAGATGATTATAAGAAAGATGAAGCAACCATTAGATGGCTCACGCTTGGTTATGTGAGCATAAGCGATACACGGTAACCCATGACCTTGAGTCTAGCTACAAGACTAGTAAATAAAGAAAAGCGCTTCTTGGGAGGCAACCCATGCTTTTGTGTGATTTTGTTTGTTTGTTATTTGCTTCCGTATGCATGCTTCATTTTTATTGTTGGTATCTCATGTTTCTAAACTAAATAGTGGAAATACTTTACTTTGTTGTTTAGCCTAGTCTTAACTTCACCTAAAGGTATTTTTGCAAAAGATAAGTGTAAAGGGAAACCCCAAATATGTTTTTAAGAAACAAACCGATCATGATTCTCCACAATATTAAGTGAACAGGTATATTTGTATTTGTCAGAGTCAAATGCTTGCATCGAGTCATAATGAAGTTTTGCAGGATTTTCCAGGAAGTAGGACCAAGTTTTCCCAGAAATTTTCCGAAAACTTAACATAAGAATTTCTGCAGGTCACTTCTGACGGCGTCATGAGCTTGCTCTTGACGGCGTCACGTGTAAAAATCTGGAAATTTTACTGGTTTTGTTTTTCTAACGAAGTCTTAAAGTTTTTGTTGAATTATTAAGTTTCATAATCTCCAGGAAATCTATAAACTTCATTCCACAAGCATTATATCTTATTTTGTTTTCTTGGATTTAGTAACTTATGTAGATTGCAGCCGATTTTATGCGAGGTTGCCTTGTCTGTTTTCTTAGGATTTACAGGTTATGTATGACAAGAAGATGATTTATATTTTTGGAAGGGAAGCTTTGATTGTTCATTTTCTTGGAGGAAGATCTAACCTGGCCACCTTATTATCCATACCGAGCGAATCAGGGAGTATTTGATTTCATTCTTTTTACTTTTTCACTTTTACATTCTTTACTTGAACATTGGGGACAATGTTCATCTTAAGTGTAAGGGGAGGGTAAAATGATGATACCTTACAAATACACTTTCGCTGGAGTTTGTTTGTTTAATGGTAGATGTGTAATAAAACTATGAGAAATACATGTTAATGCAATTTTAGCGCCAAATTTAAAATTTTTAACAACATTTAGGAGTGAAACTTTAGCCATAGCAAGCGTCTCATGGATAGGAGATTGTATGACTAGCACATAACCGTATCATTCAGAAAAATTTTCCACCCAAATATGTGAGGTTCGCCTTTAGATTTGATAGGAAAAGCATTTACTATTAGTGCTTATGAGTGTACCGGTAGCATTTAGATTCTAGAACTTGCGTTAGTGATGCATCCCGAGACCGCTAGTGAGACTACATTCGTGTAGTAGGATTTACTACATGATAAGAGGCATTAGGATCACCCTTGTGTTAAACCTGTATCATAATTACTTGACCATTTAAGTCATATTACTTGGCTAGTTAAGTCAACTAATTTTTCCCACATCTTAGCGTTGTATTCATTTTTAGTACACGAAACCCCTAGTACACCCCTCCGAACCTATCTTTTTGTTTCTAACTTTAAGCATCTTACTTAAAGGAAGAATTTGTTACACCCCACTTAAATGTACACCCAAATCGCCTTAGCCTTCCGTGTATGCACTCATCTTTAGTGCATTATTGTTTTATGTTAAACCCTAAGTTAATTATCTGATTGATTACATGGTTGCTAAGTCAAGTCATATCCTTGTACATATTGTTTTGGGACGATTGGGACTCATGGGTAAAGTAATTATTTTATGGAGTAATGGGGAAGAACATCATATATTACCCCCATATGTACGTTAATATTAAAAGTACTCCAAGTGTTTTGATTATCTTAATTCGAGTCATTAGATTAGTTTATTGTAAAGTATGTAAAAATTCAAGTGTAAGGGGAATTTCCATTCCCTATGATGTATTATTTTGGATGGTAGGGTAAGAGTGTATGCAAAAAAAAAAAAAAAAAAAAATGAAAAAAAATCAAGAAAAAAAAATATATAGAAAAAGAAAAGAGAAAAAACATACAGACTACCATCCCTTTATATTCTATGTTCATTTTATGTCTTTGTTATTTTTCATTTATTAGCTTAAGTCGAGTCTAGTCTTGGCTTAGCAACGCCATTTTGTACATGTAATTAACCAAGATTGTTAACTCGCCACTAGTAAAGACTGCCTATATCCAACAAAACCGTGTATTTCATATCCTTACACCTAACGTTACAACCCTTTAAAAGACCTCTTTGATAGTTTATCCTAGGTGCTTACGCCATGTGGTGGAGGTTTGATCCTTTCCCAAGCCTATGGTAATCTATTTTGGTATGACAGGTAGTGAGAGATATCTTCCGTTTCCATATTGTAATTTATACTTTATTACATCCGAGAGATGTGAGTATCTAAACACTATTTGTGAGGTGCTTGTGTATGACCTCCGTGCTTGTCTTTGGTCTTTAGTGGAACGATTATTTGTTGTAATTACTTTTATATTAGTGTTAAATGACCCCTAACTTGTATTTTGAGTAGAATAAAAGCGCATTTGCTTGAGGACAAGCAAATCTCAAGTGTAAGGATATATGATGAGGCGAAAAATGAACCACTTTTAGGGGGTCATTTAAGCCCGGAATTGAATTTATTTGATCAAATATTGCCCTAAATTGTTCCTTTTGTGATTTTAGGTACTTTGGGAGAGAAATCTGGAAAAGGAAGCAATTCGGATGTTTATAGAGCATAAAAGTGAAGAAAACGCCAAAGACTTAATTTTCCATGCTGGGAATAGTGTTTGACGGCGTCAAGAGGAAGCATATGACGGCATCAAGAGTAAATTCCATGACGACCCAGTAGAAACGTGAAGGCGTCACAAGTAGAGAGTCAAGAATTAAATGCGTGACGGCCTGCAAAAGGGGACTACATGACGGCGTCAGATGTTAATCTAGGCAGTCTGAGAAACTATTTGGCGGCGAGATGACGGCGTCACACCATTGTTCTTGACGCCGTCACCCTCAAAAATCTATATATAGTTTTCTAATTTTCATTCATAAAAAGAGAGAAGTTTGGAGAAACCCTAAGGCCGAACCATATACGAATTTTACAGCTTTTTCAAGGGTTTTCATGTAACAGCCTCAAAATACCGTAGCGGAAGACTGTGTCACTGGGGTGCTACTTCATAATACAAAGTACAAGTTATAGAAAACGACCTCTAAATGAGACGTTTTGAAAAGTTACCATTCGATTAATGAATTCAAAGTTACAAACATGAGATTCCAAAGTATGATACATAAACGTATACAAAGTTTTGAATGTTAAATGATAAAAGTGTATGTCTTCAGAATATGCAGCTTGACTCTAAGTTCCACGCACTAGCTATCGCCTTACTAACCTGAGATAAACATGCTAAAGTGTCAACACAATGGTTGGTGAGTTCATAGAGTTTGTCTTAAAACAGTTGAAAAGTCTTTAAAGAATATTCGCACACAAAGGCATCATGAATCCACTCAGTTGCAAGTCCCGCCCATAACAACACTTGCAACCTGTGTGTTCACAACCCACTGCTAACATATAGTATGATTTTGATATATGTGTATATGATATATGTACGCTTAATGTAAAGTATCACTGCCTACTGAACCTCATGACAAGAATATGCACAAATGCTTCAAAGCTGGTTTATATTCACCCAAGGTCAGGAATATATGGCAATGGTAGGGGCGTCAGCCCGAAAGTACTATCAATACCTCTCCGTCGGCTCCATCCAGGAGTTAAACAGTGGTTAAAGAATATAGCGTATAGAATAGTTTTCACACATTAAGGCACATATCGTAATAAAACTACACATCATGTTTAAGAGTGTAAAAGTATAGCATAGCATATGAGTAAAATTGTCTTTAGTAAAAGAGAAAGCAAGTAGTTTAAGCATGTATCTCCTCAAAAGAGTTTAAAACGAGTATGAAAAGAGTAGGGGCTATGACTCACCTTAAGCTTACGTAATGAGAAATGAAAGTGGTAGTCGAATCACGAAAGTCTCTAAGAGCAGCCTATAATAGAACGTAGCGACTTTGATTTAGAGTAACGTCTAAGAATACAAAGAATTGCCTATATATGCCTTGCATAATGTTCATGATGTAGTACTTAGTATATAGTGTAACTCTTTGAATATAAATGGTTTATGAAACATGTATAGGTTGTATATCTCTTACTACCGTTCGGGCCGACATAATTCAGAAGTCATGGAGTAAACGCTCGAGGAGCTAGGACACTTTAATTCGTAAATCCAGCAACTCGTCAATCTGTTTACCCAAATGGAACCCCTCACATGAAGCTCCCTAGTGTTGTAGTATTTGATAACAATATATAAGTTTTTGATCTTTAAAAGTTATATGGTCTATAGCCGTGGCTTTTCCGTGACCTTGGTCATTGTTACCATGGTCTTGAGACTCAACCTTGGCTTTAGCCATGGTTGTGGTCTTGGCTTTAGGTCATTAGACCTCTTGGTCTCATCTAATTATAACCATTATATAGTTACTTGAATATTTCAAAATAGCTGTTAAGAAAATGAAGAAAATATCTTTCATTATTGGTTTTCTGGGCTCGTGCACCTGAGTTTCTGAAGAAAATGTGATTCTGGACAACTTTTGTGCTTTAACTTTTTCATGAAACGGACCAGAAGGGCCTTTTTTTTGCGTGTTTTATGTTCTGTCACAGAAAGTATTTAGGCAGTTTTGCCGCAAAGTTTTGGTAACTTCAAATGGTCATAACTTTTGACTCGGGTACTCGTTTTGGGTGATTCAAATTGCTATGTTTTCCTTGTTAAGTCCTCTTTAACAGTAGGTAAGTTTCAAATATCATAGTTATACTATTTTGGTCGTGGTTCTCCATAAAAGTCACTAGTTTCCTTGATTACTTAACATAAGTTAATATATAGTTTCCATAACTTGTTTTATTAGTTTTTATACATCATGAACATAATACAAAGACCATATATAGCACAAAAGAAACATAATAAGCATGAAAATGATATTGAGAAAGAAAGTGTATTAGGGTTTCTTACAACTTTTGGCTTTCTAAAGAAAGGAAGTCAAGTATGAACTAGGACACTAAACCTATGCTTGCAAACCCTTCACCACAACTCTTGTAAACCCTTGCTATAACCCTTTTGAAAACCATCTTAGCTCAGCCCTAGTACCCTTGTGTAGCTCCTAATTCATCCATGGAATCACCAATTAAACACTAGTTTCATGTAGAGAATAACTAGGCCTTGAACTTTGATGTAATACTTGTTGCTTGAAAATCAAAGGACCAAGAGTGTATGAGTTATGGTGTGTTCGGTTTTGGTGATGAAGAAAGGAAGGAAATGAGTTTTCTTATCATAAAATGGAAGTATATATAAGCTAGAATGAGGAGGTTACTAACTTGGGATATTTAGGAAGCTTTCTTAGCAAGTTGCACATGTAATCATCTTAAGGTTAGAAGCATGAGATCAAGCCACATGGGGATGACTCCCCCCCCCTAAGTCGGTTTCACAATGGACAGGAAGGATGAGTTGGTTGTTTTTGGTATTATCCTACTTATGGAGCTAGTTTTGGACCCGTAAAATGCTAACCGTAAGTTGTTAAGCCACGAAACGTAAAACCGGGTATCTTAAAAATATGAAGCTTATAAATATGTTAAAACTTATCAATATACTCCATAATAAAATATAAAATGAGTGGTAGGTTCTATTGGGGTGCTCAAACCCTGCTAAAACTGGAAACACGGGTCTAAAACGCGTAATACGTAAAACGTACGAAAGTTGCGTAAAATTGAGAAAAGTAAAATGTAACTTTTCTAATAGGATAATAATGGATTAAAATGACCTATAATGTCTAGGTTGGGCTCAGTCTAGTGTCGGTTGGTATTTAATGTCTTTAAACTTAAAACCGTAAGCCTAAAAATCAAGAAATGATTTATAAAATCAAGGAATGATTTTTGGTCAAAGGAGGAGGGAAAAATATGTTGACTTATTCCAAAAATGTGAAAACTCAAATTGTCTTAGAAGCGCGGTGCAGGTACAGGCTAAGGTTTCGGCTAAGTAAAAATGCTTAAAAACGAAAATTCCTGTTTCTCACGGCCGGGATTTATTTGGTCATATTTTTCTCGGTCATGATTAATTCTCTAATTAATCATGAGAGTTGTTAGGAATACAAATATTCCTGTAAAAGTCTCGGTCACCTAATGATTGTAATAGCATTAAGTTAGCTCGTAGTTAGTTTGTTTATTAGTTAATTAGTATTAGTTTAAGTAACACCGTGGAAGAAGGACGGGTCTTTACCTACTGTATGCCTGATCCACAACCCGGTAGTGGGCGTTTTATTGTAAGTATAAATACCCCTCTCCACATGTGGAGAGGGTTGAACCTTCACTTAACCTCAATCTAATATTTCATTTTTCTCTCAAGGTTCCTTTCTTTCTTTCTTTCTTCTTCTCTTCTTCACTTTCTACGCCTCACAAATCATAACATAAACATGTTTCCTACATAGTTAGTATTCTACAATTGGTATCAAGAGCCAAGGTTTCATCTTAGGGCCTTGTAGAATCAAATTTGATGATGTTTTGAGTGGTTTTGTGAGTGTGAAGTCATTTTCTTGGAAAACACCTTGGTTTTATCTTTCTAGTGTTGTCATACGTGTTAGAGATGTACTTTTATGTTCATTAGTGTTTGTAGAACATTGTAGTTAGTTTGTGTTACCATTTCCGTAATCTATTTGAAGTGTGGAGTTGATTTTGGGCGGATTTTCTTTGTTGCAGTTAAGTCCAATGTTTCATTACTTGGTTGCGATTAAGTTCTGTTATCTGCGGTTAGCTTGCTGCAATTACCATTTTGGGAATACAAACAAAACGCAAAGATAGCGAAAGTTTTGGACCATTGTCACTGCGATTGGTTGCTTGCGATTAGTATATTGCGGTTAGCTCTTCTGCGGTTGGGTATTTTCTGCAGTTTGGTAGTTTCTGTGGTTAGTGTCCTGCGGTTAGTATCTTTGGTTTACGGTTTACTTAGGTTGCGATTAGATCAGTCTGCGATTGGGATTTTTCTGCGGTTTGGTATTTTTTGCGGTTAGTATCCTGCAGTTAGCATCTTTGGCTTACGGTTTACTTAGGTTGCATTTAGTTCATTCTGCGGCTGGATTTTGTTGCGGTTTGGTATTTTCTGAGGTTAGTGTACTGCGGTTAGATCAAGTGGTGGTTATACTTTCCTGCGACTAGTACCTTACGTTGCGAGTATCTCCCACCCTGTGTTTTGGTAATTTCTAAGGTGCGATGTCGACATCTTCCGATGACATTCAAGCTGCGGGGTCTGACAGCCGACCTCCGATGCTGGATAGAACTGACTATGAATCATGGGCTCAAAGGATTCGCTTGTACTGTCTGGGTAAAGAAAATGGGGTTAACATCTTGAAATCCATCGATGAGGGACCCTTTCAAATGGGTACTACTAGAGACACGGTTACAACAGCAACTGACTTACTACTGGCCGTACTTGGTCCTGATAGACCTCGCACTTACGATGAGTTGTCTGATGAAGAAAAGAAACGCTATGATGCAGACATCAGGGCATCAAATATCGTCATTCAAGGGCTTCCCAAAGATGTTTACAAACTTATCAACTACAACACTGAAGCAAAGGCGGTCTGGGATAATGTCAAAATGCTTCTTGCTGGGTCTGAGTTAACTAAAGAAGATCGTGAGTCACAGCTATACGATGAATTTGAGAATTTCAAAATGAATCCAGGTGAAAGCATCACTGACTATTACGTCAAATTTCACAAGCTAGTCAATGATATGAGAGCCATCAAGATGACAATGCCCAACATACAGCTTAATTCCAAATTCGTGAACAACATAGCACCTGAATGGGATAGGTTTGTCACAGCTGTTAAGCTCAACAAGGGTCTCAGGCATACCAATCATGAACAGCTGTATGCATATCTCCAACAACATGAGAAACATGCAGCTTATGATCGGCTAATGCGAGAAAAGCTCAATCCGTCTGCAACAAATGAATCTCTTGCTTTTGTTTCCAATGTTCAACAGCCTAATCAAACCTCTAATGATCAAGTTCAACCATCACAATCATCCTCCAGGTCTACCCCAACCAATAGTCAATCATCAACTCCCTCACCATCTGCTTTGAATACACAACTTGATTCTGGGTATTCTCACACTGACATGATGATTGATAATCTCTCCAACCAAGTTTCTTTACTGGTCCAACAGTTCAGGGCTGCACTCCCATCTACTAATAACCAGCTCAGAATCTCATCTAATCCATGTAATCAGGCAGTCATTGAAGATGGTCGGGTAGTGGTGCAGAATGTGCAAGGAAGACAGAACTTCAACCAAAGAAATGCTGGTAGAGGGAATGGGCAGTACAGAGTTGGGAATGCTCTTCAAGCACAAGCTAAGCAGCCGAAATGATATAACTGCGGAGGGTTGGGCCATATTGCTAGGAATTGCACTCTCCCAAAACGTCCTCAAAACTCTGAGTATTTCAAGGACAAGATGTTGCTGATGCAGGCACAAGAAAATGGGACTGTGTTGGATGAAGAAGCTTTGCTCTTTCTGGCTGGTAATGATGGGAATACCTTTGATGCTGATGTGGAAGATCAACCTGTTCAGGACATAGCTCTTAATGACCCGAATATTTTTCAAGTTGAAGAGTGTGATGCATTTGACTCAGATGTGGATGATGAACCTACTGCTCAAACAATCTTCATGGCTAATTTGTCTGCAGTAGCATCCTCTTCACAGCATCCTGACTTATCAATCACATCTGCTATCTCTGAGGTACCAACTTCTTCTAATCATGATCTGAATAATCCTACAATTGAACAGGGGGCATGTGACTCTGTACAACTAAAGAATATTGTCAACACAAACGTCACTAATATGGGTAATACCAATAATATCCCATATGAAATGTATGTGAAGGACAATGGACCGCCAGTTGTACCAAGTGACATGCCGTCTATTAACTCTAGTGAACATGAAGTACATGAGCACACGATTTACAATCCTGATGATTCCCTGATCACTAGAATTAACACCCTTAAGGATCAGGTGAATATTTATGAGCAGCGTGCTAAGTTTGAGCTGAATGAACATGAGCAGAAAATGGAATGGCAACTGCGTACTTACATATCTGAAAACAATTCCAAACAAGAATCATTAAAAAGGGAACTAGTTTCTTTAAAGAACCAATTGGATCAAACCATCAAACAAAAACTTGATGTTCAAAAAGGTTTGACTTCAATCAAACTAGAATTCAAAGAGAAAGAAACTAAACTTCTAAGTGATTTCTCAAAACTAAAAATGTTGAAAAATAAATTGGAAGATAAGTTGTACACACAGAGCCAAACCATTCAATCTGCTCAAATGATGGAAAACCATAGGAAACTAAGTGATGAATTTAGTGAACATGATACCTCCAAACCCAAAGCAAGATACCTTAGAATTGGTCTAGGTGCACAACCTGCATTATATGATGCAACCACTATGCTTGAACCTAACCATGCCCCTCCTGATACACGATCCTATGACCACATCAATGAGGCAGAGGATAGAACTAGGGTAAAACTTGCTGAACGGTTAAAGGATCCTAAATGCATTGCTAAGAATATTGTGTTTCACTATGATTATGCAAATGACAATCAAACTGCAATTTTTGTTCCTCAAAAGAGAATTATTCCTGAAAAAGTGTTTTGGAATATTGACATTGAGAAAATGCAAGCTGAAAGAGTTGTAGGTAACACACACACTATGTTTAGAATTGCTCACCCAACTAATTACCCCCTGAACACACCCAGCCACCTTGTACCTTTCACTCTTCCCACACAATGTAATACTCTAATTGGGCTGTATGTGCTAGGTCAATTGTTCAATGACTTTGAGAAAACCTGTAAAATAAGAATCACACCTACAGGGATTACAGAAGGGGAAAGAGGTTTTGAGCAAACAAAACAGTGTTACCTAACTGAAGTTATGCCATTTTTTAAACTTCTCAAAGAACATTTTGAGGGCTTTAAAAACACCATTAATGATGATGTGACTCAAATGAAAAATGTTTTTGATGAAGTGGAAAGTGAGGGTAAACAATTAGCTATTGATCTCAAGTACAATGAAATTGACAGGAAAAACATTCTCATCATGAATGAAAATTTGATTGCTAATTGCATTGCAAAAGATGTGTTTTATACTGTTACCGACTCTGCACTATCTGCTCGACAATTCCATGAAATGTCGGTTACTTTGAATGTCTACCAAAATCGTGTGATTGAGCTTGAGGGGGAGAATTACAAACTTACTGAAAAAATTCAAAACGATGATCATGATAACATGGTCAGGAATTTCTCAAAACTAGAAGTTGATAATCTGAACCTACAATTAAAATATCAACATCTAGAAGAAAGCATAAAAATATCAAATGCCAAGATATCTTCGGATGCTCCTGAGTTTGATACATGTTTTGAATTAGCCAAAAAGGATGAAGTAATTCAAGCTCACTCAAACACGATTCGGAAGTTGAAGGTCCAAATTGCACAATTAAAATCGAACAGAAGAGATGTGACCAATACCAATTACCAGAAGTCGATAGATTCTTAAAACATTCAAAAACAGGGCATTATCAATGAATTACAGCATGAAAATGAGTGGCTTCGTGCTGAAATGTCTAACGCTAAACAACGTTATAAAGAATTGTTTGAGTCTATTAAAACAACACGTGACCAAAACAATGAAAGAGTCACTTCTTTGTTAAATGAAACTGAGAATCTAAAGACCATGGTGAAGGGTAAAAGGCCCGTTGTTTCATGTGATCGTGCAATTTCCAATGTACATGCTTGTAATAAATATGCGTGCGATGCTGTGAATGTTTCTCTTCCCCTTAGGAACAATAAGTTAGTTCATAACAACTATCTTAGAAATCTTAAGGATTGTCTGGCCATACTTAGAGAAACCATTGAAGATGAGAGGATTTCTAAATCACTTGATGATGTTATTATTGGTGCGTGCTTCCTCGTTAATAGGGCCCAGGAATTATTAGAATATGCCATAGGATCATGCCCCAAGAATGACACGAAGTCGGATAGGACAATTGCATTGCACCCTCTCAGTGGCAACAAGCATGTCACAGTTGACTTTCCCCAAACCATGTCACAATCCTCCATCTTGATCACCAGTAAACAAGTAGCAACTAATCAAACTAATGTTCCCGTCATTGCTTCTACAGGAGTAAAAGGTGTATCTAATGCTAGCAAGTCACAGCCTAAGTGCAATACAAAGAATGATAGGACTTTGCCGGCTAAGAGCTCACTTATGAAGGAAGTAGAAGAATCATCTAGGAACAATAAAGTGTTGCTTAGTGAAAGGAATTGAGTTGATTCAAACATTTGTGTTAACAATGATGTAATTAATTCGAATTCTGATGCTATTCGTAAGACATGTAACAAATGCTTATTTTATGGTAATCATGATGCATGTGTTGTGTCCTTTCTTAAATCCACTATGAAATCTCCAGTTATGAATGTTTCTAGTATTAAACGGGCAAAACAAGTATGGAATAAAACAGGAAAAGTTTTCACTAATGTTGGTTATCATTGGAGACCTACTGGAAGGAAATTCACTCTGAGAGAAAAGTGCCCAGTGACTAGGATTACTAACTCTAGAGTTGTGCCTATTAGGAAGTGGAGACCTACCGGTAGACTATTTCCAATAGAAGCAATGAATACCACTCCTAGTTCTAGTGCATCAAAATGTGACTACTCCAGTGAGATATTTGTTACATATGATAATCCAATATTTGTATGTTCTAACCAAACGGACCCCAATTGTGTGTGGGGCGCTAGCTTTTTCAGTTATCCACGATTGTCTGGTTTCAAATGCAGGTCGTACAAATCGTCCTTTGGTATTTGGACTCAGGCTGCTCAAAACATATGACTGGAGATCGCTCGCGGCTCAAGAATTTCATGGAAAAGTTTATTGGTACGGTTAGATTTGGGAATGACCACTTTGGATCTATAATGGGTTATGGTGATTACGTCTTTGGTGATAGTGTTATATCCAGAGTTTACTACATGGAGGGACTTGGGCACAATCTATTTTCTGTTGGTCAATTCTGTGACTCAGATCTCGAAGTCGCCTTCAGAAAGCACACCTATTTTGTTAGAGAATTAGATGGTGTGGATCTTCTCAAGGGGAGTCGGGGCACTAATCTTTACACCATCTCCATCGAAGATATGCTACGGTCCTCTCCAATTTGTCTGCTCTCTAAAGCATCTAAGAACAAGTCATGGTTGTGGCATCGTCGTTTAAACCATTTGAACTTCGGTACCATCAATGAACTTACACGTAAGGATCTTGTTCGAGGCTTGCCCAGACTTAAATATGAAAAAGATCATCTGTGTTCCGCCTGTCAAATGGGTAAGAACAAAAAGCATACCCATAAACCCAAAACTGTCAATTCAATCATGGAAGTTCTTCATACTCTCCACATGGATCTTTGTGGACCAATGAGGATTCAAAGTATCAATGGAAAGAAATATGTGCTGGTTATTGTTGATGATTACTCTCGATTCACATGGGTGAAATTTCTACGATCAAAAGATGAAACTCCGGAAACCATCATCAAACTCATCAAGATGTTGTAAGTCCGCTCAACAAAACAGTTAGAGTCATTCGTTCTGATAATGGAACAGAATTTGTGAACAGACAACTTACTCTTTTTTATGAAGGTGTCGGGATTAGTCATCAAAAGAGCATTCCACGAACTCCTCAACAAAATGGAGTTGTTGAAAGACGCAATCGCACCTTAGTTGAAGCTGCAAGGACTATGCTCATCTTTTCCAAAGCTCCTCTATTTCTTTGGGCTGAGGCAATTGCCACCGCATGTTACACACAGAACCGATCCTTGATACATCCTCTCCACTGCAAGACTCCCTATGAACTGGTTCATGGCAGAAAACCCGATCTTTCGTTTCTTCGAGTTTTTGGTGCACTTTGCTATCCAACTAATGACAGTGAAGACCTTGGGAAACTCAAGGCCAAGGCCGACATTGGTTTCTTCGTTGGCTATGCTCCAGAGCGAAAGGGGTACCGAATCTACAACAAACGTACCAGAGATATAATGGAAACAATCCACGTTACTTTCGATGAGCTGACTGAGCAACCGGCTCCTGGACAATCAAGTTCTGGACCCGTACCTAACCTTTTGTCTCCTGGACCAATTAGCTCCAGCCTTGTACAGAATCCCATCCCTGCTGCTCCTTTTGTACCTCCTACAAGTGAAGATTGGAAGAAACTGTTTGAACCAATGTTTGATGAATACTTTGAACCTCAACAGATGAATGCTCCTGAAGCTACAATGGTTCAACCACCAGATGGGGTGGTGAATGATCAAGATGACAATAACGGTCCATCCACTTCATTGTCATGGGATTCTGAAGATCCCGCCATCAGTCAATCGGTTAGCCCGTCTAATGTCCAACCTTCACCTGTACAGCGAGCGGCAAATGTAAATAATACATCTGAAGTTAATCCTTTTGCTCCACCTGATAATGAGCCATTTGTTAACATCTTTGCCCCTGAATCAACAAATGATGTAACATCCTCTGACGAATCTAACACGGCTACCTCAGTTCCACATTCTCAACCCCATGAATACCTTCGAAAATGGACCAATGATCATCCTATTGACAACATTATTGGAAACCCTTCACGACCAGTATCGACCCGCAAGCAACTTGCAACCGACGCATTGTGGTGCTTCTTCAATTCTGTTCTTTCTAAAGCTGAACCAGAAAGCGTCAAGGATGCAATGTCCAAACACTCATGGTTCACTGCAATGGTGGACGAAATTCATGAATTTGACCGACTGGATGTCTGGGAACTAGTACCACCTCCCGAGTGTGCTATGATCATTGCTCTCAAATGGATATTCAAGGTTAAACTTGATGAGCATCGTGATGTTTTGAAAAACAAAGCTAGGCTTGTGGCAAAAGGATATAGACAAGAAGAAGGTATTGACTTTGAAGAATCCTTCGCCCCAGTTGCTAGAATAGAAGCCATAAGGATCTTTCTCGCAAATGCTGCAAGTCAAAACATGGTGGTTTATCAAATGGATTTCAATACCGCATTCTTAAATGGGGATCTGAAAGAGGTGGTGTACGTATCTCAACCCGAAGGTTTTGTAGATCCAGAACGCCCTAATCACGTGTATAGATTAAAGAAGGCTCTCTATGGGCTTAAACAAGCACCTAGGGCATGGTACGACACCTTGTCTAAATTTCTTCTGGCTAACAAATTCTCCAAAGGCGTTGTTGATCCTACACTCTTTACCAGAAAAATGGGCAAAAACCTCCTACATGTACAAATCTATGTTGATGACATCATCTTTGCCTCATCTGATCCCACAGAATGTGATCGTTTCTCCCAAGAGATGAGTTTCGAATTCCAAATGTCTATGATGGGTCAAATGTCATTCTTTCTAGGACTGCAAATTTCTCAAAACCCCAATGGCATCTTCATCAATCAATCCAAATACGCCAATGAAATTTTGAAGAAATTTGGATTCGACTCCAGTGATTCAGTTGATACTCCTATGATTGAACGATCAAAACTTGACGAAGATGATGTGGGAATTCCGGTCGACCAAACCATGTATCGAAGCATGATTGGCTCCTTAATGTACCTCACTGCAAGCAGACCCGACCTTCTATTTGCAATTTGCAATTGTGCTCGGTATCAATCCAAACCTACCAAGAAACATCTGGAAGCTGCCAAGAGAGTCTTTCGATACCTTAAAGGAACAATCCACATGGGCCTTTGGTACCCTAAAGAAACTTATATGGCTCTCACAGCATATTCGGATGCTGATCATGTGGGAAGTCAAGACACTCGTCGCAGTACATCTGGGGGTGCACAGTTTTTAGGAAATAAGCAAGTTACTTGGTCTTCAAAGAAACAAATGAGTACATCTATCTCCTCCACTGAAGCTGAATACATTGCTATGTCATCGTTCTGTGCTCAGATCCTCTGGATGCGATCTCAACTTTCTGACTATGGCTTCATATGCAATAAGATTCCCATGTACTGTGACAACAAAAGTGCAATTGCACTCTGCTGCAACAATGTCCAACATTCAAGAACTAAGCATATTGACATTCGACATCACTTCATCAGGGAACAAGTTGAGAAAGGAATTGTGGAACTTTACTTCTTGAGGACTGAGTTCCAACTAGCCGAAATCTTCACCAAAGCACTCTCTAGGGAACGTTTTCACTTCATTCTCCCATGCCTTGGTATGAAGAGTCTCACACCTGAGGATCTCATTTGTCTTCAGGAAGATCAAGAGGAGTAAAGGGGTTGCTTCACATATCCTTGTATAGTATCCTATATAGAAAAAGTATAAAATCTATAAAAAGCATAAAAAATCTGAAAAATCACAAAAATCCAAAAATATTCCTCTCACGACATGTCTCTTGTCTAATCGATATTATGTATGTTTCTAGAAATGTCATTCAACAATGACACGGAACCATACATATGCTTGAGCAAGAGTTTTTCGGTTTCAAATAAAGTTGTTTTCAAAAACATGTCCTATCTCAAACCATTCTCAAAAATTATGGCTTGCAGTCATTTCAGGCTGTAACCCGGACTTCAAAAATATGGCTTGCTATTACTTCAGATAGCAGCCCGGTTTTCAAAATTAAGGAAAACACGTCGCCAAAAAGACGGTTGTTCCTAACAAAGGGTGCCGTTCATCCGAGCGTGAATTACTTTATATTCATGCACCCTCGATCTAATGTATGCTTCAGTGCATTATTTCCTGATAAAGAAGAGAAATCTTCTTTTTATCGCCAAATACTTTTCCTTCTATGGTTTTTCCAGAAAGTGTTTGTGCCAAACTTGGTGGTACCATGAAATTTTGAATGAAAATCAAATTGAACTCAAAAGTTTGATAAAATTTTCACTCAATCAATGACGTTAATAGTTTATGAAAATATTTATGCTTTAACATCCGTCATTGATTGAGGGGGAGAGTGATTTCTCAAAATTTTATGTATCATCAAAACTCCCCACACTTCATACATAAAACTTTGCAACAAAATGATTTGTGATGTGTTATGTGTCAGAATGAGTACATTTTCAAAGAGTTTTCGTTAAAACCTCAAATCTTTTGTAAACTCTTCAAATCTGACACATAACAACCTCCCTCACAGATTGAGGGGGAGCAAGAAAAAGGTTCCTTTAATCAGACAATATTAAAAATTAACCGCATTTCTCTCCCAAACGTTTTCTAACTTATTTAAATCAATTGAGATCAAAAATCTCGAAAGATTTGAAATTTTTGATCGGGGGAGAGAATGTGATTTAAATATGAAATCTGATAAACAAAAGTGATCTTTTGGACTCAATAAATGTGCTCCCACATATGTGCTAAACTCTTTCGAATATCGATGCACAAATGGAGGGAGAGCAAAAGGCGTTTGTGGAAGTTATACCAAAGACCGACCATTTATCTTTATGCATGGAGTTATAAGGTTGGTTAAGGTTAGGTATAAGTTCCCATGATCCACCAGAACCGGAAAGATCTTCCCAGGGACAATCCATAGATAGATTAGAAGTCCTTAGGAATGATTGAAAAAGGGAGTAAAGTGAGAAAGGGAAGAGTGCGGACTGAGATAGAGCTAGGACTGGAACAAACCCAACAAGGTTCTAGTGGTGAAGTCTCGGTAAGCACTGAAGGGGTTGAAGAATGAAAAAGAAATGAAATGAGAAAGGGTGAAAAGAAATAGCCCTCCAAATATTCAACCTTAGGGCAGAAACCGGGTTCAATTCATAATCTACTAGTGGTTACTAAAGTAACACTAGTATTGAAGACAAGACGTCATGGACCCAGTGACGCACTGCACTAAACTTCCCAACCACTCAAGTTCTCTTAAAAGAGCTTGTTTCATTCTCACGGGGAACCCTGTGCAATGTATCGACCGCTCATTGTGAGCTATGTTGATACCTAAAATAGGAGACGCCTCCCCAGTCTCCAGGAGCGGATCAAAACGCACTATTGAGTCTAGATCCATGAGATCATCCATAAATCTCGTTAGGACACATTCCAAATATGCTTATTGTTTCACATAATGTGGAAAATAAGATAAAATATTTAGAGTCCTACGCATTATCCTTGTGGTATTGCTAGAACATCCGAGTGATATGAAAATATTCACAATGAAGATGGAAATCCTTCTAGAGCGAACATCACTCATGCTCTTGGTAGGTGACATGTGAGATCCATCTTGGATCAATGATCAAGTGACAACTGGAAAGCAACAATGGTGCGATTCATAATTGAATCAAACTTGTTCCAGGATATGGATTGACGGATACTTTTGCTAAAACCTCTCAATGTGCTCACCAACTAATCTTTCGAGCACATTGATTGTGTAGAATATCTTTCAAACAAAAGTATTTTTGATGGAAATGTGATTCTGAATACAAAACTCTCGTTGTGTCTCAAAATGTTTATCATAGGACACACGAGTGATTTCTATAAATCTATTTCTCATCAATCCGTGAATATTCATTCACCGATTCACTCTATCGTGCTGTCTGCTGATTGACTCCAAACGGTCAACCTAAATTGACCAAGGGATGGTCAGCCAGGTCAAAAAACCTAAGAGTCAATGCTCCGCGGAATATAGTGTTTCCCCGGGTCGTTATGTCCCGACGAGGTGTGGATTGTATTCAAACGGTTTTGTGATCGGGTGAATTTGGATGGAAAGGGGTTTGTGATTGATTACACTACTGATTTGTACAATGAAATAGCTTAAATAAGCTATATGAACGTAGGAAAAACCAGAAACATTTAAAACTTAAAATGCGTACGTTACGTTTAAATAAAACGTAGACGTACGAAATAAAAAGTAAAAACTGAATTCTGAAAACACCCAGGGGGTGAAAATGACTTTTTTACAAACTTAAAAGTAAAAGAAAATTTTTAGAAAAAGAAAATAAATTTTAACACTAATTAATCATTTAATATTAATTAATTACTAATTATTACTTATTATTAATATTTAAAACACTTAAATATAATACAATATTAATTAAATAATAAAAAGGTGAAAATAAAATTTCTAAAATTATAAAATAAATAAAAATAAGTTTTAAAAATAAAAATAAGTATTTTTGTCTTTTTGTGGATTTTTCTATTAATTAATTACTAATTATCTAATTAAACTATTTTAAATTAAGAAAATTACTAAATGAACAGCAAAAATTCTAATAAAATTTCTAAAATTATTTTATAACATATAAAAGCTATAAAAAATATAAAAACTAGGTTTTACTTAATAAAAACTAATTATGCTATTTTAAACTAATTATTAATTAAATACTAATAAAACTAAGATTAAATATAATAAATACCAAATGATGAAATAAAAATCTGAGAAAATTAATATAAATACTTTAATCTAAAAGATAATTAATAAAAATATAAAATAGCTAAGTACTTAATAAAAATATAAAAATGAAAAATAAAATTTAAATAAAATTAAATAGAAACTATCACTTAAAATTACTTTGACTTTTATGGATTTTTCTTTTAGAAAACTAATTTACAACTAAAAACATTAACTTTTTATAAAAACAACTTTTTTGTAGATTGAAAATAAGCACAATGGAACACAAAAAGCCACACAGTTGACTTTTGTTGACTGTGGGAGGAATTGAGCTTAAACCAGCTTAGGTGGGACCCACTATGGATGATTCAGAGTCACTTGAGTAAAAGGGACATGTTAAAGCAATAATGAGCAAGTGGTGAACACTAAATAAGCAAATAAGCTTAAAATAAGCACATTGAAACTAGTATCAAACCAGAAAATGGGACAACTATGAGACCTTGATTCAGGTGGGGCCCAGGGGTTCTCAGGTCAAACCTTTGGTCAAGGTTTGAAGCCTGGTGGGAGGTGAGTTGAAAGAGCCTAAGAGGGGGGTTGTGGGACCACTGAGGTGGTCAGAAACCACCACCAAAGTGGTGGTGGTGGAACTGAGCTGCTGCAGCAGGGTGTATGGCTGCCCTGCAGCCCTCTTTGGAGGGTTGTGGGGCCCACAGCTAAAATCACAAAATTGAAAGGAAGTTGGGAAATTAAAGTTGAGCTGGTAGAGATCAAATAACAACAAGCTTTAAGCCCTAAAACCTTGTACAAAATTCTATAATAATCAAGCAAGATTTGAAAAAAACTAAAATGTGCACTTTTGACTTTTTGATATTAACTTGAAAAATTGACTTTTGTGAGATTTGGTTCACTCCTAATGATTGTTTATGCAATGTTATACTAAGATGAAGCTAATCCATGTTATGTTAGCTAGATATGTACCCATGATCATGGTGACGCACCCTAACTGCTAACAGATTCACAAATATGTAAGATTATAATGAGATTTGACTTTCTGCCCTTAGGACTTGCATTTGAGACTTGTTTTGACCTAACTTTGCCTAATGTAAT
Source organism: Artemisia argyi (assembly GCA_030686995.1). Classification (NCBI taxonomy): domain Eukaryota; kingdom Viridiplantae; phylum Streptophyta; class Magnoliopsida; order Asterales; family Asteraceae; genus Artemisia; species Artemisia argyi. The sequence goes on along the minus strand of CM060677.1, from coordinate 22,259,744 downwards.
CTCTCTATACTAAAGCAACACTGAAACAACAATAAGACAACATGGAACTGAGTTAAAACAAACACCCCTTTAAAACTGTTTTATAAATGAAAATAAGTGAGACTTGAACTAAGATCTAATCAAACAATCAGACACCCTCTAATAAGCTGCAATAAAGTAAGATAAGCAATAAAAAGCCACAAATAAACACAATGACTACAAATACAAATTAAGCAAAAATTGATAAAAGATCTTACAATTGCTCAGGCTTAAAACCAAGGTAACCAGGAACCAAATTACCTCCTAGATGTCTTCCATAAGACTCTACAACCCTGAGATTATAAATTTGCCAAGTTCTATTGCTTCCACTACCTTCCACAGGGAAATTTTTTTATTTTCAAACCAATTTATTTGGTATTTTTGGAATTAATTATGAAACTGAATAAAACACTTAGGGAACATGAGTAGGTTTATAAATAAGTTAAAATGAGATTACAAGGGCACTGATTTCACACTTTTGTCAACTACAAATGGAATTCAGACTTCACACTTGGAAATTTTGCATAAACTGAAAATTAGCTTAGAACTTGATATCAAAGGGTAAAATGAGTTTCAATTATACTGAAAACTCTTAATACAATATCTTTTCTGAAAATTACAATGAAACTTGATAATTAAGTTTAAACGACATACAACTACACTATACTACACTACTACTAAAAACTCTCCTTCATTCTTCACTTTTCTTTTTCTTTTATAGTCCCTGCAGTCTTCTCTTTCTTTCCCACATATGATCTCAGCCATTGGATGGCTTGGTTGATCATGGCCGTTCAAATTGTTTTTTGGCGGGAACAGGGGAGAGTGGGGTTTGGTGAGTGTAGGTGGGTAATTAATGTTGGGGGTGAGTTGGTGGAGATAGCAAGGAGGAGGAGGGGGAAGTTCCTGGTTTCGTGGGATATGGTTGGAAGGTTAGTGATGGGTCAAACCTTGGTTTGACCGGGTTTAAAATAAAAACGGGGTTATTAAAAATGGGGGAGTGGGCTGGATTATGCATTGGGCTTGGGTAGGGGTGTATGGTGGGCTGGTAAAATGGGGGTGTTAGTTGGTTTGTTTGTTTTGGGTATTTGTAATAAAAAGGGATCCGTTTGGTTTGTTTCATAAATTACAAGGACCACTTTGTAAATCTGATTTTTTTAGGGGCTGAAAATGTAATTTTCACAAAGTCATCAAAAGGATAAAAATTGCCAAGTTTGAATATTACAAGGACTAAAATTTATTTATTTATTTATTTTTTTCAAAATAGAACACCCGGGGACCAATTTTGCAAATTTCAAAACTCCGGGGACTAAACTTGTAATTTTTACAAGCATTTTACCCAAGGACCAAAAAATGACATTTGTGACTTCCAAAGGACCAATATTGAATGATTTTCCAAAAATATCCCACCAGGGACCTTTTCTGCCGATATTTGAAACTCCAGGGACCAAAACTGTAATTTTCCAAAACTTTTCAGATTTTTCACCAAAGGACTAAATATGATAACTTATGATTTCAAAATGACCTTTGGTGATAATTTTCTATATTTTGAATGACCAGGGACTAGTTTTGTAATTTTATAAAAGTTGGGGGACTGAAACTGCCAATTTTGCAAACTTTGTGCGTTTTTCATTTGTTTTTGCTCATTTTGCATCTAAAACTTATAAAACACAATTTTGAAATATTTTTAGTATTTTGATGCATTTCTGAGTGTTTTTGTATGTTTTGCAGTTCAGATTAGACCAAAAATGATGAGTGTTTGAGCACTCATCATCTGCTTTGAGACGTTCCGGTATGAGAACATGCTAAGTATGAAGATTCCAAAGTAGATGCTTTAGAAAATTCATTACTACAAGCTGGAAATTCCTGTCAAGGAGAGTCTTCTTTAAAAAGAGACCCTACCTGATCACAGGTCGGTTTTGCCAAATCCGGAGGGTAGTCTATCCTCGCAGAACGAATGACAAAGCCATATTCGTTCTCTATCTTTATTGCTAACTGTTTTATTTCAGGGACACATATAAAGATGGCGTTGATAGATCCAGTTTCCAGCAGAATCGGGTCAATCCATACCTCATGCTCACACATCCTCCACACTATCAATGAAGATGAGAGACTTGCTACAACAAATGTTGAGAGACTACAAACAACGTTTCCGCAACTCTGATGAAAAAGTCTCCTGATCTACAACTCTAATGCAACGTCTCCAGATGCAGATGGGTGTGAGCTTGATGGTCCTTAGTCACTACATCACATGAAGGCAATGCAACTCTGGATGAGCTTGGAGATTTACTTTGGATGATGATCTCAAAGAAGCTCAAAGATCACATATCTCAAAGGAATTAAAATCACAAGTTCTCTTGCTTGAAGTACGAAGTGTGTTGAAAAGAGAAGAATCAGATCCTACGAGCTACAAAGACTAAAGAATGCGTAAAGACCAAAGATCTTAATTTCAAAGGTGACCTCGCTTAGGGGGAGATTGTTAGGAATACAAATATTCCTGTAAAAGTCTTGGTCACCTAATGATTGTAATAGCATTAAGTTAGCTCGTAGTTAGTTTGTTTATTAGTTAATTAGTATTAGTTTAAGTAACACCGTGGAAGAAGGACGGGTCTTCAACCACTGTATGCCTGATCGACAGCCCGGGAGTGGGCGTTTTATTGTAAGTATAAATACCCCTCTCCACATGTGGAGAGGGTTGAACCTTCACTTAACCTCAATCTAATATTTCATTTTTCTCTCAAGGTTCCTTTCTTTCTTTCTTTCTTCTTCTCTTCTTCACTTTCTACGCCTCACAAATCATAACATAAACATGTTTCCTACATAGTTAGTATTCTACAAGAGTACTAAACATTTTTCTGATGCGCGGAAAATTAACGCGGTCGAGTTTCGTTGTGCGTAGGATTTTTGAATGACGTTTTACCCTAAAACGTGTAGTTCCTTAATAACTTTCGCGAAAATGATCTGATGAGTGTCAAACTTATATTTTTCCATGGAAATGATTTATCACACGAGAATATGAAATAAAAATCAAATTTCGGAAAATGAATTGTGAAAGTGAATAGTAAAAATGAATAGTAAAAATGAATAGTGAAATTTTTGTGAATAGAAGTTAACCTGAAAATGTGAATTGTTACAGTCTCTACCCCTTAAGGAGAACTTCGTCCCGAAGTTCTGTTGATGTTAACTACTTACGGTGTGTCTAAGAGAATTTGGGATTTCAGGATCTCTAAAATAGTGGTGTTCACTCTGATTCATCTAAGGTTGTGGTTAAGGAGTCGTATCGGATGCAAATAAGCCCACTTATTTATAACTCATTACTTACATAAAGAAGCGTCCAAATTTATGTAAGTAAGGGATCATAAACTCATTGTTCGGTGATTTAAAATTTCTTTATTTAAATAAAGAGGCGTCCCAATCCATTTAAATAAGGAGATTCTAAATCATCCTACTTAAGAATTTCCGACACAAACTTGATTTCTGAGGTAGATAATAAAATAATCAAGTCATCAAATCCCTAAAGCTAAGCAATAACATTATTTAACTCAAATCTTGTGTCTCATCAAACAAGAACTGTCACAAGATCAAGTTAAATAATTAGTTATTACTGAGCTCCATGTTTTTAATGACTCGGCTAAATTCTTGGGGTTCCTTATAATACTAAAGTCACATCATCTAACAGCGTGGAACTAAACCAATACCTAATAAAAAGCATATGCGTATGTAGTGTGTGTAAGGCAAATAAAGAGGAGGGTCTTATCGTATATAGTAGTTATAGTCTAGGCACTAAATGCAACCTAGTTCTCTATAACCAAGGCTCTGGTACCAATCTGTAACACCCCCAAAATACCGCAGCGGAAGACTGTGTCACTGGGGTGCTACTTCATAATACAAAGTACAAGTTATAGAAAACGACCTCTAAATGAGACGTTTTGAAAAGTTACCATTCGATTAATGAATTCAAAGTTACAAACATGAGATTCCAAAGTATGATACATAATGTATACAAAGTTTTGAATGGTAAATGATAAAAGCGTAAGTCTTCAAAATATGCAGCTTGACTCTAAGTTCCACGCATTAGCTATCGCCTTACTAACCTGAGACAAACATGCTAAAGTGTCAACACAATGGTTGGTGAGTTCATAGAGTTTGTGTTAAAACAGTTGAAAAGACTTTAAAGAATATTCGCACAGCAAAGGCATCGTGAATCCACTCAGTTGCAAGTCCCGCCCATAACAACACTTGCAACCTATGTGTTTACAACCCACTGCTAACATATAGTATGATTTCGATATATGTGTATACGATATATGCACGCTTAATGTAAAGTATCACTGCCTACTGAACCTCATGACAAGAATAAGCACAAATGCTTCAAAGCTGGATTATATTCACCCAAGGCCAATATATGGCAATGGTGGGGACGTCAGCCCAATAGTACTATCAATACCTCTCCATCGGCTCCATCCAGGAGTTAAACAGTGGTTAAAGAATATAGCGCATAGAATAGTTTTCACACATTAAGGCACATATCGTAATAAAACTACACATCATGTTTAAGAGTATAAAAGTATAGCATAGCATATGAGTAAAATTGTCTTTATTAAAAGTGAAAGCAAGTAGTTTAAGCATGTATCTCCCCAAAAGAGTTTAAAACAAGTATGAAAAGAGTAGGGGCTATGACTCACCTTAAGCTTACGTAATGAGAAATGAAAGTAGTAGTCGAATCGCGAAAGTCTCTAAGAGCAGCCTATAATAGAACGTAGCGATTTAGGTTTGGAGTAACGTCTAAGAATACGAAGAATTGCCTATATATGTCTTACATAATGTTCATGATGTAGTACTTAGTATATAGTGTAAGTCTTTGAATATAAATGGTTTATGAAACATGTATAGGTTGTGTATCTCTTACTACCGTTTGGGCCGACATAATTCAGAAGTCATGAACTAAACGTTCGAGGAGCTAGGACACTTTAATTTGTAAATCCAGCAACTCGTCGATCTGTTTATCCAAATGGAAACCCTCACATGAAGCTCCCTAGTGTTGTAGTATTTGATAATAATATATAAGTTTTTGATCTTTAAAAGTTATATGGTCTTTAGCCGTGGCTTTGCCGTGACCTTGATCATTGTTACCATGGTCTTGAGACTCAACCTTGGCTTTAGCCATGGTTGTGGTCTTGGCTTTAGGTCATTAGACCTCTTGGTCTCATCTAATTATAACCATTATATAGTTACTTGAATATTTCAAAATAGCTGTTAAGAAAATGAAGAAAATATCTTTCATTATTTTTTTTCTGGGCTCGTGCTCCTGATTTTCTGAAGAAAACGTGATTCCGGAAAATTTTTGAGCTTTAACTTTTTCATGAAACGGACCAGAAGGGCCTTTTTTTGCGTGTTTTATGTTCTGTCACAGAAAGTATTTGGGCAGTTTTGCCGCAAAGTTTTGGTAACTTCAAATGGTCATAACTTTTGACTCGGGTACTTGTTTTGGGTGATTCAAATTGCTATATTTTCCTTGTTAAGTCCTCTTTAACAGTAGGTAAGTATCAAATATCATAGTTATACTATTTTGGTCGTGTTTCTCCATAAAAGTCACTAGTTTCCTTGATTACTTAACATAAGTTAATATATAGTTTCCATAACTTGTTTTATTAGTTTTTATACATCATGAACATAATACAAAGACCATATATAGCATGAAAGAAACAGAATAAGCATGAAAATGATATTGTGAAAGAAAGTGTATTAGGGTTTCTTACAACTTTTGGCTTTCTAAAGAAAGGAAGTCAAGTACGAACTAGGACACTAAACCTATGCTTGCAAACCCTTCACCACAACTCTTGTAAACCCTTGCTATAACCCTTTTGAAAACATTCTTAGCTCAGCCCTAGTACCCTTTTGTAGCTCCTAATTCATCCATGGAATCACCAATTAAACACTAGTTTCATGTAGAGAATAACTAGGCCTTGAACTTTGATGTAATACTTGTTGCTTGAAAATCAAAGGACCAAGAGTGTATGAATTAAGGTGTGTTCGGTTTTGGTGATGAAGAAAGGAAGGAAATGAGTTTTCTTATCATAAAATGGAAGTATATATAAGCTAGAATAAGGAGGTTACTAACTTGGGATATTTAGGAAGCTTTCTTAGCAAGTTGAACACATGTAATCATCTTAAGGTTAGAAGCATGAGATCAAGCCACATGGGGATGACCCCCCCCCCCTAAGTTGGTTTCATAATGGACAAGAAGGATGAGTTGGTGGTTTTTGGTATTATCCTACTTATGGAGCTAGTTTTGGACCCGTAAAATGCTAACCGTAAGTTGTTAAGCCACGAAACGTAAAACCGGGTATCCTAAAAATGTGAAGCTTATAAATATGTTAAAACTTATCAATATACTCCATAATAAAATATAAAATGAGTGGTAGGTTCTATTGAGCTGCTCAAACCCTGCTAAAACTGGAAACACGGGTCTAAAACGCGTAATACGTAAAACATACGAAAGTTGCGTAAAATTGAGAAAAGTAAAATGTAACTTTTCTAATAGGATAATAATGGATTAAAATGACCTATAATGTCTAGGCTGGGCTCAGTCTAGTGTCGGTTGGTATTTAATGTCTTTAAACTTAAAACCGTAAGCCTAAAAATCAAGGAATGATTTTTGGTCAAAGGAGGAGGGAAAAATATGTTGACTTATTCCAAAAATGTGAAAACTCAAATTGTCTTAGAAGTGCGGTGTAGGTACAGGCTAAGGTTACGGCTAAGTAAAAATGCTTAAAAACGAAAATTCTTGTTTCTCACGGCCGGGGTTTATTTGGTCATATTTTTCTCAGTCATGATTAATTCTCTAATTAATCATGAGAGTACTTAACATTTTTATGATGCGGGAAAAATTAACGCGGTCGAGTTTCGTTGTGCGTAGGATTTTTGAATGACGTTTTACCCTAAAACGTGTAGTTCCTTAATAACTTTCGCGAAAATGATCTGATGAGTGTCAAACTTTTATTTTGCCATGGAAATGATTTATCACACGAGAATATGAAATAAAAATCAAATTTTGGAAAATGAATAGTGAAAGTGAATAGTAAAAATGAATAGTGAAAGTTTCGTGAATAGAAGTTAACCTGAAAATGTGAATTGTTACATTTCAGCCCTTGAACCCTTACATGTGTAATCAAGATAAGTCTTCTCTTAATTCAATCAATATGTCTATGTGTTGGTTGTCTATATCTTGTGCTTGTCTTAATTCCCCCATGTTAGGCTAGATCTATCTTGTGTTTGCTTGGATCTAATGAAACCTAGATGTTAATTATGTGTTGATTACTTGTTTATGGTTGCATTGGATGAATGATTTCAATGTTAGGCTTAAGAAAACTGACAGATCTCCAATTGGTAACATGCTTGAACGTCTTAGGAAACATGAACCGATGTGTACTAGGTTTTATTGGTTGTATTTAATGCATGAGTAAATTCTAATGATCCCATGTTAGGAGCTTCTTAGCCGGCTCGACATAGGAGTGAAGTAGGCACTCATAGGATTGGGGAGTTAAGTACGCCACCCCATGAATGGTATTAAGGAATACAATCCGTCATCCACGCAACTATAACAAGTAATTAACGTGTAAAAGATATCTAGGGAGTAGTGAAATCTAAGTAAACACATTTCTCCCACTTATTGCTCACAACTTTAGTTTAATATAGTTTACTTTCATTTTTAGTATTTTATTTTGATTGCATCTTAGTATTGGGTTAGTTGACTAGCAACTAATTCCGCCCCAAATCCTTTAAACCCGAGATATTTACTTGCTTTCTAAAAAATATAAAAAATACAAAAAGAATCATCCCTCATCCCTAGACTTAATCTTTAGGTTTTCTAATCCTAGCGACACTATTCCTAGCTGAACGATCAATCCCCCGGTACTTGTCACTATACTATACTACATCGATCAGGTACACTGCCTGGTGGGGGTTGTAAGCTTCTCAAGATCCCTTCAGAGGTAAAGCTTGGTGCAATCCCCATGTATCACAGCCATATTACTCTCCTCCCGAAACCTCAAAGGTTTCGTTTTTGTCCTTGGCTCTCTATCCCGAACCAACTGCTGTAAGATCCGCTGTTCGATCATGATCCTGACCCCCTGCATCTTCATCATCGCCATCTTTCTAATCATCAATAAGGTCTTCCTCAAGCGAATGATTATTTAACCTCTGCAGTTCCACCTCAACCTGTAATTTCTCAACAGACTTATCAGTACCTACACCAGAATCCTTTAACTTATCTTTGTACATGACACTTTCATTGAAGACCATGTTCCTGTTAGTGACTATTTTAGGTGATTCATTATCTAGCCTATATAACCTGTACCCCTTCACACCTTCAGGATACCCCAAAAGAACGCATTTTACCGCTCTCGGATTGAGCATACCTTGTTTAACGTGTGAATATGCGACACAACCGAAAATCCTGAACATCCCATAATCACTTGGATGTCTCGACCACATCTCCATAGGTGTCTTTTTCTCAATCGCTGTCGATGGTGACCTATTTATAAGATATGCGGCCGTACATGTTGCTTCCGCCCAGAATGTCTTGGGCAATCCAGACTGAATTAATAAACAGCGTACCTTATCCATGAGAGTTCTATTCATCCGTTCTGCTAATCCATTCTGCTGCGGCATCCTGACAACTGTCAAATATCTAGCAATCCCACTCTCTATACATAGCTGCTCAAACTCTCGGTTACAGAACTCAAGACCATTATCTGTCCTCAGCTTCGAGTTTGAACCTGAGAATATAAATCTACACCCTCCTGGAATAATCGTCAACGATAGATAAGAAATACCACTTACCTCCCAATGATTCCACCTGAGACGGACCCCATAAGTCTCAATGAACATAGTCTATCACTCCCTAAGTAGTGTGCCTTCCTACACTGAAACTGAATCGATGTGACTTTCCCAGAACACAATTCTCACAAAAATCGAGCTTACCTAGACTCTTCTTGCCAAACAGCTCCTGCTTTTCTAGCACCTGAAGTCCCGCCTCACTGATATGCCGCAGTCTTTTGTGCCAAACCTGCACAAGACTGTCTTTTTCTACAACACTAGCATTAAGCTCACCTGCCACTGCATGGCCATCCAAAGAGTATACGCAATTATCCCTTCGGGTTCCAGATAAAATAACCCTAGAACCATTAATCACCTTGATTTTGTCCGACTGCATTTTTACGGTATATCCTTTTGTTTCAAGAGTTCCCAGCGATATCAAGTTTCTTTTCAATTCAGCAATATACCTGACATTGTGTAATACAAAATTTGACCCATCTTTCAGTTGTACCCTTACTTTACCAATACCTCTGATCTTGCACTCCCTGTTGTCACCCAACAGTACCCTGCCCTCATCGCATTCCAGAAAATCAAAAAATATATCTAACATGGGTGTCCTATGGTACGAACCTCCTAAATCCATGATCCAACCTAGCAGAGCCTCTGCACTCATCAACATCATAACCTTAGAACTGTCATAAATCGAACCACTGGAGCTTTGCTGATCTTCTTACTTGACAAAACCATTTGACTTCTTGTGATTATTCTTCGGATAATTTCTCTTCAAGTGCTCCTCAGATTGGCAAATAAAGCACTTGAGTCTTCCACCTCGAGACTTTGATCTTGACTTTCCCCTAGATTGATGTGAATTCCTGTGATCATTTCTTCCCCTCATGTATAACCCTTCACCATCATCCCCCTTCGCCTTAGATCTTTCTTTGATTTCCTTTGAATTCAGTGTGGCCATCACATCCTCCAAAGTCAAAGCTTCCCGTACATAAAGCAAGGTATCCACAAAGTGTTCATATGATGCTGGTAAAGAAGTGATTAATAATAAAGCAAGATTTTCATCCTCGAATTTTACCTCAATATTTGCTAAATCAAGAACGATTTTGTTGAACTCATCTATATGCTCGGAAATCGTACGTCCAACCGGCATGTAGAATGTATACAATTTCTTCTTCAGGTACAACTTATTGACCAAGGACTTTGTCATGTACAAAGTTGCAAGCTTGGTCCAAACCACCACTGCAGTCGTCTCCCCGGTAACCTCTCTCAGAACCTTGTTACCTAAACACAAAATTATGGCACTGTGAACTTTCTTGTTTAGCTCATCTTTTGCTGTAGCATCCATATCTGCAGGTAAAACCTCTATAGCTGCCTCACATCCATGTATTAATAAAGCACGCATCTTGGTTCTCCATAACTCGAAATCACCGGTTTCATCGAATTTTTTGATGTCAAACTTGGCTCCCGTCGTTCTTTAAATCCCTTAATTAATTTGCTAAACCTTGTGAAATACCCTCACAATCACAAACTAATAATGTCCCGTGTGCAATAATAATACCCTTCAATTTATAAAATTCTTTAACTGAATAATAATAATAATATCACAACAACAACAACATACAAAATCCCACCGGGGCAGGGTATGGGGGAGGTTAGATGTAGACAGATCATACCCCTACCCCAGGATAAACCTAAAGGTAGAGAGACTGCTTCCAGAAAGACCTCTGGCTGGTAAGAACATATGTGTGTATAATATATATATATATATATATATATATATATATATATATATATATAGACACACACACACCACACACCCACACACACACGCGCGCACACATACACCCCCCCCCCACACACACACACACATATATATATATATATATATATATATATATATATGTATGTATATATATAAGTAAAAAAATAAGCAAGAAAGGAAAGGCGATGAAAATAAAGGAGCAAGATAAAAAATAAAATAAAATATAATAATAATAATAATAATAATAATAATAATAATAATAATAATAATAATAATAATAATAATAATAATAATAATAATAATAATAATAATAATAATAATAATAATAATAATAATAATAATAATAAATAAAAATAAAAAACAAATAAATAAAAAGCATATAAGCACGAAAGCAAGCAAAGCCAAGCACACCAAAAACTAACACCACAAGAGACCGACCAAAACAGACCAAAAACCAACGCTACAAGAGGAACCTAAAAGAAAGCAACGTAAAGGGCCTAGAGGTAAGACAAAGCAAAAAGGCCGAGCAAAAGGTCAAGAAGAAGGGCCAAAAACCTAAGGGCAAAATGAAGGACAGGCAAAAGGCACAACAAAAATTCTAGGGCCCAAAGGGCACAAGCTACATGACCCTAACAACAGAAAGCAAGGGCAAGGCAACTAAGAGGCACCTAAAAGGCCTAAGACACCACAACAAACCCAAACCCTACTAACCTATCCCAAAACTAACCACTAACTCTAATCCTATCTCTCCACGCCTTCCTATCTGAGGTCATGTCCTCGGACAAGTGAAGCTCCTCCATGTCGAGCTTAAGTCTATCCTCCCATCTAAGTTTAGGTCTACCTCTCCTTCTTAGACCGTCAACTATAAGCGTTTCTACTCTCCTTACTGGCACTGTTTGTGATCTTCTCCAGACATGACCGAACCACCTCAACCTTCCTTCTCTCATCTTTGAGATAATAGATTCTACTTCAAGTACAGATCTAAGCACCCCGTTCGGAATCATGTCAGCCATGGTTTTACCACAAGTCCACCTCAGCATTCTCATTTCTGCTACTTCCACCCTGTTAGCTAGAGCTTTTGTGATAGGCCAACACTCAGACCCGTATAACATAGCAGGTCTAATTGCCACCCTATAAAATTTATCCTTTAACTTAAAGGGTATTTTCCTATCACATAGAACTCCAGACGCCGCCCTCCATTTCGTCCAGCCTCTTCCAATATGGTGGGTTACGTCGTCGTCTGTAACAGTTCGCATTTTCAGGTTACCATCCAATCCCGAATTTTTACTATTCACTTTCACTATTCATTTTCCGAAATTTAATTTTTATTTCATATTCTCATGTGATAAATCATTTCCATGATAAAATAAAAGTTTGACATTTATCAGATCATTTTCGCGAAAGTTATTAAGAAACTATACGTTTGGCTTAAACGTCGTTTAAAAATCCTACGCACAACGAAAACCAACCTCGTCAATTTTCCCCGCATCAGATAAATGTTTGGTACACTCATGATTAATTAGAGAATTTTTGATGATTAAGAAAAATGTTACCAAATAGACCCTGTGCCGTGATAAACAGAAATTTAAGTTTTAAGCACGTATACTTATTCGTAACCTTAGCCTATACCTGCACCGCGTTTTCTGAGACGATTAGAAACTTTCATAATTTGGAAAAGTCAACATATTTTCCCTCCTCCTTTGACCAAAAATCACTCCGTGATTTTATAAATCATTCCTTGATTTTTAGGCTTACGGTTTTACGTCTAAAAGACATTAAATACCAACCGACACCAGACTGAGCCCAATCTAGATATTATAAGTCATTTTAATTCATTATTATTCTATTAGAAAAGTAACATTTTACTTTTCTTAATTTTACACTACGTTTTACGTATTACGCATTTTAGACCCGTGTTTCCAGTTTTCGCAGGGTTTGAGTAACCCAATAGAACCTACCACTCATTTTATATTTTATTATGGAGTATATTGACAAGTTTAGTCATTCTTTCAAGTTTCACATTTTTACGATACCCGGTTTTACGTTTTGTGGCTTAACAACTTACGGTTAGCAATTTACGGAGTCAAAACTAACTCCATAAGTAGGATAATACCACCAATGACCAAGTCATCCATCTTATCGCCTTGTGAACCGCCTATAAGGGGGGAGTCTCCCTTGTGTGGCTTGATCTCATGCCTTAAGCTCTAGGAAGAAAACATGTGTAAAACTTCCTAAGTAAGCTTCCTAAATATCCTAATACTTGCACCTCCACATTGCACCTTCCTAACACCTTCCTAGCACCTCTTCAACTCACTATAAAAGCCCTCCCCATCTAGTTTCAAGCTCCAAGTGAACTCCATCTCAAACGCTTGCAAGTTTATGTGATTTCTTGAATTGAAATATATTCAAGTCACTAAAACATCTCAACACCAAGTCCTTCAAGAATAAAAGAGTGTAGAAGGATTGCCATAGTGAAGAGAAGCTTTTTCAATCAAAGTCCTATCCTTTCTTGTTACTTTCTGTTGGGATCATACTTTAGTATTTAGTCAAGTCTCGGTCATTACATTTTGTAATAGGTTGCTTAAGTATTATTTCTTATTATTGTTTAAGTTAATGGGCAACATGTAAAAGCCCAAGAGGCCTTAAAAGCCCACGTTAAAAGGATAAGGGAGGAAGGGTGTGTTGCCCTAGCTCCTCCCTTATAAATAGTAAGCTTATGTTACATTTTATTTTGTTGGTTATTAGATTACCTTAAGGATACTCTTGCACTTTTATCTTTCTTATTATCTTATAATCAACCAAGTCTATTTCTCATCTCATTTCTCTTTATATCTTACTTGTGTTTACTAAATGGTGACCTAACAAGTGGTATCATTCGCCTACTAGAAGTTTGAAGTGTATTTCTTTTGGTTACGTGGGGATTTGGTGCTTATTCTTCATCTTTTTGCATTTTTCTTTGTTTCTTTCACTCAAATCTTGAAGCTTGGACAAGTTTCAAGGTTGATATAGTGATTTAAAGCTTAGTTGTTGCATAAAGTTGTGATTTTTAAGGTTTTTTTTTAGGTTTTATAGCTTCTTTGATATTGGAAAACTAGTTTTTGGTAGTTACATCTCATAAAGTTAAGGTTTTCTAAGTATTGGTGAAGTTATTTGATCAAAAGTACCTTATTTTTAAGCATTTTCTCTTCAAAAAGTCATTATTTAAGGTGAACAGTACGTTTTACGCGTAAAGTGGTCGGAAAAGTACTATTTCCAGCTGTCTAAAGTGTTTTTTGGTCGGTTTACGCATAAAATAAGCCAAAACCCTTTTCTTACGCGTAATATTTGCCAAAACCCTGACCCTACGCGTAAAGTGCTCCTTTACGCCTTAAATCCTACGCATAAGTTGTATTCTACGCGTAAGTCAGAGTTACGCGTAACTTGCCAGAGTTTACGCGTAAGCTTCAACAACGATCTTCTTCTTGTGCTACGGTGACTCAGTACTTCCCTAGCTTGGATAAGTTAGTGGAATACTTCGACTACGGATATCTTTCAAGCTTGGATAAGTTTGAAAGATTTGTTTGGTTGTTTCAACCTTACGCATAAGTCTAAACTTACGCATAAGCATAAGCTTACGCGTAAAGAGGAAACTTACGCATAAACTAGAAAGTTTACGCATAAACCTACTCTTTACGCATAACTTAAAGTTTACGCGTAAGATTAAGTTACGCGTAAGATTTAAACTTACCCCAAGGATTTTGCTACTTTCACAAAGGAACGTGCATTTCAATCTTCTACAAAGATCCATTTCTACACAAGTGTTCTAAGATGTCTCAACCACCTAATCACTACTTCCCTCACTCTTATCCTCAGCAACAACAACCTCAGCAGTATCAGCAACAACAACCTCAGCAGTATCAGCAACAACAATACCTTCCGCACATAATGAATCAACAACCTCCTAAATACAATCCACAACAACATTACCTGATGATGCAGCAACAGCTCATTCCTCAACAACAACCATATCAAGTGCCACAACAAAACACTCAGTTTTCCAAACAACCTCACTGGTTTGACAGAATGTGTGAAGTTATTACAACTCAACAATCCCGACATGAGGCAGGATCACTTGAAACACCTCCAATGCTAACACCTGGTAACTATGTGCAATGGTCAAGTCGATTCCTACGCTTTCTTGAACTAAAGAAACCTCATGGGCACTTCTTAAAGCAAGTGATACTTGAAGGACCATTTGAGTGGCCAACAAGATTTGAAGCTGGTGATCCTAATGCTGATCCTCCACGTCCTCCTGGTGATAGACCCCTTCCAGAAACTGCACTCACTGAAGAACAGAAACTACATCGTGAAGCTGATCAGTATGCAATGGCTTATATACTTCAAGGTATACCCAATCCGATCTATCGCAGTGTCGATGCTCAGAAAACAGCCAAAGCTATGTGGGAACACGTTCATCTCCTCATGGAAGGCACTCAATTGAATAAAGATGACATGGAATCCAAGCTTTACATGGAATACACTGACATCACAATTGAACCTGGAGAGTCACTTGAATCCTACTATCATCGTTTCACAAATGTTGTCAATGATCTGGAACGTCACAAAATCACTGTACCAAGGATCGCTGTGAACTCCAAATTTGTTGGTAGTCTTGGCCCTGATTGGCATAAATATGTGACATTTGTTCGTCAAACGAAGAATCTTCATGATGCACCATATGGCTTGTTGTATGACTTTCTGAAACACCATGAACCTGAAGTGGAAAAAGATCGAGCTCTACAAGGAGGTTACACACCCACAACAACACCAAATTCTTTGGCTCTCGTAGCTCAATCTCCCTATGCTCCACCACCACTGTCAAATCATGCATATGTTCAAGAGCAGAACTACTTCAGTTATCCACAATCTTCCACCTCGAACCAAATGGTCCCTTATGATTCATCTCCACGAGATACTTCTACTCAACTTGTTCCGTCAAACAACAATGATGCTGTGTACTACTCCAACTGCAATGATGATGACGATGATGACTTTAATACGTTGAATCAGGGACTTGCTCTTATTGCTCGTGCTTTCAGCAAATTCTCCAACAAAACGAACAACCGTCAACGTTCATCTTCTAATACCAGGAATCAAGCTGTTGTAAATGATGGAAGAGTGGAAATTCAAAATCATAACTATGGTAGATCTGGTTCAGGAAGTTCTTCAGGAAGTTATGGGAATGGTCAGAGGTTTGGTAACAATGCAGGGTTCAGGAACAACTCAGTATCTTCTCAACAAAGGTCTGACTCAGTTGCTACAAGGAACTCAACCTCAGGGAATGCAGTTTGGTGCTACAATTGTAATGAACAAGGTCATATTGCTACAGCATGTCCCAAACCGAGAACTCGGGGTAGCAAGTTTCACAAGCAGGCATTACTCATGGCTCTTCAGGATGAAAAAGATGGACATTTCCCTGAACAGGACAACAACTTCATGGCAAATGTGAACAACGATGATGACATGGAAGATCTGGAAGCCAATGCTGCTGTGATGCTTATGGCTAACATGCAGGAACTTAAGCTCAATGATTCAGGTCCAGTGTATGACACTGACGGCTTGTCTCAGGTACATGACTTCAATGAATGCTTTATTAATGAAATAGTCTCACCTTCTGCTTATGAATCAGATATGGCGCAAGTTGTTCCATCTAAATCATCTTCATCATCTCATACAGATGAACAAATAAACACAGTTGTCATATTCGATGATGACACAGTTGTTTCATTTGATGATCCTATTGAGAATGATAAACACGATCATTTCGAACAACTTGAACCATCATTTGATCCAGACCCTGATCTCATATTGTTATCAAAACAACTGGATGCTCAACAATTGCAAATAATAAAGTGCAACGAGAAAAACAAAGTTTTGAAAGAACAAAATGCGTCACTTGCAAGAGATATTGAATGTTATAAAATTCAGCTTTCTAATCAGGAAGACAAGATTAAACATGCAAAAAGTTTTGAAAAAGCTTTTCACGATTCCTACAACAAAGAACAAGATCTTCAACGCAAAATGCAAGATTTAATCGAGTCAAACGGAAAGTTGATTTCAAAACTCGAAAGTGAAAAGAGTGAATTGAAAATGCAAGTCAAACGTCTTCAAACAGAACTTTCAAAAACAGAAACAGAATTGTCAAGTTGTCAAAAAGATTTTTGTGAACATAAAATACGAAAAAGGAAGTATATAGATAACTTACTCGGTGATATTGTTGATCTTGAAAAACAATTGAAAGAATTTCGTAACATTGTGTACAAACACGGGAACTCTGTCACTACAATTCAGAAATTTACTTTAAAACCGAGACCCGGTACTGGATTTGCACTTGGCGATTACAATTCAATGTTTCTTCACAATGCATTCAAAGATGTTCCAAAAATTTACAGTATGGACTATTTGCTTGATAATACGATTGTGCGTGCTGTTGTTTTTGATACTGAGGAAGAAGAAGAACTTGAAGACGAGAGTCGGTCAAAAATGAGTAATGTTGAATATTGCACACCATATGACTATTCAAAAAATCCAGTCAAGTTCGTTACTCAAAAGGATTTACCTGAGAAATCATGGTTTATCGAAGAGTCGTATGTTTCATCTCACAATGAGGCCCCTGTCCAAACTGTAGCACAAGTAAATGGTCCTTTACCATCGTCCGGTGAACTTACACGTTTACCAAAATGTCGTGTCTTAAATTATTTCAAAACTTTTATGGAAGACATTGATATTTTGGAGGAAACAATTGAACGCAATTCTGAAATAAAAATTGAAACTTTTCAATCCGCTTACGAGCGAGAAAAAAGAGATATTTTTCAAAAACAAATGAAACCAATTGTTCAACACCTCCGTCTCTGTGCTACACGTTGGGATCAGGAACTTCAAAAGGAGGTCAAAAATATGATAAACGTTTTTGATACTGCTGAAAATGAGATTTTGGTTCAAAAGTTACAAACTAAAGTTTTCAAAAATGATGTTGATCGACTCTTGGAACAAGTTCTCTGTGCTGATATTTTGTCTGTTATCATGAATGATCTCTATAAATCTGGTACTTCTATGCTTAAGCATGATCATTGTGTTGATAATAACTTGTTGAATGAGGAAATTGAGACACTGAAACATGAGAATGATAATCTGAGGAAAAAGAATGATGATGTGACAAAACAGTTTTCAAAACAAATCAGTCTACTCAATCAAAGGCTTGAATGGTGTCAAGCTAAAAGTCTTGAAAGGGAATTGAAGTTTCAAAGTCACAATGTTTCAAACTCTTGTCAACTTTGCAAAAACAATGAGTCTTTAAAAGGTTTGTGTCTCAAATACGAGAAAGAAATTGCGAAGTTAAAAATTGAAAATGACGAATTTCTACAAAACCACATAGACATCAAATATTGCAATGGTATACTTGAGTCAAACATTCAGGATAAGAATCACATCATCATTGAGTTAAAAGAGAAAATAAAGATACTTGAAAAAGGAAAGATGGTTGACACCACGGTGATAGCACCAGGAATGTATAAATTAGACAAAACTGATAAAGGAAAGGTTGTTCAAAATACTAATGTTGCAAACTCCACTTCTACAGGACTAGTCTCCCCTACTAGCGTTAGCAGACCCAAGCGAAACAGTAAAAAGAAGAATAGGCTCTGGCAACGTAAGAGAGGACAACTAGAAGCTCAAGAAGTAGAAGACCAACTTAGGAATTTGAATAAAACTCATGTTGCATCAGATTTAGATTCTAATCTGGCAAATTGTAATCAAAATCTAAATGTAACGAATGATGAACCTTTGAATGTTTTGAATATTAATGCATCTTGTGTGTTTTGTCGTAAAAGCGTTTCATCTGGTGATCATACTAAATGTATAGCTAATTCTCTACTTCATCGTCATAAGAAACGTAGGACACGCATTCCTTCTAGGCCCACTACTGCCTCTAAGTCTATCTTAGGAAAGCCGCCTTCTACGGTTTCTAGTGAAGTTGATGTTACCCCCATAGGTGCAGAGAACAAGTCTAGGAATCAGCCAAACACTAGTGAATACACCATTAAGAAAGCTCGAACTAGTTGGAATTGGCAACGTTGGTTACAACACAAACCTGATTTTAAATGGATTCCTAAATTATTGAATACTTGTGCTTCTAACCAACTGGAACCCGCAGTTTCTTTGGGTTCCACCCTTACTTCTGTTCCATCCGTGTCCTCCTCTTGTGATGCAGGTGGTGCAGATTGTTCTCTGGATTGTTGATAGCGGATGCACCCGACATATGACAGGCAATCTCAAACTGTTACATAACTTTGTCTCAAAGTTCATTGGTACTGTCAGATTCGGGAATGATCATTACGCTTTAATCATGGGGTATGGTGACTTTATCAGTGGGAACATCGAAATTAGCCGTGTTTATTATGTGGAAGGCCTTGGACACAACCTTTTCTCTGTTGGTCAATTCTGTGATGGGGATCTAGAAGTTGCATTTCGTGAGAAAACTTGCTTTGTTCGTGACTTACAAGGAAACGATCTTATGTCTGGCTCCCGTGGCTCCAATCTTTATACAATTTCAATGTCAGATATGATTGCAACATCTCCGATATGTCTTCTCTCCAAAGCAGAATCAACTAAATCTTGGTTATGGCACAAACGTCTTTCACACTTGAATTTCAAAACTATGACTGACCTTGCTCGTTATAAACTTGTTGAGGGATTTCCAAGATTCCGTTTCACCAAAGATCACTTATGTCCAGCCTGTGAACAAGGAAAAAGTACTCGGGCTCATTTTCCTTCAAAACCTGAACACAGTACGAATCATGTTCTACAACTGCTTCATATGGATTTGTGTGGACCGATGCGTGTTCAAAGTATCAACGGTAAACGCTACATACTAGTAATCGTCGATGATTTTTCCAGATGGACTTAGGTTTATTTTCTACGAAGTAAAGATCAGGCTCCTTCTATGATCATCACCTTTCTCACTAAAATTCAAGTTCAGTTACGCAACACGGTCCGAATAGTCAGAACTGACAATGGAACTGAATTCAAGAATCAGACACTTAGGTCTTATTATGAGAAAGTGGGAATTGAACATCAAACATCTATTCCTAGAAGCCCAGAACAGAATGGAGTTGTTGAAAGACGCAACAGGACGTTAGTGGAAGCTGCTAGAACTATGTTGATTAATGCTCAATTACCTGATTACTTGTGGGCAGAAGCTGTTTCAACCGCATGCTATACTCAAAACCGTTGTATGATCACAAAACGTCATCGCAAAACACCATATCAAATTGTTCACAAAAGGAAACCGAACATCGATTACTTTCATGTTTTTGGAGCACTCTGCTATCCGAAAAATGATCGTGATGATTTAGGTAAACTTAAAGCAAAGGCTGACATCGGAGTGTTCATTGGATATTGTGAGAATTCTAAAGGTTTTCGGATTTGGAATCGTCGTACTCGTGAAATTCAAGAAACCATTCATGCTAATTTTGATGAGCTCACACAAATGGCTTCTGAGCAACACAGCTTAGGACCCGAATTTAACCGTCTTAACTCTCCGGCATCTTCGGCTGAACCATTGCCACTCAACCGCAAAGAATTGGAAACCTTGTTTGCTCCACTGTTTGATGACACAATTGAATACCGTCCTACTGAGGTCCCACCAAATTCCGCTGCTCAACCTGACAATATTCATGTACCAGACTCACCTCAACAAACTTCAACAACTGTTGAGAGAGACGGTCCTCCAATTGCTTCACCATCTACAGTAGAACAAACTGTTTCTAACTCCCGCCACTCAGCTGAAGATCCAACACCACTATCAGTTCCACAATCCGCAGAGCATGATCCTGATGCGTTCTTCAATCCGTTTGCACCAGCTACTACAGTTCCTGATATAGCTGAGTCGTCAACACGCAACTTGGATCCTGCCAACATGCGAGATACATATCAACTACACCCTTCAACACACAAATGAACCCGAGACCATCCTCTAGTTCATATTATTGGCCATCCAGATGCACCAGTTATGACAAGACAACGACTTCACACAGATGGAGAAACTTGCATCTACGCACTCACAGTTTGTCATGAAGAACCCAAGAACATTAAAGATGCTATGACTTATGACAACTGGATTGAATCTATGCAAGAGGAATTTCAGCAATTCATACGATTAGAAGTCTGGGAATTAGTTGAAAGACCTGACGGAGTCTTTGTCATTGGGTTAAAATGGATATGGAAGAATAAGCTTGATGCTGAAGGAACTGTCATACGGAACAAATCACGTCTGGTAGCAAAAGGATACTCTCAACTGGAAGGTCTAGATTTTGCTGAATCCTTTGCTCCAGTGGCTCGACATGAAGCTGTTCGGATCTTTTTGGCCTATGCTGCACACCGGAACATGGTAGTCTTCCAAATGGATGTCAAAACAGCATTTCTTAATGGAGATCTCCGTGAAGAAGTTTATGTCAGCCAACCTGAAGGCTTCGTTGATCCTGAGCGTCCTAATCACGTCTACCGACTCAAAAAGGCTCTCTACGGACTCAAGCAGGCCCCACGGGCGTGGTATGACAAACTGTCCACTTTCTTACTGGCCAATAAGTTTTCTAAAGGATCGGTGGATCCCACACTGTTTACTAAAACCTACGGGGAGGACTTACTTGTTGTTCAAATATATGTCGATGACATCATTTTTGCCTCAACAAAAAGAAGTTTCTCTAATGATTTTGCAAAATTAATGAAAGATAATTTTGAAATGTCCATGATGGGTGAACTTTCGTTCTTTTTAGGACTACAAGTTCATCAATCACCCCGTGGAATTTTTGTAAATCAATCTAAATATGCTCTTGAAATTTTAAAGAAATATGGAATGATGTCTTGTGATACCTATAATACACCAATGGGCTATACCACAAAACTAGATGCTGATTTACATGGGACTCCAGTTGACCCTACCAAATACCGAAGTATGATTGGGTCCCTCATGTATCTCCCGCTATCAGTCCAGACCAACTGAAAAACACCTCAGTGAGGTCAAAAGAATCCTTCGATACATAAAGGGAACCATTAACTTGGGGATCTGGTATCCGAAGGATTCTGGCTTTGAACTAATTGCTTTTTCAGATGCTGACCATGCAGGATGTTTAGACACACGCAAAAGTACATCTGGTGGATTACAATTTCTCGGAGACAAACTTGTGTCATGGCAATCTAAGAAGCAGGACTGCACTTCACTGTCATCTATAGAATCTGAATACGTAGCCATGTCCGCTTGTTGTGCTCAAGTCATCTGGATGAGATCACAACTCAAGGATTATGGCTACCTGTTCAACAGGATTCCTATCTACTGTGACTCAAAGAGTGCAATTGCTATCTCCTGCAACACTGTGCATCATTGCAAATCCAAACACATCGATCTCCGATATCATTTCATCAAAAAGCATGTGGAAAGGGGTACAGTTGAGCTTTATTTTGTTGGAACTGAGTACCAATTGGCGGACTTACTTACCAAATCCTTGGCACCATCCAGGTTTGCTAGTTTAGTTCACCAAATTGGTATGCGATGTTTGACTCCAGAGGATCTGGAAAAGTTTTTAAAACACAAGTGATTGTCAAACATCAAAACTATCTTTGTAAATATTTTTTTCTCTAAAACATAATACAAAAATATATTTCTTAAAAAAAAAAAAAAAAAAAAAAAAAAAAAAAAAATGCAAGTATAAAACTCTTTCAACACTATTTTTTCTAAAAAGTCTTCAATCATTTAAAATTAGTGTTGAGGGGGAGGAAAAGTAACATTTTTTTTAATTTCTAAAAATTATTTTACCTTTTATACTTGCATTTTACCAAAAACATTTACATTTTAACAAAAATAAATAAATTTTTTCTTAGTGTTGATTCAAAAGGATTTCGGGTTACTCTCCTTGATCAAAACCAGTTAATTTTACCATGATTCCAAGGTCGAGGGGGAGTATGACAAGTTGTTTTTTTCATATCGTGGTGTTGACTAACAAATGTTACATGTGAATAAGTATGTTAGCATTTAAAATTAATGTTAGTAAGGGTTAAGGGACTAAATCTGTCAATTTTTTAAACTGGAATTAACCACAGTCAAAACCACCTTTGACTACTCACATTTAATTTTTCTGCAAAACATTTACTCTTTCACCAACCAAATCGAACGCCTCACATTCATTCTTTTGATCTAATCTACCAATCTTGAATCTGTAAGTAATAATATGTTTTGATCATGTTTTCATACTAAAGTTTTTAATTTTATTCCAATCCAACGGCTAAATCTTACACAATCGTTGAAATTGTGTTTGTAAGTTATGCGTAAAATCAAACCCAGATTTAAGTGTTGATTTGATCGTATTGGGTGATGGGATTTGTTCATTTGATGTTATTAAACATGTTAGTTAACACTAATCCTACCCAGAATCATCAATTGTGCAAATTGGGAATTAGGGTTCATGCGTATGAATTAGGGATTTCTGATTGAGGATGTTAGGATGATAATTAATGATGGGGATTTTGTTCTTGTGGTCTTAGGATCATGTTGACATGGTTTAATTGTATCTTTATCACGTCTTGTTCTTGAATCTAAGGCTTAAGGTTCGAATGACACTAGCAGCCTTGATTGTGGGTTTGTGTGGATGAAAATTGTTATAACTTGGTCCATATAATCCTTAGGTTGTTAGAATCATTTGCCCCATGCTCAATCGTGCCCAGAAACATGTTGAGATAAGATTATGATTATGTGGTCTTGCATGTCTACGCGTTAAGTTGTATTGAGCTTGTTTACGCGTTAAAATGTATGATATACGTGTATTGGATTGATGTTTGATCAGTGGTAATGTTTGTGCACTTTCAGGAAACTCATAACTCAAATTACAAAAGGTGAATTTCTGGAAATGACGATTTTACGCGTTAAATGTTCATCCTACGCGTAAGATTGAATCTTACGCGTAAGATTCGACACGTGGACAAATTGTGTCTTGGATAAGACACAGTTTACGCATAAAATTGTTCTTACGCATAAGTTCTGATCTTACGCATAAGTCTAGAACTTACGCGTAAGTCATTACCTACGGATAAGTTACAATTTACGCCTAAGGGAAATCCTACGCGTAACTTCAATTTTTACGCATAAGACCTATCTTACGCATAAAATTGATCTTACGCGTAAGTTTCATTTTACGCGTAAAGTTCTAACTTACGCGTAGATTTTGCACTTACGCCTTATTTCTTATCTTACGCTTAAGTCAGGTTACGCGTAAAACAACTACTTACGCGTAAACTTGTCAAAATTCCAAATTTTTTCTAAGTGTTGGAAATTTCCAATGTGTAACTTGTTGTAAATGATAAACTTTGGTTGAAATTGAATTGTTTTATGTTTCTAACAAGTAAAATAACTCAAGTTTGTCACATAACATAAGTTTTAACACACACAAACCCCCACTGATCATCATCAAAACATGATAATCTATATGAACACATGCTTAATGAATGCTTATACTAACATCATCAAATTGCCATGTTTGTGTGTTTATGATCAATTCAGATGGCAGAACACAATGACATCCCATACGGACCAGAACCTGAACCCATTCGTGCATGGGAAGACACATTTCCTGAAAACTACTCCAGGAAGATTGGAAAGAACAACCTAAGAGTCAACTTCAACAAACTGACATGCAATGAGTCTTCTTGCCTTGTTGCTGTTGATGCTCTCATCTATCACCCGTGCAAAGTTCTACTCACCAAATCTGCTGCAGTGGCATGCTTCTACATACATCAGTTTTGGCACACAATCCACCTGGACCTCCTGGAAGAGTCCTTTACTTGTATGCTTCACATGAGACAAGTCACGGTCGACAAGGATCTTCTCCGTAGTGCTCTTGGACTTCCCGAACTTGAACCGAATGAAGAGTATGACCAAGTTCCCACTGAAGAAGAATTGATAGAATGGCTGAGAGACATTGGGTATGATGAGTCTGAAGGGGTCATTACTAGTCACTCTAGGGTCAATATCAGATTTCTTCCACAGCCTTGGAGAACTCTCTACATCATAATTGCCAAGTCACTATCCGGCAGAGACACAGGCCATGAACACCCTAAGCTCCAACATCTCAGGCTGTTCTGGGCTATTGCTAATGTCAAGAAGGTTGATTATGCCAGCATTATCTGGGAAGATATTATGTGGCACATACACCGCAAGACAACCAATATTCCTTTCGTCCGTTTCACCAAACTTCTTATTGCAAGCTTTCTCCATGAATATGATGACATTCCTCAAAGATTGAATGATGAGTTTCAGCACACATACAAGAATGAGGACACACTGAAGGTCATCAAGAGAATGGATACAAGTACAAGGAAACAGGGAAAGAAACTTCCAGATAGCCTCTTAACTGACAAAGTCAAGGCTGGCAATAACTACAAGTACTACCTACAAGCCATTGAAGCAGAGAAAGTTGGGTTCTTGGACGAAGCTGCTCTACCTTCATACATGCAGAAGAAAGGTAAGAAAGTTAGCAAATCGGGCAGCTCAGAAAGTTCTACTAAGTCCAAACCTAAGAAAAAGCCATCATCTAAGGTCAGAATTCCTGCAAAGAAACCTACTGCTGAACCTGGCTGGTTTCCCTCACCTCCACCTTCTCCAAAACCTGCTGACTCTGAACAAACCGAATCCGACGAAGGTCCTATTTACAGTGAAGCCTATGCCAATATCACCAAGAAAGTCAATCTTGATGAAATTGACGATAAGGATTTGACGTTCGAAGATTGGGATAATATTATTGACGAATCTGCTGATTATGCTGAATCCCCCTCACACCTCTATCAACGTCCATTCACCAAAGCTCAAACAATTTTGGAAGAAGAAAGGATCAGAAGGAAAAAAGATGAAGGAACCAGTTACAGCTGTACAAGAGCCTGAAGGCCTTTCAGTCGAAGAAGAAAATGAACGGGCTCTCAACCTCGGTCTCCTTCACAGCCGAATTGATACATTCAATGCTGATCAACCTCCACCTCCAGTGTTCTCTCAGACCACCGAAGCTGGCGGGTCTAGCAGCATTCCTGAGCCTACCACAGGAATCTCCTCAGACTTAGTTGCTTATGATAATCCCTCAGTAACTCCCACCGATATTGAAATGACTATGGAAGAGGAAGAAGAGGAAGATCCTATGGATACCGATGCTCCAAGACTTATGTCTATGGAAGAAATGGAGCGTAGAGAACGGGCTCAGGAAGAAGAACTGAAAAGAAAACAAGAAGCTGAAGAGGCCAGACTTGAAGAGATTGCTCAAGCTAAACTAGAAGAAACAATCAGAATGGAAGAAAGCAGGAAAGCAGAGGAGGCAGCCAAACTGGCTGAAGAAAAGTCTAAGAAAGAAGAAGAAGCCAGACTGGCTGAAGTACTTAAGCATAAAGCCGAAGCTGATAAACTTGCAGAAGAACAACGGTTGAAAGAAGAAGCAGCCAGAGTCAAAGAAGTTGTACAACCCGAACCACAGAAAGGAGATGTCAAAGACACAACCACCATTAATGAATCATCACAGTCATCACCTCCTCCATCTGAATCAACACGTGACAAATCAATCAAGAAACCGAGCTCCAAAGCCTCTGTTGCATCTAAGTTACTCAAGTCAGCTTTCAAGAGGGTACATGAGAAGAAGAGAAGCAAACTTGAAGATCAGGTTGCTACACTTGCAACCCAGGTTGCTGAACTATCTAAGCTGGACTCGAACGTCAAAGAGCTACAATATAAGGTTGACATTTTCTTAGCTAAAGACGTAACAGAGAACTTGGAAGCCGCACTAGCAGCTCAAGCACAGGAATACATGGCACAACACTTAGTGGCTGAGCTGAAAGATCTACTGGCACCAATGAGAGACGAACTCACCAAGTTCGCTGAGCAAGCAGTAAAGAAAGTTATCCGATCAACAACCTTCACTCTTCGTGCCGACAAGTCTACTACTCCTCTACCAGGACTTTCTCTGGATGATTTGGAAGCTCAACTCCTCGAAAAGCTTGCAAACAAGTTCACCTTGACTCCTGAAGAAGCAAAAGTCCTGGAAGCTCTGAAAGACAAAATGAACAAAGAGTCTTGCAGCACAGAGGCCGATAAGCTGAAACGTCAAAGAGATGATGAAGACAGGGATCCTAATTCTCAGGCAAAGAAACAGAAACAAGCCGAAGGACCCTCATCTCAGTACAAATCACCGGTAATCCCTCCTACCACAACAACTTCCTCACAACAACCGAAAGCATCAAGTTCTGCTCCCAAGGCACACGACCATTTCGTATACACCGGTGGTGACGACATACCTCAACCCGATGAAGTTCCAGAACCGTCTCCTAAGAAGAAGAAGAAAGATAAGAAAGGAAAGCATCATCAACCCACACCAGACACCTCATCAAAAGGCACCGAACCAAAGAAACCCAAAACCGTCCTTAACTGGCTAGACCAAGACAATAGTGCCGACTACTCCTGGTTTGAGAAGATGATCAGTTCGCAACCACCACTGGAAGACAATCATGAACCTCAAGATGGTCGAACAGTGGAATATGCTCAAATGATTCAGCAAAAGTTTAAAATGAAAAAGATGAATAAGAAAGAGCTGCGAAGAATCAAAAATGATGCTTTCAATCTTCTGAAAGATCGGTCTGCTAACTCAATCGAGCTCGAATACCATCTGGAAAATATTGCTCGAGCTATGTCAAGCAATATTGACTGGATCAATCCTGAATCATATGTCGATCCGGTCACAAAGAAAACCGCACCTTACATTACTGACTGGTCCAAACCACTACCAATGATTGGGAAGCCTAAGGAACCAAAGATCCCGTACAAGTTCTTCTACAACACAGACTTGGAATTTCTGAGACTTGGCAGCAAGATCGAAAAGAAGTACGTTACCTCACTCGCCTTTCTCCCTGCAGCTCGATATCTCAACAATGCCATCGAAGAAGAAGCTTCAGCACTATTCGTCGACAAAATTGTTGAATATGACCGGAATGCACTTTATGGTATTCATCACTGGCCAGACAACCGGGCACAATACTATCGAAGCAGCAGACTTAACCAAACGATGGGTGAAGTAGAAAGTGATTTGAAGATCGTCTCGATTCAATTTATTTCGACTGTCACTCACTTTGGGTACCCCTTCCTCAGCAAAATCACACTTAAAAGATTTGATGAAAAGGAGTACGATATTTCCGAGTCTGACTTTCCACGACTACGTCTCAACGACATTGAAGACATGTACTTGCTCAAAGTTCAAGGAAAACTCTGTGGCTTGCCCAAAAAGATGCAACTTGCCTTCATCCAAGCTCTACTCATCTTCATCAGGCAGATAGTCATTAGAGAAAGGGTCGAAGATCTACAGTTAGGAGTGGAAAGTTACCAGAAGAAGCTCAATCTCACCAAACCAAACCTGTTTGACATCCCCGACCTTCAACATCTACCTCAATACTCCTTGATCAGACGACCATTTGGGTTCACCTACCGAAGTGTTAATGGTCGCAACTGCTTTATGGGTTATGAAGAAATTCATAAGTTCTGTGATGAAACTCTTAAGTTCGTCAGAGATGGGATCAAAGGCAGAGTCAATGACATTGAACTGGGAAAATCCAAAAGGTGGAACACCAATGAAGCCCGGGATGCTCGCAGATTCATCTTAAGGATTGAGAACAGATTGAAGCGCAGGGATCAGTTCCGAAGGTTGGAGAGTTATGTGGGAGGCAGATCCAAATTTCCGGTGCTGACATTTCAGAGGCCTGATTGGTAAATCATTGTAAGAATTTGATTTGATTTGTCAATAATTTACTTCATAATGGTTTGTGCACGCATATCAGCGTACAACCCGATCTTGTAAAGAAAGGACCCTGAGGTACGCATCAGTGCCTCAATCCTGATTTAAGGAGCGAAGGCTTCTTACTTTTGAGTAGAATTAATCAAACATTTATGATTTTTCACAATTCTGCTCAAAAGGACAAGTATTTCACCTCAATAAGACCTAATCACTTGTTGAGGGGGAGCACTTGTCAAAAACAAAATACTTTGCTTAAAATCAAAAGTTCTTGGTGAATCTCCCCATAAGACTCAAAAGGCATATTTTAATCTAAAAGATTATCAAAAACATCATTTTATATGCTATTTTTGAGGGGGAGAAAATGAATAAGTGATTAAAATATACGAAGTCAATGCTTAAAAGTTGTATCATGTGCGAGCTAGACTCAGTTTTAACCCAGGAATTGACGAGGCAATAAATGTTAGTAATATCGAAAAGACTTATCCTCGACGGGTAATAACATCAAGTTAGATATTAGAGCTAGTTGTCACCTAAAAGCTGACAATGTATCTCTTTATCTAACCACGTAAGCGTGTCTCGAAAAGAATTAGTCTTAGTAGAAATGTACCGTCTCGAGAAACTTTCTGTGGACTTGACCAGGCCGGGTAATAACTTCAAGCTAGTTTAACTAGTGATGTAAGCGTGTCTCGAATCGGTCTAGTTCACGGAAAGTGGATCAATTCAAAAGTGCTTGCTCCTCCCGCATGTGCAAATTTATTAAACACTTATGAGCACATGTGCAGGGGGAGCCCTTCAAAAGTGTACACAAAACTCTCAAAGTGTTAACCAAAATACTTGATTATCACAAACACTTTGAGAGATTTTTCAATCAAAGGTTTCTTGGCTACTGTCGGAGTTATAAGGTGATTAAGATAGGAATATCCGTCCTATGATCCGCCAGAGCCGGAGGGATCTACCCAAGGACATCACCATTAGTTAGAAGTAGAAGTCCTTAGGTATGATACGAAAAAAGGAGAAATGAATGAAAGGGAAAGAAGGAGTTGAAGAATTAAAAAGAAAAGTAAAGAAAAGGGTGAAAAGAAATAGCCCTCCAGATGATTCAACCTTAGGGCAGACACCGGGTTCAATACGTATGCTACTGGTTGTTGCTAAGGCGACGCCGGTATTGAAGATTAAGTCGTCATGGACCCAGTGACGCAATGCACTAAACCTTCTTAACCACTCAAGTTCTCTTAAAAGAGCTTGTTTCATTCTCACGGGGAACCTACGTAACCTATCGACCTATCTCTTAGAGACGGTTGATATTGAAGCAGGAGACTCATCCCCCGTCTCCGCATAAGAAACCTAGGTGTGCACTTATAGAGTCTAGAGCCTTGAGATACATCAAAGATCTCTTAGGAACACTTAGTATTTCTGCAACTGGTGTTCTACATCAATGGGCATCAGTTGTAAACTATCGAGTCCTTCGCAGATCTTAGCAATCTGCCGAGAACGTTTATGAGAGGATTACTTAAGTATTTCTCAATGAGTGAACGGAAATCCTGCCAGGGTCAACCTCAAACAGCCCTGACAGCAGGTCACTTCGGTAACCCCACAAGGGTTACGCTTAGTGTTTGCGGTGGTTCCATTACGGTCTACAGTCGTGGAGTGATCCCCAGCGACTCACCCAGTCATTGAGCTACTCAGTAGGTCTCGTAAGCTCCTTCGGGAGTATCTGATATGGGAACGGCCTGGATAAGGATTAGAAGGAGTCTTCACAATATGCTGTTGATGAGCTCTAATTCCTTATCCGTAAGTACCGGTTGTTTTATTGCTAACTGTCTACTCGCAGGTACCTCACTTCCATGATGATAGATTCCAACATGCTCATACATACATCTTGAAGTCAAAGAAAGCTCCCCCAAAGATCTTAGCAACACAAAGTTCAAAGAAAGATTCTACGGCAATTAGAAGAATCTACAAAGTATAAAGACAAAGATCTCAATGCATGAAAAAGGAACTTCTTGTAAGTGAAAGTCTAAAGATGTATGAGTATGTTGGAATGGCGTACAACCACCACAGACGCAGGAGTGACGAACGGCAGACAACTTCATAATCCAATCATCACATCATTACCAAAGAACAAAGACAAAGAGCAAAGTACATTCACTATCATTCATTCATTTTGAAGACGACTAGAGTTTTACATGTCACAAGTCAACAACAAAGATGAAGACGTCAAGCAACCGTGATGACCGACCCTTAGGGGGAGATTGTTGGGATCATACTTTAGTATTTAGTCAAGTCTCGGTCATTACATTTTGTAATAGGTTGCTTAAGTATTATTTCTTATTATTGTTTAAGTTAATGGGCAACATGTAAAAGCCCAAGAGGCCTTAAAAGCCCACGTTAAAAGGATAAGGGAGGAAGGGTGTGTTGCCCTAGCTCCTCCCTTATAAATAGTAAGCTTATGTTACATTTTATTTTGTTGGTTATTAGATTACCTTAAGGATACTCTTGCACTTTTATCTTTCTTATTATCTTATAATCAACCAAGTCTATTTCTCATCTCATTTCTCTTTATATCTTACTTGTGTTTACTAAATGGTGACCTAACACTTTCCTTTCTTAGAAAGCCTAAAGTTGTGAGAAACCCTAATACACTTTCTTGCTCAATATCATTTTCATGCTATTTATATTTCATTCATGCTATATATGGTCTTGTTATTATGTTCATGATGTATCAAAATTGGTAAAACAAGTTATGGAAACTATATTGTTGGCATGAATATTACGATATTTAATCTAAACATCCTCTTCATGTTTTGATGATGACAAAAATGTAAGTTACAACATATAACGTAAAGTGCTTAAGTTACTTGTGATCACAATTCATCTATGCATTCTTACGTCAACAAGCCTCGACATCTCAACGTCTCAAGTATGCTTCAACAATCACTTAAGGTATGGATAAACAAGTGTTTAATACATTTCATGATCAAAGGGGTATTTAATTAACTAATACAAAGTTTATTTAATTATATAAACTTATTATATATTTTTGAAAAACACTTTTGGTAATAAAGAAAAATGTTTTAATCATACTAAATATATGATTTCAAACTTTTAACCAAAATTAGTTAGTTTTTCACCAAATAAACTTTCCCCACTAAAAGACAGAAAATCTGGCCGTTTCAGTAGGGCGGCCCCCTTAATTATAAGGGGCGGCCCCCTTAATTTTAAGGGGACCGGCACACAATTAAGGGGACCGGCCACGCTCCCCTGTCAGATTTTGTCAGAAATTTTTCCCTATAAATACCACCTCAAACCTGGAATTTTTCCAATCTTTTGCACAAATATTTTCAGATCCAATTCTCTCTAAACATCCTTCTAAAACCCTTTGATCATAAGATTATTAATCTTTGTTTCAAGTGATCCAATCTTTCATCACTTAAAGTGCAAGAGAAGTATCCTCCCTATCATAAACCCAAAGATGTATTAGGATCTAGTTAGTGCTTATGTGAAGTTGTAAAGACATTAGTGGCTTGAAGGTGTCAAGACATTAATGCATTGAAGTTGTGAAGACATTAGTGTCTTGAAGGTGTCAAGACATTAGTGCATTGAAGTTGTGAAGACATTAGTGGCTTGAAGGTGTCAAGACATTAATGCATTAAAGTTGTGAAGACATTAGTGCCTTGAAGGTGTCAAGACATTAGTGCATTGAAGTTGTGAAGACATTAGTGGCTTGAAGGTGTCAAGACATTAGTGCCTTGAAGGTGTGAATATACTTTTGGTGTGAAGAAGATAAGTTAGGAACTAGATTGGTGTGAAGAAGATAGGTGTGGAGTAGTTAGTTGTGAAGTAGATAGATTTGAAGAAGTTGATTGGTGTGTAGATTGGTGTGTAGATTGGTGTGTAGATTGGTGTGAAGATTGGTGTGAAAATTGGTGTGTATATTGGTGTGTACGGTTTTCTCCGCCATAAGGGAGCTTGTTGAGTAGTGAAGAAAACTCTCGAGTAGGTGACTCGGGGAGTGGAGTAGGAACAAGGAAGGTGTCCTTGTAGCCGAACCACTATAAATCATCGTGTTCGGTTTGCATGTTCTTTCTCTCATCTCTTTTCATTCATTCTTGCATTTATCGCTTTATATCTATGCTTGCCTATATGTCTTAATTGTTGCTTATATTGTTGTGATGATTGAATGTGTTTTACATAGAAGTTAATAGTGTGATAGGACATATAATTATATGTTATGGTCAAATGGACTAATATATATATATTTAACACTTCTCATGTTGAGCTTAACTTAATCGATAATTTGATACAAAACGTTTTAAGATTTTAAAAGGAAAACTTATACACATAAAGTTTGATCTATGCTTCATTCATAAAACTAAGTTTTGAAAACCAATCTAAAAGTTCACATATATAATTGATCATATTGATTATATGTTGCTTTTATACTAAAATCTAATTGAAGGTTTTTCAAACAAACAATTGAATAAATTCTAATCAACATTTTGAAACAAAGTTTTTATAAAACGAAAAAGAAGGGAAAACTATTCAACCCCCCCTTCTAGTTTTCCACAATTGGTACCAGAGCCACGTCGCTCAAATTTTCAAAACAAATGGTTTTAAAAATTGAGTACGATCCATGTATCAAATTACCCATTAAGGAGGATTTAATATGAAAAGTGTTTTGTTGATTAACTTGTATTAGTTTTGATATTATATACACTAATTATACTAGCTCGAGATAAGATTATACATAAAACAAGTGTTATATGCTCGTTTTTAAAATCAGAAAGTTACACACCTTTCCACAAAGTCAGAAAACAATTTTTAACAAAAATTGCATTTTTGAGTATCAGATGGGCGGCCCCTTTAATTGTCTGGGCGGCCCCCTTAAATACTG
The DNA here is from genome assembly GCA_030686995.1 of Artemisia argyi. Taxonomy (NCBI): domain Eukaryota; kingdom Viridiplantae; phylum Streptophyta; class Magnoliopsida; order Asterales; family Asteraceae; genus Artemisia; species Artemisia argyi. The sequence goes on along the minus strand of CM060677.1, from coordinate 22,226,404 downwards.
GGCGGCCCCCTTAAATTTAAGGGGTCCGCCTGTCTGTTCGACAGTTTTTCAAAAACTTTGAAATATCATATAAAATTAACCGTAACTCCGTAGAAGTCGTGCCACCCGGCGTTTTAAAGGTAATTGAGTCTACTTTCATTTAAAAATACTTACAAGTAACTATTACAAACTTAAATAAGTCAGAAAGTTAAAATACTACACGAAGGTCAAAAATTTAAGTCTTGTTTAACATAAAACTTGTATTTCAACTTTTCCTTCGAGTCGGGCATTCCTAGTCGATATATCTTTGAAAAATTAAGTATTTATGTTTTCAAAATATTGATCTTTATTAAATTTTAAAATGGATAGGAAACTTTTTTATTTTCAAATAAAATCGAGCTAAGTAAACATTGGTATATATAAAACACAAAACGACGACAAGTGCTTTATGTGCTATGTGAACTCATTTGTGATTTTACTTTGCTAATCATTGCTATTTGTAATTTAGCTATTTGAATATCTTAGCATATGTGCCTTGTACTCTATTAGTTTATAGTTAGTTATCTAGCTTATACTTAACTTGATCTTATGCTAGATTTCTTGCGTTAGGATTGCATTATTATGCTTGCATTGCATATAGGAATAGATGGCTTAATGTTACTCAAACATCTTGTAAATGAGTTAAATCTAATCACCTAAATATTTCAATCAATTTAATCTATTCTTAACAACACACTTAAACATTTTCAACAAATTACCTTGTTTTACCTTAAGTTGTTTAATATGACAAATTGAATCTTTGTAAAACATTAGTAGTAATATAAAAGAAAAAGTATTTTCAAAATCTAAGTGTGTTCATTATAAGTAACAATGAAGAGTCTTTCACATAAACAAAACTTATAACAATCATGAAGTAATAAGTCAAATTTCAATCATTCACCAACCTCACTCATAAATAATCTTAGGATTAATGGAACACACTATCAAAATGCCTATTTATCTTAAATGAGTGTTTGTAAGGGTCAAGAAAGATCTTGATATTATATCAATTCATTATTCAAATTATGGTTGATATATTCATCAAATCTAATTGACATGTTTTTTTGAGTATGGACAAGAAATTGGATTGTTATTTATTTAAGTTTCAAGATTACATCAAATGATATAGTCTTGAATCTACATACTCAATCACACTAGATTGATATGAAATTATTTACATCCTTTGTAGATGAAAAGAGTATGCATTGGATCATAACTCACACTTGTGTTGATAATGTCATATTGAATCTACTTGTCCAATAATTGTGTTCCAAATATTAGAATAACATTTTAAACACATTTATAAAATATACAATGAAGTAGGATTGACGACTTGGATGTTTCGTCCGAAATATTCAAGCAATTTACATTGCAATGCAATGGATAAATGTGTCATATCCGAAAAACCAAACATGAGCAAACTAACAACATATGTAAACTTTGCTCACACTACTTAAAATTATCACCACAAGATAAAATACATATTTAAGAACAATACACACTATATATTATATGTATTTCATTTTCTTTGTAGCATGAATGGTTGTGTTACAAGATCATGCACTACACTTTTCTTTTTGAAATAATTTCAGTTATTAGAATTGAAAAACAACTTGTCACAATGCATAAACAAGTAAACTTCATTTTGTTTCAAATACTAGTTAAATTATGATATATAACATTGGCAAAAAAAAATCATAGAAAATAATATTTGCTTTAGAATATATAAATGTCTAGTTTTGATATCATTTGTGAATCACAATCTCGTTTAAGATAAATAATCTTAATGAGATTCATTTTTCAAGATATGCTAAGGAGCATTCATAAATCAAAGCACATTTATTAAATCAAGTAATATGTCATCAAAACCAAATAACCGGTTAATCATGAACAAAAGATTAAAACTTTGCATTTACTCTTATCTTAACATTTAACACATCTCTATTAGGATAGTGAGTAAAATATATCATGTAGACTTACCTTCATAAAAACATGGTGTTTGAGTCACATTATGCCAAGTATTAGTGAATCAAGCAAACTTCATATTTGGTACTCTTCGATAGGTGAATTTAGGAACTCAATTTCTTCTAAAAAGAGAATGACTACTGGAGAATCTATTGACTAGAAACTCAATTTAACCTAACGGTTGGATTGCTTCTATGTGAGAAGTTGGGTGTGTGTAACCCGTAAAAATGGTCGTGTTTAGCCTGAATTGAGCACCACTAGTAATAGTCTCATACTCATTCTCCAACTTGATTAAATCGCTCTTCCTAAATGTACCTAACGCTAAGCTTACTTTTATGAACTTTGCTTCTCATTAGATGATTTCATTCCTAGATTTATGGCATATCGCATATATGTTATTTCTAGATGTTTATTTGCTCCTATGTGATTTGATTGTATGCCTTTACATGATTTACTCTATATGTATCATTCATCTAGGTATATTTTTATTTCTTTTAGATCCTACACCCTTATTTCATATGAACCTTAGTGTCGTTTTCCGATAGGTCATATTAGTCTCATAATATATCCGGATGAGCATGAATTTAATGGGAAGGGAAATGACACTCACTCACATATATCCTTCTACCTCACACCACCTAGAGTACCACCACCACTTCCTACAACCTCACATGCCACTCCCATGTTGCATGTGCAAACCTTCACCCAAGACAATTATCATGCTCCACCACCATCACCTTCCTCCGAACACTTGAAGTTCGTTGAGGAGCTAAAAGAGACTCATGAGCTTAGTGCTCTTTTAGCATTACATCTTGCTCAACGCAATTTGGATCCACCTCAATCAAGCTCACCATCATCACCACATAACATTAACCAAATTGAGAAGCATGTTAACAATTGCCCTTGTTGCATCTTCCTTCAACAACATACCATTGCTTTGAATGAGCACTTTACCTGGATTGAGTATCTTCTTACTAGATCTCAACAAACCCCATCACTTGAACAACATCAAAACCCTCAACCAACAAACACCACTTCAAATCCACCACTCCATCCATCAAAGAATATATCAACTCACAATTATCTCCACCACCAAAAGTTATCACCACCTCATCCAAGTGAATTTCATTACGAAATGCGTCATTTCCACTTATAGCAAGTGAAGAACACAATGAAGAAATCCAAGCTTCAAGTGTTGTCGACTCATGATCAAGTGTTGTCGACTCATCACCACCTCATTTCACATATCCACCTTCGGTCGTCAACCAACAAAACACCTAAAAATCCCATGATTCCCTATCATCCACCCTTGTCGAACGATATATTAATCCAAACCATAATTGTCAACCCTTTGTCATCACCTTCCCTTTACATTCACGCTCATCCCTCCTCATTCCCCTTCTAGTTTTCCACAATTGGATCATAGGATTTGTAGAAACGATAGCATGAGATAATAGTAGGCTTAACCAATCCTCTTGAGCATGAGATCTATAACAAACATCTTTTAAAATATATGATTAATGATATTTGTTGTCAAAAATCTAATATCTTTAAAAATATGCAAAAACCTCACATTTTGGAAAATAGTTTTTCAAATAACTATCCCACTTTTAAATAAGATGTTTTCACAATAAATATCCACAATTTTGTTTTGATCAAAACCAAAGATTGAGAAAATTTTATTTACCTTTCATTAACACATTTTGAAGTAAAACCGAATCTATTTTATTCAATTAACTCTCATATCTACATGAAAACCTACTTTCAAACATTGTTGAATAATGCTAAAAACGTCTCTTTAAATCATGCATGGTGATCTCATATTTGTCATCTATATTTATATAAATGACACTTATAAGTGAACTAAATCAAATCAAGAGGGCCATGGTTTATCTATTAAGACTTCGTTTGTAACAAGTCTAGAAACCCATGCTATCATAATACGCATTAGGATTAATTCTCCTAGTTATGTAGTTATGAAATACTTGATGTTGCTTATTGTTTCCTAGCACTTATATTTTGCTTGCTAGATGAGTATGTTTGCATGCTAGATGAAATTGCTTGATTACTTAATCTCTTTGGTTAACATGCTTTAGCTACATAATTGCCTACATAATTAGTCTATGTTTAATTGCCTCAAAGAGTTGGACTTGTTTGAAACCAAAAACACAACCTTTCTCCAATGCACTACCAAAAACCCTTTTCTGGCAATCTGGGAATCACCAGATGGGCGGCCCCCTTAAATCATAAGGCGGCCCCCTTAATTATTAAGGGGACCGGCCTCCAATTAAGGGGACCGGCCATCTGATGGTCGAATGTGTTGTTTCCCTTTTCTATTTTTTAGCCCATTTCATCCTACACTTCCCAAAATTCACAAACCTATTCTATCCTAAACCTTCCATCAAAGTTTATCCATCCTTGATCCCACCAATCCTACATTTTCCTAGGTTCTAATCTTTGCATTAGATTCTAAATTTTCTTTTGGATTTAGGTTTTGTTTTAAAAACAATAATTGCATGTGTCATACTTTTAGTGCATATACCTAATATGTCCATATATTGTTCCCCTATTAGTTTCATGCATATATCCATTATCATCATTATATACATGTGCACTTGTCTACTAACCTTGTTTTGAAGGATTACTTCACCGCTCGATTCTTTGGTAGCCAAAACAAGTTTTGAGCATACACCAAGGGGGAGCATACACCAAGGGGGAGCATTGAGGTTGATAGGATCAAGGCTTCACTTACGATGATGCAAGCTCGCCTTTTATATTCTATCTCAAGAGTTCAAGCATTGTAGAAGTCTCATTTAGAATCCACCTTTTTGCTTCGACAAAAGGGGGAGAAGAAGTGTAAACAAGTAACTTATACATTTTACTATAAGTTATAGTTTACATAGTTTGTCATCATCAAAAAGGGGGAGATTGTTGGCATGAATATTACGATATTTAATCTAAACATCCTCTTCATGTTTTGATGATGACAAAAATGTAAGTTACAACATATAACGTAAAGTGCTTAAGTTACTTGTGATCACAATTCATCTATGCATTCTTACGTCAACAAGCCTCGACATCTCAACGTCTCAAGTATGCTTCAACAATCACTTAAGGTATGGATAAACAAGTGTTTAATACATTTCATGATCAAAGGGGTATTTAATTAACTAATACAAAGTTTATTTAATTATATAAACTTATTATATATTTTTGAAAAACACTTTTGGTAATAAAGAAAAATGTTTTAATCATACTAAATATATGATTTCAAACTTTTAACCAAAATTAGTTAGTTTTTCACCAAATAAACTTTCCCCACTAAAAGACAGAAAATCTGGCCGTTTCAGTAGGGCGGCCCCCTTAATTATAAGGGGCGGCCCCCTTAATTTTAAGGGGACCGGCACACAATTAAGGGGACCGGCCACGCTCCCCTGTCAGATTTTGTCAGAAATTTTTCCCTATAAATACCACCTCAAACCTGGAATTTTTCCAATCTTTTGCACAAATATTTTCAGATCCAATTCTCTCTAAACATCCTTCTAAAACCCTTTGATCATAAGATTATTAATCTTTGTTTCAAGTGATCCAATCTTTCATCACTTAAAGTGCAAGAGAAGTATCCTCCCTATCATAAACCCAAAGATGTATTAGGATCTAGTTAGTGCTTATGTGAAGTTGTAAAGACATTAGTGGCTTGAAGGTGTCAAGACATTAATGCATTGAAGTTGTGAAGACATTAGTGTCTTGAAGGTGTCAAGACATTAGTGCATTGAAGTTGTGAAGACATTAGTGGCTTGAAGGTGTCAAGACATTAATGCATTAAAGTTGTGAAGACATTAGTGCCTTGAAGGTGTCAAGACATTAGTGCATTGAAGTTGTGAAGACATTAGTGGCTTGAAGGTGTCAAGACATTAGTGCCTTGAAGGTGTGAATATACTTTTGGTGTGAAGAAGATAAGTTAGGAACTAGATTGGTGTGAAGAAGATAGGTGTGGAGTAGTTAGTTGTGAAGTAGATAGATTTGAAGAAGTTGATTGGTGTGTAGATTGGTGTGTAGATTGGTGTGTAGATTGGTGTGAAGATTGGTGTGAAAATTGGTGTGTATATTGGTGTGTACGGTTTTCTCCGCCATAAGGGAGCTTGTTGAGTAGTGAAGAAAACTCTCGAGTAGGTGACTCGGGGAGTGGAGTAGGAACAAGGAAGGTGTCCTTGTAGCCGAACCACTATAAATCATCGTGTTCGGTTTGCATGTTCTTTCTCTCATCTCTTTTCATTCATTCTTGCATTTATCGCTTTATATCTATGCTTGCCTATATGTCTTAATTGTTGCTTATATTGTTGTGATGATTGAATGTGTTTTACATAGAAGTTAATAGTGTGATAGGACATATAATTATATGTTATGGTCAAATGGACTAATATATATATATTTAACACTTCTCATGTTGAGCTTAACTTAATCGATAATTTGATACAAAACGTTTTAAGATTTTAAAAGGAAAACTTATACACATAAAGTTTGATCTATGCTTCATTCATAAAACTAAGTTTTGAAAACCAATCTAAAAGTTCACATATATAATTGATCATATTGATTATATGTTGCTTTTATACTAAAATCTAATTGAAGGTTTTTCAAACAAACAATTGAATAAATTCTAATCAACATTTTGAAACAAAGTTTTTATAAAACGAAAAAGAAGGGAAAACTATTCAACCCCCCCTTCTAGTTTTCCACATATATGTTAACTTATGTTAAGTAAACAAGAAAACTAGTAACTTATATGGAGAAATTCGACCAAAATGGTATAAACATGATATTCGACAATTACATATTGTAGTGGAGGACTTAACAAGGAAAACATAGCAATTTGAACCACCTAAAATGAGTATATGAGTCAAAAGTTATGGCTATTATAAGTTACTAAAACCTTGCGGCAAAATTGTCCCAAAACTTTCTGTGACAGAAGCGTAAACACGCAAAAAGAGGCCCTTCTGCTCCGTTTCATCAAAAAGTTAAAGCACGAAAGTTATCCGGAATGATGTTTTCTTCAAAAACTCAGGTGCGCGGGTCCAAAAAACCCATAATGAATGATATTTTCTTCAATTTCTTAACAGCTATTTTAAATACCCAAGTGACTATATAATGGTTATGGTTAAATAAAATCAAGAGGTCTAATGCCCTTAAAGCCAAGACCACAACCATGGCTAAGGCCAAGGATGAGTCTCAAGACCATGGTAACAATGACCAAGGTCACGACAAAGCCACGGATAATGACCATATAACTTTCCAAGACGAAAACATGAAATAAAGAGTTAGTTGTAACATAATAATCTTATTTGGAACTACTCCATCAAAATGACCATGAGACTTTGCAAGTAATATTCATTCTATACTTAAGAAACTCATTGAAATAACAATCTTCATTTAAAATAAACTTTCCTAAGTTTATTCATTTATTCGGACATGTAACTTTTCGGATCAAAAACTTATATATTTTTATCAAATACTACAACACTAGGGAGCTTCATGTGAGGGGTTTCATTTTGGTAAACGGATCGACGAGTTGCTGGATTTACGAATTAAAGTGTCCTAGCTCCTCGAACATTTACTGCGTGACCTCTGAATTATGATGGCCCGAACGGTTGTAAGCGATATACAAACAATACATGTTTCATAAATCATTTTTATTCAAAGACTTACACTATATACTAAGTACTACATCATGAACAATATGCAAGACATGTATAGGCAATTCTTCATATTCGTTGACATTACTCCAAACCTAAGTCGTAATATTCTATTATAGGTTACTCATAGAGACCTTCGCGATTCAACTACCAATTACACTACTTACTACATAACTCACAGTGAGTCATAGCCCCTACTCTTTTAATTGTTTTGTCAACTCTGTGGGGGAGAATACATGCTCGTTTTTACATAAATGCAATACTTGTTTTACTTGAACATGCTACTTGTTTACTTAAACACCAATTGCCTTACTCAATGTTTGTGGTTTACTCAAATGCTTTATGTGTTTACATGTTACATGCTTCATTATCTTCCCATTGCACTAGTATTCAAAAACGTAGTATTATGGCTTCCACTTCATTGTCATCATTATTTATATGGCATTATTACAATTGTTTATATAGCGGTATTGCTACATTTATCTTTGAATCTAGATACAAGTATTACTTTTTTTCACATAAACCAGATCATATTTGGCAGTGGGTTGTAAACACACAGGTTGCAAGTCTTGTATGGACGGGGCTTGGAACTGAGTGGATTTACGATACCTTTTGCTAGGAAATCATCATTCAAATGTTATACATTACATTTATGTCACTAAACTCTATGAAATCACCAACCTCGTGTTGACACTTTAGCATGTATTTTCAGGTTCATAATGAACAAGGCTGGCACGGAGGAGCACGGATATTAAAGAGGGCTATAAATTTTATTATCATTCGAAAACTCATTTAATGTAATTTGTAAACATGGAACCATCTGAGACGTCATTTTGTAATCTCTAATATTTATATAATTTGAATGATAAATCTTTCAAAATGACTCAATTAGAGTTCGTTTTCTATTATTATGATTGTTGTGCTGTCGAGTAACACTCAGTTTGAATTCCGCTGCATCATTGAATTGGGGGTGTTACATCGTCTATCCTTCCTGAGTTGTGCATAACCGAACCTAAATATCTAAAGGACTCCTTAGGTGAGAGGATCTGGTCTCCGATACAAACTTCCGTTTCATCGTTGTGCCCGAACTCGATCCTACTGAAAACAAATCTCAGGTATTCAGTCTTCTCCGTGCTTAATTGAAGGCCATTGTCTTCAAGGGCCTCCCTCCAATGCTCAAGTCTATTTTTTAACCCGTCTGCCGACTCTGCCACCAACACAATATCGTCAGCGAGTATCATGCTCGAAGGGATGCCCTCTTGGATCCCTCGAGATAACTCATCAAGAATCAAGGTGAATAATAATAATATGAACCAATGTAATATATTATTATTATAATTTGTATAGTAAGTATAACCACCATTGGTTATAATATATTCTTCTTTCTTGTTGACTTGAAAAAAGAAAACCAAGAACATGTGTCTTCTTCTTCGTATATAACACCGACAAAAAAAACAACCAGACTAGAACTTTTTGTTGATGCCGATAACCAACAAAACCCTTGAACCTCCCCTTATCGCAGCACCTCGATAAGAAAAAATTGAGCTTCAAGAACCCTAACTTACTGTCAACGCCAACCTGCTGCTCAAGAACCTTCAAGATGATCGAACCCAGATCTTGTTAGTCTCCAACCGAGCTCTTGATACCACTTGTCGGTTTCAATTGCAACCAACAGATTATACATTAGTTTGTGCTATTGGGCATTGGCAATTCAATCTAGCTCAAATATTATTCCAGACACCGACTTTGATTTAAACCACGAATCAAGCTTGATTATATTAAAACCTCAAACAGAAGATCTGTAGATCCTTATGTACGTCTTTTATCTTTAGATTGTAGAATCACATCAAATATATATATGGTGCTTCAATAAGTGAAATATAATCAAAGTTTATGAGGCGTTGTGACAACCTGAAAAGAATTTTTAGTTTATCTAATCACTTAGCAAGCTCCATACTTGTCATTTATGTTCCTTGTCAACCTAGAACGGACCTAAAATTTTAGAGTGTTGCATAAAATCTTGAACAAATTTCTTTTATGACAAGTAATAGATTTGAACTATATAGAAGTTATGGGCTAAACTGAATTAGCACAAAAATATTATCAAGAATTGCACGTATCCAAATAACAAGTTTTTGAAAACTTAGGCTGAGAGCAATGGAACGTGTTGATATAAATAATGCGTAAAAACGTTATTAATATTTCTCGATATCCCTATGTTTTGACGATCACAAAAATGTAAAATCGTTAAACGTAAAATTATTACGTAAACAAGTATTTAGTGACAAAATATCATTACATCCAACTTAATCACTTAAGGTATGAATAAACAATTGCCAAATACATTTTATGATCAAAGGAAGGTTTATTTACTAATCACAAATTATATAAAATGGTAAAAACATTTTGTATATTTAGAAAAACACTTTTGGTAATTAAAGAAAATGTTTAATTCATAATAAATATATTAATTCAAATTTTTAACCAAAATCAGTTAAATCTACACCAAATAAACTTTCCCCGGAAAAGACAAAGGAATCTGGCCATTACAGGTGGGCGGCCCCCTTAATTTTAAGGGGGCCGGCCATGAATTAAAGGGGCCGGCATACGCTCCTGTGTCAGAATCTTTTGCCTATAAATACTGGTTCAAATCTATAATTTTTCCTCACCTTTTGCACTAAAACTTTATGTCCAAATCCTCTCAAATCATCCTCCTAAAACCTTTGATCATAAACTTATTAAGTTCTTGTTTTCAAGTGATTCATTTCCTCATCATTCAAAGTGCAAGAGAAGAATACTCCTTTATTATCAAATCAAGAAGTATTGAAGATTAGTTATGTAGTTTGTATACATTTATTGTAAAGTTGTGTAGTGATTGTAATAAGTAGATCTCGGTGGGTTTGTGAATCTAGTATAGAAGAAGTAGTGGTGTTAAGAAGAAGTAGTGAAGTTGTGTGAAGTAGTCAAGTAGTAGTTGTGTGTACAAGTTGTGAAAAAGGTGTGTCTAGTCATGAAGAAGTCGTGAGATTGGTTCTAACTACTATTAGAACTCGACATTTAGGTTAGTGTCGTAAATTGGCGTAAGCAAAAGTTGTGTAAGGTTTCTCCGCCACAAGGGAGTTTGTTAATATAGTGAAGAAAACTCTCGAGTACGTAACTCGGGGAGTGGAGTAGGGCGAAGAGGTGCTTCGTAGCCGAACCACTATAAATCGTTGTGTTGTGGTTTGATCTTTCTATCTCTAACTTTTCTTTACTTTCATACTTACATTATAATTGTTTAGTTAGTTAGATTAAATAGTTTACATTGTGCAAGTATTGAATTTCACATAAATAAGAATCGAAGTTTTTGAAAACAATGTTTTTAAAATACCAAATTGACGTAAAACTATTCAACCCTCCCCCCCCCCCCCCTTTTAGTTTTCCACAATTGGTATCAGAGCTACGTTAAACAAGGTTTTTAAAATAAATTGTATTTTAAAATTTGAAACGATCTATGGAATCTGAAAAATATTTAGAAGGTCAATCTATGCAAAGACCACCACTATTTGAAAGTGATGGTTTTCTTTACTGGAAAAATCGATACGAAACTTATGTGAAATCAAAAGATCTGGATCTTTGGCATGTTATTACTAATGGTGATTTTCCTCCTATACAAAATAATCCCGAAATCAAAAGGGATGAAATTGTACCTTTTGAAAAACAAAACGATGATTTGAAAAAGAAACTTGCTAAAAATAATGAGGCTAAAATGGTAATTTATAATGCGTTACCAAGCAAAGAATATGAAAGTATTTTTATGTGTAAAACCGCAAAAAGATATTTGGAACTCTTTACTAATCTTGTACAACAATATGAACAATTTACGATTCCAGAAGAGGAATCAATTGATAATTCTTTTGCGAGATTTAACACAATCATCACAAGTTTAAAAGCACTTGAGGATAATTTTTCTAGCAAAAATTTTGTAAGGAAATTTTTTAGGGCTCTCCATCCGAAGTGGCGTGCTAAAGTGACGGCTATTGAGGAATCAAAGAATCTATCAACTCTACAACTTGACGAGTTGATTGGAAACTTGAAAGTGTATGAAGTGATAATAAAGAAAGACTCCGAAATGGTCAAAGGAAAAAGGGAGCAAACTAAATCAATTGCTTTGAAAGCAAAGAAGGACTCTAGTGACGAAGAACGCTCAACCTCTCAAAGTGACGATGAAGAGTATGCCATGGTCGTAAAAAATGTCTAGTTGTTAAAAATGAGAATGAACAACTTAAGGAAGAAATTACTAGGTTTGAGAAATTTGAAAGTAGTAGTCAATCACTTAGTAAAATAATTAGCACTCAAAGAATATCCAACGATAAAACCGGTTTAGGATATAACTCAACCGAAGCATTGACTAGTAAAGCTAAAAATATAAAGTTTGAAGGTGAAACTAGTGAACTAAAACCTATAAAGTCAAAACCAAAGTATATACTTTTGAAAGATAGATTAGTACCTATTGCAAGTGATGAAGAAATTAAAAGCTTACGTAAATCATCTTTAAAAACTGAAGTTGAAACTCCTGAACCGAAAATAAGGTCTAAAACTTCGTCACCTAGAAAACCAAATAGTCTTCATCCTAGGTCTAAAACTCCTCAACCTAGCGTAAACGAAAATAGACGAAACTTTCACAACAATCATCAAATGTGGAACTTTAATCCTTAGGGAATGATTCCACCGTATATGCACCCAAGTAAAATGCATAACATGTTTGGACCAAACAACTTTGGTCAAATGAGACAATGGGGACCAACAAGATGAAATCGTCATACCTTGGCAAACTCGGTTTTCTATTCGCTTCCACATGATCTTGCAATCTCTTGAAGACTTTGACGTCAAGCTTGTTGAAGACAAAAAGGTACACGTCTCTTTTTATTTTCATGTCAAGATTGCATGCTTAGTTTAGTATCTAGTTTATAGTTGTTATAGCTCGTCTTGTAGATCTTCATACCTACTATTCGTGTATATATATACATATAGTTATATATATATATATATATATATATATATATATATATATATATATATATAGTTATATACATATAACATATATATATATATATATATATATATATATATATATATATTATTGTTATACATACTACATGTACTTATAACCTAGAAAACTCATTAGTTGATTTTCTAGAACCAGAAATTGTTCGTTCACGAACCTTTTCTTTTCCCCTCTTTTAGCCTTCTTGAAATTTTATGTTCAAACGATACTCATGTTGATGTAGAGAAATGAGTTGATAAATCTATGGATGAAACAAACTCCCGTCATCTCTTGCGCTCGTCTCCTTCTCATATTCTCATCTTATAAGCCCATATTATATATATATACATATACATATAAATACATATACCTTCCACATATTTCTCGATAACTTGACGTCTTGATTAAATTTATCCAAAATTATCAAGGAAATTTTAGTTGACGAAATGTCAAATAAAAATGTCAAGTAATTCACTTCGTGCGAACTCTTAAAGCCGCTAAAAACTCAAAATTAGCTGGGCGGCCCCCTTAAAATTAAGGGGACCGGCTGTGTTAAAAGGGGCGAGCCCCTTAATGTTTAAGGAGGCCAACCATCTGATTCTATCTACCATTTTTCCTCCTTAAAACATTTACCAAACACTCCACTTTGATATGTACTCCATCCTATGCTTCTGCTGTTCGAACTAAAAACCCAAAAACCATCAAAACCTACTTCCAAATCACCCAATTCATCTTGTTTCGCAAGGGGCAAATACTTATAACACGATTAGCAACAAGTATTGTAAGTTTTTCATAACACATTTCTTCTAATTTGGTCATAATCAAGATTAATCATTTTATTTCAATTTCTTCAATTTAATTTTTTCTTTTGAATTGAGTCTAGGATTTCCATGACTAAATGCTTCCCTTAGGATTAGAATGTATAATTAACACTAGAAACTAATAATCACAAACCCTCTTATCAAAAAATTTTGAAAAAGTTCATACATTCATTTTCAATTTTTTTTATATACATTGTTGAATAATTCTATTAAAACTTGTTAAAACATATCACATCATGTTTCTATAACTTATTTATCACAAAAAAACATTTCGATGAAGTAAAAATATTTTGTTGTTTGATAAGAGGGTTTTGGATCATGTCCAAATAGTGTCAAAAAATATCCAATATAACCTTTATAATACATTGTCAAGAATATAAGCTTAAAACTAGCAATTTAGAGTTGTCAAGATATACAATTCATATACATATTGACATTTTGGTAGTTAATTTTCTAGATAAGGAAGCGTTTGATTTAACTAGAAAAATGGTATTTTTGAGTCAAAATATAAACCATCTTTTTCGAAAACAAATCACTTGCATAAGAAACTCGTTAGAAATAGCTAGTTATACAATCTAATGTACATCTAGCAAAGTTTCATGATATATTAAGATGTTTAACGGGGCGTTTGGGTTATCCCATAAGAAGTTGCTAGACATCGTAAAATATATCTAGAACAAGTTAAAAATAAAAATAAGGAACATAGTAAACTACTTCTTAGGTTAAAGGTCTTAGATTTGAAGTATGTTTACGTTCCACATATGTCTCAAAAACATTTACACCACATTTTTTATGATATATTTATTTTAATTTTATCTTATTGTTATCGTGTTTACGTGAAAATGCCCAAAGATTACCGAAGAAATCTCCCTAACCAAAAACTATATTCCCAAAGTCTCACAACTTCCCACCACCTCTCCTTCCATTGCTCATTTCTATCGTCAAATTGAAGATAGAAATATTCATGATGGTCGTGTTGTTAATCAAGCTTACTATCAATCCGATTTCATCGAACGTTTGTTTACAAATATCCGTTTTGAATGTCTTTTCCAAATAAATGAACCCATTATTCCTCGCTTTATTCTCGACTTGTATAGCCAAGTCAAGGTCCAAACCGATGATTTTAGCTCCATCTTCATCTCATTCATGATCCAACATGAATTCATTACTTTAACTCTTGCACAATTTGGTCAAATCCTCAAAATTCCTTTCACCAGTCAATCCGTTTTCACAAACGAGTGGGATCTTGGTGCCCTTCAATATTCTCGTCCAACTTTTGGTAGTTATTTCTTCAAAATTCCTTCTCCACTCGAAACTCGTCAAATGCTTGGGTTAACTCGTGAAACCACCACTCAAAAAATCAAATAAAAAATGTCGATGTTTCTGAAAACCAAATTCTACTCAAAGAATTAAGCCCCGACATGAAGCGTTGGGAAGAACTCATTCGTGAGAATGCGTTTGGTACCGGAGGCCACCATGACCATCTCCCGGCTAGCCTTGCTCACATGTTGTATTGTATTGTTGTCGAACAACATTACTGTAGGACCTTAGATAACACAACAAGCACACACCTCAAATAACTCATTTGAGGTGCTTATATAGTAAGTTACATCATGCCCTAAAAGGCTTTCTATGGGCTTTGTCTAATGGGCTTGGTTTACATATTTTAATAAAGGCTTACATGATATACTTAATAAGTACCAAGTCCATAGCCCAATATTCTTAACTATTACAATAGTTGTCGACTCAATAATGATCGTCACTTTTAATGCTAACAATCTCCCCTAAGGGACGATCATTAAGATCTCCCTTTGATTACATAAATGATCAACACTTCTAATGCTAACAATCTCCCCCTAAGGGTGATCAATGAGATCTCTCTTTTGTGACCTTGATGATCTTTGAAGCTTGTTCTCTTTGAACTTTGAGTCTAGTTGTGTAATAATTTTGCAAGTTTCTTTGTTCCAATTATGCTTTGTGATCTCTGAATAATGTCGTTTGGTCGTTCTTGCCTTTGATCAACATCTTTACTCTGTTGTCTTAACGGCTTTTCCAACATGCTCATACTTTGTTTGACATTGAATCTTTATGAAGTTCTCTTTTCTTTGACTTTAATCTTTGTTTCTTTAGTTTGTAGATTCTTTGACTTTGACTTAGAAACGTTTTGAACTTTGATTTGCTTTGATCTTTGAAGAGAGCTTTGCAGGGTATGAGCATGTAGATCTTTGAGTAATGGTAATGGTCTTTCTCCAAGGAACATTCACCAGCACCTGCATAAAATAGTTAACAGTAAAATATCCGGTACTTACAGGTTCGGAATTAGAGATTGTCAATAGCATAGTGTGAAGACTCCTCCTAACCCTTACCAAGGCCGTTCCTGAATCAGATACCCCTGAAAGGGCTTACTAGATCCACCAAAGTACATCAATGATTCAGGTGAGTTGCTGGAGATCACCCCACAACTGTAGACCATTTGAGACATAGTAACCATCATGATAGATAAGGCAAGATCCGTAGATCTCATAAAGACTCTTACAACTTGTGTCCTTTTTGGAGAACACAAGTGTATTCATAGAAAAGTGTATCCTAAGAGATCTTTTAATGAATCTCATGGCTCTAGACTCGATAAGTACACATATGGTTTCCTATGCGGAGACTAGGGATGGGTCTCCTTCTTCAATATCAACCATCTCTAAGAGATACGTTGATAGTTTACACCGGTTCCCCGTGAGAATGAAACAAGCTCTTTTAAGATAACTAGAGTGGTTAAGAAGGTTTAGTGCAGTGCGTCACTGGGTCCATGACATCTTTGTCTTCAATACCGGTGTCACCTTGGTAACAACCAGTAGCCTATGAATTGAACCCGGTTTCTGCCCTAAGGTTGAACATTTGGAGGGCTATTTCTTTTCACCCTTTTTCATATATTTTCTTTTTAATTCTTCAACCCCTTCTTTCTCCTTTCTCATTTATTCCTTTTTTCAATCATACCGAAGGACTTCTAATTCTAATCTATTGGAATTGTCCTTGGGTAGATCCCTCCGGCTCTAGCGGATCATAGGAAGGTTTTTCCTAACCTTAGTCACCTTATATCTTCATGACTATCCTATTGTTTCCATAAAACCATTCATTTGAAAATCTCTCAAAGTGTTTATGTTGGATCGATATACTCTGACCAAACTACTTTATAGCTTGTAAGGGTTTAACAAGATTGAGTAAACTCAACACTATTAATATTGAAACACTGTTTTACCTTGTAAAGTATGCAAAATCTACTAACACAAAGTTTAATTAGAACTTTTATATTAACCAAACTTTGAACCTGCTTTGTTACACAGATTCACTAACAATCCCTAACTATTTATTAACTTTGATCGACTCTAAAACTTGTGAAAACTTCTATCTAAAACTTGTATCGACTAATACCTCTTCAGGCTCTTTATATAGATAACCTTAAGTCGGTTTACAACATATAATCCTTGAACGACAAGTCATTATCCCTAACTAATTCTAGAATATTCGTTCAATATTATACATTAATCCTTATCTAATATTGCACATCAGTCCTTGTTTCCTTCGAAGTACTTGCTTGATTTCAAGTTTCTTTGTTATCTTTAATCTTCAAATCTTTAATCATTCAGAAAGATTGTTTCTTTATTTCTTTCACTTCTATCTGTCATGTGTCAAAGTACTCTTCATCAGCATCTTGTCTTTCAATATATCTTCTCAGCAACATTTTGGTACAGTGATCATCAAATCTTAAAAGTTTCATACTATTCTCATCACTGCCATGTGTGTTAACTCCTGTGAGAGGTGAATCATTAAAAATTATGATTTTTAGCAAATCACCAGCTATCAACGGATTTAATTAGTCTTTACGAATAGCCGTTTGCTATGGACTAGCCAACTCTTGATCACTTGGAGTATGGTGAGTTGATAACCATATAGTTTTTGGTAAACTATCAACCATAAACGGATTTGATTATCACATCAGAGCCGTACCCTCATGATGAGTCAAACTCTTTCTTGTCTGTTAAACATGGTGAGTTGATTACCATTTGTTGTGCAGTATAAATACTAACACCATGTGTTGCTTTTCAAATCCTTTTACTTTTCTTTTAAACATCAAAACATTTTATTTTTATTTTAAAAGACTTATACTGGTTTATATCAGCAAGCAGTACTTTGTTAAAATACTGTTTGTTTTTGCAGTACTTTGGGAAATACTTTATTTTACAAAACAAATCATACCAGTATTATGCAATATTACTCATCAGACTTGATCAATCTGATAAATAGCTTGATAACATCCAAAGCTACTTTAGATTCATCTTCAAGTTCCATTCCATGATCCTGCATTCTGAGCATAATTTCTCTAATCAATGGATATCTCCTCTCAGCCAGCATATGAATCATGGTACCATCTTCCATCTCTAGTGTATGAACTCCTGATGACTCAAAGAATCTCCATCTTGTTATTTCCCAATTCTCTTGATCATTCCACAGAGGATCAACACTTGTTTTTTCAGTTTCCCATATGGTAATTAAGTCTCCAAGCAAAATTAATCCCACTTCTGAAGCTTCAATCTCTGCATAATATGTCTGCACTTGCACATATAAGTCATACAAATCTGCCCTTGTAATACAATACAACACATCCCATAACATATTGAATGTTGTGAAGCTTTCATCTTCTCTGTGAATCATAAAGTAATTCCCTTCTTTTGATTCAACCATAGAAAATGAGATTATCTTGGACTTTTTTCCAGAATCTTCAATCTTCTTATTCTCAAAGTCAACAACTCTGAAATAGTTTCTAAGTTCATCAACTGTATCTTCATGAATCATCTTCAGCCTTTTTGACAGTTGATCATCTTGAACTGCTTTCTTCCTTTTTAATCTTCTTTCCTCAGCTTGTTCCTTTCTGATATCTTCTAATTTCTTCTTTCTATCAACTTCTATGGGCACAAAGTTTTCTACTTCTTTTTTGATATCTTCTTGTACTTTATCCCACAGAGCTTTCACTTCTGGATACCTCTGTTTATGTAAATTCTTGTATCCTTTTCTTCTCAAGAAACTTATCATCCAGTTCCTTTCCTGAGCTTTAGTCATTGGCTTCTTTGTAATTGGACTACTAACTTCTTCCAAATACTCAGCATCATATTCAGCTTGTTGCTTTCTAGCAAGCTCTAAACTTCTGAAATCTCTAACTCTCTAATCTGAGCAAGAGAAAATTTCTTCTTTTTCTTCTTAGTATATTTCCGAATCATTATCCTTTTCCCTTTATCTTTAGGATCTAACTCTTCAGATTTAGAAGTACTTTCAATATCTTTTTGTGCAGGCTCAGAAATATGTATTCCTCCAGTAGGTCTCCTCAAATTCATCATAACTTGAGCAATAGTTTCATCATCAATTGCAGTATGTACTCTTGCTTCTTCTTGCTGTACAAGAGTAGAAGGACCAGCTTCATCTGCATAATTCATTGTAGAAGGTCCAGCTGCAGTGACTCCACTTTCGTCAATATTCCTAGAAGAAGTACCTTGCTCAGCAGTACCTTGCAGACTTATGTTTTCTGCAGCAGTACTTTGAACATCAACACTTTGAATGCTCTATGCATATACATCCTGCTTAACAATTTCTTGCTCAGCATCTTCTTTCTCATTCCCTTTCTCTTGTGCAATATTTTCATCTTCTTGTGCAATATTCAGATCCTCTTCAATATAGCTTTCTGGTACAAGAGTCTTTGGACTTTCTGGATATTGCCACAAATGAGCATCTTCTGAATATTTAACCTCAGCATCATCTTTATCCAAATTCTCATCTTGATTCCTCCCCAATTTAGTAAATGATGTCCTCATATGCTTCCTATTGGATTTAGAAGACTTCTTTGAAGATTTTGACTTTGGCTTCTGAGACTGCTTCTTTTCTTTCACATAAAGCCTAAAATTCTGAACAAGAGGCCAAACAAATTTCTTCAACCTCCTGAACTTCTTTCTGAGCTTCTTAATTTCTGCAGCTTGAGCATTAACAGTTGTTTTCATCTTCTCCAATTCCTTAGCTAAATCAGAAGTACTCACACCACCTTCAATTCCCTCACCTTCTCCAGGTGTTTGAAGCCCACCTGTGGAAGTATAATCATTGGGAGTTGGTACCTGTGAATCCTCTGAAGCAGTACCTTTAGATGAAGTACTTTGTGGAGAAGTACCTTGAGCAGAAATAGATGTATCCAAGGAAGCTGTCACTGAGGGAGTCCTTTCACTTGAAACATCATGCTGAGGGGAAACAATAGGTAGTGTAGGGGTATGTACTGAAGCAGAATGCTCAGCAGAAGCAGGTTGATCATCATTATTAGAATGCGCAGAACCACTATTGTCTTCTTCATCCCTAGCAGCTTGAGCTACCTCTAACATATAAGCATTAAGAGGTGTATTCCTACCCGAAAAATTTACTCCCTTATGAGACATAAAAGTGAACACTTTAGGTGGCATCCTAATGGTAGGTACATAATCTTGAGGTTTGGGTATCCCATCTAGTGGATTCTCTAAAAGCAATTGAACAAATCTAGGATACATTAGAAAAGGTTTGCCAGCCTTAATATGAGTAAGCATACCTTCAAGAATCATGTATGAGAAATTGAAAGGTTGATTTGTAATAAGACCAACAAAAGCAGAAGCTATGGAATGGCTAAACTGATCCCAAGCAGTACTTTTTGGACTCAAACAATGAAGCAAAACATGAACGAGAAATTTCCAATGAGGAGTAACCATAGCCTTCTGAAAAGTAAGCTTAGTCAAAGGACCTTCATACCCAATGTCTCTGAGTGTGTTCCAAATCTCTTGTTTTCCAAACAAAACAGAGCCTCCTTCATCATCAAATAACAGAGCCTCTCTGATTGAAGCTTCTGTGACACGAATAGCTCTCCCAGCAACTGTAGCAGTAATGATATCCTCTCCATCTTCAACCTGTGACCTTGCTGTATCCCAAAAAGCTTGAATCCAAGGTCCAATAATCTCTGGGTTGACTAGGATTAAGTAACAGATGTTGGTTCCAGTGAGAAAATCAATAATACCATGAAAGTCAAGGTTATCTTGGGTTTTCTCAAGGTTTGCTATCATGTTGTGTTTGGTGTCGGTGCGTCGATTTGCCATGGTGATTAGGGTTAGAGTGAGAGAGGTTATGATCGATGTAAAGTAGGAATGAGTTTAAATAACAAGAAAGGTGAAAAAGGGTGAATAAAAAGAGAAGATATGAGGTTTATATAAGGATAAGATACAAAAAATCATGGTTAATTAATAATTTTACCGTTATTTTTGGAAGTAAATATCCCCATATCTTTCAGAAGTTTGTTAGCCACAAATCTGACCGTTGGAACAGTATCTGACACGTCAGCAAACCCATTAACAACACCAAGCAGTACGTTCCATAAAATATTGAGCAATACTTTCCGTTATAAACTCACACAGTATGTTGACCAAAGTATTTTCCCAAAGAAAATCTTGAATGTTGACCATTTGACCAAAATATCTTTGAATGTCAACCCTGATTAATGACTATCTCCCCATATTAAATCCCAAAGCTACCATGGTAAGTGAACATCAATACACTTCATTAAATGCCCATTTACCTTTACTTTACTTATAAAAGCAACTTTACCAACTACAACTTGCAATCACCATATCTTTCTTTAGCATAACACAAAAACTAGGAAGCACAATGAGTCACATTCCAACTGTGAACATCTCTTCAGACTCAGATGGCACCACAGATTCAGAGATAAGTTACTACTCTGATTCTGAGTTTGAAGATCTAGGATGGTTAGATTATTTTCCTCCTCATGTACAGTGGATGGGACTCCAAGAATCTTATTCATCAATAAGTGTGGCAAATTCTACCATAACTGATGCAACCAGCACAACCAACAAAAAGCCAAAGAAGAAGAAAGTTGTCCTTGGTTCATCTTTTGCTAATGAGCTTCCACATGCTTTGACTCAAGCCCTGGAATCAGCAATGCAGAACATGAAATTGCCTGCTCCAAGGAAGGAGAGACCTCCCAAACAGGTTCTTGGCTTGGCTTGCCCAAGAAAACAGGCTTCTTTTGATGACAAGAGAAAAACTGCTCAATAGGGAAAGCATAACTATGAGGGCAAGGGAAAAAGGCCTATGGAGTAGGGTGTGTGGAGCTTGGTAGTAGGTTGTGGTAGTTGTTTGTTTTTCTTGTCTTGTCTATGTCTTTGTCAGTGTCTGTGTATCAACTTGGTTATGATGAAGCTTGTAGAATGGTTGATGTAACACCTTTCTTAATGATGAATAAAAACTTTTCCTTTGTATGATACATGTAGCCTCCCCTCAAATAATGACTAACTGCTAACTACTAATGCCTCCCCTAAAAAATAGCTTACATATTAATCATGCCAATACTCACAACCAAAAAGGTAAATCTTAAAACATCAAAGCCCTTTGTGAGTAGATCTGCTACATTATCATCAGTATGAACTTTAACCACATTGATAAGCCTTTGTTCATAGCAATATCTTATAAAGTGATGTCTAATCTGAATGTGCCTGGTTTTGGAATGATATACTAGATTCTTGACAATACATATAATACTCTCATTATCAATGTTGATAGGAGTATTCTTGAAATTGAATCCATAATCCAAAAGCTGATTCTGCAACCAAAGTACTTGTGCACAACTTGCAGCAGCTACATACTCTGCTTCAGTGGAAAAAGTTGCTGTAATTGTTTGCTTCTTACATTGCCATGACACTAATCTGCTTCCAAAGTACAGGCATCCTCCAGTTGTGGATCTTCTGTCATAGTTATCTCTAGCATAATCACTGTCTGAGAAAGCTTGGAGATGGAAAGGTGAATCTCTAGGATACCATAAGCCTAGCTTAGGTTGTTGCCTAAGATACCTGAAAATTCTCTTGACAGCATTCAAGTGAGATACACTTGGATTAACTTGATGCCTTGCACATAAACATACAGAAAAAGTTATATCAGGTCTTGATGCAGTTAAAAACATGAGACATCCAATCATAGACATGTATAGGGTGACATCAACATCTTCTCCTTCTTCATCTTTTCCCAAAGGTTTGTTAGTATCCACTGGTGTAGATGTAGGCCTAAATGTTGTGAAATTGAATCTCTGAAGAATATCTGCAACATACTTATCTTGATAAATATATATTCCATTGCTTGACTGTTGCACTTGAAGTCCTAAGAAGAAGGTTAATTCTCCCATTGAACTCATCTGAAACTCTTTCTGCATAAGATCTTCAAATTCTTTGACCATAGATTGCCTAGTAGCACCAAAAATAATGTCATCTACGTAAACTTGGACAAGCATGATATCCTTCTTATCTCTCTTGATAAACAAAGTCTTGTCAATAGCTCCTCTTCTATAACCATGTTGTAGTAGAAAATTGGAAAGTCTTTCATACCATTCTCTTGGAGCTTGATGAAGGCCATACAGAGCCTTGATTACCTTATAGACTTTGTTTGGATGTGCAGGGTCTTCAAAACCAGGAGGCTGTTTGACATAAACTTCTTCTGTGATTTTGCCATATAGAAAAGCACTTTTAACATCCATTTGATATACAGGTAATCCCATTTAAGATGCAAAAGCCAAAAATAGCCTGATGGCTTCAAGCCTTGCCACATGAGCAAAAACTTCATCATAGTTTACTCCTTCTTCCTGTCTATATCCTTGAGCCACTAACCTTGCCTTGTTCTTAATAACATTCCCTCTTTCATCTCTTTTTACTCTGAAGACCCATTTAGTTCCAATAAGTTTCTTGCCATCAGGTAAATCACGTAATACCCAAACTTCTTGAAGCTTAAACTGTAGGAGTTCTTCTTGCATAGCTGCCACCCAACTTTCCTTGGCTAATGCTTGTTTGATATTTTTGGGCTCTTCCTGAGATAGAAAACAAGCAAATAAACACAACTTCTGATTCTTGTGATTCACCCTGTTTTGCTTGTAGATAAAACTAAGTAAATAAGTATGTTGTTAAGACATATTCTTAGCCTTAGTCCTTGTGAGCACCCCTGAAGCTGAGGATCCAATTATGTTGGTAACAGGATGAGTTTTGTGTATTCTGAGTGTAGGAGTTGGTGAGACTTCAAGATTATCTTCCAAATTAGTTATATCAGGATCTTCATTAGAATCTTAGAAAATTCCTTCTTGATCCAATTCATCATCAGTGTCTTCTAAAGTAATCTTGTTTGGATCATCAGTATCTTCTAAGTCAGGCATATTAGAATCATTAATAGCATCAGTATTTATCCAATTTGAATTATCTAAAGGTTGAAAAGTACTTTCAAATGGATTAGCAGTACTTTGGGGTAAAGTACTGGCTGTTTCTTTTGCCTTCTTCTTTTCTGCTTCATAAGCTCTCCTTTGTTCATCCTCATACGACTTAGCCATTGTTTCTTGAAAAACCATTCTAGAAAGTTCATCTTGAATGGCTTGATCTTTTGCAGATACTGGGATTTGTGGTGGAACAGTATTTTGAGGATCAACAGTACTGTTAGGTTTACCAGTACCTTGAGGCTCAGAAGTACTCTTCTTCTCATCATTGGCATCATCATTTGGCTCATCTTCAGATCTTAAATTAACATCATGAACAATGTACTGTGCTTCTTCTTCAGTGGAAGTAACTTGATTTTCTTCCCTTATAGGTATATAACTCATTGATGAAGACATTAAATCAAGATCAAACATCCAATCAGGACCTTTACCTTTAGAGTTTTCTTGTTTTTCCAGAAAATCAACATGAAGACATTCTTAAACCTTTTTGGTAGCCCTGTTGTACACTCTGAATCCTTTTCTATTGGTACAATATCCCAATAAATATCCTTCATCTGACTTCCCATCAAATTTGCCCAAATTATCAGCAGTGTTTAAGATGGTTAGGGGACATCCAAAAGGTTTCATAAACTTTATGCTTGGCTTCTTTCCCATGAGTAATTCATAAGGTGTCTTCATTTGAGGTTTAGTCACTGATACTCTATTCAACACATAACAAGCAGCACTTACAGCCTCAGCCCAGAATGGAACAGGTAATTGTGAGTCTGCAAGCATTGTCCTTGCTGCTTCTATAAGAGTTCTATTCTTTCTTTCTGCAACTCCATTTTGCTGAGGAGTTCTAGCAATACTGAAGTCTCTTTTAATTCCTTTCTTGGCACAAAATTCATCCATTAGTTGATTCTTGAACTCAGTCCCATTATCACATCTGATGCCTCTACCTTGAGTCTTAACTGATTTTCAAGTGCTATTATAAGATCATGAATAGCATCAAAAGTTTCATCTTTAAAGTATAAGAAAAAGACCCAACTAAATCTGCTACAATCATCTGTTACAACCAAGCAGACTTCTTCTTGTTCAGACTAACAACTGAAACAGGTCCAAACAGATCCATGTGCAGCAAGTCCAAAGGCTCTCTAATGGTTTTCTCATCAATCTTCTTACAAGAAGCCTTGTGCTGTTTACCCTTCTTACAAGCAAGACATGAGTGATCATTCTTGAATGTTTTAGAAGGTAAACCTCTAACTAAATTACCTCTGACCAGCTTATTGATGTTCTTAAAATTGACATGCCCCAATCTTCTGTGCCATTGATGTGCTTCTTCCATAGTTGCTCTTGCAATCAAACATGTTGCTCTTTCAGCAGAGTTAACATTCTTGAAGTCTATGCTGTACACATCATTAGTTCTTGGTGCTCTCAGCAACACCAAGTTTCTATCTTCTAACTTGAAATCAGGAGAAAGTATAAGACATTCTGTGCCAAAGAATAACACAGGGTACTTCTTATCACATATCTAACATCTTCAAAATCAATGTTTCCTGCCTTGATAGTTCCTTTGCCAGTAATTCTTCCTCCGTCTGGATCATTCCCAAATGCAACTTTTCCTACAAAATAAGCTTTAAAATCTGACAAGAGATCCTTTTCTCCTGTCATACTGCTAGAGCAACCACTATCTACAGTAAGATGATCTTTAAGCTCCTCCTCTGGGTTGCCATGCATTCACATGAAAAAGGTTAGTTATTTTTAGGAACCCAAGCCATTACTGACTTGTGTTCTGATACGTGGGAATCGCACCAGGCTTTACCTCTCAAGGGATCCTGAGAAGCTTACAACCCTCACCAGGCAGTGTACCTGATCGTTGTAGTATAGTATAGTGACAAATACCGGGGGATTGATCGTTCAGCTTAGGAATAGTGTTGCTAGGATTAGAAAGCCTAAATACTAGTTCTAAAGGTGAGGGATGATTATTTTTGTATTTTATATTTTTTTAGATTCAAGTAAAAATCTCAGGTTTGAAGTATTTGGGCAGAATTAGTTGCTAATCAACTAACCCAATACTAAAGATGCAATCAAAATAAAATACTAGAAATGAAAATAAACTAAATTATACTAAAGTTGTGAGCAATAAGTGGAGAAAATGTGTTTACTTAGATTTCACAACTCCCTAGACATCTTTTACACGTTAATTGCTTGTTATAACTGCATGGATGATGGATCGTATTCCTTAATACCATTCATGGGGTGGCACACTTAACTCCCCAATTCTATGAGCTCTTATCTCCTCCAATACCATGCCCAGCACAACTATAGGGATTGTAAACAGTGGCTCATGCATTAAATACAACCAATAAAGACCTAGTGCGCGTCGGTTCATGTTTCTTAAGACGTTCAAGCATGTTACCAATTGGAGATCTGCCAGTTTTCTTAAGCCTAACATATAAATCATTCATCCAAGACAAGTATAAACAAGTAATCAACACATAATTAACATCTAGGTTTCATTAGATCCAAGCAAACACAAGATAGATCTAGCCTAACATGATGGAATTAAGACAAGAACAAGATATAGACAACCAACACATAGACATATTGATTGAATTAAAAGAACACTTATCTCAATTACACATGAAAGGTATCAAGGGCTTGGAACCCTTGAAAAACCTGTAAAATTCGCACCAAGTTCGTACTTAGGGTTTCTCCAAAACTTCTCTCTTCTTTTTTAATGTGAAAATTAGAAAACTATATATAGGAAAAGGGGTCTGACGGCGTCAAGACCAACATTGTGACACCGTCACCTCGCCGCAAAAACTATTCTCGGACTGCCTTGATCTACATTTGACGCCGTCAAGTGATAATCATTTCCAGGCCGTCATGACTTTGACTCTTGACGCCCTACCTCGTGACGTCGTCAAATCTTTACTGGATCGTCATGGAATTTTGCTCTTGACGCCGTCAGGATGTTACTCTTGACGCCGTCACCTACTGTTCCCAGCATGGAAAATTAAGACTTTGGCGTTTTCTTCACTTTTATGCTCCAAAAACGTCCGAATTGCTTCCTTTTCTAGATTTCTCTCCCAAAGTACCTAAAATCACAAAAGGAACGATTTAGGGCAATATTTGATTAAATAAATTCGAATTCGGGCTTAAGTGACCCCCTAAAAACGGATCATTTTTCGCCTCATCATATACCCTTACACTTGAGATTTGCTTGTCCTCAAGCAAATGCGCTTTTATTCTACTCAAAAGACAAGTTAGGGGTCATTTAACACTAATATAAAAGTAATTACAACAAATAATCGTTCCACTAAAGACCAATAGACAAGCACGGAGGTTATATACAAGCACCTCACAAATAGTGTTTAGATACTCACATCTCTCGGGTGTAATAAAGTGTAAATTACAATATGGAAATGGAAGATATCTCTCACTACCTGTCATAGCAAAATAGATTACCATAGGCTTGGGAAAGAATCAAACCTCCACCACATGGCGTAAGCACCTAGGATAAACTATCAAAGAGGTCTTTTAAAGGGTTGTAACGTTAGGTGTAGGGATATGAAATACATGGTTTTGTTGGATAAAGGAAGTTTTACTGGTGGCGAGTTAACAATCTTGGTTAATTACATGTACAATGTGGCGTTGTTAAGCCAAGACTAGACTCGACTTAAGCTAATAAATGAAAAATAACAAAAACATAAAATGAACATAGAATGAAAAGGGATGGTAGTCCGTATGTTTTTTCTTTTTCCTTTTTCTATTTTTTTTTTCTTTTTCTTGATTTTTTCGATTTTTTTTTTTTTTTTTTTTTTCATACACTCTTACCTTACCATCCAAAATAATACATCATAGGGGATGAACATTCCCCTTACACTTGAATCTTTACATACTTTACATTAAACTAATCTAATGACTTGAATTAAGAAAATCAAAACACTTGGAGCACTTTTAAGATTAACGCACATATGGTGGTAAGTACTTTACCCATGAGTCCCAATCGTCCCAAAGCAATATGTACAAGGATATGACTCGACTTAGCAACCATGTAATCAATTAGATAGTTAACTTAGGGTTTAACAAATAACAATAATGCACTAAAAATGAGTGCATACACAGAAGGCTAAGGCGATTTGGGTGTACATTTAAGTGGGGTGTAACAAATTCTTCCTTTAAGTAAAATGCTTAAAGTTAGAAACGAAGAGATAGGCTCGGAGGGGTGTACTAGGGGTTTCGTGTACTAAAAATGTGTACAACGCTAAGGGCGTGGGAAAAATTAGTTGACTTAACTAGCCAAATAATATGACATAAATGGTCAAGTAATTATGATACGAGTTTAACACAAGGGTGATCCTAATGCCTCTTATCATGTAGTAAATCCTACCACACGAATGTAGTCTCACTAGCGGTCTCGGGATGCATCACTAACGCAAGTTCTAGAATCTAAATGCTACCGGTACACTCATAAGCACTAATAGTAAATGCTTTTCCTATCAAATCTAAAGGCGAACCTCACATATTTGGGTGGAAAATTTTTCTAAATATACGGTTATGTGCTAGTCATACAATCTCCTATCCATGAGTCGCTTGCTATGGCTAAAGTTTCACTCCTAAATGTTGTAAAAAAATTTAAATTTGGCGCTAAAATTGCACTAACAAGTATTTTTCATAGTTTTATTACACATCTACTATTAAAAAAAACAAACTCAAGCGAAAGTGCATATATAAGGTATCATCATTTTACCCTCCCCTTACACTTAAGATGAACATCGTCCCCAATGTTCAAGTAAAGAATGTAAAAGTGAAAAAGTAAAGAGAATGAAATCAAATACTCCCCTGATTCGCTCGGTATGGATAATAAGGTGGCCAGGTTAAATCTTTCTCCAAGTGAATGAACAATCAAAGCTTCCCTTCCAGAATATAAATCATCTTCTTGTCATACATAACCTGTAAATCCTGATAAAATAGACAAGACAACCTCGCGTAAAATCGGCGGCATCCTATATAAGTTACTAAATCCTAGAAAACTAGATAAGATATAATGCTTGTGGAATGAAGTTTGCAGATCTCCTGGAGATTATAAAACTTAATAATTCACAAAAACCATAAGACTCTGTTAGAAAAACAAAACTGGTAAAATTTCCAGATTTTTACACTTGACGCCATTAACAGTAAACTCTTGACGCCGTCAGAAGTGACCTGCAGAAATTCTTATGTTAAGTTTCCGGAAAATTTCTGGAAAAACTTGGTCCTACTTCCTGGAAAATCTTGCAAAACTTCATTATGAGTCAATACAAGCATTTGACTCTAACAAATACGAATATACATGTTCATTTAATATTGTGGAGAATCATGATCGGTTTGTTTCTTAAAAACATATTTGGGGTTTCCCCTTACACTTATCTTTTGCAAAAATATCTTTAAGTGGAGTTATGACTAAGCCAAAACAACAAAGTAAAGTATTTCCACTATTTAGTTTAGAAACATGATCTACCAACAATAAAAATTAAGCATGCATACGGAAGCAAATAACAAACAAACAAAATAAAATCATACAAAACATGGGTTGCCTCCCAAGAAGTGCTTTTCTTTATTTATGAGTCTTGTAGCTAGACTCAAGGTCATGGGTTACTACGTGACCTCATCTCTTGAAATGATATACCCCATGTAGTTGCGATCATTACTGTTATGGTGGTAGTGTCTCAATCTGTCGATACTCGCATGCACCATTCCACCTACTTTACTTCTCAAGTTAGCTACCCTATCTTGGCTCACACCTTCGATTGTGAATGGCCCATACCACCAAGGACTTGGTTTATCGGGTGGTATTGTTGTTTCCAAGTGTCTCAAGAGTACCAAGTTCCCTTCTTCAAATGGTACATGATTTTCTATGGGTTGAGTGTGTTCGAATTCGACCTGAACCTTATTGCTTTTTCTTCTTTCATTTTTGGCTTTCTTATAACTTTTGATTCTTGCCTCCCATGCAAGAATTTTATTCTGGACACGAATGGGTGTCGTGTCAATGTTGTTTTTGATCTTTCTCCAATTCAAATTCTCATGCCCACTTCGCGGGGTCATGGGGAAGCTAATCTTTCTTTTTCCAGATTTAAGCTCAATCTTCCTACCTTCATACTTAATGACAGCCCTAGCGGTGGCGAGGAATGGTGCCCCAAGGATTATTGGCATGCATCCATCCCCTTTATCATCGATGATCATAAAATCAACGGGGTACATGAATCCTGCGACATTAATTAATACATCTTCTGCGATTCCTAGGGGTATACGTACGAGTGTCCAACGAGAGATAACCTAACACGAGTAGGGGTTGGCATTTTTGACGTTAGTTGGATGTAAATAGTTAGGGGCATAAGATTTACTTCCGATCCTTGGTCGGCGAAAGCAATAAGATGTTTCAAGTCCCCGATGCTCGTTGGTATCTCAAAGTTCCCACATGCTATCTGCTTAGTAGCCACTTTTTGTACCAATAGCCTCCCGAATACTGTTCCTCCAGGAAGCGTATCATACTCATCTTTCACTTCTTCCTCTTTCTTAGAAACCTGTCTGGAGGGTTGGTTACGCCCATCATCCTTAATCCAATTTGTTATGGTGTTTTTGTTTATATCATGTTTCAGGTAGTAACTCAAAGGTTGGGATTCTGGTGGTTTTTCTAAGGTCTGTTTAGCAGGAGTTTCTACCTTCTCGTTATCCTTTTGGACAATAGTGATGGACTTAACAAATTGGGTGGTGGGAGTGGCGCTTTCTTTCCTTAGTAGTATTCTTTCGGGGGTTCTCTGGTTGGCATACTCCTCTAATAGACTCATCATCTCATTCATTTTCTCTTGCATCTCCTCTTTTTGCTTATAAACTGCTTCCTCGAATCTAGCAAGCCGATCTGAGTGAGTTGCCATATATTCTCTCATCCTAGCTTCAAACTCCGAGCTAAGTTCCTTGGGAGGGGAACAAGGTGGGGTATAGTTCTGAAAAGTCTCAAAATTTTCTCTAGAAGGCAACTCAGACAATGGTGCCGAAGTTGGTTTTGAGACAGAATTGACAGTAGCTCGTCTAGGACTTAAAGGCCTCCTTTGCCTTTCCTCAAAATAGTAAACTTTTGCCTCGAGTTTGCATAGGAGTTCATCGGCGATTTCGGTGGTCCCTCTAAATGTTGAGACTGCATTGATAGCCGCTTTTACTGTATGATTAAACTCCCACATCTCCTGATTATCAGTGGCGAACTCCTCGATAACTGCCCAAGACTCCTCGGCATTCTTATCACGCAGTTTACCTCCTGCGGCCCTATCAATTGTGCGCTTAGTGTGATAGTCAACATGGTCGTAGAAAATCTGGACTAATAACCAAAGGTTTATACCATGATGAGGGACCTTGTGGAGGAGATCCTTAAAACGGGCCCAAGCTTCGTAGAAAGTTTTACCCTGCTGCTGTTCAAACATCAGAATGTCATTTCTAAGCATTGCAGTCTTCCCCGGTGGGAAGAATTGAGTAAGGAAGTGATTGGTGAGGTTATCCCATGTGGTGATGGATCCCGCGGATAAACGCTCAAGCCATTGACTAGCTTGATCCCGTAGAGAGAATTGGAATAGGCGTAATCGGGTGGTCTCTCTAGTTGCAACATCTAGGTCTATGGAATCTACGATTTTGAGGAAGTCCTTAAGATGTTGGTTTGGATCTTCGGAACGAAGTCCATGGAATGCACATCCGCTTTGCACCAACCGGATGGTGTCGGATCGCAAGGGGGTCACATTGGCTCCGGTGAGCTCAATGGTGTTTCGGTAGCTTTGGTGGCTAGGTCAGGAATACTCTCCTAAGGTTCGGGGCCTAAGGGGTTCTAATGGTGGGTTTTGTTGTGGTGGGATGACGGGTTCAAAGATGTTCCCGTTGTCCATGATGTCGGGTGGTTATGAACAAAGGCACAAAGAAATAGTTAGACTAAAGAAAACCTAAAAATTAAAAATAAAATCTTACTAGAAAGGAATCTAGCAAGTAGACCTAATAAAAAGAAATTCTAACCTAGACAATAACTATTCCCCGGCAGCAGCGCCAAAAACTTGATACGTGGGAATCGCACCAGGCTTTACCTCTCAAGGGATCCTGAGAAGCTTACAACCCCCACCAGGCAGTGTATCTGATCGTTGTAGTATAGTATAGTGACTAGTACCAGGGGATTGATCGTTCAGCTTAGGAATAGTGTCGCTAGGATTAGAAAGCCTAAATACTAGTTCTAAAGGTGAGGGATGATTATTTTTGTATTTTATATTTTTTTAGAAAGCAAGTAAAAATCTCGGGTTTGAAGGATTTGGGCGGAATTAGTTGCTAATCAACTAACCCAATACTAAAGATGCAATCAAAATAAAATACTAGAAATGAAAATAAACTAAATTATACTAAAGTTGTGAGCAATAAGTGGAGAAAATGTGTTTAATTAGATTTCACTACTCCCTAGACATCTTTTACACGTTAATTACTTGTTATAATTTTATGGATGACGGATCGTATTCCTTAATACCATTCATGGGGTGGCACACTTAACTCCCCAATTCTATGAGCTCTTATCTCCTCCTACACCATGCCCAGCACAACTATAGGGATTGTAAACAGTGGCTCATGCATTAAATACAACCAATAAAGACCTGGTGCGCGTCGGTTCATGTTTCTTAAGACGTTCAAGCATGTTACCAATTGGAGATCTGCCAGTTTTCTTAAGCCTAACATATAAATCATTCATCCAAGACAAGTATAAACAAGTAATCAACACATAATTAACATCTAGGTTTCATTAGATCCAAGCAAACACAAGATAGATCTAGCCTAGCATGATGGAATTAAGACAAGAACAAGATATAGACAACCAACACATAGACATATTGATTGAATTAAAAGAACACTTATCTCAATTACACATGAAAGGTATCAAGGGCTTGGAACCCCTGAAAAACATGTAAAATTCGCACCAAGTTCGTATTTAGGGTTTCTCCAAAACTTCTCTCTTCTTTTTTAATGTGAAAATTAGAAAACTATATATAGGAAAAGGGGTCTGACGGCGTCAAGACCAACATTGTGACGCCGTCACCTCGCCGCCAAAACTATTCTCGGACTGCCTTGATCTACATTTGACGCCGTCAAGTGATAATCATTTCTAGGCCGTCATGACTTTTACTCTTGATGCCCTACCTCGTGACGCCGTCAAATCTTTACTGGATCGTCATGGAATTTTGCTCTTGACACCGTCAGGATGTTACTCTTGACGCCGTCACCTACTGTTCCCAGCATGGAAAATTAAGACTTTGGCGTTTTCTTCACTTTTATGATCCAAAAACGTCCGAATTGCTTCCTTTTCCAGATTTCTCTCCCAAAGTACCTAAAATCACAAAAGGAACGATTTAGGGAAATATTTGATCAAATAAATTCGAATTCGGGCTTAAATGACCCCCTAAAAATGGATCATTTTTCGCCTCATCATGTTCCCCTTGTGGAGTGACATACTCAAAATTTTTGAGTATGTAATCACCACTGTTTTTGAAAGCATGATCAAGAATTAAGGTTTTTGTTTCCAAAACTATTGGTTTATGATACGTGGGAATCACACCAGGCTTTACCTCTCAAGGGATCCTGAGAAGCTTACAACCCCCACCAGGCAGTGTACCTGATCGTTGTAATATAGTATAGTGACAAGTACCGGGGGATTGATCGTTCAGCTTAGGAATAGTGTCGCTAGGATTAGAAGACCTAAATACTAGTTCTAAAGGTGAGAGATGATTATTTTTATGTTTTTATATTTTATGAAAGCAATTAAAAATCTCGGGTTTGAAGGATTTGGGCGGAATTAGTTGCTAATCAACTAACCCAATACTAAAGATGCAATCAAAATAAAATACTAGAAATGAAAATAAACTAAATTATACTAATGTTGTGAGCAATAAGTGGAGAAAATGTGTTTACTTAGATTTCACTACTCCCTAGACATCTTTTACACGTTAATTACTTGTTATAATTGCATGGATGACGGATCGTATTCCTTAATACCATTCATGGGGTGGCACACTTAACTCCCTAATTCTATGAGCTCTTATCTCCTCCTATACCATGCCCAGCACAACTATAGGGATTATAAACAGTGGCTCATGCATTAAATACAACCAATAAAGACCTAGTGCGCGTCGGTTCATGTTTCTTAAGACGTTCAAGCATGTTACCAATTGGAGATCTGCCAGTTTTCTTACGCCTAACATATAAATCATTCATCAAAGACAAGTATAAACAAGTAATCAACACATAATTAACATCTAGGTTTCATTAGATCCAAGCAAACACAAGATAGATCTAGCCTAGCATGATGGAATTAAGACAAGAACAAGATATAGACAACCATCACATAGACATATTGATTGAATTAAAATAACACTTATCTCAATTACACATGAAAGGTATCAAGGGCTTGGAACCCATGAAAAACCTGTAAAATTCGCACCAAGTTCGTACTTAGGGTTTCTCCAAAACTTCACTCTCTTTAATGTGAAAGTTAGAAAACTATAAATAAGAAAAGGGGTCTGACGGCGTCAAGACCAAGCTTGTGACGCCGTCACCTCGCCGCCAAAACTATTCTCGGACTGCCTTGATCTACATTTGACGCCGTCAAGACTTAATCATTTCCAGGTCGTCATGACTTTTACTCTTGACGCCCTACTTCATGACGCCGTCAAAACTTTACTGGATCGTCATGGAATTTTGCTCTTGACGCCGTCAGGGAGTTACTCTTGACGCCGTCACCTACTGTTCCCAGCCTGGAAAATTAAGACTTTGGCATTTTCTTCACTTTTATGCTCCAAAAACGTCCGAATTGCTTCCTTTTCCAGATTTCACTCCCAAAGTACCACAAATCACAAAAGGAACGATTTAGGGTAATATTTGATCAAATAAACTCAATTCCGGGCTTAAATGACCCCCTAAAAACGGATCATTTTTCGCCTCATCATATACCCTTACACTTGAGATTTGCTTGTCCTCAAGCAAATGCGCTTTTATTCTAGTCAAAAGACAAGTTAGGGGTCATTTAACACTAATATAAAAGTAATTACAATAAATAATCGTTCCACTAAAGACCAATAGACAAGCACGGAGGTCATACACAAGCACCTCACAAATAGTGTTTAGATACTCACATCTCTCGGGTGTAATAAAGTGTAAATTACAATATCGAAACGGAAGATATCTCTCACTACCTATCATAGCAAAATAGATTACCATAGGCTTGGGAAAGGATCAAACCTCCACCACATGGCGTAAGCACCTAGGATAAACTATCAAAGAGGTCTTTTAAAGGGTTGTAACGTTAGGTGTAGGGATATGAAATACACAGTTTTGTTGGATAAAGGAAGTTTTACTGGTGGCGAGTTAACAAACTTGGTTAATTACATGTACAAGAATAAAAAGGGATGGTAGTCCGTATGTTTTTTCTCTTTTTCATTTTTCTATTTCTTTTTTTTTTTTTATTTTATTTTTTTTATTTATTTTTTTTTTTTTGCATACACTCTTACCCTACCATCCAAAATAATACATCAAAGGGAATGAACACTCCCCTTACACTTGAATTTTTACATACTTTACAATTAACTAATCTAATGACTCGAATTAAGAAAATCAAAACACTTGGAGCACTTTTAAGATTAACGTATATATGGGGGTAATAATATGATGTTCTTCCCCATTACTCCATAAAATAAGTACTTACCCATGAGTCCCAATCGTCCCAAAACAATATGTACAAGGATATGACTCGACTTAGCAACCATGTAATCAATTAGATAGTTAACTTAGGGTTTAACAAATAACAATAATGCACTAAAAATGAGCGCATACACGGAAGGCTAAAGCGATTTGGTTGTAGATTTAAGTGGGGTGCAATAAATTCTTCCTTTAAGTAAGATGCTTAAAGTTAGAAATGAAAAGATAGGCTCGGAGGGGTGTACTAGGGGTTTCGTGTACTAAAAATGAGTACAACGCTAAGGGTGTGGGAAAAATTAGTTGACTTAACTAGCCAAGTAATATGACTTAAATGGTCAAGTAATTTTGATACGGTTTTAACACAAGGGTAATCCTAATGCCTCTTATCATGTAGTAAATCCTACCACACGAATGTAGTCTCATTAGCGGTCTCGGGATGCATCACTAACGCAAGATCTAGAATCTAAATGCTACCGGTACACTCATAAGCACTAATAGTAAATGCTTTTCCTATCAACTCTAAAGGCGAACCTCACATATTTGGGTGGAAAATTTTTCTGAATATATGGTTATGTGCTAGTCATACAATCTCCTATCCATGAGACGCTTGCTATGGCTAAAGTTTCACTCCTAAATGTTGTAAAAAATTTTAAATTTGGCGCTAAAGTTGCACTAACAAGTATTTCTCATAGTGTTATTACACATCTACCATCAAACAAAACAAACTCAAGCGAAAGTGCATATGTAAGGTAGCATCTTTTTACCCTCCCCTTACACTTAAGATGAACATTGTCCCCAATGTTCAAGTAAAGAATGTAAAAGTTAAAAAGTAAAAAGAATGAAATCAAATACTCCCCTGATTCGCTCGGTATGGATAATAAGTTGGCCAGGTTAAATCTTCCTCCAAGAAAATGAACAATCAAAGCTTCCCTTCCAGAATATAAATCATCTTCTTGTCATACATAACCTGTAAAACCTGATAAAATAGACAAGACAACCTCGCGTAAAATCGGCGGCATCCTATATAAGTTACTAAATCCTAGAAAACAAGATAAGATATAATGCTTGTGGAATGAAGTTTGCAGATCTCCTGGAGATTATAAAACTTGATAATTCACAAGAACCATAAGACTCCGTTAGAAAAACAAAACTGGTAAAATTTCCAGATTTTTACACTTGACGCCGTCAGAAGTGACCTGCAGAAATTCTTATGTTAAGTTTCCGGAAAATTTCTGGAAAAACTTGGTCCTACTTCCTGGAAAATCCTGCAAAACTTCATTATGACTCAATACAAGCATTTGACTCTAACAAATACGAATATACATATTCATTTAATATTGTGGAGAATCATGATCGGTTTGTTTCTTGAAAACATATTTGGGGTTTCCCCATACACTTATCTTTTGCAAAAATACCTTTAGGTGGAGTTAAGACTAGGCCAAAACAACAAAGTAAAGTATTTCGACTATTTAGTTTAGAAACATGATCTACCAACAATAAAAATTAAGCATGCATACGGAAGCAAATAACAAACAAACAAATAAAATCACACAAAACATGGGTTGCCTCCCAAGAAGCGCTTTTCTTTATTTACGAGTCTTGCAGGTAGACTCAAGGTCATGGGTTACTACGTGACCTCATCATTGGTTCCACTCTCTAGGTCGTCTTCTAAACCAGTTTTGTACTCCAGACCTAGTTGCAAGCATTCTTTGTAGAAACCAAGCATTCTTTTCTTTACGTACTCTACTCCTCTACGTATATCCTCCTCATTCCTATAATAAGCTGCTTGCTTGTGTTCCTTTTCGATATTAGAGAGAAGGCGGTATTGCTCAATTTTGTAGGGCATTTGATAGGCAACTTCATCATTTTCTTCCTTGAATCTAACTATCCCTAAAGTCGGATCATAACTCATCCTAGTGGCCTCAACAAATGGTTTTCCAAATATTATTTGGCTTAGGCAAGCATCTATCACTGGACGAGTGTCCTCAACTATCATAAAATCGATCTCATAGGTGAGATTCCCTATAATTACATGCAGTCCCTTCACTCTTCCTGCAAAATTACTTGTAGGACCGTAGAACAACCTAAATCACTATTGAATCAAGCCTAGATCTAGAGAGAGAAAGTAAGTAGAGAGAGAGAGTGGATGGGAACTCTAGTGTGTGGAATAATAACTTTGATATTACTAAGAGAATCACTAAGAGAACCAACCTCAAAATGAGGCCTTACAAGTGTATTTATACTTGTAGTCTAGGGCTTCACATATCTTTGACCATATTACATAACTAGCCCTTACACTTTATACAAGCATGAATAATACACATAAACTTTAATAAACTAGCATTTACTAACTATTACATGAATATATTTAGCTAACTATTTGACTCAATAATGATCGTCACTTTTAATCCTAACAATCTCCCCCTAAGGGACGATCATTGAGATCTCACTTTGATTTCATAAATGATCAACACTTCTAATGCTAACAATCTCCCCCTAAGGGTGATCATTGAGATCTCTCTTTTGTGACTTTGATCTTTGATCTTTGAAGCTTGTTCACTTGAACTTTGAGTCCTTGTGTAATAGTTTTGCTAGTTTCTTTGTTCCAATCATGCTTTGTGATCTTTCTTGCCTTTGATCAACATCTTAACATTGTTGTCTTTACATCTTTTCCAACATGCTCATACTTTGATTGACATTGAATCTTTGTAAAGTTCTCTTCTCTTTGACTTTAATCTTTGTTTCTTTAGTTTGAAGATTCTTTGACTTTGACTTAGAAACATTCTGAACTTTGCTTTGCTTAGATCTTTGAAGAGAGCTTTGAAGGGTATGAGCATGTGGATCTTTGAGTGATGGTAACGGTCTTTCTCTAAGGAACATTCATGAGTACCTACATAAAATAGTTAGCAATAAAGTATCCGGTACTTACAGGTTCGGAATTAGAGATCGTAAACAGCATAGTGTGAAGACTCCTTCTAACCGTTACCAAGGCCGTTCTTGAATCAGATACCCTTGAAAGGGCTTACTAGATCCACCGAAGTACATCAATGATTCAGGTGAGTTGCTGGAGATCACCCCACAACTGTAGACCGTTTGAGACATAGTAACAATCATGATAGATAAGGCAAGATCCGTAGATCTCATAAAGACTCTTACAACTTGTGTCCTTTTTGGCGAACACAAGTGTATTCATAGGAAGTGTATCCTAAGAGATCTTTTAATGAATCTCATGGCTCTAGACTCGATAAGTGCATAATTTGGTTTTCCTATGTGGAGACTAGGGAGGGGTCTCCTGCTTCAATATCAACCATCTCTAAGAGATAAGTCGATAGATTACACTGGTTCCCCGTGAGAATGAAACAAGTACCTTTTGAGAGATACTCGAGTGGCTAGAAGGTTAAGTGCAGTGCGTCACTGGGTCCATGACGTCTTTATCTTCAATACTAGTGTCACCTTAGTAACAACCAGTAGCATATGAGTTAAACCCGGTGTCTGCCCTAAGGTTGAACATATGGAGGGCTATTTCTTTTCACCCTTTCATTTGCTTTTCTTTTTAATTCTTCAACCCCTTCTTTCTCCTTTCATTCTTTCCTCCTTTTTTCAAATCATACCTAAGGACTTCTAATTCTAATCTATTGGAATTGTCCTTGGGTAGATCCCTCCGGCTCTGGCGGATCATAGGACGGTTTTACCTAACCTTAGTCACCTTATAACTCCATGACTATCCTATAATTGCCATGAAACCATTTATGAATATCTCTCAAAGTGTTTATGATAAAAAAAAACATTCTTTGTTAACACTTCGAGAGTTTTGCATTTCAATTGAAGGACTCCCCCTTCACATGTGCTCATGGATTTTTAAGAAATTTGCACATGCGTGAGGAGTTTGCACTATTGAATTGATTCACTTTCAATGAACACAACCGATTCGAGACACGCTTACATCACTAGTTAGACTAGCTTGAAGTTATTACCCGGCCTGGTCATATCCACATAAAGTTTCTCGAAACGGTACATTTCTACTAAGACAAATCCTTTTCGAGACACGCTTACGTGGCTAGTTAAAGAGTTCCATTGTCAGCTTTTAGGTGATAACTAGCTCTAGTAACTAACTTGATGTTATTACCCGTCGAGGATAAGTCTTTTTGATTACAAACTTTTGTTGTTTCGTCAATTCTTGGGTCATTTCTGAGTCGAGCTCTTTTGAGATTCAGTCACAAGCTTTAAACATCTTTGATCACATTTTAATCATGTCTTCTCCCCCTCAAAAATAGCATATCGTGATATTTTTTATATCAACTGATTAAGAAAAAGCTTTTGGAGAGAAAGACAGATTTGTTGTTGCATGAATTCAGAACTATTTTTGTTTTAGAAATACTCCCCCTCAAAACTCGCATATGTTTTTGAGAAATGTTAAACTTTTTAAAGTTTAGAGGGAAAGAGTCATCTTGAAGCAAAATTCTGAAAGAGAAAGAAGTTTCAGATTTGTTGAATTTTGCATCAAGGTTTTTTGAAAAACAAAGACTTCTCTTTGTTTGAATAGGAATGTCGCACTGAGGCGTACAACAGTGTCCATTTTTAGGATAAGTGCACTTTATTGATGAAAATCATTTTTGCGTAACACTTTCCTTTCTTTGAAAACTTGAGTTGTGCACTGTAAGGTGTACACAAGTCATTTTTTATGATGAGCACCGATTTTGATAGATTATGAAAATCTTTTTGAGAAATCTTGAAAAGGTGGTGCTCTGAATATAATTTATCATTAGATCAACAATCATGGTCTTGAGCTTAAAGATTTTGAAAGTTTTTCTAAAGAAAACTCAAGCCAGATAAGTGTTTGATTTTCGTTTTAGGATAAGTGCTCAAAAGATACTTAAAACCTGTGTGTTGAAATAAGCACTTTCCTTTCTTTGAAGAACGAGTCCTTAGCTGAAATACTAAGAAGTCATCGTTTAAGCCCTTATTTGAAATCTTTTTGAGTTTTTATACCCGGACTTAAGTTTTGAAAAGATTTCACTTTGAAGCACGGGTTGTAAGCTAAAGTACTTACAAGCCATTGTGAAAAAACTTTTGAGAAACGACATGTTTTAGAAAAACATTTTAAAGAACTCCCGTTCAAGCATCTGTAAATGTCCGTGTCATTGTTGAAAGACATTTCTAGACACGTACAGAATATTGATTTATACGAGAGACATGTCGTGAGAAGAATATTGATTTATATTTTTTGTATTTTTTGAAATTTTATATTTTTGTATTTTGTTTTTGTTTTTATAAAAGAAATGGAAAATCAAAAATAGAAGATTGAAAGAATGATTTAATAGAATTTACAGAATTTGAACCCTCTGAAGAACTGGGTTCTGAGATAGTTGAAGCACCTGCAACCAAAGACGAAGAGGTTTCACAAATAACAGTGTTAGAAGTACATGAATCATCACTCTGAGGGTGTTGACTATCAACGGTTGTTGTGGTTTCTACTTCCTTATCCTGAAGACTATCACTATTATTTGTCTTGGTGCAACTATCAAAAATCTTCCCTGTGGGAATCCACCTAAGACCAACTGTTTTAAAAACTTTCCCCGTAGGAATCCACCTAAGGTAAGATCTAGATGTAGTTTTCTTATCAGATGCAGCGGAAGTCTCAGTCTTGGAAAAACTACATTTTTTAGATATCCACCTATTAGGTTTCTTAACCTCTTGCTTCTTATCAATGGGTTTGTTTTGATTTGGTGTCTTAGTGGATTGGGTCTTGACACTTGATTTGGAATTCTTTGTGGTGCATTCTACTTTCCTAGCATTCTTATTTGTGCCACTACTCTTAGATGCAAGCCAATCCCTAGTATTTTGTTGAAAGTTCCTAGGTAATGGTTTACTACTACTAGCGGTACTTTGGAATCTTGTAGAATTCATCACACTAGGTTTTGCACCTAAAATTCCATTTATTCGATGTTGTGCCTTTTTTCTAGCTTCTTCTAGATGATGATTAAGGACCATGTCATTAGAACCAACAGACTCATTAACAGTTTTTGTTGTCTTATTTGGTGTACTATACTTAGAAGAGCCAGGTGAAATCACATTTTTGTTTCTTTCAACAAACAAATTTTGTTTTTCAACAATCTTATCATTTTCACATTGCTGGGGCAAGGGTGTTGGAGTGACTGGTTTTGTCAAATCCTTTTTCTCATCGACTTTTGGAGCAAACCGTGAAATTGACATTTTTGGTTTTTGAACCGTGTTTGAAACATTTGGTTTCTCCGAAGTCGATGGTTTCGCAAACTTAGTTTCCTCACCCTTCCCTTTTAGACTTTCAAGCTGAGCCCTCAAAAGATCATTTTGCTCTTTCATGTTCTTGAAAGCACGCTCATACGACAGTTTGTCATACTTGCATTCTTCTTTTTTTCGATCAAGTTGTTTAAAACATGACACATTTTCTTTTTCAAGCTTTATAAGAGCATTTTCATATTTTGAAACAATTGCGGAGGTCTCAGCTCTCAGTCTTTCATCGTCTTGAACAGAATATGTTTGTAAAATGATGGACATGATATCAGTAGTCATAACAGCTTCAAAGAGAGAATCATTTAACCTTTCCAAAACATTCATGTTTTCACGAGTATCATTAGCTTCGTTTACCAGGGATTTGTGGTCCTTGACAAAGTCGGCCAGTTCTTTTAAGAAAGCTCGTTCAAAATGGATTACCCTCGCACTGATGTTATTTAGTAGGATAGTAATTTCGTTTTCAAACACCTTTTTCTGTTCGATATGAAAACTAGAATGCCAGTTGTTAATATTGATTGAAGTTTTAGATTCAACAATATTTTGAAGTTCTTGAATTCTCTTTTTAACATCATCTAGAATGTCTCTAGCCTCACTTGTGTTAAAAGTATTGTTAGAGGACATTTGTTCTATTTTTGAAAGAGATTTAGAAACAACTGTCTTTTTAGAAAAGAATTTCGCGAATGGACGTTTTATGGAAAACACAGAAGGTTCTTTTTGTGGAACAAAAGTAATTCCCGAATGTTTGTTCAATTTGTTGTAATCAATGGGTTTCAAATCCTTTTGTTTCATTTTATTT
Source organism: Artemisia argyi (assembly GCA_030686995.1). NCBI lineage: Eukaryota > Viridiplantae > Streptophyta > Magnoliopsida > Asterales > Asteraceae > Artemisia > Artemisia argyi. Next base: position 22,183,776 of record CM060677.1, on the reverse strand, counting down.
ATGCTCTCTTCGACATGTTTTATCGTTTGCACAGAATCCCGAACGACGGGAGGATCATGTTTGGTGTAAATCACATTACCATTATACAAAACATTCTGTTCTTGCTGAGCTTTCTTGAGATTACTGGGGGTGTTGTTACCAAGAGCCACTTTATGTTTCGTATGGTAAATCGGATTAGTTTGATTTGAAATCATTTTCATTGTTTGACTTGACTGACCCGACTTAACCACTAATTTTTCTAAATGAGCAATCATGTGTTCTGACTCTACGATTTCGGCCAAAAGTTTGTCTTCTTTCGTTGCAAAATCCTTTTTCAACTCATCCCTTTCTTTTTCAAGATTGGTATAAGCTGTTTTTTTGTTTAGAAAGTTGGTTTTGTAAATCAGAAATTTCCGCGTTTAAAGCTTTTATCTTCTTGAAAGAATTAACATCAAGTGTATCAAACTTGAGTTGCAATTGTTTTTCCCTTGAAACGGAATTTTGATAACCAGTTTCTAATTCAGACAATCTTTCGTTATGAAACTCAAAAGCTTTAACGTGTTTCTTGTAACTCTCAAGCTCAGCGGTCAATTTGACATTCGCGGCCTTAACATCGCGATTGACCTTTTTGACTTTTTCAATTTCAATGCTGCAATTATTCAATAATGATTCAAAGAAAGCACGGGTTTCCTCATCATTAGCACCATTTTGTGCAACTTGAACTCCATTAGGATCCATATCTGGAGTTTCATAGTTAACATTGCTATTAACTTGTTCCCCCACATATGTATCATAATTAGGTTCAGATGGCACAGAATGTGGCTTCTCATGAGCAAACGGATTAGCATCATTACCATTATTTGGTACCTCATGGAATGGATCTGAATCGTAAGTAGGAGGAAGATCAGAATCACTGCGTGATGTTGTTGCCTGCTGATTTGCCATAAAGTTGTAGGTTGCATTGAGATCTGCTGAATTGTCATTAACTCTTGTTGTAGCTCTAAACTCATGTTCATCAGCAGTCAACGGTATTCCCGATTCTTCTTTATTGGCTAACATCAACAAGTACTGGATCTTTTCAACCCTCGTCATTGCATTGACATTGTTGTGAGTTGCTGATGGCGGTTTCTGAATCGAAGTCATGAAACAATCAATCCCATTTTGATTAAGCACATTCTGATTCACAATCTGATCCATCTGATTTCCTACATACTGCCCTGCATATTGCATCTGGTTCCCCATCTGTATACGCAAAGTGTCACACCCCCAAAATCGGGTCCAGCGGAAGCATACATGTAGCTGGGGTGTAACTCAATTGGTATTACAACACTAGTTCAAAAATAGTTTGCACTTGAATCATTTAGAATAAAATAGTTAAATCAAAATGTTGATTTTACATTGTTAAAAGTAATGCGGAAGTAGGCCCTTAAAATAGTTTAAAACGGTCCCCAAATGAATAAATCAGAGTCTTCTATGACCATGCCATGCCCTGCCAAAACCTCCAGTAGCGTGCCATATGATTAAACCTGAAAATACATGCTAAAGTGTCAACACGAGGTTGGTGAGTTCATAGAGTCTTGTGAAAAAAAATGTAATGCATATGGATGAAGATGTCCCAGGAAAGGCATCGTAAATCCACTCAGTTCCAAGTCCCGCCATAAGAGACTTGTAACCTGTGTGTTTACAACCCACTGCCAAATATGTTATAGTCTACGTGAACATAAGTAATACTTGTATCTAAATTCAAAGGTAAATATAGCAAAACGGCTATATAAATAATTCAGACAATGAGGTCATATGAACAATGATGACAAATCCCGTGAAATGCAGGTAATCAAACATACCAATGAAATGCAGGTAATCAACCATGTAAAGCGAGTAAAGCATTTAAGTAAAACGAGCATAAAGTTGAAATCATATAATTGAGCATGTATCTCCCCCAAAGAGTTTACAAAACAATTAAAAAAGTAGGGGCTATGACTCACCTGGAGTAATGATGCAATGATGGTAAAATGATCGGGACAATAAGGCGCGAACACTAGCCGCAACCTAAGATGAATGATAGCGATCTAATTTAGATCATGAAATGATGTTGAAAATGTCCATGCACATGTTCCTATACCACTCTACTCTTTGAAAAAAAAATACTTGTTTTTATCAAAATAATACATTTTCCAAAACTTAGGAAAAATATGGCTATTAGAAAAATAAAACTAGTTGCAATATATATACTTATATATATATCGTATGTACCAATGTTTGTGTTGAAATCCTCGGTTTGAAATCCTTGAAATAACGCCTTGTAGTGATGAAAATATACTTGTAATAACTAATACTTCATTAGTTATGAAATTGGGTACTTGGTTAATATTTCTAGAAAATCTAGAATTTAGTACGTAGTGTTATTATTATTTCTAAAAGCTGCCAATTATAGAGGATTTTTGTCGATATTGAAACGTGAATATCTTTGTCGTTATAAGTCCGTTTTACTTGTTCTTTATATCCACGGTTACGTCTTAGTATGTAATAATATATTTTGGAAAACTTGACTCCTCCGGGTTACGTCTAAAATCTCTTTTTGTCCGACGAAAAACGTCCATCAGCATGTATTTTTCCGGAAAATAGTTTTCGTCAATAAACTTGCAAAAATCATAACTTCTTCGTTATAAACTCTTTTTAATCCGTTCTTTCGCCTACGGATTCGTTTTTTAAAGTATTTTCTAAAAATTTTGCCAAAGTTTCCTTTGTTTTTACTGATTTTCCAGAATTTAACAAAATGGGACAGCATGTTTATATAAGTGTTACAAATCCATTTCCAAGGTTTAAAACTAGTTTCAACCTCAACCAAAACTCTTGCAAACTCCACAAATCTATACTAATCCTACCATACACCTTATTAAGGTGCCATGGGTTCCTAATGACTAGTAATCAAGTTAATTTAACAAGGGAACACCTAAATCACAATCTAGGGTTTGTATGTTCAAAAAGTATACAAAAATAAAGTGGTATAACTAGTTTGTGCATGAAATTAAGCATGAATACTATAAGATACATGTGTTAATTAGATGAAAACATGAAAATAATTTTGAATACTCACTTTGAAATAATAGGTGATTAGATGATGAGAAATCTTGTGTTTCTTGTGTTTTTGTTGTAAGATTCTTGATTAGAATGATGAAATGAACAACTTTGATGCTTTGTACTTTGAAAAATAATGGATTTTGGTTATGGATCTTATTTGGGTCGTGGTTATGGTGGAGAAGATGAGAAAATGAGAGCTTTTGATTATAAGAAATTATGTATGTTATGTTTTCAAGGTTTTTGGAAGATATTTGTATAATTTCAATGGTATACTTGTAATTATATGGTCAATGTGAAGACTAATGAAGGAGGGGGGGGGGGGGGGGGGGGGGGCTGCACATGTTAGTTAAATGTGTGTGGGAAGCTTGGTAATCTAGTTCACGGAGTCGGTTTTGTTCCGTTAATCGCAAAACGTAAAGTTTTAAACCGCGAAACATAAATTCGGGCATCGTAAAAATATGAAACTTGAAAGAATGACTAAACTTGTCAAAATACTCCATAATAAAATAAAAATGAATGGTAAGTTCCATCGGGTTGCTTGAACGTTGTTAAAACTGGAAACGCGGGTTAAAAACACGTAATTCGCGTAAAACGCAGAACTGGAAAACGTAAAATTCCAAAATACTGGGTAAATGAATGTAATAACTTTTATGATGTTATAATGGATATAAAAATATGTCGGGACCATTGTGCGAATATTTAGATATATTCGTCGTGTATAAACCGGGTGTTAACGTTTACTATAAATACTTATATGTAAAAACGTTAAATATATCAAATATATAAATTTGAAAATCCTAAGAGTGGTATAACATGGAAATGTTGTTATGATGATATGCAGACTGCCTCTAGTCCGTATGCAGTGTCCTTAGCACTAATGAAATGAATTCGCACCTAAACCAATCCGGTTACGCGAATCTGAATACCCGTAAACTAAATTTACGATGAAATGAGTAATGAAAGTGAATAGTGAAAACTTTGCTGGCAATGAATAGTGTTTAGTGAATAGTAATATTCCTGAATGCTTCTCGAAATGTCAAACTGACACCAAAAATGATGAATAGTAAACTGATGAATAGTGTTTGATGAATAGTGTTTTTCCAAAGTTCGGGAAATGACCTGAAATGGTGAGTTGTGACAGTCTTCCCCTCTAAAAGGAACTTCGTCCCGAAGTTCAGTTTATGTTGGTATCTGAGAATGTATTGGTGAAAAGGTGATGATATTCGAGAATTCCAGCGAACTCTAACGATAGGAATTCGACTCTGCTTCAACTGTTCGACCTCTCGGTCCATGATTTCTACTTGTTCTCCTGCAAGGTTTATGTTTGACTTTGGGTTGGATTCCTTTCCAAATGGAATTATGAGTGACAATTCTGAAAAGCTGATAATACGTGGTTGTGTAATCCTGTTGCTGTTGTTCTCTAACAAGGCTTAAGTCTGACGGCCACTAGGCCTACTTTGTTTGAAATATTACGTGGTCCAGTGTATATCTCGGGTTTAACTTTCGAAGTTTTCTGAATGATATCATGCCTTTCCTAGGCAGAACTTTCAACATAACTCTGCTTACCAACTTGAAGTTTTAATGGTTTACAACTTATTGAACTTGTAACTGATTCTTGACTTGTAGGAAATTTCTGGATATTTCATGAATGCCTACTAGACTAGTATGTTGGGCTTTTCCAAATTTCGTTCCGTCAATAGATATTGGCACTTCGACCATAGAGTGCTCCAAATGGTGTAGTCTCTAAGCTCGTATGGTAACTATGGTTGTAAAGGAATCTGATTTATGGCAAATGGTTAATCCAACCATTTCTAGAGTCAATCACTCATGCGATGCAGTTAACCATACCCAATAAATGCAGGTAAATCCATACCCAATGCAGGTAAATCCATACCCGATGAATGCAGGTAAATCCATACCCGTTGAATGTAGGTAAATCCATACCCAATGCAGGTAAATCCATACCCGTTGAATGTAGGTAAATCCATACCCAATGCAGGTAAATCCATACCTGTTGAATGTAGGTAAATCCATACCCAATGCAGGTAAATCATACCCGTTGAATGTAGGTAAATCCATACCCAATGCAAGTAAATCCATACCCGTTGAATGTAGGAAAATCCATACCCAATGCAGGTAAATCCATACCCGTTGAATGTAGGTAAATCCATACCCAATGCAGGTAAATCCATACCCGTTGAATGTAGGTAAATCCATACCCAATGCAGGTAAATCCATACCCGTTGAATGTAGGTAAATCCATACCCAATGCAGGTAAATCCATACCCGTTGAATGTAGGTAAATCCATACCCAATGCAGGTAAATCCATACATGTTGAATGTAGGTAAATCCATACCCAATGCAGGTCTCCTTATGTTTGAATCATTCTCTAATTCTGACCATTGGTCTAAAGATGATAAGCGGTGTGGTTCCAACGGAATCTTAATGAAATCGCTAGGAGTTTGAGGTGAATCAAATTCCTCTATTAGGAATAATTGAAATGGGTATCATGAATCTTGTGGAAGAACTTACAAGGTTAAGTCCGTCAAAGGGTGTTGTTGAAAATAATAGATTAGGATAAGGTTGAGATCCTCCGCAGGATGTCATAAATTGAGTCTTTCTCCACTTACGATGCTTAGTCTCCATTACTAAGATTTTCCCCAAGCTCTATGTCATCAAATCACAAAATCCTAAGTGTATAAGTGATGTAATATAGTGATTGATTTTCAAAGTTTGTTTCGAGATTGTGTGTTTTGCTCATAAACCTTCCCTGAATAAATGAATTTACAACTTTAAGCAAACGGCTTTCTAAGTAACATTCTTCTTGATGTTTCAAAATTTAATAGTTATGCAAGATAGAACGATTTTCCACCTGGGGTAAATAGTATGGTTTGCCAAGGATTGATGTTTAAAATTCCTTAACGTCTAATAGTTTTGTAGAGATTAACCAAAAGGAATTTGCTTGTCAAAATAAGTGCCTCAGAAAAGTATTTCTTACAAGATATATGTTTTGCATAACTGTAGTTTGGAGAAAAATCCATGTAAAAGTGAAAGTATGAAGAGGATAAAATAGCCAGGTAGGTATGTCTGCACAATTGTATAAATGTCTAATATGTTTGAATAAAGTCTATTGGTTAGTCCATGTTTAATTGAATGTTCTAGAGTCTTGGTTAGGAGATTGGATTTATTTCTATGGTGTTGTTGTGAGCACTCGTACCTAAACGAATCTTGTAATTCAGTCAAGCCAATACTTTCTAGATGATGGAATTTTGGCGATCAGGCCAATGATAGTGGTTCGAATGGTTTTGTGATATCCTGATATTTCTGTTGAGTTTTGAATGATCTTAGTGTACTGAGGGATCCTCCTCCTAGATGGTATGGAAAGTCTTTCCTATGGAAGTCATTGATAATATCCACTTATCAATATTAGGAGTAGTGAGTACTGAGTGACATAGGAATCTATAGATTGTTAGCTAATTCCTTATATATATGGGGATGGGGAAATGATAGTGATGGTGAGAAGGGAAAAAAAACTGTGACAGCTGTGACATAATGAGATTGTGATGAAAGTGACTACCCTGATGTAAATGTATTGTGCATAAACGTGAATGTTCATGAGATGAAATGACCAGTTGACGTGCTTTCAGGCGGCGGTTCACAAGATGATGAAAAATATAAACGTTCTGACAACGAGGGTATACACACATATGAATGGAACTTTTGGAAATTGAGTAGAGGATTCAATCCAGACAAAATTTTATTATAACCATTCTCAGTGTTGCAAAATTCATCTCTGAGTCGGATATAGGTAGTCAGCCTATGTCCTACTGTCCCGGGTCGAATATAAATGACTAGTCTATATTCCACCGAGGTTCCATGAATTTTGAAATACTCAGCTCAGTCATACTAATACTATGTCCTTCACAAATACCAAGACGTTCTGAAAGACGAAGGCAGGTGTGACACCCCCAAAATTTTACAACGCAGCGGAATACCAATTTGGGTGTCACTTCATAGTTCATAAAAACAAGTTACATAAAACGACCTAAAAAGAGACGTTTAATAAAATATCACATTCGATTTGATAAATCAGAGTATAAAGGTCCCAACAATTTTTATTTAAAAGTTAAGTTACAAGAATTAAAACATGACACATGTATATTTTAAAGATAAAAAGTTATCGAATGTGTGGAAAACAAGTCTTTCAATATTTGATATCCACGCGACTCCGATTGCTCCCAATGCTCAGCTAGCAAAATAATACCTGAGAAAATACATGCTAAAAAGTCAACATAAAGTTGAGTGAATTCATAGAGTTTAATATGTAATAAGTTGAATACAAGCATTAATTATCGGGCGACAAGTATTGCAATTACATGTCGGTTTATTTGATTATAGTATTGAGTTCATGTAACCGAACCTTGACGATTTTTAATAATGCCCCGGAAAGGTAAATTTTGCCATTTACCACAATTCTAACTATTATGTGTCCGTATCCCGAACAAGGCCCGCCAAGCCTAATATGCATATCCATAATACTAGCGTTTACTACTCGAGTAATTAACGGTTCATGAGGGGACTTAATTGGCAAAAAGCATTCAATATCTATGATCATATGATCGGGTCCAGCATACCAAAAACTACTTGTATTCAGTTTGTAAAAACTAGCATGTATCCCCCTCGCGAGGTTTATAAAACATTTAAGTAAGTAAAGGCGAGGCTATGAACTCACCTTAAAGCAAGGAAAATAGCAATGAACAAGCGAACAAAGGAATAGCCACAAAAGCTCTACGATGAACCTAATTAATATACGTTGTCTTAGTTTATGAAAATAGATATCGATGTACTTTTGATTATATACAGTTTATGATCTTACTTAAGCTTGGTACAATATTCCTAGATACATCACAAGGTTTTTGTTAAATTACCTACAATTTATCCAAAAATATACTCTTGCATTTATATAAGTATGAAACTTACATTTGACCCCAAGTTCAATTACAATGTAAAAGTTCAAATTAATTATAAGGTTCAAATTAGTCCATGGGTCAAGTTTTGGGTCAAAAAGGTTCACTTTAAGCCTAAGTGTTCAAAAATATATTAGGGGGTTCAAAATGTTTTAAAGGTCCAACATTATAAAGTGTAAAATACTTTATACTCATTTTATACCTAAGGCTGTTAGAAATTTAATAACTTGTCTATGTTTAGAAAAATCACCATTTGCAAACCGTAAGTCCACAAGTCTCGTTCTTTATATCCCCGGAAAGGTCTACTTCTGTACTAACGAGATTTGTGGGTCCCACTTGGCCAAAAATTATATAACCTTAGTAAAACAGTCCATTTATCCAAACAATCAACCCATTCAGCTTTCAAATTTTCAATGGTCTCACGAAAAGTGCGATATCTAGAGTTTTACTAACCCGATTTACTCCCCGTTTTCGGACACGTTTAAGTTAAGATGTCCTCTAAAACTTTTATTCTTTGAGCAACAGAGGGTTATATACAAAAAAAATGACTTTTTCACGTTTCAAATCTGTTGCTCAGATTGTGACTAGTTTCACCAAAATAATTTTAGTTTAATCATCGTAAGGAGTTATTTGACGAAATACCCGTCAAAATGACCACAAGACATAGGGATACAACTACATATTTTTATTTTATGTCCATTGTCTACTGATTAGAGCAGTTTAATACTTTTATACACGGATCAAAAAAAATACAGTTTCATGTTTAGCCTTTCTTTTGTTTTAAGGTTTTCTAACTTAAGTACCAAGCTTAACTAAGCATTATAACTTATATAATGTTCAAATACATCAAGATAGTGAATAAATGGAAGTATGAAAAGATGAAAAATATAACATGAAGCTTACAAGTGAGATGATAAGGTTTAAGGTAACAAGGTTTCCTAATACTTCCTAGTTTTTATTTCAAAACTAGAACAAGAAGTAAACTAGGTTTAATAAACTTGATAAAATCTTGATTCCTCCTTCTTGTTGTGGTGTTTTGCCGTCCACCCCAAAAGAAAGAAAAGAAAAAGAAAGCTAGCTAGTTTGCTTATATAAAATGAGCTCAAGACTTTAGTTTTGATATGTATTATTTTCTAGACAAACAAAGGACAAGTAATAAATGAAACAAGCAAATTTTCAAGGTTGTAAGATGATTGAAGTGGGGGGAGGCGTGGGTTTTGGTGATTGAGTGGGTGAGTGTATAAGATTTTTGACTTTAGGTATTATTTAGGTAGTTTTTGGCTAGTTTAAGGTGTTATCGGGTACCGGGTTAACTAAAAATAAATTTTAACGGAGTTAACCGGGATAAAATAAAGTTATAAAAATTATAAAAATAGGTTGGGTAAAATTATTGGGTGTTTGGTTAATCGTCGTTTAACTTTTATGAAAACCGTCGAAATTAAATTAGACGTACGATACGAAATAAATAAATTTCCAAAATACCGGGTAAATTAATATTTTAATTTTCTAAATTATTAAAACTAGTTTTCATGATGAATTTTTGAAATATAGATGAGTGATGAGATTATCGGAGGATTTATTTGAGGTTAAAACGTGAAACACGAAATTAAACCGCGCGATAAAAATAAAAGTGGACGTAAACTATAAAAATTAAATGACAAGTATAAAACTCACTTGTAATTATGAAAATAGGTTAAAATACATAAAACATGAAAAATTATTATAGTCTAAGGTTGGTTCACATTGTTAAAACCATAAAATGTAAATTTAAATCGCGTAAAATGTAAAAGGTGCAAAGTTTTCGTAAAAATGGAAAAAGTAATTATGACTTTTAAAATTGGATTGTAAGGAACCAAAAGTGCATAAAAATGTAGAGTAGACATAGTATAGTAGTGATTGAATAAATTGAACGCGTTATGACGTACGCGGATAACTTCCGACGAAATTAATTAAAAAAAAATTGTTAAATAATAAGAATATTAAAATTAGTGACATGAAATTTTTGAAGTGTCACAGCACGTACCCCTTAAGAGAGCGCCGTCCCGGAGCTCAATTCTTCTTAATCATTTTTATTCGTTTTAAAGATTTTTGGGATGGAAGCATGTATAAAAACCATGTTGAAACTCGGGTTTATGGTCGTGATTGTAGAAGGTCAATTTTCAAATCTTTAGGAATCATTAGTTGAAACGAAGTTTAAAGCAATCATATCCTTAAGACATGATTAAAATATGATGTATAAAACATGTAGTTTGAAAGATAGGGCATGGTGTCATTATAAATGGTTTTTACAAAAGAGGGTGGTTAGAACCGACTCTTTAACTTAAGAAGGTCATTTTGGTAATTTTTAACACTTGTGAAATATTTGTAAAATTTTCATAAAGACTCATAAAAATTTTATAGAAGCTCATGGGGGTGCTTAATGCATTTTGTGCTCGGGATTTTTGACAAAGTATCAAGATATCAACGAAGATAGAACAATTGATAGAAATCACCTAATGTGTAAGCAATGGTATGAGGGAACGAATAGAATGTCATGAGGGTCCTTAAAGGAAAGGATAGAATAAAAGTGTTGGTGATAAGACAATGGGAGACAAGGAATTTATCAAGTCGTCAATTCGTGGAAGCGAATAATAGTACATTACTATTAGCTTATTAAGCTCGCGGCGGTTGATACAAAATCGGAAAAATCAACGTAACAAATTACGAGTCGAGAGGAGTTCATAGCCCAAAGAATGATTCATACGCACACTATGGCGGATACACATAAGCCCACTCATTCATAACTCGTCAATTACATAAAGAGGCGTCCCAATCCATGTAAGTGAAGATTTATGAATTTATGGTTCGGCGGTTTATAATTTCCTTATTCAAATGAAGAAGCGTCCCAATTCATTTCAATAAGACGATTATAAATCATCCTACTTAAGTATGTCCATCACAAAAAATACACAACAAGATCAAGTACTACAATAAATAAAAGGATGTCTAATTAACGATATGATTCATCAAAATCATAAGAAGAAGTAACGAGAATAATAATATGACATTAGTCAGTCGCATTCCAAAAGGTAAGTGCCAAAGGATGGCATGATTCGAGATGACAAGTTAAGGTCGTACTCCCATTAATTGGAAGATTTCAAAACAATAGATAACGAAAACAACATACGTGATTCAAAGGCATAAGAAGAATGTTCACACTCAGAGTTGAACAATAAAATAACTAGTGGAATTGACAAAGTACACCGAATGTCAATATCATCAAAAGGAAATAAAGTAAAGTAGCGAAAATGTTTCAGAGATCACCACATCGTTCATAAGAGGTTAAAGTAAACGAGTAATTTAGTTTATAGATGATGGTAAAGTAGTTTGTACGAGAGTGGAAAGCATTGTATTAAAATTTTAGCGAAAATGGTTTAAAAGATGGTAGTAAACTAGTTTTACAAGGCAATTTACCAAATAATTTGTAAAGGGGTGACAAAATAGTCAATTCTGAACTAGTCAGAGCTAAAATAGTGGTGCATCATGTTATTAGTTTGTAAGGTAGTAGTGGGGTAATTTATTGACATGGTGCTATAGAGACTGAGTGTAAAGAGTCGGATAAAACGTTTATAATAAATATCCTTATACAAATAAAAAGTAACGCTCTTGTAAATAGGTATAAATAGTCAAGAGAAAATCAAGCGTATATAGATAGTCTTTTATATAATTTGTATCAATTCTAAAAAGGGTGCAGAAATGCTCAGAAATCGTAAGTTTATGGGGAGTAAAGAAATCAAGAGGAATTGATAAATTGTAACGAGTTTCGCCATCAGATGTAATGATAGTATATAAGGTTATGAAAGAGTTTATAGACCATTGTAATCACCTACAATGTCTGACAAATAAAAGAAACCATTGTGCACCACACAATGTTAATGAAGTAAATGAGACCATTGTGTAACCCACAATGTCTTAATAGTAAATGAGACCATTGTAATCACCTACAATATCTTGAAAAAGTTTCATAGATCACAAGAATGTAAGAGTAGGCATGAGAGAGCGAAATAATGACTAGGGGATATATTCATTATTCATATAATAGATGTATAGATGTAAAATAGAGCATATAAGTTACCTGGGAGCAAGCGTGCGCGGATATCGAACAATGGTGAAAGACTTAAAAAAAAAATTTGAAAATCAGTTATAGTTTAGGTTTTGAAAACGACCTAATTCGCTATAACTAATGCTCTGGTACCATTCTGTGACACCCCCAAAATTTTACAACGCAGCGGAATACCAATTTGGGTGTCACTTCATAGTTCATAAAAACAAGTTACATAAAACGACCTAAAAAGAGACGTTTAATAAAATATCACATTCGATTTGATAAATCAGAGTATAAAGGTCCCAACAATTTTTATTTAAAAGTTAAGTTACAAGAATTAAAACATGACACATGTATATTTTAAAGATAAAAAGTTATCGAATGTGTGGAAAACAAGTCTTTCAACATTTGATATCCACGCGACTCCGATTGCTCCCAATGCTCAGCTAGCAAAATAATACCTGAGAAAATACATGCTAAAAAGTCAACATAAAGTTGAGTGAATTCATAGAGTTTAATATGTAATAAGTTGAATACAAGCATTAATTATCGGCGCGACAAGTATTGCAATTACATGTCGGTTTATTTGATTATAGTATTGATTTCATGTAACCGAACCTTGACGATTTTTAATAATGCCCCGGAAAGGTAAATTTTGCCATTTACCACAATTCTAACTATTATGTGTCCGTATCCCGAACAAGGCCCGCCAAGCCTAATATGCATATCCATAATACTAGCGTTTACTACTCGAGTAATTAACGGTTCATGAGGGGACTTAATTGGCAAAAAGCATTCAATATCTATGATCATATGATCGGGTCCAGCATACCAAAAACTACTTGTATTCAGTTTGTAAAAACTAGCATGTATCCCCCTCGCGAGGTTTATAAAACATTTAAGTAAGTAAAGGCGAGGCTATGAACTCACCTTAAAGCAAGGAAAATAACAATGAACAAGCGAACAAAGGAATAGCCACAAAAGCTCTACGATGAACCTAATTAATATACGTTGTCTTAGTTTATGAAAATAGATATCGATGTACTTTTGATTATATACAGTTTATGATCTTACTTAAGCTTGGTACAATATTCCTAGATACATCACAAGGTTTTTGTTAAATTACCTACAATTTATCCAAAAATATACTCTTGCATTTATATAAGTATGAAACTTACATTTGACCCCAAGTTCAATTACAATGTAAAAGTTCAAATTAATTCTAAGGTTCAAATTAGTCCGTGGGTCAAGTTTTGGGTCAAAAAGGTTCACTTTAAGCCTAAGTGTTCAAAAATATATTAGGGGGTTCAAAATGTTTTAAAGGTCCAACATTATAAAGTGTAAAATACTTTATACTCATTTTATACCTAAGGCTGTTAGAAATTTAATAACTTGTCTATGTTTAGAAAAATCACCATTTGCAAACCGTAAGTCCACAAGTCTCGTTCTTTATATCCCCGGAAAGGTCTACTTCTGTACTAACGAGATTTGTGGGTCCCACTTGGCCAAAAATTACATAACCTTAGTAAAATAGTCCATTTATCCAAACAATCAACCCATTCAGCTTTCAAATTTTCAATGGCCTCACGAAAAGTGCGATATCTAGAGTTTTACTAACCCGATTTATTCCCCGTTTTCGGACACGTTTAAGTTAAGATGTCCTCTAAAACTTTTATTCTTTGAGAAACAGAGGGTTATATACAAAAAAAATGACTTTTTCACGTTTCAAATCTGTTGCTCAGATTGTGACTAGTTTCACCAAAATAATTTTAGTTTAATCATCGTAAGGAGTTATTCGACGAAATACCCGTCAAAATGACCACAAGACATAGGGCTACAACTACATATTTTTAGTTTATGTCCATTGTCTACTGATTAGAGCAGTTTAATACTTTTATACACGGATCAAAAAAATACAGTTTCATGTTTAGCCTTTCTTTTGTTTTAAGGTTTTCTAACTTAAGTACCAAGCTTAACTAAGCATTATAACTTATATAATGTTCAAATACATCAAGATAGTGAATAAATGAAAGTATGAAAAGATGAAAAATATAACTTGAAGCTTACAAGTGAGATGATGAGGTTTAAGGTAACAAGGTTTCCTAATACTTCCTAGTTTTTATTTCAAAACTAGAACAAGAAGTAAACTAGGTTTAATAAACTTGATAAAATCTTGATTCCTCCTTCTTGTTGTGGTGTTTTGCCGTCCACCCCAAAAGAAAGAAAAGAAAAAGAAAGCTAGCTAGTTTGCTTATATAAAATGAGCTCAAGACTTTAGTTTTGATATGTATTATTTTCTAGACAAACAAAGGACAAGTAATAAATGAAACAAGCAAATTTTCAAGGTTGTAAGATGATTGAAGTGGGGGGAGGCGTGGGTTTTGGTGATTGAGTGGGTGAGTGTATAAGATTTTTGACTTTAGGTATTATTTAGGTAGTTTTTGGCTAGTTTAAGGTGTTATCGGGTACCGGGTTAACTAAAAATAAATTTTAACGGAGTTAACCGGGATAAAATAAAGTTATAAAAATTATAAAAATAGGTTGGGTAAAATTATTGGGTGTTTGGTTAATCGTCGTTTAACTTTTATGAAAACCGTCGAAATTAAATTAGACGTACGATACGAAATAAATAAATTTCCAAAATACCGGGTAAATTAATATTTTAATTTTCTAAATTATTAAAACTAGTTTTCATGATGAATTTTTGAAATATAGATGAGTGATGAGATTATCGGAGGATTTATTTGAGGTTAAAACGTGAAACACGAAATTAAACCGCGCGATAAAAATAAAAGTGGACGTAAACTATAAAAATTAGATGACAAGTATAAAACTCACTTGTAATTATGAAAATAGGTTAAAATACATAAAACATGAAAAATTATTATAGTCTAAGGTTGGTTCACGTTGTTAAAACCATAAAATGTAAATTTAAATCGCGTAAAATGTAAAAGGTGCAAAGTTTTCGTAAAAATGGAAAAAGTAATTATGACTTTTAAAATAGGATTGTAAGGAACCAAAAGTGCATAAAAATGTAGAGTAGACATAGTATAGTAGTGATTGAATAAATTGAACGCGTTATGACGTACGCGGATAACTTCCGACGAAATTAATTAAAAAAAAATTGTTAAATAATAAGAATATTAAAATTAGTGACATGAAATTTTTGAAGTGTCACAGCACGTACCCCTTAAGAGAGCGCCGTCCCGGAGCTCAATTCTTCTTAATCATTTTTATTCGTTTTAAAGATTTTTGGGATGGAAGCATGTATAAAAACCATGTTGAAACTCGGGTTTATGGTCGTGATTGTAGAAGGTCAATTTTCAAATCTTTAGGAATCATTAGTTGAAACGAAGTTTAAAGCAATCATATCCTTAAGACATGATTAAAATATGATGTATAAAACATGTAGTTTGAAAGATAGGGCATGGTGTCATTATAAATGGTTTTTACAAAAGAGGGTGGTTAGAACCGACTCTTTAACTTAAGAAGGTCATTTTGGTAATTTTTAACACTTGTGAAATATTTGTAAAATTTTCATAAAGACTCATAAAAATTTTATAGAAGCTCATGGGGGTGCTTAATGCATTTTGTGCTCGGGATTTTTGACAAAGTATCAAGATATCAACGAAGATAGAACAATTGATAGAAATCACCTAATGTGTAAGCAATGGTATGAGGGAACGAATAGAATGTCATGAGGGTCCTTAAAGGAAAGGATAGAATAAAAGTGTTGGTGATAAGACAATGGGAGACAAGGAATTTATCAAGTCGTCAATTCGTGGAAGCGAATAATAGTACATTACTATTAGCTTATTAAGCTCGCGGCGGTTGATACAAAATCGGAAAAATCAACGTAACAAATTACGAGTCGAGAGGAGTTCATAGCCCAAAGAATGATTCATACGCACGCTATGGCGGATACACATAAGCCCACTCATTCATAACTCGTCAATTACATAAAGAGGCGTCCCAATCCATGTAAGTGAAGATTTATGAATTTATGGTTCGGCGGTTTATAATTTCCTTATTCAAATGAAGAAGCGTCCCAATTCATTTCAATAAGACGATTATAAATCATCCTACTTAAGTATGTCCATCACAAAAAATACACAACAAGATCAAGTACTACAATAAATAAAAGGATGTCTAATTAACGATATGATTCATCAAAATCATAAGAAGAAGTAACGAGAATAATAATATGACATTAGTCAGTCGCATTCCAAAAGGTAAGTGCCAAAGGATGGCATGATTCGAGATGACAAGTTAAGGTCGTACTCCCATTAATTGGAAGATTTCAAAACAATAGATAACGAAAACAACATACGTGATTCAAAGGCATAAGAAGAATGTTCACACTCAGAGTTGAACAATAAAATAACTAGTGGAATTGACAAAGTACACCGAATGTCAATATCATCAAAAGGAAATAAAGTAAAGTAGCGAAAATGTTTCAGAGATCACCACATCGTTCATAAGAGGTTAAAGTAAACGAGTAATTTAGTTTATAGATGATGGTAAAGTAGTTTGTACGAGAGTGGAAAGCATTGTATTAAAATTTTAGCGAAAATGGTTTAAAAGATGGTAGTAAACTAGTTTTACAAGGCAATTTACCAAATAATTTGTAAAGGGGTGACAAAATAGTCAATTCTGAACTAGTCAGAGCTAAAATAGTGGTGCATCATGTTATTAGTTTGTAAGGTAGTAGTGGGGTAATTTATTGACATGGTGCTATAGAGACTGAGTGTAAAGAGTCGGATAAAACGTTTATAATAAATATCCTTATACAAATAAAAAGTAACGCTCTTGTAAATAGGTATAAATAGTCAAGAGAAAATCAAGCGTATATAGATAGTCTTTTATATAATTTGTATCAATTCTAAAAAGGGTGCAGAAATGCTCAGAAATCGTAAGTTTATGGGGAGTAAAGAAATCAAGAGGAATTGATAAATTGTAACGAGTTTCGCCATCAGATGTAATGATAGTATATAAGGTTATGAAAGAGTTTATAGACCATTGTAATCACCTACAATGTCTGACAAATAAAAGAAACCATTGTGCACCACACAATGTTAATGAAGTAAATGAGACCATTGTGTAACCCACAATGTCTTAATAGTAAATGAGACCATTGTAATCACCTACAATGTCTTGAAAAAGTTTCATAGATCACAAGAATGTAAGAGTAGGCATGAGAGAGCGAAATAATGACTAGGGGATATATTCATTATTCATATAATAGATGTATAGATGTAAAATAGAGCATATAAGTTACCTGGGAGCAAGCGTGCGCGGATATCGAACAATGGTGAAAGACTTAAAAAAAAAATTTGAAAATCAGTTATAGTTTAGGTTTTGAAAACGACCTAATTCGCTATAACTAATGCTCTGGTACCATTCTGTGACACCCCCAAAATTTTACAACGCAGCGGAATACCAATTTGGGTGTCACTTCATAGTTCATAAAAACAAGTTACATAAAACGACCTAAAAAGAGACGTTTAATAAAATATCACATTCGATTTGATAAATCAGAGTATAAAGGTCCCAACAATTTTTATTTAAAAGTTAAGTTACAAGAATTAAAACATGACACATGTATATTTTAAAGATAAAAAGTTATCGAATGTGTGGAAAACAAGTCTTTCAACATTTGATATCCACGCGACTCCGATTGCTCCCAATGCTCAGCTAGCAAAATAATACCTGAGAAAATACATGCTAAAAAGTCAACATAAAGTTGAGTGAATTCATAGAGTTTAATATGTAATAAGTTGAATACAAGCATTAATTATCGGGCGACAAGTATTGCAATTACATATCGGTTTATTTGATTATAGTATTGATTTCATGTAACCGAACCTTGACGATTTTTAATAATGCCCCGGAAAGGTAAATTTTGCCATTTACCACAATTCTAACTATTATGTGTCCGTATCCCGAACAAGGCCCGCCAAGCCTAATATGCATATCCATAATACTAGCGTTTACTACTCGAGTAATTAACGGTTCATGAGGGGACTTAATTGGCAAAAAGCATTCAATATCTATGATCATATGATCGGGTCCAGCATACCAAAAACTACTTGTATTCAGTTTGTAAAAACTAGCATGTATCCCCCTCGCGAGGTTTATAAAACATTTAAGTAAGTAAAGGCGAGGCTATGAACTCACCTTAAAGCAAGGAAAATAACAATGAACAAGCGAACAAAGGAATAGCCACAAAAGCTCTACGATGAACCTAATTAATATACGTTGTCTTAGTTTATGAAAATAGATATCGATGTACTTTTGATTATATACAGTTTATGATCTTACTTAAGCTTGGTACAATATTCCTAGATACATCACAAGGTTTTTGTTAAATTACCTACAATTTATCCAAAAATATACTCTTGCATTTATATAAGTATGAAACTTACATTTGACCCCAAGTTCAATTACAATGTAAAAGTTCAAATTAATTCTAAGGTTCAAATTAGTCCATGGGTCAAGTTTTGGGTCAAAAAGGTTCACTTTAAGCCTAAGTGTTCAAAAATATATTAGGGGGTTCAAAATGTTTTAAAGGTCCAACATTATAAAGTGTAAAATACTTTATACTCATTTTATACCTAAGGCTGTTAGAAATTTAATAACTTGTCTATGTTTAGAAAAATCACCATTTGCAAACCGTAAGTCCACAAGTCTCGTTCTTTATATCCCCGGAAAGGTCTACTTCTGTACTAACGAGATTTATGGGTCCCACTTGGCCAAAAATTACATAACCTTAGTAAAACAGTCCATTTATCCAAACAATCAACCCATTCAGCTTTCAAATTTTCAATGGTCTCACGAAAAGTGCGATATCTAGAGTTTTACTAACCCGATTTATTCCCCGTTTTCGGACACGTTTAAGTTAAGATGTCCTCTAAAACTTTTATTCTTTGAGAAACAGAGGGTTATATACAAAAAAAAAAAATGACTTTTTCACGTTTCAAATCTGTTGCTCAGATTGTGACTAGTGTCACCAAAATAATTTTAGTTTAATCATCGTAAGGAGTTATTCGACGAAATACCCGTCAAAATGACCACAAGACATAGGGCTACAACTACATATTTTTAGTTTATGTCCATTGTCTACTGATTAGAGCAGTTTAATACTTTTATACACGGATCAAAAAATACAGTTTCATGTTTAGCCTTTCTTTTGTTTTAAGGTTTTCTAACTTAAGTACCAAGCTTAACTAAGCATTATAACTTATATAATGTTCAAATACATCAAGATAGTGAATAAATGGAAGTATGAAAAGATGAAAAATATAACTTGAAGCTTACAAGTGAGATGATGAGGTTTAAGGTAACAAGGTTTCCTAATACTTCCTAGTTTTTATTTCAAAACTAGAACAAGAAGTAAACTAGGTTTAATAAACTTGATAAAATCTTGATTCCTCCTTCTTGTTGTGGTGTTTTGCCGTCCACCCCAAAAGAAAGAAAAGAAAAAGAAAGCTAGCTAGTTTGCTTATATAAAATGAGCTCAAGACTTTAGTTTTGATATGTATTATTTTCTAGACAAACAAAGGACAAGTAATAAATGAAACAAGCAAATTTTCAAGGTTGTAAGATGATTGAAGTGGGGGGAGGCGTGGGTTTTGGTGATTGAGTGGGTGAGTGTATAAGATTTTTGACTTTAGGTATTATTTAGGTAGTTTTTGGCTAGTTTAAGGTGTTATCGGGTACAGGGTTAACTAAAAATAAATTTTAACGGAGTTAACCGGGATAAAATAAAGTTATAAAAATTATAAAAATAGGTTGGGTAAAATTATTGGGTGTTTGGTTAATCGTCGTTTAACTTTTATGAAAACCGTCGAAATTAAATTAGACGTACGATACGAAATAAATAAATTTCCAAAATACCGGGTAAATTAATATTTTAATTTTCTAAATTATTAAAACTAGTTTTCATGATGAATTTTTGAAATATAGATGAGTGATGAGATTATCGGAGGATTTATTTGAGGTTAAAACGTGAAACACGAAATTAAACCGCGCGATAAAAATAAAAGTGGACGTAAACTATAAAAATTAAATGACAAGTATAAAACTCACTTGTAATTATGAAAATAGGTTAAAATACATAAAACATGAAAAATTATTATAGTCTAAGGTTGGTTCACGTTGTTAAAACCATAAAATGTAAATTTAAATCGCGTAAAATTTAAAAGGTGCAAAGTTTTCGTAAAAATGGAAAAAGTAATTATGACTTTTAAAATTGGATTGTAAGGAACCAAAAGTGCATAAAAATGTAGAGTAGACATAGTATAGTAGTGATTGAATAAATTGAACGCGTTATGACGTACGCGGATAACTTCCGACGAAATTAATTAAAAAAAATTGTTAAATAATAAGAATATTAAAATTAGTGACATGAAATTTTTGAAGTGTCACAGCACGTACCCCTTAAGAGAGCGCCGTCCCGGAGCTCAATTCTTCTTAATCATTTTTATTCGTTTTAAAGATTTTTGGGATGGAAGCATGTATAAAAACCATGTTGAAACTCGGGTTTATGGTCGTGATTGTAGAAGGTCAATTTTCAAATCTTTAGGAATCATTAGTTGAAACGAAGTTTAAAGCAATCATATCCTTAAGACATGATTAAAATATGATGTATAAAACATGTAGTTTGAAAGATAGGGCATGGTGTCATTATAAATGGTTTTTACAAAAGAGGGTGGTTAGAACCGACTCTTTAACTTAAGAAGGTCATTTTGGTAATTTTTAACACTTGTGAAATATTTGTAAAATTTTCATAAAGACTCATAAAAATTTTATAGAAGCTCATGGGGGTGCTTAATGCATTTTGTGCTCGGGATTTTTGACAAAGTATCAAGATATCAACGAAGATAGAACAATTGATAGAAATCACCTAATGTGTAAGCAATGGTATGAGGGAACGAATAGAATGTCATGAGGGTCCTTAAAGGAAAGGATAGAATAAAAGTGTTGGTGATAAGACAATGGGAGACAAGGAATTTATCAAGTCGTCAATTCGTGGAAGCGAATAATAGTACATTACTATTAGCTTATTAAGCTCGCGGCGGTTGATACAAAATCGGAAAAATCAACGTAACAAATTACGAGTCGAGAGGAGTTCATAGCCCAAAGAATGATTCATACGCACACTATGGCGGATACACATAAGCCCACTCATTCATAACTCGTCAATTACATAAAGAGGCGTCCCAATCCATGTAAGTGAAGATTTATGAATTTATGGTTCGGCGGTTTATAATTTCCTTATTCAAATGAAGAAGCGTCCCAATTCATTTCAATAAGACGATTATAAATCATCCTACTTAAGTATGTCCATCACAAAAAATACACAACAAGATCAAGTACTACAATAAATAAAAGGATGTCTAATTAACGATATGATTCATCAAAATCATAAGAAGAAGTAACGAGAATAATAATATGACATTAGTCAGTCGCATTCCAAAAGGTAAGTGCCAAAGGATGGCATGATTCGAGATGACAAGTTAAGGTCGTACTCCCATTAATTGGAAGATTTCAAAACAATAGATAACGAAAACAACATACGTGATTCAAAGGCATAAGAAGAATGTTCACACTCAGAGTTGAACAATAAAATAACTAGTGGAATTGACAAAGTACACCGAATGTCAATATCATCAAAAGGAAATAAAGTAAAGTAGCGAAAATGTTTCAGAGATCACCACATCGTTCATAAGAGGTTAAAGTAAACGAGTAATTTAGTTTATAGATGATGGTAAAGTAGTTTGTACGAGAGTGGAAAGCATTGTATTAAAATTTTAGCGAAAATGGTTTAAAAGATGGTAGTAAACTAGTTTTACAAGGCAATTTACCAAATAATTTGTAAAGGGGTGACAAAATAGTCAATTCTGAACTAGTCAGAGCTAAAATAGTGGTGCATCATGTTATTAGTTTGTAAGGTAGTAGTGGGGTAATTTATTGACATGGTGCTATAGAGACTGAGTGTAAAGAGTCGGATAAAACGTTTATAATAAATATCCTTATACAAATAAAAAGTAACGCTCTTGTAAATAGGTATAAATAGTCAAGAGAAAATCAAGCGTATATAGATAGTCTTTTATATAATTTGTATCAATTCTAAAAAGGGTGCAGAAATGCTCAGAAATCGTAAGTTTATGGGGAGTAAAGAAATCAAGAGGAATTGATAAATTGTAACGAGTTTCGCCATCAGATGTAATGATAGTATATAAGGTTATGAAAGAGTTTATAGACCATTGTAATCACCTACAATGTCTGACAAATAAAAGAAACCATTGTGCACCACACAATGTTAATGAAGTAAATGAGACCATTGTGTAACCCACAATGTCTTAATAGTAAATGAGACCATTGTAATCACCTACAATGTCTTGAAAAAGTTTCATAGATCACAAGAATGTAAGAGTAGGCATGAGAGAGCGAAATAATGACTAGGGGATATATTCATTATTCATATAATAGATGTATAGATGTAAAATAGAGCATATAAGTTACCTGGGAGCAAGCGTGCGCGGATATCGAACAATGGTGAAAGACTTAAAAAAAAAATTGAAAATCAGTTATAGTTTAGGTTTTGAAAACGACCTAATTCGCTATAACTAATGCTCTGGTACCATTCTGTGACACCCCCAAAATTTTACAACGCAGCGGAATACCAATTTGGGTGTCACTTCATAGTTCATAAAAACAAGTTACATAAAACGACCTAAAAAGAGACGTTTAATAAAATATCACATTCGATTTGATAAATCAGAGTATAAAGGTCCCAACAATTTTTATTTAAAAGTTAAGTTACAAGAATTAAAATATGACACATGTATATTTTAAAGATAAAAAGTTATCGAATGTGTGGAAAACAAGTCTTTCAACATTTGATATCCACGCGACTCCGATTGCTCCCAATGCTCAGCTAGCAAAATAATACCTGAGAAAATACATGCTAAAAAGTCAACATAAAGTTGAGTGAATTCATAGAGTTTAATATGTAATAAGTTGAATACAAGCATTAATTATCGGGCGACAAGTATTGCAATTACATGTCGGTTTATTTGATTATAGTATTGATTTCATGTAACCGAACCTTGACGATTTTTAATAATGCCCCGGAAAGGTAAATTTTGCCATTTACCACAATTCTAACTATTATGTGTCCGTATCCCGAACAAGGCCCGCCAAGCCTAATATGCATATCCATAATACTAGCGTTTACTACTCGAGTAATTAACGGTTCATGAGGGGACTTAATTGGCAAAAAGCATTCAATATCTATGATCATATGATCGGGTCCAGCATACCAAAAACTACTTGTATTCAGTTTGTAAAAACTAGCATGTATCCCCCTCGCGAGGTTTATAAAACATTTAAGTAAGTAAAGGCGAGGCTATGAACTCACCTTAAAGCAAGGAAAATAACAATGAACAAGCGAACAAAGGAATAGCCACAAAAGCTCTACGATGAACCTAATTAATATACGTTGTCTTAGTTTATGAAAATAGATATCGATGTACTTTTGATTATATACAGTTTATGATCTTACTTAAGCTTGGTACAATATTCCTAGATACATCACAAGGTTTTTGTTAAATTACCTACAATTTATCCAAAAATATACTCTTGCATTTATATAAGTATGAAACTTACATTTGACCCCAAGTTCAATTACAATGTAAAAGTTCAAATTAATTCTAAGGTTCAAATTAGTCCATGGGTCAAGTTTTGGGTCAAAAAGGTTCACTTTAAGCCTAAGTGTTCAAAAATATATTAGGGGGTTCAAAATGTTTTAAAGGTCCAACATTATAAAGTGTAAAATACTTTATACTCATTTTATACCTAAGGCTGTTAGAAATTTAATAACTTGTCTATGTTTAGAAAAATCACCATTTGCAAACCGTAAGTCCACAAGTCTCGTTCTTTATATCCCCGGAAAGGTCTACTTCTGTACTAACGAGATTTATGGGTCCCACTTGGCCAAAAATTACATAACCTTAGTAAAACAGTCCATTTATCCAAACAATCAACCCATTCAGCTTTCAAATTTTCAATGGTCTCACGAAAAGTGCGATATCTAGAGTTTTACTAACCCGATTTATTCCCCGTTTTCGGACACGTTTAAGTTAAGATGTCCTCTAAAACTTTTATTCTTTGAGAAACAGAGGGTTATATACAAAAAAAAAAATGACTTTTTCACGTTTCAAATCTGTTGCTCAGATTGTGACTAGTTTCACCAAAATAATTTTAGTTTAATCATCGTAAGGAGTTATTCGACGAAATACCCGTCAAAATGACCACAAGACATAGGGCTACAACTACATATTTTTAGTTTATGTCCATTGTCTACTGATTAGAGCAGTTTAATACTTTTATACACGGATCAAAAAATACAGTTTCATGTTTAGCCTTTCTTTTGTTTTAAGGTTTTCTAACTTAAGTACCAAGCTTAACTAAGCATTATAACTTATATAATGTTCAAATACATCAAGATAGTGAATAAATGGAAGTATGAAAAGATGAAAAATATAACTTGAAGCATACAAGTGAGATGATGAGGTTTAAGGTAACAAGGTTTCCTAATACTTCCTAGTTTTTATTTCAAAACTAGAACAAGAAGTAAACTAGGTTTAATAAACTTGATAAAATCTTGATTCCTCCTTCTTGTTGTGGTGTTTTGCCGTCCACCCCAAAAGAAAGAAAAGAAAAAGAAAGCTAGCTAGTTTGCTTATATAAAATGAGCTCAAGACTTTAGTTTTGATATGTATTATTTTCTAGACAAACAAAGGACAAGTAATAAATAAAACAAGCAAATTTTCAAGGTTGTAAGATGATTGAAGTGGGGGGAGGCGTGGGTTTTGGTGATTGAGTGGGTGAGTGTATAAGATTTTTGACTTTAGGTATTATTTAGGTAGTTTTTGGCTAGTTTAAGGTGTTATCGGGTACAGGGTTAACTAAAAATAAATTTTAACGGAGTTAACCGGGATAAAATAAAGTTATAAAAATTATAAAAATAGGTTGGGTAAAATTATTGGGTGTTTGGTTAATCGTCGTTTAACTTTTATGAAAACCGTCGAAATTAAATTAGACGTACGATACGAAATAAATAAATTTCCAAAATACCGGGTAAATTAATATTTTAATTTTCTAAATTATTAAAACTAGTTTTCATGATGAATTTTTGAAATATAGATGAGTGATGAGATTATCGGAGGATTTATTTGAGGTTAAAACGTGAAACACGAAATTAAACCGCGCGATAAAAATAAAAGTGGACGTAAACTATAAAAATTAAATGACAAGTATAAAACTCACTTGTAATTATGAAAATAGGTTAAAATACATAAAACATGAAAAATTATTATAGTCTAAGGTTGGTTCACGTTGTTAAAACCATAAAATGTAAATTTAAATCGCGTAAAATTTAAAAGGTGCAAAGTTTTCGTAAAAATGGAAAAAGTAATTATGACTTTTAAAATTGGATTGTAAGGAACCAAAAGTGCATAAAAATGTAGAGTAGACATAGTATAGTAGTGATTGAATAAATTGAACGCGTTATGACGTACGCGGATAACTTCCGACGAAATTAATTAAAAAAAAATTGTTAAATAATAAGAATATTAAAATTAGTGACATGAAATTTTTGAAGTGTCACAGCACGTACCCCTTAAGAGAGCGCCGTCCCGGAGCTCAATTCTTCTTAATCATTTTTATTCGTTTTAAAGATTTTTGGGATGGAAGCATGTATAAAAACCATGTTGAAACTCGGGTTTATGGTCGTGATTGTAGAAGGTCAATTTTCAAATCTTTAGGAATCATTAGTTGAAACGAAGTTTAAAGCAATCATATCCTTAAGACATGATTAAAATATGATGTATAAAACATGTAGTTTGAAAGATAGGGCATGGTGTCATTATAAATGGTTTTTACAAAAGAGGGTGGTTAGAACCGACTCTTTAACTTAAGAAGGTCATTTTGGTAATTTTTAACACTTGTGAAATATTTGTAAAATTTTCATAAAGACTCATAAAAATTTTATAGAAGCTCATGGGGGTGCTTAATGCATTTTGTGCTCGGGATTTTTGACAAAGTATCAAGATATCAACGAAGATAGAACAATTGATAGAAATCACCTAATGTGTAAGCAATGGTATGAGGGAACGAATAGAATGTCATGAGGGTCCTTAAAGGAAAGGATAGAATAAAAGTGTTGGTGATAAGACAATGGGAGACAAGGAATTTATCAAGTCGTCAATTCGTGGAAGCGAATAATAGTACATTACTATTAGCTTATTAAGCTCGCGGCGGTTGATACAAAATCGGAAAAATCAACGTAACAAATTACGAGTCGAGAGGAGTTCATAGCCCAAAGAATGATTCATACGCACGCTATGGCGGATACACATAAGCCCACTCATTCATAACTCGTCAATTACATAAAGAGGCGTCCCAATCCATGTAAGTGAAGATTTATGAATTTATGGTTCGGCGGTTTATAATTTCCTTATTCAAATGAAGAAGCGTCCCAATTCATTTCAATAAGACGATTATAAATCATCCTACTTAAGTATGTCCATCACAAAAAATACACAACAAGATCAAGTACTACAATAAATAAAAGGATGTCTAATTAACGATATGATTCATCAAAATCATAAGAAGAAGTAACGAGAATAATAATATGACATTAGTCAGTCGCATTCCAAAAGGTAAGTGCCAAAGGATGGCATGATTCGAGATGACAAGTTAAGGTCGTACTCCCATTAATTGGAAGATTTCAAAACAATAGATAACGAAAACAACATACGTGATTCAAAGGCATAAGAAGAATGTTCACACTCAGAGTTGAACAATAAAATAACTAGTGGAATTGACAAAGTACACCGAATGTCAATATCATCAAAAGGAAATAAAGTAAAGTAGCGAAAATGTTTCAGAGATCACCACATCGTTCATAAGAGGTTAAAGTAAACGAGTAATTTAGTTTATAGATGATGGTAAAGTAGTTTGTACGAGAGTGGAAAGCATTGTATTAAAATTTTAGCGAAAATGGTTTAAAAGATGGTAGTAAACTAGTTTTACAAGGCAATTTACCAAATAATTTGTAAAGGGGTGACAAAATAGTCAATTCTGAACTAGTCAGAGCTAAAATAGTGGTGCATCATGTTATTAGTTTGTAAGGTAGTAGTGGGGTAATTTATTGACATGGTGCTATAGAGACTGAGTGTAAAGAGTCGGATAAAACGTTTATAATAAATATCCTTATACAAATAAAAAGTAACGCTCTTGTAAATAGGTATAAATAGTCAAGAGAAAATCAAGCGTATATAGATAGTCTTTTATATAATTTGTATCAATTCTAAAAAGGGTGCAGAAATGCTCAGAAATCGTAAGTTTATGGGGAGTAAAGAAATCAAGAGGAATTGATAAATTGTAACGAGTTTCGCCATCAGATGTAATGATAGTATATAAGGTTATGAAAGAGTTTATAGACCATTGTAATCACCTACAATGTCTGACAAATAAAAGAAACCATTGTGCACCACACAATGTTAATGAAGTAAATGAGACCATTGTGTAACCCACAATGTCTTAATAGTAAATGAGACCATTGTAATCACCTACAATGTCTTGAAAAAGTTTCATAGATCACAAGAATGTAAGAGTAGGCATGAGAGAGCGAAATAATGACTAGGGGATATATTCATTATTCATATAATAGATGTATAGATGTAAAATAGAGCATATAAGTTACCTGGGAGCAAGCGTGCGCGGATATCGAACAATGGTGAAAGACTTAAAAAAAAAATTGAAAATCAGTTATAGTTTAGGTTTTGAAAACGACCTAATTCGCTATAACTAATGCTCTGGTACCATTCTGTGACACCCCCAAAATTTTACAACGCAGCGGAATACCAATTTGGGTGTCACTTCATAGTTCATAAAAACAAGTTACATAAAACGACCTAAAAAGAGACGTTTAATAAAATATCACATTCGATTTGATAAATCAGAGTATAAAGGTCCCAACAATTTTTATTTAAAAGTTAAGTTACAAGAATTAAAATATGACACATGTATATTTTAAAGATAAAAAGTTATCGAATGTGTGGAAAACAAGTCTTTCAACATTTGATATCCACGCGACTCCGATTGCTCCCAATGCTCAGCTAGCAAAATAATACCTGAGAAAATACATGCTAAAAAGTCAACATAAAGTTGAGTGAATTCATAGAGTTTAATATGTAATAAGTTGAATACAAGCATTAATTATCGGGCGACAAGTATTGCAATTACATGTCGGTTTATTTGATTATAGTATTGATTTCATGTAACCGAACCTTGACGATTTTTAATAATGCCCCAGAAAGGTAAATTTTGCCATTTACCACAATTCTAACTATTATGTGTCCGTATCCCGAACAAGGCCCGCCAAGCCTAATATGCATATCCATAATACTAGCGTTTACTACTCGAGTAATTAACGGTTCATGAGGGGACTTAATTGGCAAAAAGCATTCAATATCTATGATCATATGATCGGGTCCAGCATACCAAAAACTACTTGTATTCAGTTTGTAAAAACTAGCATGTATCCCCCTCGCGAGGTTTATAAAACATTTAAGTAAGTAAAGGCGAGGCTATGAACTCACCTTAAAGCAAGGAAAATAACAATGAACAAGCGAACAAAGGAATAGCCACAAAAGCTCTACGATGAACCTAATTAATATACGTTGTCTTAGTTTATGAAAATAGATATCGATGTACTTTTGATTATATACAGTTTATGATCTTACTTAAGCTTGGTACAATATTCCTAGATACATCACAAGGTTTTTGTTAAATTACCTACAATTTATCCAAAAATATACTCTTGCATTTATATAAGTATGAAACTTACATTTGACCCCAAGTTCAATTACAATGTAAAAGTACAAATTAATTCTAAGGTTCAAATTAGTCCATGGGTCAAGTTTTGGGTCAAAAAGGTTCACTTTAAGCCTAAGTGTTCAAAAATATATTAGGGGGTTCAAAATGTTTTAAAGGTCCAACATTATAAAGTGTAAAATACTTTATACTCATTTTATACCTAAGGCTGTTAGAAATTTAATAACTTGTCTATGTTTAGGAAAATCACCATTTGCAAACCGTAAGTCCACAAGTCTCGTTCTTTATATCCCCGGAAAGGTCTACTTCTGTACTAACGAGATTTGTGGGTCCCACTTGGCCAAAAATTACATAACCTTAGTAAAACAGTCCATTTATCCAAACAATCAACCCATTCAGCTTTCAAATTTTCAATGGTCTCACGAAAAGTGCGATATCTAGAGTTTTACTAACCCGATTTATTCCCCGTTTTCGGACACGTTTAAGTTAAGATGTCCTCTAAAACTTTTATTCTTTGAGAAACAGAGGGTTATATACAAAAAAATGACTTTTTCACGTTTCAAATCTGTTGCTCAGATTGTGACTAGTTTCACCAAAATAATTTTAGTTTAATCATCGTAAGGAGTTATTCGACGAAATACCCGTCAAAATGACCACAAGACATAGAGCTACAACTACATATTTTTAGTTTATGTCCATTGTCTACTGATTAGAGCAGTTTAATACTTTTATACACGGATCAAAAAAATACAGTTTCATGTTTAGCCTTTCTTTTGTTTTAAGGTTTTCTAACTTAAGTACCAAGCTTAACTAAGCATTATAACTTATATAATGTTCAAATACATCAAGATAGTGAATAAATGGAAGTATGAAAAGATGAAAAATATAACTTGAAGCTTACAAGTGAGATGATGAGGTTTAAGGTAACAAGGTTTCCTAATACTTCCTAGTTTTTATTTCAAAACTAGAACAAGAAGTAAACTAGGTTTAATAAACTTGATAAAATCTTGATTCCTCCTTCTTGTTGTGGTGTTTTGCCGTCCACCCCAAAAGAAAGAAAAGAAAAAGAAAGCTAGCTAGTTTGCTTATATAAAATGAGCTCAAGACTTTAGTTTTGATATGTATTATTTTCTAGACAAACAATGGACAAGTAATAAATGAAACAAGCAAATTTTCAAGGTTGTAAGATGATTGAAGTGGGGGGAGGCGTGGGTTTTGGTCATTGAGTGGGTGAGTGTATAAGATTTTTGACTTTAGGTATTATTTAGGTAGTTTTTGGCTAGTTTAAAGGTGTTATCGGGTACCGGGTTAACTAAAAATAAATTTTAACGGAGTTAACCGGGATAAAATAAAGTTATAAAAATTATAAAAATAGGTTGGGTAAAATTGTTGGGTGTTTGGTTAATCGTCGTTTAACTTTTATGAAAACCGTCGAAATTAAATTAGACGTACGATACGAAATAAATAAATTTCCAAAATACCGGGTAAATTAATATTTTAATTTTCTAAATTATTAAAACTAGTTTTCATGATGAATTTTTGAAATATAGATGAGTGATGAGATTATCGGAGGATTTATTTGAGGTTAAAACGTGAAACACGAAAACCGCGCGATAAAAATAAAAGTGGACGTAAACTATAAAAATTAAATGACAAGTATAAAACTCACTTGTAATTATGAAAATAGGTTAAAATACATAAAACATGAAAAATTATTATAGTCTAAGGTTGGTTCACGTTGTTAAAACCATAAAATGTAAATTTAAATCGCGTAAAATGTAAAAGGTGCAAAGTTTTCGTAAAAATGGAAAAAGTAATTATGACTTTTAAAATAGGATTGTAAGGAACCAAAAGTGCATAAAAATGTAGAGTAGACATAGTATAGTAGTGATTGAATAAATTGAACGCGTTATGACGTACGCAGATAACTTCCGACGAAATTAATTAAAAAAAAATTGTTAAATAATAAGAATATTAAAATTAGTGACATGAAATTTTTGAAGTGTCACAGCAGGTGACCAAACTTAAGTTCAAATGATGAAACTATGCAAGGAAAAACATAATGCGGTGATATATATGATACGTGAACATGCTTATATGAAAGACAATTATAGTAATCAACTATAATAAATGAATATATTATATCAGATAATGAGACACAAATCTCATCACCTATGTCAACAACTAACCACAAATGAGGCTTCAGCTTGGCAGGCAGGCACGTGACGGTCATAGGGTTAAGTTTTCTTGAAAGTAGCTATAGTATAGGTTTTAAAAACACTTAGTTCGCTATAGCCAAAGCTCTGGTACCAATCTGTCACACCCCCAAAATCGGGTCCAGCGGAAGCATACATGTAGCTGGGGTGTAACTCAATTGGTATTACAACACTAGTTCAAAAATAGTTTGCACTTGAATCATTTAGAATAAAATAGTTAAATCAAAATGTTGATTTTACATTGTTAAAAGTAATGCGGAAGTAGGCCCTTAAAATAGTTTAAAACGGTCCCCAAATGAATAAATCAGAGTCTTCTATGACCATGCCATGCCCTGCCAAAACCTCCAGTAGCGTGCCATATGATTAAACCTGAAAATACATGCTAAAGTGTCAACACGAGGTTGGTGAGTTCATAGAGTCTTGTGAAAAAAATGTAATGCATATGGATGAAGATGTCCCAGGAAAGGCATCGTAAATCCACTCAGTTCCAAGTCCCGCCATAAGAGACTTGTAACCTGTGTGTTTACAACCCACTGCCAAATATGTTATAGTCTACGTGAACATAAGTAATACTTGTATCTAAATTCAAAGGTAAATATAGCAAAACGGCTATATAAATAATTCAGACAATGAGGTCATATGAACAATGATGACAAATCCCATGAAATGCAGGTAATCAAACATACCAATGAAATGCAGGTAATCAACCATGTAAAGCGAGTAAAGCGTTTAAGTAAAACGAGCATAAAGTTGAAATCATATAATTGAGCATGTATCTCCCCCAAAGAGTTTACAAAACAATTAAAAAAGTAGGGGCTATGACTCACCTGGAGTAATGATGCAATGATGGTAAAATGATCGGGACAATAAGGCACGAACACTAGCCGCAACCTAAGATGAATGATAGCGATCTAATTTAGATCATGAAATGATGTTGAAAATGTCCATGCACATGTTCCTATACCACTCTACTCTTTGAAAAAAAAATACTTGTTTTTATCAAAATAATACATTTTCCAAAACTTAGGAAAAATATGGCTATTAGAAAAATAAAACTAGTTGCAATATATATACTTATATATATATATCGTATGTACCAATGTTTGTGTTGAAATCCTCGGTTTGAAATCCTTGAAATAACGCCTTGTAGTGATGAAAATATACTTGTAATAACTAATACTTCATTAGTTATGAAATTGGGTACTTGGTTAATATTTCTAGAAAATCTAGAATTTAGTACGTAGTGTTATTATTATTTCTAAAAGCTGCCAATTATAGAGGATTTTTGTCGATATTGAAACGTGAATATCTTTGTCGTTATAAGTCTGTTTTACTTGTTCTTTATATCCACGGTTACGTCTTAGTATGTAATAATATATTTTGGAAAACTTGACTCCTCCGGGTTACGTCTAAAATCTCTTTTTGTCCGACGAAAAACGTCCATCAGCATGTATTTTTCCGGAAAATAGTTTTCGTCAATAAACTTGCAAAAATCATAACTTCTTCGTTATAAACTCTTTTTAATCCGTTCTTTCGCCTACGGATTCGTTTTTGAAAGTATTTTCTAAAAATTTTGCCAAAGTTTCCTTTGTTTTTACTGATTTTCCAGAATTTAACAAAATGGGACAGCATGTTTATATAAGTGTTACAAATCCATTTCCAAGGTTCAAAACTAGTTTCAACCTCAACCAAAACTCTTGCAAACTCCACAAATCTATACTAATCCTACCATACACCTTCTTAAGGTGCCATGGGTTCCTAATGACTAGTAATCAAGTTAATTTAACAAGGGAACACCTAAATCACAATCTAGGGTTTGTATGTTCAAAAAGTATACAAAAATAAAGTGGTATAACTAGTTTGTGCATGAAATTAAGCATGAATACTATAAGATACATGTGTTAATTAGATGAAAACATGAAAATAATTTTGAATACTCACTTTGAAATAATAGGTGATTAGATGATGAGAAATCTTGTGTTTCTTGTGTTTTTGTTGTAAGATTCTTGATTAGAATGATGAAATGAACAACTTTGATGCTTTGTACTTTGAAAAATAATGGATTTTGGTTATGGATCTTATTTGGGTCGTGGTTATGGTGGAGAAGATGAGAAAATGAGAGCTTTTGATTATAAGAAATTATGTATGTTATGTTTTCAAGGTTTTTGGAAGATATTTGTATAATTTCAATGGTATACTTGTAATTATATGGTCAATGTGAAGACTAATGAGGGGGGGGGGGGGGGGGGGGCTGCACATGTTAGTTAAATGTGTGTGGGAAGCTTGGTAATCTAGTTCATGGAGTCGGTTTTGTTCCGTTAATCGCAAAACGTAAAGTTTTAAACCGCGAAACATAAATTCGGGCATCGTAAAAATATGAAACTTGAAAGAATGACTAAACTTGTCAAAATACTCCATAATAAAATAAAAATGAATGGTAAGTTCCATCGGGTTGCTTGAACGTTGTTAAAACTGGAAACGCGGGTTAAAAACGCGTAATTCGCGTAAAACGCAGAACTGGAAAACGTAAAATTCCAAAATACTGGGTAAATGAATGTAATAACTTTTATGATGTTATAATGGATATAAAAATATGTCGGGACCATTGTGCGAATATTTAGATATATTTGTCGTGTATAAACCGGGTGTTAACGTTTACTATAAATACTTATATGTAAAAACGTTAAATATATCAAATATATAAATTTGAAAATCCTAAGAGTGGTATAACATGGAAATGCTGTTATGATGATATGCAGACTGCCTCTAGTCCGTATACAGTGTCCTTAGCACTAATGAAATGAATTCACACCTAAACCAATCCGGTTACGCGAATTTGAATACCCGTAAACTAAATTTACGATGAAATGAGTAATGAAAGTGAATAGTGAAAACTTTTCTGGCAATGAATAGTGTTTAGTGAATAGTAATATTCCTGAATGCTTCTCGGAATGTCAAACTGACACAAAAAATGATGAATAGTGAACTGATGAATAGTGTTTTGATGAATAGTGTTTTGATGAATAGTGTTTTTCTAAAGTTCGGGAAATGACCTGAAATGGTGAGTTGTGACACAAAGCATATCCTTGCTGATTGTTGTTGTGTCGTTGGACGTTTAATGCATTGAAGACTGATGCAAAACCATTGGACAAAGTACTCGTGATACTGTCATGGTGAGATGCCATTGATTCAATTCAAAGTGAAACGTTGTTCTTAGGATCTTTTGAAAGATAACAAAGGTTGTTGTTGTAGATTAGATATTTTGGTGAAGTTGAAAAACGTTCTCGGTTGAATTTTTTTGTGATTTCAATTTTTCCCTCCAAAAAATGAATACGAAAATTTTCTTTCTCAAAATTTGAAAAACACAAAGAAATACAATTCTAAGGTTACCAGAAAAATTTGAGTTTTGAAAATTTTTACGCCAAAATGTACCGAAAAAATTTGAATTTTGGCCTAAAAATTTGAATTTTGGGCCAAAATTTTCAACGTTATACCAAAATTTAAATCTCGCGTAAAAATTGATCGTTTAATCGCCTGTGAAAAATAAATTTTACTCAAATTTTCCCGATAGGATTGTGTTGTCTAACTCGATAGGATTGTGTTGTCTAACTCGGTAAGTCTGAAAACTGTCTAACTCGATATGTCGTAAAGCTCCAAACTCGATAAGTTCAGGTAGGGTTCTAACTCGATAAGTTCACTTAGGGTTTCTAACTCGATAAGTTTACTTAGGTTTCTAACTCGATAAGTCTGAAAAATTTGGGCAGAGTTTCCCCTAACTCGATAAACGATAAACCTAACTCGATAAACGATTAGGGAAGACAGGCTAACTCGCCAACTTAAGTCCAAACTCGATAAGCTTTAAGTCCTAACTCGATAAGACTTAAATCCCAAACTCGATAACCAGAAAAATTTCTAACTCGATAAGTATGCTCCAAACTCGATGAGACCAAAATCCTAACTCGACAAAAGTTATTCAAATTCGCTAACTTGAGACCTAACTCGAAAAAAAACACCCAAACTCGATAGAACTTATATCCTAACTCGACAGAAAATGCCAAACTCGATAAGAAACAAATCCTAACTCGATAAAACACCCAAACTCGATAGAACTTATATCCTAACTCGAAAAAAAATTTCCTAACTCGAAAAGTTGGCGATGAACAGTAACCTCGAATCACAAAAACCACTTTTATACCATGTTTTTTCAACCAAATCAAACCTAAAACAACCTATATTATCCCTAGGCGATTGATACCACTTGTAGGACCGTAGAACAACCTAAATCACTATTGAATCAAGCCTAGATCTAGAGAGAGAAAGTAAGTAGAGAGAGAGAGAGTGGATGGGAACTCTAGTGTGTGGAATAATAACTTTGATATTACTAAGAGAATCACTAAGAGAACCAACCTCGAAATGAGGCCTTACAAGTGTATTTATACTTGTAGTCTAGGGCTTCACATATCTTTGACCATATTACATAACTAGCCCTTAGACTTTATACAAGCATGAATAATACACATAAACTTTAATAAACTAGCATTTACTAACTATTACATGAATATATTTAACTAACTATTTGACTCAATAATGATCGTCACTTTTAATCCTAACATTACTTATCAGATTCTTATTGGGTATCATCCTAAAATCAAGTTGCTTCTTCATCACCCAATTGTAATAAGTCCTAGTCATGATGTTCACGGGGGATCTAGGGTCGATGTAAGCTTTCCATATATGCATGTGCCCGATATTGCATGGGATGTTAATGTTAAAGGGTCTCCCATTTTGATAAGGGGGGTGCCAAGGATATATGGTCTCTCGGGACTATCGAATAAATCCTTATGGTATTCTCGTTCTTCCTTGGTTGGCAACTTATCAAAGTATTCTTCTATATAGGGCTGAGCAAACGGACCGGATGGACCGGACCGACCGACAAAACCGACCAGACCAAGACCGACCGGACCGGACCGACCACATTCGGTCCGGTCCTCGGTCTAAGCTTTTTGCCAAATTCGGTCCTCGGTCCGGTAGGTCCGGTCCGGTCCGGTCCGGACCGACCAAAAACCCGAAAAAACTTGCCTAATTGGACCGGACCGACCGAAGACCGACCGGACCGAGACCGGACCGACCATATTTGGTCCGGTCTCGGTCTATGGTTTTCCGGTTCTCGGTCCTCGGTCCGGTCCGGTCTTGGTCGGTCCGGTCCGGTTTTCGCCCGATGCTCAGCCCTACTTCTATAGGCTCTACCTCAACTTCCCTACTCTCATCCTTAGTCTCGGCTTCTATTCTAACTTCATCCTTGTCACTCTCCTCAATCTCCTAATCTATTGGCTTAATGGTGACAACATTAACAAAGTGGACATGTTTGGATGATGAGGGGTCCTTAATTTGGCTTCCGTTATTGGTGTCCATAGTGTCCTTCCTAGGTGTGACTAACGCTTGGTTGTTGAGGGCTTTCAACAAGTTGTCAATCTTGTTGGTTATCTCTGTTTGTTGTTGGTTGAATTCGGTTTCAAACCTAGCTATGCGAGCCTCTTGAGATGCCATGAACTTAGACATCAATCCTTCAAGATTGTTGGTACTACCATAGTTGTTAGAAGGATTGTTGTTGAAAGTACGGTTGGAAGGTGGACCGGTTGGTTGGAAACGATTAGGCGGATTGGAAGAATTGGGTTGATTTTGTTTCCACCTAAGGTTTGGGTGATTTTTCCATGAGGGGTTGTATGAATCACCGTAAATGTTTGGCTCGGGCTTGAAAGTTTACCACTTATCTCCCGCTTCGTCGGTACGCGTGGATGCGTAGTCCGCAAAAGCTGTTCCGGGGAGTTCCATACAATCACGAGTGTCGTGGGGACCACTACATAATTCGCATGAAGAAGTTATTTTATTCACTTGGCTTGAAGGGTTAGGAGCTTCGTAAGATTTCATGAGAAACCTGACTTGGTCCTCAAGTTCCATGATCCTACGGTCGGGAGTGCTAGAATTGTTCGAAGGCAAAGATATTGCCTTGACCGTTTTATTCAAGTCACGGGGATCATTCCAACTTTAGTTGTCATAGAGAGCAAGATTTTCTATGAGTTCCCATGATTGTTCCACACTTAGATCACGTAGCTTACCACCGGCCGATTGGTCAATGGCTCGCCTCGGGGAGATGTCGATATGGTCATAAAAATTTGGACTTGGAGCCAAAGATCTATGCCATGATGAGGGACTTTTTGGAGTAAGTCCTTGAAACGAGTCCATGCTTCATAAAGAGATTCATTTTGACGTTGTTGGAATATCAAGATGTCATTTCTAAGCTTAGTAGTTCTCCCCGGTGGGAAAAATTGAGCAAGGAAACTAGTGGTGAGATCATCCCATGTGGTGATGGATCCCGCGGGTAAACGCTCAAGCCATTGACTAGCTTGATCCCGTAGAGAGAATTGGAATAGGCGTAATCGGGTTGTCTCTCTAGTTGCAACATCTAGGTCTATGGAATCTACGATTTTAAGGAAGTCCTAAAGATGTTGGTTTGGATCTTCGGAACGAAGTCCATGGAATGCACATCCGCTTTGCACCAACCGGATGGTGTCGGATCGCAAGGGGGTCACATTGGCTCCGGTGAGCTCAATGGTGTTTCGGTAGCCATGGTGGCTAGGTCGGGAATACTCTCCTAAGGTTCGGGGCCTAAGGGGTTCTAATGGTGGGTTTTGTTGTGGTGGGATGACGGGTTCAAAGATGTTCCCGTCATCCATGATGTCTGATGGTTACGAACAAAGGCACAAAGAAATAGATAGACAAAAAAGAACCTAAAAATAAAAATAAAATCTTACTAGAAAAGAATCTAGCAAGTAGACCTAATAAAAAGAAATTCTAACCTAGACAATAACTATTCGCCAGGCTGCGGCACCAAAAACTTGATACGTGGGAATCGCACCAGGCTTTTCCTCTCAAGGGATCCTGAAAAGCTTACAACCCCCACCAGGCAGTGTACCTGATCGTTGTAGTATAGTATAGTGACAACTACCGGGGGATTGATCATTCAGCTTAGGAATAGTGTCGCTAGGGTTAGAAGACCA
Organism: Artemisia argyi; assembly: GCA_030686995.1. NCBI lineage: Eukaryota > Viridiplantae > Streptophyta > Magnoliopsida > Asterales > Asteraceae > Artemisia > Artemisia argyi. Next base: position 22,145,482 of record CM060677.1, on the reverse strand, counting down.
AAATACTAGTTCTAAAGGTGAGAGATAATTATTTTTATGTTTTTATATTTTATGAAAGCAATTAAAAATCTCGGGTTTGAAGGATTTGGACGGAATTAGTTGCTAATCAACTAACCCAATACTAAAGATGCAATCAAAATAAAATACTAGAAATGAAAATAAACTAAATTATACTAAAGTTGTGAGCAATAAGTGGAGAAAATGTGTTTACTTAGATTTCACTACTCCCTAGACATCTTTTACACGTTAATTGCTTGTTATAACTGCATGGATGACGGATCGTATTCCTTAATACCATTCATGGGGTGGCACACTTAACTCTCCAATTCTATGAGCTCTTATCTCCTCCTATATCATGCCCAGCACAACTATAGGGATTGTAAACAGTGGCTCATGCATTAAATACAACCAATAAAGACCTAGTGCGCGTCGGTTCATGTTTCTTAAGACGTTCAAGCATGTTACCAATTGGAGATCTGCCAGTTTTCTTAAGCCTAACATATAAATCATTCATCCAAGACAAGTATAAACAAGTAATCAACACATAATTAACATCTAGGTTTCATTAGATCCAAGCAAACACAAGATAGATCTAGCCTAGCATGATGGAATTAAGACAAGAACAAGATATAGACAACCAACACATAGACATATTGATTGAATTAAAAGAACACTTATCTCAATTACACATGAAAGGTATCAAGGGCTTGGAACCCTTGAAAAACCTGTAAAATTCGCACCAAGTTCGTACTTAGGGTTTCTCCAAAACTTCTCTCTCTTTAATGTGAAAATTAGAAAATTATATATAAGAAAAGGGGTCTAACGGCGTCAAGACCAAGCTTGTGACGCCGTCACCTCGCCGCCAAAACTATTCTCGGACTGCCTTGATCTACATTTGACGCCGTCAAGACTTAATCATTTCCAGGCCGTCATGACTTTTACTCTTGATGCCTTACTTCATGACGCCGTCAAATCTTTACTAGATCGTCATGGAATTTTTCTCTTGACGCCGTCAGGGAGTTACTCTTGACGCCATCACCTATTGTTCCCAGCCTGGAAAATTAAGACTTTGGCGTTTTCTTCACTTTTATGCTCCAAAAACGTCCGAATTGCTTCCTTTTCCAGATTTCACTCCAAAAGTACCCAAATCATTTTTCACCTCATCAATTTATCATGATCAATTTTCCCTTTTTCACCCTTAACCTCTGAAAGTACTGGTTCTACCCCAGCAGTACTTTCTTTCTTAACCCATTTAGTTGTAACTTTAGGAGTTGGGTTCTGTGTTCTAGCATCTTTTCTTGTGTTGTAAGGCCTTCTAAGGTTGTAGTGATTGTACCTCCTAGGTCTTACACTTGAGTGTTTGCTAGAAACATTAGGAAACTTTCTATCAGTACTTTGTGAAGGTACTGAGGGTTTGGAGTATGACCTTTTCTGATGAGGGTATGATACGTGGGAATCGCACCAGGCTTTACCTCTCAAGGGATCTTGAGAAGCTTACAACCCCCACCAGGCAGTGTACCTGATCGTTATAGTATAGTATAGTGACAAGTACCGGGGGATTGATCGTTCAGCTAGGAATAGTGTCGCTAGGATTAGAAAACCTAAATACTAGTTCTAAAGGTGAGGGATGATTATTTTTATATTTTTATATTTTTTAGAAAGCAAGTAAAAATCTCGGGTTTGTAGGATTTGGGCGGAATTAGTTGCTAGTCAACTAACCCAATACTAAAGATGCAATCAAAATAAAATACTAGAAATGAAAATAAACTAAATTATACTAAGGTTGTGAGCAATAAGTGGAGAAAATGTGTTTACTTAGATTTCACTACTCCCTAGACATCTTTTACACGTTAATTACTTGTTATAGTTGCATGGATGACGGATTGTATTCCTTAATATCATTCATGGGGTGGCGCACTTAACTCCCCAATCCTATGAGCTCTTATCTCCTCCTATGCCATGCCCAGCACAACCATAGGGATTATAAACAGTGGCTCATGCATTAAATACAACCAATAAAAACCTAGTGCACATAGTTCATGTTTCCTAAGACGTTCAAGCATGTTAACATTTGGAGATCTGCCAGTTTTCTTAAGCCTAACATCAAATTCATTCATCCAAAACAACTATAAACAAGTAATCAACACATAATTAACATCTAGGTTTCATTAGATCCAAGCAAACACAAGATAGATCTAGCCTAGCATGATGGAATTAAGACATGAACAAGATATAGACAACCAACACATAGACATATTGATTGAATTAAAAGAATACTTATCTCAATTACACATGAATGGTATCATGGGCTTAGAACCCTTGAAAAACTTGTAAAATTCGCACCAAGTTCGTACTTAGGGTTTCTCCAAAACTTCTCTTTTTTATGTGTGAAAATTAGAAAAATATATATAGGAAATAGGGTCTGACGGCGTCAAGACAATGTTTGTGACGCCGTCACCTCGCCGCCAAAATATTTCTCGGACTGCCTTGATCTACTTTTGACGCCGTCATGTGTTGTGCATTTCCAGGCCGTCATGAATTTTACTCTTGACGCCCTACTTTGTGACGCCATCAAATCCGTACTGGATCGTCATGGAAATTACTCTTGATGCCGTCACCTACTGTTCCCAGCAAGGAAAATTAAGACTTTGGCGTTTTCTTCACTTTTATGCTCCAAAAATGTCTGAATTGCTTCCTTTTCCAGATTGCACTCCCAAAGTACCTAAAATCACAAAAGGAACGATTTAGGGCAATATTTGATCAAATAAAGTCAATTCCGGGCTTAAATGACCCCCTAAAAGTGGTTCATTTTTCGCCTCATCATATGCCCTTACACTTGAAATTTGCTTGTCCTCACGCAAATGCGCTTTTATTCTACTCAAAATACAAGTTAGGGGTCATTTAACACTAATATAAATATTATTACATCAAATAATCGTTCCACTAAAGACCAACAGACAAGCACGGAGGTCATACACTAGCACCTCACAAATAGTGTTTAGATACTCACATCTCTCGGGTGTAATAAACTATAAATTACAATATGGAAACGGAAGATATCTCTCACTACCTGTCATAGCAAAATAGATTACCATAGGCTTGGGAAAGGATCAAACCTCCACCACATGGCGTAAGCACCTAGGATAAACTATCAAAGTGGTCTTTTAAAGGGTTGTAACGTTAAGTGTAGGGATATGAATTACACGGTTTTGTTGGATAAAGGAAGTTTTACTGGTGGCGAGTTAACAATTTTGGTTAATTACATGTACAATATGGCGTTGCTAAGCCAAGACTAGACTCGACTTAAGCTAATAAATGAAAAAAAACAAAAACACAAAATGAACATAGAATTAAAAGGGATGGTAGTCCGTATGTTTTTTCTCTTTTTCTTTTTCTATTTTTTTTTTATTTTTTATTTTTTGATTTTTCGATTTTTTTTTTTTTTTTTTTTTTTTTTTTTTTTTTTTTTGCATACACTCTTACCCTACCATCCGAAATAATACATCATAGGGGATGAACATTCCCCTTACACTTGAATTTTTACATACTTTACAATAAACTATTCTAACGACTCGAATTAAGAAAATCAAAACACTTGGAGTACTTTTAAGATTAACGTACATATGGGGGTAATATATGATGTTCTTCCCAATTACTCCATAAAATAAGTACTTTACCCATGAGTCCCAATCGTCCCAAAACAATGTGTACAAGGAAATGACTCGACTTAGCAACCATGTAATCAATTAGATAATTAACTTAGGGTTTAAACAAATAACAATAATGCACTAAAGATGAATGCATACATGGAAGGCTAAGGCGATTTGGGTGTACATTTAAGTGGGGTGTAACAAATTCTTCCTTTAAGTAAAATGCTTAAAGTTAGAAACGAAAAGATAGGCTCGGAGGGGTGTACTAGGGGTTTCGTGTACTAAAAATGAGTACAAGGCTAAGGTGTGGGAAAAATTAGTTGACTTAACTAGCTAAGTAATATGACTTTAAATGGTCAGGTAATTATGATACGGGTTTAACACAAGGGTGATCCTAATGCCTCTTATCATGTAGTAAATCCTACTACACGAATGTAGTCTCACTAGCGGTCTCGGGATGTATCACTAACGCAAGTTCTAGAATCTAAATGCTACCGGTACACTCATAAGCACTAATAATAAATACTTTTCCTATCAAATCTAAAGGCGAACCTCACATATTTGGGTGGAAAATTTTTCTGAATATACGGTTATGTGCTAGTCATACAATCTCCTATCCATGAGACGCTTGCTATGGCTAAAGTTTCACGCCTAAATGTTGTAAAAAATTATAAATTTGGCGCTAAAATTGCACTAACAAGTATTTCTCATAGTTTTATTACACATCTACTATCAAACAAAACAAACTCAAGCGAACGTGCATATGTAAGGTATCATCTTTTTACCCTCCCCTTACACTTAAGATGAACATTGTCCCCAATGTTCAAGTAAAGAATGTAAAAGTTAAAAAGTAAAAAGAATGAAATCAAATACTCCCCTGATTCGCTCGGTGTGGATAATAAGGTGGCCAGGTTAAATCTTCCTCCAAGAAAATGAACAATCAAAGCTTCCCTTCCAGAATATAAATCATCTTCTTGTCATATATAACCTGTAAAACCTGAGAAAATAGACAAAACAACCTCGCGTAAAATCGACGGCATCCTATATAAGGTACTAAATCCTAGAAAACAAGATAAGATATAATGCTTGTGGAATGAAGTTTGCAGATTTCCTGGAGATTATAAAACTTAATAATTCACAAAAACCATAAGACTCCGTTAGACAAACAAAACTGGTAAAATTTCCATATTTTTACACGTGACGCCGTCAAGAGTTAACTCTTCACGCCGTCAGAAGTGACCTGCAAAAATTCTAATGTTAACTTTCCAGAAAATTTCTGGAAAAACTTGGTCCTACTTCCTGGAAAACCCTGCAAAACTTCATTATGACTCAATACAAGCATTTGACTCTAACAAATACGAATATACATGTTCATTTAATATTGTGGAGAATCATGATCGGTTTGTTTCTTAAAAACATATTTGGGGTCTCCCCTTACACTTATCTTTTGCAAAAATACTTTTAGGTGGAGTTAAGACTAGGCTAAAACAACAAAGTAAAGTATTTCCACTATTTAGTTTAGAAACATGATCTACCAACAATAAAAATTAAGCATGCATACGGAAACAAATAACAAACAAACAAAATAAAATCACACAAAACATGGGTTGCCTCCCAAGAAGCGCTTTTCTTTATTTACGAGTCTTGTAGCTAGACTCAAGGTCATTGGTTACTACGTGACCTCATCGTTGGTTCCACTCTCTAGGTCGTCTTCTAAACCAGTTTTGTATTCCGGACCTAGTTGCAAGCATTCTTTGTAGAAACCAAGCATCCTATTCTTTACATACTCTATTCCTCTACGTCTATCCTCCTCATTCCTATAATAAGCTGCTTGCTTGTGTTCTTTTTCGAAATTAGAGAGAAGGCGGTATTGCTCAATCTTGTAGGGCATTTGATAGGCAACCTCATCATTCTCTTCCTTGAATCTAACTATCCCTAAAGTCGGATCATAACTCATTCTAGTGGCCTCAACAAATGGTTTTCCAAATATTATTTGGCTTAGGCAAGCATCTATCACCGGACGAGTGTCTTCAACAATCATAAAATCGATCTCATAGGTGAGATTCCCTATAATCACATGCAATCCCTTCACTCTTCCTGCAAAATTACTTATCAGATTCTTATTAGGCATCATCCTAAAATTAAGTTGCTTCTTCATCACCCAATTGTAATAAGTCCTAGTCATGATGTTCACGGGGGATCTAGGGTCGATGTAAGCTTCCCATATATGCATGTGCCCGATATTGCATGGTATGTTAATGTTAGAGGGGTCTCCCATTTTGATAAGCGGGTGCCAAGGATATATGGTCTCTCGGGACTATCGAATAAATCCTTATGGTATTCCCGTTCTTCCTTGGTGGGCAACTTATCAAAGTACTTTTCTATAGGCTCTACCTCCTCTAATTCCTCTTCCTTCTTAACCTCAACTTCCCTACTCTCATCCCTAGTCTCGGCTTCTACTCTAACTTCACCCTTGTCACTCTCTTCTATCTCCTTATCTATTGGCATAATGGTGACAACATTGACAAAGTGGACATGTTTGGATGATGAGGGTTCCTTAATTTGAATTCCGTTATTGGTGTCCTTAGTGTCCTTCCTAGGTGTGACTAATGCTTGGTTGTTGAGGGCTTTCAACAAGTTGTCAATCTTGTTGGTCATCTCCGTTTGTTGTTGGTTGAATTCGGTTTCAAACCTAGCTATGCGAGCTTCTTGAGATGCCATAAACTTTGACATCAATCCTTCAAGATTGTTGGTACTACCATAATTGTTAGAAGGATTGTTGTTGAAAGTACGGTTGGAGGGTGGACCGTTTGGTTGGTAACGATTAGGCGGATTGGAAGAATTGGGGTGATTTTGTTTCCACCTAAGGTTTGGGTGATTTTTCCAAGAGGGGTTGTATGAATCACCGTAAGTGTTTGGCTCGGGCTTGAAAGTGTACCACTTATCTCCCGCTTCGTCGGTACGCGTGGATGCGTAGTCCGCAAAAGCTGTTCCGGGGAGTTCCACACAATCACGAGTGTCGTGGGGACCACTACATAATTCGCATGAAGAAGTGATTTTATTCACTTGGCTTGAAGGCTTAGGAGCTTCGTAAGATTTCATGAGAAACTTGAGTTGGTCCTCAAGTTCCATGATCCTACGGTCGGGAGTGCTAGAATTGTTCGAAGGCAAAGATATTGCCTTGACCGTTCTGTTCAAATCACGGGGATCATTCCTACTTTCGTTGTCATAGAGAGCAAGATCTTCTATGCGTTCCCATGATTGTTCCGCACTTCGATCACGTAGCTTACCACCGGCCGATTGGTCAATGGCTCGCCTCATGGAGATATCGATATGGTCATAAAAGATTTGGACTTGGAGCCAAAGATCTATGCCATGATGAGGGACTTTTTGGAGTAAGTCCTTGAAACGAGTCCATGCTTCATAAAGAGATTCATTTTGATGTTGTTGGAACATCAAGATGTCATTTCTAAGCTTAGTAGTTCTCCACGGTGGGAAAAATTGAGCAAGGAAATGAGTGGTGAGATCATCCCATGTGGTGATGGATCCCGCGGGTAAACGCTCAAGCCATTGACTAGCTTGATCCCGTAGAGAGAATTGGAATAGGCGTAATCGGGTTGTCAATCTAGTTTCAACACCTAGGTCTATGGAATCTACAATTTTGAGGAAGTCCTTAAGATGTTGGTTTGGATCTTCGGAACGAAGTCCATGGAATGCACATCTGCTTTGCACCAACCGGATGGTGTCGGATCGCAAGGGGGTCACATTGGCTCCGGTGAGCTCAATGGTGTTTCGGTAGCCTTGGTGGCTAGGTCGGGAATACTCTCCTAAGGTTCGGGGCCTAAGGGGTTCTAATGGTGGGTTTTGTTGTGGTGGGATGACGGGCTCAAAGATGTTCCCGTTGTCCATGATGTCGGGTGGTGAAGAGTTACGAACAAAGACACAAAGAAATAAGATTGACTAAAGAAAACCTACGAATAAAAATAAAATCTTACTAGAAAGGAATTTAGCAGGTAGACCTAATAAAAAGAAATTCTAACCTAGACAATAACTATTCCCCGGGCTGCGGCGCCAAAAACTTGATGGCGCCGCACTCTTTTGCGAAAGTTTAGGAATAAATGTAAAGATAGACAATCCCCAACAGCGGCGCCAAAAACTTGATACGTGGCAGTGTACCTGATCGTTGTAGTATAGTATAGTGACAAGTACCGGGGGATTGATCGTTCAGCTAGGAATAGTGTCGCTAGGATTAGAAAACCTAAATACTAGTTCTAAAGGTGAGGGATGATTATTTTTGTATTTTTATATTTTTTAGAATGCAAGTAAAAATCTTGGGTTTGAAGGATTTGGGCGGAATTAGTTGCTAGTCAACTAACCCAATACTAAAGATGCAATCAAAATAAAATTCTAGAAATGAAAATAAACTAAATTATACTAAGGTTGTGAGCAATAAGTGGAGAAAATGTATTTACTTAGATTTTACTACTCCCTAGACATCTTTTACACGTTAATTACTTGTTATAGTTGCATGGATGACGGATTGTATTCCTTAATATCATTCATGGGGTGGCGCACTTAACTCCCCAATCCTATGAGCTCTTATCTCCTCTTATGCCACGCCCAGCACAACCATAGGGATTATACATAGTGGCTCATGCATTAAATATAACCAATAAAACCCTAGTGCACATAGTTCATGTTTCCTAAGACGTTCAAGCATGTTACCATTTGGAGATCTGCCAGTTTTCTTAAGCCTAACATCAAATTCATTCATCCAAAACAACTATAAACAAGTAATCAACACATAATTAACATCTAGGTTTCATTAGATCCAAGCAAACACAAGATAGATCTAGCCTAGCATGATGGAATTAAGACAAGAACAAGATATAGACAACCAACACATAGACATATTGATTGAATTAAAAGAATACTTATCTCAATTACACATGAAAGGGTTTCTCCAAAACTTCCCTTTTTTATGCGTGAAAATTAGAAAAATATATGTAGGAAATAGGGTCTGACGGCGTCAAGACAAAGTTTGTGACGCCGTCACCTCGCCGCCAAAATATTTCTCGGACTGCCTTGATCTACTTTTGATGCCGTCATGTGTTGTGCATTTCCAGGCCGTCATGAATTTTACTCTTGATGCCCTACTTCGTGACGCCGTCAAATCTGTACTGGATCGTCATGGTAATTACTCTTGACGCTGTCAGGAATTCCTTCTTTACGCCGTCAACTACTGTTCCCAGCAAGGAAAATTAAGACTTTGGCGTTTTCTTCACTTTTATGCTCCAAAAACGTCCGAATTGCTTCCTTTTCCAGATTTCACTCCCAAAGTACCTAAAATCACAAAAGGAACGATTTAGGGCAATATTTGATCAAATAAAGTCAATTCCGGGCTTAAATGACCCCCTAAAAGTGGTTCATTTTTTAGTCATCAAGGTACCTATAGTCTTTTGAGAAATTACTATGGTTAACCCTATTTGTATAGTTCCAAACTGGTTTTTTGTCCCTTGACTTATTCTCCCTATGACTTGGTTGTGCAGTTTTGGTCTTTGGATATTTACTTAGGTATTCTGAATGATAATCAAAGTCTTTAATCAAATGATGAGGACTATAACAAACATAACAGACCTTTGGACCAATATCCCCAAATCCCCTTCCATAAGATTTTATAAAATCAGCAGTATTTTGAAAGAATTTTCTTTGAGGTACTACTGAGTGATCAGCAGTACTTCAAAAAGTGTTTGAAGGTACTGCTTGTTTTGAAAACTTGGTCTCTTCAATCTTAGGTGCTTCAACAGACTTTTCTAAAGTTTCAGGGTTAGATTTACTTTTAAGCTTTTTCCTAAACTCTAGATTATCTACACCATAACAGTCAACATCCTTTCTAGGTGGCTGAAAGCTACCTGGGGGGGGTGAGGAACTTCATTATATCCCTTTTCTTTCTTAAATTCAGGAGGTTTTGGACTAGGGGATTCCTCATCACTAGAAGTGTTTTCGTCCAGACTTATGAACTCTTCATCACTAGTGGAGGTATCTACTGTAAGATTTAGTTCCTTGCCTTTAAATGGAATGCCTTCATTGCTATCATTTTCATAACCTAGGCCTGTCTTAATATTTGATGTTCTTTGCTTTTCAACAAATTGAACATGTGACACACCTGCCTCATTCCATACAACAAGTTTTTCTAACACCTTATCCCTTTCAGCAATCACTTTCTCTAGTTCAGACACCTTACAACCTAGTTTCCATTCACTTAACTTAACTAGCTAATCCTGTTGTTTATATGTTTCAAGCCATGCTATTGTTTTCATGTGTAATGATTTTGGCCTCCATTGATTCTAAAGTCAATTGATAACCAGTTATCTCAGCCCTAGCCTTTTGAAATTTATCTCTTTCAGCTACATATTCACTAAGTAACTTTTGATACATATCATTACACTTAGAGCATACCTTAGAGTTAGTGGATGAACTTGGTGAAGCAGCTACCATTGCAAGCTGAACAGGTGCTTCTTCAAACTCCATGCTCCAATCAAAGCTTCCTAGACCATCTCTTGACTCCAAAGCAGCATATCTAGGCTCTTCATCAAATGTTGTGCTCCAGTCTTCCAATGCAACCATTGAATAGGTTACAGGTTCATCATCAAACTCAATGGACCAATCAATCTCTGACAGATTCTCTTGAGTAACAAAAGCTTTTGGTTTTTGTTCAGTAATTGGAATCTCTTTTCTTTCAGGCTTGGGTGGTTCAATCATCTTGTTTGCTTGATACTTTGCAAATTTGCATTCCCTTGCAAAGTGACCAGTCCTTTGACAGTTGAAACACTCAATCTTGGACTTATCAAATGTTATTCCCTGTTTAGCTCTGAAATTGATGCCCTTCCCTGTCTTATTCACATACTTCTTGATCCTTGCAGTGAGCATGGCAACTTGCCATGTGATGTCAATTTCTTCCAAAGCATCATCATCTATTTGCAATACATCTTCTTAATAGGTAACAAGTAGAGATGCTTGTTGAGCAAAGAATGAACATAGAACTTCATCTAAGGTGGGGGTAAGTGATTGTGATGGATTGGTGGTGACCATTGTTGTACATGGAACCTGTGTTTCAGTCACAGTACTTTGAACAGGATAAGCAGTACCTTTGTTGGAAGTATTGCTTCTATTTTCAGAAGAGACAAAAGCAATGTTTTGAGGTTTCTGATGTATGCTTGAAGCTGTAGTACCATTCATCTCATGCTCATACACCTTCAGATTGTTGAAGAGATCATCAAAGTCCATAGTATCCGGCCCTGGTTGTCCTCTGATCATAGTAGCAACTACATGTCATGCTGATGGCAAACTTCTTAAGAACTTTAAATTAGCATCTTCAACTGATGCCTCAGCATCATATAGTTCTAGCATACTCAGAAGATGTTGGAATCTTTCATAAGCAGAATCAAGACCTTCTCTTTCTCCAACAATGAAAGTTTCAAATTTTTGCTTCAGCAAATTCCTATGCATCTTCTTGGAAGCATCATTACCTCCAAACTTCTTCTTTATTGCAGCCCATAGTTGTTTGGCATCCTTGGCATCATGAAACTTTAATAAGTGACCATCAGGAATAGCAGAAAGCAGTATGTTGAGAGCTTTGTCTTGTTTCTTTTGGTAGCAGCAGGTACAGTAATTTTAGGTGGTGTTGGTTGTCCAGGTACCTCTACTGGTTCATCAATTTGCATGTTACCATTGACAATCACATCCCACAAGGCATGGTCTGTGATAGCAATGTACTGCCTCATCTTCATGGCCCATAGGTTGTATTCTCCCTTCTTAACAATAGGGATTCTAACAGCAGTGATTGAGGGAGCAGGTGCAGCATCTGTCGACATCTTGAAGGGTTTGTAGTGAAATCGGTTTAAAGGTTTAAAGGTTTGTCTTCTTTATCAGAGTTTCCAACACAAGCTCTGATACCGCTTGTTGGATCGATATACTCTGACCAAACTACTTTGTAGCTTGTAAGGGTTTAACAAGATTGAGTAAACTCAACACTATTAATATTGAAACACTGTCTTACCTTGTAAAGTATGCGGAATCTGCTAACACAAAGCTTAAGAAGAACTATTATATTAACTAAACTTTGAACCTGCTTTGTTACACAGATTCACTAACAATCCCTAACTATTTATCAACTTTGATCGACTCTAAAACTTGTATCGACTAATACCTCTAAAGGCTCTTTATATAGATAACCTTAAGTTGGTTTACAACATATAATCCTTGAACGACAAGTCATTATCCCTAACTAATTCTAGAATATTCGTTCAATATTATACATTAATCCTTATCTAATATTGCACATCAGTCCTTGTTTCCTTCGAAGTACTTTAAACATTCTTCAATAACAGTAGTACTTTGACTTTTTCCTTCAGCAGTACTTTGACTTTATTCTTCATGCAGCAGTACTTTAACATACAGAAGTACTTTGATATTTTATATACTAACAGGTTTGTGCAATGCTCTGGGCACGTTTCAAAGATGCATGATGGCCATTTTTCACGACATGATCGAGAAAACAATGGAGGTCTTCATGGACGATTTTTTGATCATTGGAAATTCATTTGAATCATGTCTCACCAATTTAGACAAAATGCTTCAACGTTGTGAAGATACAAATCTTTGTCAAAATTTGGAGAAAAGCCATGTTATGGTAAAAGAAGGCATTGTCCTTGGCCATAAAATTTCTAAGAGCGGGATTGAGGTTGACAAAGCTAAAATTGATGTCATTGCTAAACTACCTCCTCCCACAACTGTTAAAGGTGTTCGGAGTTTTCTGGGTCATGCCGGATTTTATCGTAGATTTATCCAAGATTTTTCAAAAATAGCTCGGCCTATGACCCAACTTCTTGAAAAAGAAACTCCATTTGTCTTTTCCGATGAGTGCATTGAAGCTTTTCAAACACTCAAGAGAAAGCTCACTGAAGCACCTATCTTAGTTACCCCTGACTGGGACTTTCCTTTCGAGCTTATGTGCGATGCTAGCGATTTTACCATAGGTGCAGTCTTGGGGCAACCCAAGACCAAGTATTTTCAGCCTATACACTATGCAAGAAAAACTTTGACTGAGACTCAAGCTCATCACACCACGACAGAAAAAGAATTGTTAACCGTGGTGTATGGCTTTGAGAAATTTTGGCCATAATTGATCTTGTCCAAAAGCATAGTCTATATGGATCACTCGGCTTTAAAATACCTATTTGCTAAGCAAGATGCTAAGCTGAGATTGCTTTGATGGGCTCACCTCCTACAAGAATTTGATATCATCATACGTGATAAAAAGGGAGTCGAGAACCTTGCTGCTAATCACTTGTCCCGATTAGAGAACCCTCATCAAAGTATTCTCGAGAAACAGGAAATTAATGAAACATTTCCTTTCTTGGTGATTCTAGTACCCCCATGGTTTGCCCATTTTGCAAACTACCATGCGGGGAATTTTCTGGTGAAAGGGATGTTGTCCCAACAAAAAAACAAGTTTTTCAAAGATGTGAAACATTACTTTTGGGACGACCCCTATTTGTTTAAAATTTGTGCAGATCAAGTCATCCGAAGGTGTGTGTACGGGCAAGATGCCAATCACATTCTCAAAGCTTGTCACAATGGACCCATGGGGAGACATCATGTCCCGAATTACACCGCCAAGAAGGTGTTTGATTCTGGATTTTATTGGCTTACCATCTACAAAGATGCCCATGATTGGTCAAATCTTGTGAAGCATGTCAACGTCAAGGAAAAATTTCACAACGTGATGAAATGCCACAAAATATCATCCAAGTTTGCGAAATCTTTAACGTGTGGGGCATCGATTTCATGGGCCCATTCCTGTCTTCACGTGGGAACGAATACATACTCGTGGCTGTCGACTACTTATCGAAATGGGTTGAAGCAAAAGCGCTCCCCACCAACGATGCCCGAGTTGTTGTCAAGTTTCTTAAATCTCTCTTCTCTCGTTTTGGAACTCCCCGTGCCATCATTAGCGATCATGGTACTCACTTTTGCAACGACCAATTTGCAAAGGTCATGCTTAAATATGGTGTTACTCACCGCCTTACTACCGCGTATCACCCTCAAACAAGTGGCCAAGTGGAGGTTTCAAATCGACGTTTAAAAAGAATTCTTGAAAGGACCGTTGGCGAAAATCGTGCCTCTTGGTCGGACAAACTAGATGATGCACTTTGGGCTTTTCGTACGGCTTATAAAACACCCATCAGGTGTACCCCTTATAAGCTCGTGTATGGGAAAGCGTGTCATCTACCGATTGAGCTCGAGCACAAAGCTTATTGGGCCTTGAAGCATGCCAATTTCGATCTTAAGTCCGCGGGTGATCACCGGAAAGTTCAACTCAATGAACTAAATGAACTTCGTGATCAAGCTTATGAAAACTCTTTGATCTACAAAGAGAAGACAAAGAAGATCCATGACTCCAAAATCAAGAACCGAGTTTTTAACGTTGGTGACCGAGTCCTTCTTTTTAACTCTAGGTTGAAGATATTCTCGGGTAAGCTAAATCCACTGGACTGGACTATTCACCATTGCTAAAGTTTATCCTTATGGCACCGTTGAGTTATCTCAAAATGACGGTCCAAATTTCAAAGTGAACGGTCATAGGTTAAAGCATTGTTTTGGAGGGGACATACCACCCATGGTTGCCACGGATCTCCAAACTTTCCCCATGGAGCAATGAATTCGGGGTCGAGTCAAGCTAGTGACTCGGTGAACAAAAACATTAGCAAAACATGGGGTTTCACCCATCTCTCTAACTTCTTTCTCTTTTCTAAAAACTAAGTGTGGGGGAGTTACCCCTACTCTTTAAAAAAAATGGTGTTCCCACACTTGCCCAAATCTAAGCTTTTTACGTTTCAAAGTGTCGGTATAATAGCCGGTACTTTGAATATTGAGGGCAATATTCAATTCTGAGTGTGTGTGTGTGGGGGGTAATTCTGGCAAATTTGAACACATTTGTACCTTCTAGTGCCATAATACCCCCGTTTTGGCCAAAAAAAAATTTTGGAAGTGCTTTGCAATAAATGGTTATCAGTCCACCATGTCTAACATAGGGATAGGCTAATACAAGAGCAAACGGCTCTTGGTAAAGATATCTCAAATCTGTTTATGGCTGACAATTTGCCAAAAATTGTATAGTGTTCAACTCACCATCTCTTTAATAGTGCAGAGTTGGCTAGCCCACAAGGTTATGGCTTGTGGTAAAGGCAGTGAAAAACCATAATTGGTAATCAAATCACCAAGATGATAATTTTAGAGTTGGCTAGTCCAAAAGCAAATGGCTTTTGGTAAAGACAAATCAAATCCGTTAACAGCTGATGGTTTGCTCAAAATCATTTGGTTATCAATGTACCAAAGTATCACACTAAAACATTTGGCTACTCCAGAAGTAATGGCTTTTGGTAAAGAGACATCAAATCCATTAATTTTTCATAAAGGATTGCTAGGGACTAGCAATAGTTTAGTGTGGGGGATTGATGAGTGTGTAAATACTCATCATTTTTGTCTTATCTGAACTGCAAAAACATTTAAAAACACTCAGAAATGCCTCAAAATACAAAAAATATCCTTGGATTGTGTTTTATATGTTTCAGGTGCAAAATGATTGAAAACAAGATGAAAAACGAACAAAGTTTACATCATTGGCAGTTTTAGTCCCTCAACTTTCAAAACTTGACAAAATCAATCCTTGAGCATTTATTTTGGAAGAAAAATCAACAAAGGTCTTTTGGAAATCACAAGTTGTCATAATTAGTCCTTTGGTGAAAATTTTCAAAAGTTTACAAGTTTGGTCCCCGTACTTTTAGAAAATGTCAAAAATGGTCCTCGAAATGAAATTATGAAGGAAAAGTGAACAAGAGTCCACCATGAATCCACAAATGACATTTTTGGTCCTTGGATTGGAAGTTTCAAAGTTTGGCAATTTTAGTCCTTTAAGTTTACAAGATTGGCAAAAATGGTCCCCGAGTATTTTATTTTGGAATTTAAACACCAAAGAACCTTGTGGAATTACAAGTTGGCAAACATGACCCTTGGAATTGATTTTGAAAATGTGGCAGAAGTGGTCCCTCAAGATTCAGTAAATTATAATTTTGGTCCTTGTGTTTAATTAACCTACAAACCAAATGGACCCTTTGTTTATTTACTTAATCCATAAATAAAACACATTACCTCAGCCCTTTATAACCCTTTCCCAAGCCCAATCTCCTTCCAGCTCAATTAACCCACAACCCACATTTTTATAACTAGTCAAACACCAGGTCAAACTCTCATTCCCTCTTTCCACGTTTTATCCAGTAAACTAACCACCATCTCCCAACACCACCCCTGCAACACTCCAACCATCCTCAAAATCTCCCCATTTCAACTCCCAATCCTACTACTATCCTCACAAAACCCTACCTACCCCATTTGCCAAGCTGGCAATCCAAAATCCCCACAACACTTTTTCCCGCCAAAATGGAATTGAGGGTTTAGATCATGGTTACTTTAAATTGACAAGTGAGATTTAATCAGGAAAGCACAAGGGTGACAATTGTGATTTTTTAAAACTCAGAACAAGCACACAAGGCAAAGGAAACCCTAGTTTAGTTTTAGTATAAATAGGACCATTGTTGTAAGCCTTAGGGCATCCACTTTTCCTTGTACTTTTCTGTTTCATGTTTAATTTCATAATGTAATTCACTTTCTTTACAGTAATTCAAGTTTCTTTTAGTTTTCAAGCAATCTCAATTTTTACTCAATTTCTTAGTTTTTTCAAAATACCCTTACTCACTTTCATTTGTACTAATGTTTGTCTCAGAAGCTTGTTTAAGTTATTTAAAAGATCTTTGATGGTTCAAAACCAAAACAACTCATAAAAGAAAAAAATATAAGAAAATACAAGGAAATTACAAAAAATAAAAAATGGTGAACATGTTGATACAGTAGAAGAAAGCATGGGATGGTCTGGTTTAGAGCTCCATGGGGAGCATTAGGTTATGTTTTTGAAACTAGTTCTCAGTTGGTTATCAGCTTTGGATGTCAAGTAAGCCATTTGGTCCATTGTTTTTGCATAATCTTGGTTTTGTATTAATATAGGGTAATTATTGTTTAATGTTGCTTAATTAGTCTTATGTTTGATTAGTATAAGTTTTAATTTCAGTATCTTATCTTAGAATTGTTAGTTGCTTTGAAAATTTTCATAACTAGTTTATTAAGGAGTGTTTGGTATTAAGGGTTTATTTACATTGTAGTTGTTGTTTGTGGTTAAGGACTGTGTAGAAACATCACTTAGGCATAAACTACTGCAATTCAACCTTTGATTTGGTCATTTACTTGGAAAAAGTCAAAAATCCCTTTTGATTAAAGCTCACTGTCGATTGATAAGAGTTTCAACTTGCACAATCTTCATTTGGGTGCTAATCTTGTTAAACTTGTTAGAAATACTTTCCTCCTATCATAACATAACATTTTCAGTGAGATTTGTCCATTCAAATCTCACTAAAGTCAAAATTATTCAAGTATTTTCAAAAGTCAAAACTACATAAACTGGAAATGGGACAAAGCTTGATGAAGTGCACAAGGTTCATTTTTGGGTGAAATCACAATGTTTTTGATATTTTGTAATCTTTGCTAGCTTGATTTCTTAAATCAAAAAGAAAATTCAGATTTGGAGTTCATTTACATAGGTAGAATTGATCACCAAGTTGACTGTTTGACCCACGTATGCCCTGCACCCAGTTTGTCCCTTTCGATTTATTTTTCTTTTGGCTATAAGTTGGGCAATTCTGGGGTAATGGTTGTGATTTTTGTTGCTTTGGGATCTCTCTTAGGCTGTGTCTGTGCATGTGATTTTTATTTTCACCTTACTGCTTATTTGGTGACTTATTTGAGCCCTTACTTTTGCTTATTTTGGACTGCTGCTGCTGCTCTTGTTTGTTCTTGATTCATGATCATGTTTGATGCTCTTGTTTGTTTTTGATCCTGTTGTTATTGTTCCTTGTTGTTTGTTAGTGTGTTGTTATTTTGCTTGTTCAAGCTTACTTGAGCTTTTAGCTTATTTGTGTGGTGTAAATTTTCAAAAGCTTGAACAAAAATTTTATGAATCCTTGAATCTGTTTTGATTTAAGGATTTGTAAAAGTTTGATCTTAAGCTTTTAGAGAAAATCTGTTTTCAAAAGTTGTTTATAATTTGTTTTTAAGTGTTTCGCAAAAAAAGAAAAAGTAAAAAAAATATATTTTACAAAAAGTCTGGGAAAGATTCGAACCCCAGACCTCTAGCAACCATACCAGACACAACACCAACACTCACGACCAAAATGCCCTTGGGTCTTTTCTGTTAATCGTTTACGTCATAATTCTTTTATATAGGTTTTACTTTGTTTTTGCTTATTTGCTTATTACTGTTTTTTCCAGCTTATTTAGGAAACTCTTTCCAAAATTTTTATTTTTCTTTGGTTTAGTTTAACTTAATTGAATTTCCCGAAAAATCCTTGAATTAATTAATTAGTTTTAGTATTTATTTTAATTTAATTCAGTTAAAATAGTATTTAAATAGAATTTTTGTCAAATAATTAATTTTCTTTTTTCTAAAATTTTCTTTTGTCATTTAGTACGTAAGAAAATTGTTTGTAAACCCGTAGGGCTTTTGTAGCTTAAATTTCACCTTTTTTTTTTTGTGCGTTGACGTTTATTTTTAAAAAAGTCACGTTTTTTATTTAGATTGCGTTTTAGGATTTCCCGCTTTCCCTATCATGTTTCCCAAAGTTTTTTTTAGGTAATTTTAAGATTTCCTTAGCATTCCGTTGTTTATTTTCCCATTTTGGTTGCGTTTATTTCATTTTCGTTCGTTAATTCTTAATTCTCGTAACTTTAACGTACCATAACACCAAATAACTCTCACAATCGAACTTACAAGCATTTTAATCTCCAAATCTCACACGATATTGCCCATTCACACCTCGTTGAGACACGACCCGGGTAATCACTTACCCGGTATCACACACACACACACACACACACACACACACACACACACACACACACACACACACATATATATATATATATATATATATATATATATATATATATATATATATATATATTGTATTCACGAGTTTTTACAAGTCTCCCTTTTCTTAAAGGTTGATTGGTAAATTCCACTCACGTCTACATTGTATTTATTTTGATACACGTTGCACACGAATCAGTTTGTCAAACTATTATGTTTGTTGAATTATTATTACTTATGTGCTATATTTCCAATATGTATTCAGAAATAGTTATGTGTTGCTATGGAGTTTGGTATCTTTAGATTATAACTTGGATAACTTACTATTATTATTCGGTGATCTACTAATATGCATGCATGCCTTTTTATATCTATTAAATACTTGCATGATGAATATATATATATATATATATATATATATATATATATATATATGCTTTACATGCTTTTCTAATTGCAAACACAAAACTAAAATAAACCATTTGCAGAAATTTTTCAAATTTTGGTCGCCTGGTGCATCAACAGATGGGCGGCCGCCTTAAATATACGGGGCGGCCCCCTTAAAATTAAAGGGGCCGGCTACTATTTAAGGGGACCGGCCATCTGGAACAGTTTTTACACTGTTTTCTTTTGCCCCCTTAATTCCATTTCTAAACATGCTTCCATTCCATAAAACCCCTTACACATTTCATCCATACTCCATCATCATCACAAACTCAACCAATTCATCATGTCGTCATCAAAAACCACCACCTCCAACAAAGCCAAGAAACAAAAACTTATTATCGTCCCACCAAAACAAATTTTTATTGATCTCACTAATGAAGACAATACCACTCCATCACCACCACCTCAATGTTCATCTCCTAGTGCTCCAAATGCACCATCCAAAACACCATCAACACATGGAACCTCTAACTCCTCTATACCATCATCATCATCCATTAATGACTACATCAACAATCACGTATCACCTCCACCAAGAATACCACCACCACTACCTATTGAAAATGCATCCTTAGACATCACTCTTTCACTATCACCCATCACACCTCTTGATGCACATTTTTCACCATCACCACTCAACCCACCAAACTTCAATCCCATCCCATGGAGCCTACTTGAAGCTCATGGTTAAACTTGCCTTTGTTGCATCCATAACCGTACCATCATCTTTGGCCTAAGAGATGAAATACACTACATGTTTTCATATATTGAAAGCTTGTTTCCTTAACCTCGACCAACAACATCCACACCTCCACTACCATCATCAACTACACCTCCACCTCCACCAACATCAAACACACCTCCATCAACACCATCATCTCCACCTACAACATTACTTGCCTCCAACTAAGCATGTTTAGTGTTTGGAAAATAAAATGTTTCAA
Source organism: Artemisia argyi (assembly GCA_030686995.1). NCBI lineage: Eukaryota > Viridiplantae > Streptophyta > Magnoliopsida > Asterales > Asteraceae > Artemisia > Artemisia argyi. Next base: position 22,125,404 of record CM060677.1, on the reverse strand, counting down.
CCATTTTGATGGCAAGCTCTAGGAAAAATACTTCTATTAGAGTTTTGGTTGTTTGTTTTCTTGTATGCTTGTAAGCCCATAGGGCTTTAGTTTATTGGTTATATTGTTTATGCATCTTGGATGAATGTCGCTCGTAAATTTTAATATTTCGTTGAAGTATTCCTCTTATGCTCATATTGCTTGTTACACTTATATCTATATGTATTTGTTTCATGCATCATATATATTGTATGTTCTAAATATTTTTGCAAGCCTTCCATATCTCGATTTGTCTTATACCTTTAAAATGAGGAGGAGTACACATCAAGGGGGAGCTCATCCAACATCGGGATAACCTTTTTGATGTTCACAAAAAGGGAGACAAGCGATATAAACTCACTAAATACTTGCATATATAATAATTTTCGATTTAATGAGTTTAGATTTTGTAATCATCAAAAAGGGGGAGATTGTTGATATAAATAATGCGTAAAAACGTTTTTTATATTTCTCGATATCCCCATGTTTTGAGGATCACAATATGTAAAATCATTAAACGTAAAATCATTACGTAAACAAGTATTTAGTGACAAAATATCATTACATCCAACTTAATCACTTAAGGTATGAATAAACAATTGCCAAATACATTTTATGATCAAAGGAAGGTTTATTTACTAATCACAAATTATATAAAATGGTAAAATCATTTTATATATTTAGAAAAACACTTTTGGTAATTAAAGGAAAATGTTTAATTCATAATAAATATATGAATTCAAATTTTTAACCAAAATCAGTTAAATCTACACCAAATAAACTTTCCCCGGAAAACACAAAGGAATCTGGCCGTTACAGGTGGGCGGCCCACTTAGTTTTAAGGGGGCCGACCATGATTTAAAGGGGCCCGCATACGCTCCTGTATCAGAATGTTTTGCCTTTAAATACTGGTTAAAATCTATAATTTTTCCTCACCTTTTGCACTAAAACTTTCTGTCCAAATCCTCTCAAATCAACCTCCAAAACCTTTGATCATAAACATATTAAGTTCTTGTTTTCAAGTGATTCATTCTGATACGTGGGAATCGCACCAGGCTTTACCTCTCGAGGGATCTCGAGAAGCTTAAAACCCCGACCAGGCAGTGTACCTGATCGTTGTAGTATAGTATAGTGACAAGTACCGGGGGATTAATCGTTCAGCTAGGAATAGTGTCGCTAGGATTAGAAAACCTAAATACTAGTTCTAAAGGTGAGGGATGAATATTTTTTGTATTTTTATATTTTTTAGAAAGCAAATAAAAATCTCGGGTTTGAAGGATTTAGGCGGAATTAGTTGCTAATCAACTAACCCAATACTAAAGATGCAATCAAAACAAAATACTAAAAATGAAAATAAACTAAATTGTACTAAGGTTGTGAGCAATAAGTGGAGAAGATGTGTTTACTTAGATTTCATTACTCCCTAGATATCTTTTACACGTTAATTACATGTTATAGTTGCGTGGATGACGGATTGTATTCCTTAATACCATTCATGGGGTGGCACACTTAATACCCCAATCCTATGAGTGCCTACTTCACTCCTATGTTGAGCCGGCTAAGAAGCTCCTAACATGGGATCATTAGAATTTACTTATGCATTAAATACAACCAATAAAACCTAGTGCACGTCAGTTCATGTTTCCTAAGACGTTCAAGCATGTTACCATTTGGAGATCTGTCAGTTTTCTTAAGCCTAACATCGAATTCATTCATCCAATACAACCATAAACAAGTAATCAACACATAATTAACATCTAGGTTTCATTAGATCCAAGCAAACACAAGATAGATCTAGCCTAGCATGATGGAATTAAGACAAGAACAAGATATAGTCGACCAACACATAGTCATATTGATTGAATTAAAAGAATACTTATCTCAATTACACATGAAAGGTATCAAGGGCCTAGAACCCTTGAAAAACCTGTAAAATTCACACCAAGTTCGTACTTAGGGTTTCTCCAAAACTTCTCTCCTTTTAATGTGAAAATTAGAAAAATATATATAGGAAAAAGGGTCTGACAGCGTCAAGACAAATCTTGTGATGTCGTCATCTCGCCGCCAAAATATTTCTCAGACTGCCTTGATCTACTTTTGACGCCGTCATGTGTTATGCATTTCCAGGCCGTCATGAATTTTACTCTTGACGCCCTACTTCGTGACGCCGTCAAATCTGTACTGGATCGTCATGGAAATTACTCTTGACGCCGTCAGGAATTCCTTCTTGACGCCGTCACCTACTGTTCCCAGCAAGGAAAATTAAGACTTTGGCATTTTCTTCACTTTTATGCTCCAAAAATGTCCGAATTGCTTCCTTTTCCAGATTTCACTCCCAAAGTACCTAAAATCACAAAAGGAACAATTTAGGGCAATATTTGATAAAATAAATTCAATTCCGGGCTTAAATGACCCCCTAAAAGTGGTTCATTTTTCGCCTCATCATATACCCTTACACTTGAGATTTGCTTGTCCTCAAGCAAATGCGATTTTATTCTACTCAAAACACAAGTTAGGGGTCATTTAACACTAATATAAAAGTAATTACAACCAATAATCATTCCTCTAAAGACCAATAGACAAGCACGGAGGTCATACACTAGCACCTCACAAATAGTGTTTAGATACTCACATCTCTCGGGTGTAATAAAGTATAAATTACAATATGGAAACGAAAGATATCTCTCACTACCTGTCATAGCAAAATAGATTACCATAGGCTTGGGAAAGGATCAAACCTCCACCATATGGCGTAAGCACCTAGGATAAACTATCAAAGAGGTCTTTTAAAGTGTTGTAACGTTAGGTGTAGGGATATGAAATACACGGTTTTGTTGGATAAAGGAAGTTTTTACTGGTGGCGAGTTAACAATCTTGGTTAATTACATGTACAATGTGGCGTTGCTAAGCCAAGACTAGACTCGACTTAAGCTAATGAATGGAAAATAACAAAAACATAAAATAAACATAGAATAAAAAGGGATGGTAGTCCGTATGTTTTTTTCTCTTATCTTTTTCTATTTTTTTTCTTTCTTTTTCTTGTTTTTTTGTTTTTTTTTTTTTTTTTCATACACTCTTGCCCTACCATCCAAAATAATACATCATAGGGAATGAATGTTCCCCTTACACTTGAATTTTTACATACTTTATAATAAACTAATCTAATGACTCGAATTAAGAAAATCAAAACACTTGGAGTACTTTTAAGATTAACGTACATATGGGAGTAATAAATGATGTTCTTCCCCATTACTCCATAAAATAAGTACTTTACCCATGAGTCCCAATCGTCCCAAAACAATATGAACAAGGATATGACTCGACTTAACAACCATGTAATCAATTAGATAGTTAACTTAGGGTTTAATAAATAACAATAATGCACAAAAAATGAGCGCATACACGGAAGGCTTAGGCGATTTGGTTGTACATTTAAGTGGGGTGTAACAAATTCTTCCTTTAAGTAAAATGCTTAAAGTTAGAAACGAAAAGATAGGCTCGGAGGGGTGTACTAGGGGTTTCGTGTACTAAAAATGAGTACAACGCTAAGGTGTGGGAAAATTAGTTGACTTAACTAGCCAAGTAATATGACTTAAATGGTCAAGTAATTATGATACGGGTTTAACACAAGGGTGATCCTAATGCCTCCTATCATGTAGTAAATCCTACTACAAGAATGTAGTCTCACTAGCGGTCTCGGGATGCATCACTAACGCAAGTTCTAGAATCTAAATGCTACCGGTACACTCATAAGCACTAATAGTAAATGCTTTTCCTATCAAATCTAAAGGCGAACCTCACATATTTGGGTGGAAAATTTTTCTGAACATACGGTTATGTGCTAGTCACACAATCTCCTATCCATGAGACGCTTGCTATGGCTAAAGTTTCACTCCTAAATGTTGTAAAACATTTTAAATTTGACGCTAAAATTGCACAAACAAGTATTTCTCATAGTTTTATTACACATCTACCATCAAACAAAACAAACTCAAGCTAAAGTGCATATGTAAGGTATCATCTTTTTACCCTCCCCTTACACTTAAGATGAACATTGTCCCCAATGTTCAAGTAAAGAATGTAAAAGTGAAAAGGTAAAACGAATGAAATCAAATACTCCCCTGATTCGCTCGGTATGGATAATAAGGTGGCCAGGTTAAATCTTCCTCCAAGAAAATGAACAATCAAAGCTTCCCTTCCAGAATATAAATCATCTTCTTGTCATACACAACCTGTTAATCCTGAAAAAATAGACAAAAACAACCTCGCGTAAAATCGGCGGCATCCTATACAAGTTACTAAATCCTAGAAAACAAGATAAGATATAATGCTTGTGGAATGAAGTTTGCAGATTTCCTGGAGATTATAAAACTTAATAATTCACAAAAACCATAAGACTCCGTTAGAAAAACAAAACCGGTAAAATTTCCAGATTTTTACACGTGCCGCCGTCAAGAGTTAACTCTTGACGCCGTCAGAAGTGACCTGCAGAAATTCTTATGTTAAGTTTCCGGAAAATTTCTGGAAAAACTTGGTCCTACTTCCTGGAAAATCCTGCAAAACTTCATTATGACTCAATACAAGCATTTGACTCTAACGAATACCAATATACATGTTCATTTAATATTGTGGAGAATCATGATCGGTTTGTTTCTTAAAAACATATTTGGGGTTCCCCCTTACACTTATCTTTTGCAAAAATACTTTTAGGTGGAGTTAAGACTAGGCCAAAACAACAAAGTAAAGTATTTCCACTATTTAGTTTAGAAAAATGATCTACCAACAATAAAAATAAAGCATGCATACGGAAGCAAATAACAAACAAACAAAATAAAATCACAAAAAACATGGGTTGCCTCCCAAGAAGCACTTTTCTTTATTTACGAGTCTTGTAGCTAGACTCAAGGTCATGGGTTACTACGTGACCTTATCGTTGGTTCCACTCTCTAGGTCGTCTTCTAAACCAGTTTTGTATTCCGGACCTAGTTGCAAGCATTCTTTGTAGAAACCAAGCATCCTATTCTTCACATACTCTACTCCTCTACGTCTATCCTCCTCATTCCTATAGTAAGCCGCTTGCTTGTGTTCTTTTTCGAAATTAGAGAGAAGGCGGTATTGCTCAATCTTGTAGGGCATTTGATAGGCAACTTCATCATTCTCTTCCTTGAATCTAACTATCCCTAAAGTCGGATCATAACTCATCCTAGTGGCCTCAACGAATGGTTTTTGATGCGTGGGAATCGCAACAGGCTTTACCTCTCGAGGGATCTCGAGAAGCTTACAACCCCCACCAGGCAGTGTACCTGATCGTTGTAGTATAGTATAGTGACAAGTACCGGGGGATTGATCGTTCAGCTTAGGAATAGTGTCGCTAGGATTAGAAAGCCTAAATACTAGTTCTAAAGGTGAGGGATGATAATTTTTATGTTTTTATATTTTATGGAAAGCAAAGTAAAATCTCGGGTTTGAAGGATTTGGGCGGAATTAGTTGCTAATCAACTAACCCAATACTAAGATGCAATCAAAATAAAATACTAGAAATGAAAATAAACTAATTTATACTAAAGTTGTGAGCAGTAATTGGAGAAAATGTGTTTACTTAGATTTCACTACTCCCTAGATATCTTTTATACGTTAATTACTTGTTATAATTGCATGGATGACGGATCGTATTCCTTAATACAATTCATGGGGTGGCACACATAACTCCCCAATTCTATGAGCTCTTATCTCCTCCTACACCATGCCCAACACAACTATAGGGATTGTAAACAGTGGCTCATGCATTAAATACAACCAATAAAGACCTAGTGCGCGTTGGTTCATGTTTCTTAAGACGTTCAAGCATGTTACCAATTGCAGATCTGCCAGTTTTCTTAAGCCTAACATATAAATCATTCATCCAAGACAAGAATAAACAAGTAATCAACACATAATCAATATCTAGGTTTCATTAGATCTAAGCAAACACAAGATAGATCTAGCCTAGCATGATGGAATTAAGACAAGAACATGATATAGACAACCAACACATAGACATATTGATTGAATTAGAAGAACACTTATCTTGATTAATCATGCAAGGTATGAAGGGGTTGGAACCCTTGAAAAACCTGTAAAGTTACACCAAAATCGTACTTAGGGTTTCTCCCAAAACTTCTCTCTTTTTAAATGTGAAAAATTAGAAAACTATATATAGGAAAAAGGGTCTGAAAGCGTCAAGACCAAATAGGTGACGCCGTCACCTCACCGCCAAAACAATCCTCGGACTGCCTAGATCTACATTTGACGCCGTCAAGAACAATACATTTCCAGGCCGTCATGACTTTAAATCTTGACGCCCTACCTTCATGACGCCGTCAAAACTCTTCTGGGTCGTCATGGAATTTTACTCTTGACGTCGTCAGGGAACTACTCTTGACGCCGTCATGCACTTTTCCCAGCATGGAAAATTAAGACTTTGGCGTTTTCTTCACTTTTATGCTCCAAAGACGTCCGAATTGCTTCCTTTTCCAGATTTCACTCCCAAAGTACCTAAAATCACAAAAGGAATGATTTAGGGCAATATTTGATCAAATAAATTCAGATTCGGGCTTAAATGACCCCCAAAAAACGGATCATTTTTCGCCTCATCATATACCCTTACCCTTGAGATTTGCATGTCCTCAAGCAAATGCGCTTTTATTCTACTCAAAAGACAAGTTAGGGGTCATTTAACACTAATATAAAAGGAATTACAACAAATAATCATTCCACTAAAGACCAATATAAAAGCACGGAGGTCATACACAAGCACCTCACAAATAGTGTTTAGATACTCACATCTCTCGGGTGTAATAAAGTGTAAATTACAATATGGAAACGGAAGATATCTCTCACTACCTGTCATAACAAAATAGATTACCATAGGCTTGGGAAAGGATCAAACCTCCACCACATGGCGTAAGCACCTAGGATAAACTATCAAAGAGGTCTTTTAAAGGGTTGTAACTTTAGGTGTAGGGATATGAAATACACGGTTTTGTTGGATAAAGGAAGTTTTACTGGTGGCGAGTTAACAATCTTGGTTAATTACATGTACAATGTGGCGTTGCTAAGCCAAGACTAGACTCGACTTAAGCTAATAAATGAAAAATAACAAAAATATAAAATGAACATAGAATGAAACGGGATGGTAGTCCGTATGTTTTTTCTCCTTTTCCTTTTTCTATTTTTTTTTCTTTTTCTTCTTTTTTTTCGATTTTTTTTTTATTGTTTATTTTTTATTTATTTATTTGTTTTTTATTTTTTGCATATACTCTTACCCTACCATCCAAAATAATACATCATAGGGAATGAACATTCCCCTTACACTTGAATCTTTACATACTTTACATTAAACTAATCTAATGACTCGAATTAAGAAAATCAAAACACTTTGAGCACTTTTAAGATTAACGTACATATGGGGGTAATAAATGATGATCTTCCCCATTACTCCACAAAATAAGTACTTACCCATGAGTCCCAATCGTCCCAAAACAATATGTACAAGGATATGACTCGACATAGCAACCATGTAATCAATTAGAAAGTTAACTGTAGGACCAAAAAGTAATGATCTTTATGTGATTCGGGAGGTCGAGGTTGATGATAACAGATGTAATCCATGTTTGGTTCTAGAGAGAGAAAGTAGAGAGAGGGTGAAGAAAATGGAAGTTTATTAAAATGAAAGGAACAATACACACTTTCTCACACCCCTCATGGAGAGTCATGAGGGGTATTTATAGGCTCATCCTATTACATGTTTGCCTTTTGTACAATAGTAGTCCCTAAAGGCATAACTAACTACGTATCTAGTCCAATTCACGTATGTGACGTTATCTTTATAAAAGAGCGAGGCTAACAATCTCCCTCCAAGATATCGTCACACGTGAATGGTTACAATGAGACCTATAACTACATTAACAATGTAAAATTACAACAATAGTAAACTATGTTGACGTTGTTGAAGCGCAGAGTCTCTGTAGTCTAGATACTGAGGCAGACTTGAAGTTCTCTCTTCCGACGAACTCGGCGTATTTGATCTTTGGCACTGACGGCACAGATCTTTGTAGCTCTGAACTTCAACTGTAACGGTCTAGTTAGGTTATTACTCCCTCCTAACTAGTGAGCCTTTATTCTTTTTCCTGCTCCTTCCTGAACCGACAACTCTCTTTTCATCACGCAGCGGATAAAGTAGATTCATAAGTGTAGGCACATGGTTGTCGTTCGGGGAGCATCATGACAATATAACTCACATAACATTGCACAGAAGGTTGGTAATACGCTCCGATGTACACGTCATTAGTACTTCTTCGGTTCCAGTGTAAGCACAATTCCCTCGATCAACCAACGTACTAGAGATGAAACACTACTTCTTTTGGCATGTTCTTCTCCCTCCTGATGGTTGCGATGTATCGAAATCATCATACTATTGTGTGTACATGCCAAAATTACCCGTACTTTACACTTCTGGTGCAATATAGATAGACCGTGTAAGCATAATTTGTGAGTATATGTCGCAAAAATACTCTCAATACTTTTCTCTCAATTCAACCTGTAAACGAACCTCCTTTGAATTCACCGGCTAATAGTAATGACCACATATGGAGATTGCCCGATATGACCAGCTTGAAAAAGAAGTAACCATCTCATCTTGTGACTTAATGCTTGTACGATAGATGTGACTTAATACCTATACTGAGCACTACAATGTAACTCCTTTAAGTATGAGGTTGCACGAAATATTCGCCGCTTGAACAATCCACTACTTAGTGTGACACTGAGTACTACAACGTAACTCCTTTAAGTGATAGCTATACTGTGAGCACTACAACGTAACTCCTTACATCAGTAATAACTAGATTGTCAAGACTGAATTTTTTAATTTGCGCAGACAAGTTATCTTCAAAAGTCGTGCATCCAACCACCCCTAGACTTTGAGATAAATAAGTACACTTGATGAAATTCCACTTCCAAATCAAATCAACAATACCGTACATGAACTCCGTAGTCATTTTTTCAAACCATAGCAATTCTAGCCGTGAATATATGTATCCCCCGTGAATATGACAATATCAAAATACCACCATAACCGAATAATGACAAAAATTTTGTATCCAATATCTTTATGACCAAAAAATCATGCGGATAGCAAAAAAATTCAGTTTAATCGACCCATCATTTCAGTCCAAATAAAGAAGCCCAATCCATCATTAACTTAGGGTTTAACAAATAACAATAATGCACAAAAAATGAGCGCATACACGGAAGGCTAAGGCGATTTGGTTGTACATTTAAGTGGGGTGTAACAAATTCTTCCTTTAAGTAAGATGCTTAAAGTTAGAAAGGAAAAGATAGGCTCGGAGGGGTGTACTAGGGGTTTCGTGTACTAAAAATGAGTACAACGCTAAGGGTGTGGGAAAAATTAGTTGACTTAACCAGCCAAACAATATGACTTAAATGGTCAAGTAATTATGATACGGGTTTAACACAAGGGTAATCCTAATGCCTCTTATCATGTAGTAAATCCTACTACACGAATGTAGTCTCACTAGCGGTCTCGGGATGCATCACTAATGCAAGTTCTAGAATCTAAATGCTACCGGTACACTCATAAGCACTAATAGTAAATGCTTTTCCTATCAAATCTAAAGGGAAACCTCACATATTTGGGTGGAAAATTTTTCTGAATATACGGTTATGTGCTAGTCATACAATCTCCTATCCATGAGACGCTTGCTATGGCTAAGGTTTCACTTCTAAATGTTGTAAAAAATTTTAAATTTGGCGCTAAAATTGCACTAACAAGTATTTCTCATAGTTTTATTACACGTCTACCATCAAACAAAACAAACTCAAGCGAAAGTGCATATGTAAGGTATCATCTTTTTTACCCTCCCCTTACACTTAAGATGAACATTGTCCCCAATGTTCATGTAAAGAATGTAAAAGTGAACAAGTAAAGAGAATGAAATCAAATACTCCCCTGATTCGTTCGGTATGGATAATAGGATGGCCAGGTTAAATCTTCCTCCAAGAAAATGAACAATCAAAGCTTCCCTTCCAGAATATAAATCATCTTCTTGTCATACATAACCTGTAAAACCTGACAAAATAGACAAGACAACCTCGCGTAAAATCGGCGGCATCCTATATAAGTTTCTAAATCCTAGAAAACATGATAAGATATAATGCTTGTGGAATGAAGTTTGCAGATCTCCTGGAGATTATAAAACTTAATAATTCACAAAAACCATAAGACTCCGTTAGAAAAACAAAACCGGTAAAATTTCCAGATTTTAACTCCTGACGCCGTCAAGAGTAAACTCCTGACGCCGTCAGAATTGACCTGCAGAAATCCTTATGTTAAGTTTCCGGAAATTTTTTGGAAAAATTTGGTCCTACTTCCTGGAAAACCCTGCAAAACTTCATTATGACTCAATACAAGCATTTGACTCTAACAAATACGAATATACATGTTCATTTAATATTGTGGAGAATCATGATCGGTTTGTTTCTTAAAAACATATTTGGGGTTTCCCCTTACACTTATCTTTTGCAAAAGTACCTTTAGGTGGAGTTAAGACTACGCCAAAACAACAAAGTAAAGTATTTCCACATTTTAGTTTAGAAACATGATCTACCAACAATAAAAATAAAGCATGCATACAGAAGCAAATAACAAACAAACAAATAAAATCACACAAAACATGGGTTGCCTCCCAAGAAGCGCTTTTCTTTATTTACGAGTCTTGTAGCTAGACTCAAGGTCATGGGTTACTACGTGACTTCATCATTTGAAATGATATACCCCATGTAGTTGCGATCATTACTATTATGGTGGTAGTGCCTCAATCTATCGATACTCGCAATCACCATTCCACCTAATTTTCTTCTCAAGTTAGCTACCCCATCTTGGCTCAATCCTTCGATTGTGAATGGCCCATACCACCAAGGACATGGTTTATCGGGTGGTATTGATGTTTCCAAGTGTCTCAAGAGTACCAAGTTCCCTTCCTCAAATGGTGTATGATTTTCTGCGGGTCGAGTATGTTCGAGTTCAACCTGAACCTTATTGCTTTTTCTTCTTTCATTCTTGGCTTTCTTATAGCTTTTGATTCTTGCTTCCCATGCAAGAATCTTATTCTGAACACGAATGGGTGACGTGCCAATGTTGTTTTTGATCATTCTCCAACTCAAATTCTCATGCTCACTTCGCGGAGTCATGGGGAAGCTAATCTTTCTTTTTCCAGATTTAAGCTCAATCTTCCTACCTTCATACTTAATGACAGCTCTAGCGGTGGTAAGGAATGGTGCCTCAAGGATTATTGGCATGCATCCATCTCCTTTATCATCGATGATCATAAAATCAACGGGGTACATGAATCCTGCAGCATTAACTAATACATCTTCTGCGATTCCTAGCGGGTATACGTACAAGTGTCCAACAAGAGATAACCTAACACGAGTAGGTGCTGGCATTTTTTATGTTAGTTGGATGTAAATAGTTAGGGGCATAAGATTTACTTCCGATCCTTGGTCGGCGAAAGCACTAAGATATTTCAAGTCCCCGATGCTCGTTGGTATCTCAAAGTTCCCGCATGCTATCTGCTTAGTAGCCATTTTTTGTACCAATAGCTTCTCGAATACTGATCCTCCAGGAAGCATATCATACTCATCTTTCACTTCTTCCTCTTTCTCAAAAACCTGTCCGGAGGATTGGTTACGCCCATCACCCTTAATCCAATTTGTTATGGTGTTTTTGTTTATATCATGTTTCAGGTAGTAACTCAAAGGTTGGGATTCTGGTGGTTTCTCTAAGGTCTGTTTAGCAGGAGTTTCTACCTTCTCGTTATCCTTATGGACAATAGTGATGGAGTTAACAAATTGGGTGGTGGGAGTGGCGCTTTCTTTCCTTAGTAGTATTCGTTCGGGGGTTCTCTGGTTGGCATACTCCTCCAATAGACTCATCATCTCATTCATTTTCTCCTGCATCTCCTCCTTCTGCTTATAAACTGCTTCCTCGAATCTAGCAAGCCGATCTGAGTGAGTTGCCGTATATTCTCTCATCCTAGCCTCAAACTCCGAGCTAAGTTCCTTGGGAGGGGAACAAGGTGGGGTGCAGCTCTGAAAAGTCTCGACATGTTCTCTAGAAGGTGACTCGGATAATGGTGCCGAAGTTGGTTTTGAGACAGAATTAACAGTAGCTCGTCTAGGACTTAAAGCCCTCCTTTGCCTTTCCTCAAAATAGTCAACTTTTGCCTCGAGTTTGCATAGGAGTTCATCGGGGATTTCGGTGGTCCCTCCAGATGTAAAGACTGCATTGATTGCTGCTTCCACTGTATGATTAAACTCCCACATTTCCTGATTGTCAGTGGCGAGCTCCTCGATAATTGCCCAAGATTCCTCGGCGTTCTTATCACGCAGTTTACCTCCCGCGGCCCTATCGATTGTGCGCTTAGTGTGATAGTCAACATGGTCGTAGAAAATCTGGACTAATAACCAAAGGTTTATACCATGATAAGGGACCTTGTGGAGGAGACCTTTAAAACGGGCCCAAGCTTCGTAGAAAGTTTCACCCTGCTGCTGTTCAAACATCAGAATGTCATTTCTAAGCATTGTCATCTTCCCCGGTGGGAAGAATTGAGTAAGGAAGCGATTGGTGAGGTTATCCCATGTGGTGATGGATCCCGCAGGTAAACGCTCAAGCCATTGACTAGCTTGATCCCGTAGAGAGAATTGGAATAGGCGTAATCGGGTAGTCTCTCTAGTTTCAACACCTAGGTCTATGGAATCTACGATTTTGAGGAAGTCCTTAAGATGTTGGTTTGGATCTTCAGAACGAAGTCCATGGAATGCACATCCGCTTTGCACCAACCGGATGGTGTCGGGTCGCAAGGGGGTCACATTGGCTCCGGTGAGCTCAATGGTGTTTCGGTAGCCTTGGTGGCTAGGTCGGGAATACTCTCCTAAGGTTCGGGGCCTAAGGGGTTCTAGTGGTGGGTTTTGTTGTGGTGGGATGACGGATTTAAAGATGTTACCACCTTCCATGATGTCGGATGGTAAAGAGTTACGAACAAAGGCACGAAGAACTAAGATAGACTAAAGAAAACCTAAAAATGAAAATAAAATCTTACTAGAAAGGAATCTAGCAAGTAGACCTAATAAAAAGAAATTCTAACCTAGACAATAACTATTCCCCGGGCTACGGCGCCAAAAACTTGATGCGTGGGAATCGCAACAGGCTTTACCTCTCGAGGGATCTCGAGAAGCTTACAACCCCCACCAGGCAGTGTACCTGATCGTTGTAGTATAGTATAGTGACAAGTACCGGGGGATTGATCGTTCAGCTTAGGAATAGTGTCGCTAGGATTAGAAAGCCTAAATACTAGTTCTAAAGGTGAGGGATGATTATTTTTGTGTTTTTATATTTTATGGAAAGCAAATTAAAATCTCGGGTTTGAAGGATTTGGGCGGAATTAGTTGCTAATCAACTAACCCAATACTAAGATGCAATCAAAATAAAATACTAGAAATGAAAATAAACTAATTTATACTAAAGTTGTGAGCAGTAATTGGAGAAAATGTGTTTACTTAGATTTCACTACTCCCTAGATATCTTTTATACGTTAATTACTTGTTATAATTGCATGGATGACGGATCGTATTCCTTAATACCATTCATGGGGTGGCACACATAACTCCCCAATTCTATGAGTTCTTATCTCCTCTTACACCATGCCCAGCACAACTATAGGGATTGTAAACAGTGGCTCATGCATTAAATACAACCAATAAAGACCTAGTGCGCGTTGGTTCATGTTTCTTAAGACGTTCAAGCATGTTACCAATTGGAGATCTGCCAGTTTTCTTAAGCCTAACATATAAATCATTCATCCAAGACAAGAATAAACAAGTAATCAACACATAATCAATATCTAGGTTTCATTAGATCTAAGCAAACACAAGATAGATCTAGCCTAGCATGATGGAATTAAGACAAGAACATGATATAGAAAACCAACACATAGACATATTGATTGAATTAGAAGAACACTTATCTTGATTAATCATGCAAGGTATCAAGGGGTTGGAACCCTTGAAAAACCTGTAAAGTTACACCAAAATCGTACTTAGGGTTTCTCCCAAAACTTCTCTCTTTCTAAATGTGAAAAATTAGAAAACTATATATAGGAAAAAGGGTCTGACGGCGTCAAGACCAAATAGGTGACGCTGTCACCTCGCCGCCAAAAAAATCCTCGGACTGCCTAGATCTACATTTGACGCCGTCAAGAACAATACATTTCCAGGCCGTCATGACTTTAACTCTTGACGCCCTACCTTCATGACGCCGTCAAAACTCTTCTAGGTCGTCATGGAATTTTACTCTTGACGCCGTCAGGGAACTACTCTTGACGCCGTTATGCACTGTTCCCAGCATGGAAAATTAAGACTTTGGCGTTTTCTTTTCTTTTATGCTCCAAAAACGTCCGAATTGCTTCCTTTTCCAGATTTCACTCCCAAAGTACCTAAAATCACAAAAGGAACGATTTAGGGCAATATTTGATCAAATAAATTCAGATTCGGGCTTAAATGACCCCCAAAAACGGATCATTTTTCGCCTCATCAGTTTTCCAAATATTACTTGGCTTAGGCAATCATCTATCACCGGACGAGTGTCTTCAACTATCATAAAATCGATCTCATAGGTGAGATTACCTATAATCACATGCAATCCCTTCACTCTTCCTACAAAATTACTTATCAAATTCCTATTGGGCATCGTCCTAAAATTAAGTTGCTTCTTCATCACCCAATTGTAATAAGTCCTAGTCATGTTGTTAACCGGAGACCTAAGATCGATATAAGCTTTCCATATATGCATATGCCCTATGTTGCATGGTATGTTAATGTTAGAGGGGTCTCCCATTTTGATAAGGGGTGTGCCAAGGATATATGGTCTCTCGGGACTATCAAATAAATCCTTATGGTATTCCTGTTCTTCCTTGGTGGGCATCTTATCAAAGTATTTCTCTATAGTTTCTACTTCCTCTAATTCTTTTCCCATATTAACCTCAACTTCCCTACTTTCATCCCTAGTCTTGGTTTCTACTCCAACTTCATCCTTGTCACTCCATTCTATCTCCTTATCTATCGGCTTAATGGTGACAACATTGACAAAGTGGATATGTTTGGATGATGAGGGGTCCTTAATTTGGATTCCGTTATTGGTATCCCTAGTGTCCTTCCTAGGTGTGGCTAACGCTTGGTTGTTGAGGGCCTTCAACAGGTTGTCAATCTTGTTGGTCATCTCCGTTTGTTGTTGGTTGAATTCGGTTTCGAACCTAGCTATGCGAGCTTCTTGAGATGCCATGAACTTAGACATCAATCCTTCAAGATTGTTGGTACTATCATAGTTGTTAGAAGGATTGTTGTTGAAAGTACGGTTGGATGGTGGACCGTTTGGTTGATAACGATTAGGCGGATTGGAAGAATTGGGTTGATTTTGTTTCCACCTAAGGTTTGGGTGATTTTTCCAAGAGGGGATGTATGAATCACCGTAAGGGTTTGGCTCGGGCTTGAAAGTGTACCACTTATCTCCCGCTTCATCGGTACGCGTGGATGCGTAGTCCGCAAAAGTTGTTCTGGGGAGTTCCACACAATCACGAGTGTCGTGGGGACCACTACATAACTCGCATAAAGTGATTTTGTTCACTTGGCTTGAAGGTTTAGTAGCTTCGTAAGATTTCATGAGAAACTTGACTTGGTCCTCAAGTTCCATGATCCTACGGTCGGGAGTGCTAGAATTGTTCAAAGGCAAAGATATTGCCTTGATCGTTTTGTTCAAATCACGGGGAACATTCCAACTTTCGTTGTCATAGAGAGCAAGATCTTCTATGAGTTCCCATGATTGTTTCGCACTTAGATCACGTAGCTTACCACCGGCCGATTGGTCAATGGCTCGCCTCGTGGAGATATCGATATGGTCATAAAAAATTTGGACTTGGAGCCAAAGATCTATGCCATGATGAGGGACTTTTTAGAGCAATTCCTTGAAACGAGTCCATGCTTCATAAAGAGATTCATTTTGACGTTGTTGGAACATCAAGATGTCATTTCTAAGCTTAGTAGTTCTCCCGGGTGGGAAAAATTGAGCAAGGAAACGAGTGGTGAGATCATCGCATGTGGAGATGGATCCCGCGGGTAAACGCTCAAGCCATTGACTAGCTTGATCCCGTAGAGAGAATTGGAATAGGCGTAATCGGGTTGTCTCTCTAGTTTCAACACCTAGGTCTATGGAATCTACGATTTTGAGGAAGTCATTAAGATGTTGGTTTGGATCTTCGGAACGAAGTCCATGGAATGCACATCCGCTTTGCACCAACCGGATGGTGTCGGATCGCAAGGGGGTCACATTGGCTCCGGTGAGCTCAATGGTGTTTCGGTAGCCTTGGTGGCTAGATCTTGAATACTCTCCTAAGGTTCGGGGCCTAAGGGGTTCTAGTGGTGGGTTTTGTTGTGGTGGGATGACGGGTTCAAAGATGTTCCCATTGTCCATGATGTCGGGTGGTGAAGAGTTACGAACAAAGACACAAAGAAATAAGATGGACTAAAGAAAACCTAAAAATAAAAATAAAATATTACTAGAAAGGAATCTAGCAAGTAGACCTAATAAAAAGAAATTCTAACCTAGACAATAACTATTCCCCGGGCTGCGGCGCCAAAAACTTGATACGTGGGAATCGCACCAGGCTTTACCTCTCGAGGGATCTCGAGAAGCTTACAACCCCCACCAGGAAGTGTACCTGATTGTTGTAGTATAGTATAGTGACAAGTACCGGGGGATTGATCGTTCAGCTAGGAATAGTGTCGCTAGGATTAGAAAAACTAAATACTAGTTCTAAAGGTGAGAGATGATTATTTTTTGTATTTTTATATTTTTTAGAAAGCAAATAAAAATCTCGGGTTTGAAGGATTTGGGCGGAATTAGTTGCTAATCAACTAACCCAATACTAAAGATGCAATCAAAATAAAATACTAAAAATGAAAATAAACTAAATTATACTAAGGTTGTGAGCAATAAGTGGAGAAGATGTGTTTACTTAGATTTCACTACTCCCTAGATATCTTTTACACGTTAATTACTTGTTATAGTTGCATGGATGACAGATTGTATTCATTAATACCATTCATGGGGTGGCACACTTAATTCCCCAATCCTATGAGTGCCTACTTCACTCCTATGTCGAGCCGGCTAAGAAGCTCCTAACATGGGACCATTAGAATTTACTCATGCATTAAATACAACCAATAAAACCTAGTGCATGTCAGTTCATGTTTCCTAAGACGTTCAAGCATGTTACCATTTGGAGATCTGCCAGTTTTCTTAAGCCTAACATCAAATTCATTCATCCAATACAACCATAAACAAGTAATCAACACATAATTAACATCTAGGTTTCATTAGATCCAAGCAAACACAAGATAGATCTAGCCTAGCATGATGGAATTAAGACAAGAACAAGATATATACAACCAACACATAGACATATTGATTGAATTAAAAGAATACTTATCTCAATTACACACGAAAGGTATCAAGGGCTTAGAACCCTTGAAAAACCTGTAAAATTCGCACCAAGTTCGTACTTAGGGTTTCTCCAAAACTTCTCTCCTTTTAATGTGAAAATTAGAAAAATATATATAGGAAATAGGGTCTGACGGCGTCAAGACAAATCTTGTGACGCCGTCATCTCGCCGCCAAAATATTTCTCGGACTGCCTTGATCTACTTTTGACGCCGTCATGTGTTATGCATTTCCAGGCCGTCATGAATTTTACTCTTGACGCCCTACTTCGTGACGCCGTCAAATCTGTACTGGATCGTCATGGAAATTACTCTTGACGCCGTCAGGAATTCCTTCTTGACGCCGTCACCTACTATTCCCAGCAAGGAAAATTAAGACTTTGGCGTTTTCTTCACTTTTATGCTCCAAAAACGTCTGAATTGCTTCCTTTTCCAGATTTCACTCCCAAAGTACCTAAAATCTAAAAAGGAACGATTTAGGGCAATATTTGATCAAATAAATTCAATTCCGGGCTTAAATGACCCCCTAAAAGTGGTTCATTTTTTGCCTCATCACATTCCCTCATCATTCAAAGTGCAAGAGAAGAATACTCGTTTATTATCAAATCAAGAAGTATTGAAGATTAGTTATGTAGTTTGTATATATTTATTGTAAAGTTGTGTAGTGATTGTAACAAGTAGATCTAGGTGGGTTTGTGAATCTAGTATAGAAGAAGTAGTGGTGTGAAGAAGAAGTAGTGAAGTTGTGTGAAGTAATCAAGTAGTAGTGGTGTGTACAAGTTGTGAAGAAGGTTTGTCTAGTCGTGAAGAAGTCGTGAGATTGGTTCTAACTACTATTAGAACTCGACATTTAGCTTAGTGTCGTAAATTGGTGTAAGCAAAAGTTGTGTAAGGTTTCTCCGTCACAAGGGAGTTTGTTGACATAGTGAAGAAAAATCTCGAGTACGTGACTCGGGGAGTGGAGTAGGGCGAAGAGGTGCTTCGTAGCCAAACCACTATAAATCCTTGTGTTGTGGATTGATCTTTCTATCTCTATCTTTTCTTTACTTTCACACTTACATTATAATTGTTTAGTTAGTTAGATTAAATAGTTTACATTGTGCAAGTATTGAATTTCACATAAATAAGAATCGAAGTTTTTGAAAACAAAGTTTTTAAAATACCAAATTGACGTAAAACTATTCAACCCCCCCCCCCCCCCTTCTAGTTTTCCACAGAATGAAACAAATCGGTTGAGCGAGACACACGACCGATGTTGAAATCGGTTAAGGGCGATGTGGGCTTTTGGTCGAATATTGGTTGAGGATGAATCAAAGGGTCAATCGGTTGGCAACACAACCGAGTTTAAAACAACAAAATGCTTCCAAATTTCCAAGACTATTTGTATTTTAACGTTTGTATATTCAATACAATCAAAAGAAAAAAACTTTACCACTTTTCATCTTATAAATACCAATATCAAACACATTTTTAAACACACAATTTCAATCACAATTCAACTACTTTCTCATCCATTTTCACCATGTCAAAGAGAAATACTCCTCAATCAAAAAACCGATGATCCCGACTACCCAAAAATCAACTGGATTTGAATTTCTTGCTGGAAAACAAGGCACGCTATAAATTAGATTACTAGTTTAAGTTTTTAATAAGTATTGTCATGTTTAAGTTTTATTAGTTTAAGTTTTAATTTATTATTGTAATGTTTTTTATTTTTAATGAATTTTAAATTTATTTTTAAAAAATTTTGAATTATATAAAAAAAAGTTGGTCAATACTGTGGCAGTTGGATCATGTCTAATCGTTGGATAGAAAAAGCTGACGTGTCAGCCTGAAAGTTGGTTCATCTTGCAACCCAAAATGAAGTACAGTATGACCCATGCTACATGTGGATCCTAAATGGCCAGTCCCTATTTTCAACACCAATAACGTAGTATTGTATTAAAACCCACTAAAAAAACAAACCCGAAGTTCGATCGCGGAACACTAGATCGCGAGTTGTATTGAGCACAAGTAGCAAACACGAGAGACTACAAAGAACCTACAAGAATATTGCACACGATATACCCTCAACGAACCCTTTATTAAAAACCTAATAAAGCTTTTATAATTGAGGAAGAAGAATGAATAACTAGCATCCCCCCTCATCTCTATTTATAGAGATGAGGTATAGACCTTAGCTTGCAAGCCAAGTAACTAGTTTTCTAATCTAAGTACAATCCTAAACTTTATTTAAACTAAATACAATTAACCCCCTTATTATTGGCTAGGTCACATTTAACCCTCCTAAGTATTGCTACTAACACATAACAATTTCCTCCTTAGGAGTAATACTTAGGCATTAACGATACTCAACATCTTCATCTAATGCTGGAACCTCGAACCGGGGACCGCCTTGAGAACCAGGCCTTGTACTTTAGTAAATTCCCAAGTTTAGCTTTCTTAGACTCCTTCACTTTCTTCTTTTCAGCAACATTACCCTCTGCACCCTCTTGACCAGGTACTCCGGTTACCGTAATGTCCGCCCCCACCTTTGTACCAAAGTGTACCTTTTCCTGCTCATTTACCAAGCAGCCTGTGTTTGTCTTTTCTTCAAGTTGCTTGTCCTCCAACCGTCTTTGAGCCACTGTAGCATCATCTTTACTAACCTGAACATCCTCAGCTTCACGATTCTCCTGAGCTCCCTGCAGTTCCACCTCAAACCAAACACGTTCATCAACTTGTACTCCATGGACTCCTGTTTTAACACCAGGACCAAGTTGTTTAAACCCAACTTGTTTATGACCAAGTTGTTTGAACCCAACTTGTTTATGACCAAGTTGTTTAAACCCAACTTGTTTATGACCAAGTTGTTTGAATCCAACTTGTTTTGAACCTCCATGCTTTTGTACACCAAAATTCGTCACTTTTGCTTCTAGAGTTTACACACAGTTCTCTTTCCTGATCCCGTTCATCATAACTCGACAACCTTTGATCACCTTGACTCTACCTATCTGCATCTTCACAGTATAACCCTCTTTTTCAAGAGTACCCAATGAAATCAAGCTTTTTCTTAACCCTGGAACATACCTGACATCTTCCAGTATAAAGCTTGAACCATCATGCAACTATATCTTCACTTTTCCTGTCCCTCTGATAGTGCATGTCCTGTTATCACCTAACTGAACCGAACCACCATCAACATCCTTGAAGTCATACAAGAATTCCCTCCTAGGTGTCATATGATAAGACCCACCTGAATCCATTACCAAATAGTCATCTCATCATTCCTGACTACCACCAAGGCTTCTCCAAAGTAGGCGTTACCCTCGTCACTAGAAGAATCAGAATCCTGATCATGCTTACCCTTCTTGACAAACCTACTTGACTTCTTCTTTGGACAGTCTCTCTTCAGATGATCCTCTAAATGACATATGAAGCACTTGAGTTTACCAGTTCCACCCCTTGACTTAAACCGCGAACTTCCACCTGAATGAGCTTTCTTTGAATGATCTGACCCTCCCCTTACATATAACCCGTCACCAGTATCTTCCTTTGTGCCTTCGGTTCTTTTCTTTAACTCTCTTGAATTCAGAGACGCAAGAACATCTTCCATGGTCAAGGATTCCCTCCCATACAACAATGTCTCCACAAAGTTTTCATAAGACGATGGCAACGACGTAAGTAACATAAGTGCCTGATCTTCATCCTCAATCTCGATAGCAATATTCGCCAAGTCAAGTATCAACTTATTAAAGTCATCTATATGATCACCCAGTTTTGTACCTGGACTCATATAGAACGTGTACAACTTCTTCTTCAGATACAGTCTATTTGCTAAGGACTTAGTCATATACAGACTAGTCAACTTCGTCCAAATTCCTGCAGCAGTTGTTTCCTTGGTAACTTCCCGTAAAACCCAGTCTCCCAAGCATAGAATCAAGGTACTGTATGCCTTCTTCATCAAAGCAGCCTTTTCACCTGCTTCCATGTCCGCGGGTAATGTCTCTAATGCAGCATCACACCCCAGCTGTACCATTAAAGCACACATCTTTATTTGCCATAACCCGAATTCATTTTTCCCATCGAATTTTTCGATGTCAAACCTAGTTATAGAACTAGCCATTCTTCTTTTACCTTGCTAAAAACCTTGTCAAGTTGTTTCTTAACCAACAAGCCTCACAAGCCGTGTGCAATAATCTCCTTGTTGCTATAAACCGTTCTTGCAAATCGAATTAATTAGAATAACCCTAAACCCTCGATTTCGAACAAGCAAACCCGACCGTAAACTTGAACCCCAAGTGAACCACCATCGAAACTTGAACCACAAGAAACCCGCAACAAGAAACCCTGCGATATAATTAATCGACTTTATAGAAATCGACTAAACAGAAGTGGAACTTTCAATTTAGTCGTATTCTTTTTCAAACCAAAAAAAAAATAAAAAATAAAAAATAATAAAAAAATAAAAAAACCCTGAAGTAATCTTTTCTTTAAAAAAAAGTCGATACCCTTTTTGGATATTAGAAAGATGAAAATCCTTGTCTAAATTTTGTTGTATTCTTGATCACGTGGAGTAGAAAAATAAACCAAAAAGACAGGTCCTTTTTCTCTTTCCTTTTTAAAATACCTCACGTCAACCGATCGCACTCCAAAACCATTTCGAAACCGAACCTCGAAACCTCGAACGAACTCGAAACCTTGATCTAGCACTCGAATTTCGATGGCCACAATAACCGCAGCTCTGACACCACCTGTTGGATAATACCTCGACAACAAACCCGAAGTTCGATCGCGGAACACTAGATCGCAAGGTGTATTGAGCACAAGTAGCAAACACGAGAGACTACAAAGAACCGACAAGAATATTGCACATGATATACCCTCAACGAACCCTTTATTAAAAACCTAATAAAGCTTTTACAATTGAGAAAGAACAATGAATAACTAGCATCCCCCCTCATCTCTATTTATAGAGATGAGGGGGTAGAGACCTTAGCTTGCAAGCCAAGTAACTAGTTTCCTAATCTAAGTACAATCCTAAACATTATTTAAACTAAATACAATTAATCCCCTTATTATTGTCTAGGTCACATTTAACCCTCCTAAGTATTGCTACTAACACATAACAAAAAACATATCAAATCTACAATTGATCGATAACATATTGCGTATACGATTTATCGATAACTAAAAACTTATCAATACATGTATTTTTTGTGAAATGTCGAGTTTTAGTATAGTTAAATTAAAATTTTATGTAATTATAGTTACATTTTAGTTAGGTTTATTACATAAATCATCCTTGTGGTTTATAAACTTTTTCACTTGTCTTCCTTAGTTCTCAAAATGTTTACTGGTCATCCTTGTGGTTGTCCATTTTGTATAGACCGATCATTTAACCAAATGGGCGTTAGATTTGGCCGTTATGTCAAGGCACGTGCTCGTCACATGAGGGGCAAAATAGTCAATTTACCTACAACGACGATTTTTGTAACTGACCTTTAAGTTTTTTTTTTTTTTTTTTTTTTTTTTTTTTTAATTATTTTTATTAATAAGAATTGTTTTTTTGGGTAAAGGAGAGTAATCCTGCATTCTGGTAAAATATATTGACTAAAACCATTGAAGTACAAAAGACGAGGGTGAGTTCCCTCGCCTCAGTCCCTAAGGACACTTACCTAACCACTATATAAGAATGAACTCAAGTCTCTTCTCTTACAAACAAACGCCTCAAACCACTGGACTAAGCATCCATTTGTGTTAATATATCAACTCAATTTGGTTTTATTCAGTTTTTGGTCGATTTATAGCAAATAAACCATTTTAAGCTTGGGCTGACCGGTTTAAGGTAAACTGGGCCGGTTCTGCCACGTTAGAGACACGTTAACGACCGGTCAGCACATGTGCTTTTAAAAAAAGTGCTAGTTCAGTATGGACGTAAAAGGAGATAATATCGTCATGTGCCTAGCACATGACCATATTTAATAAAAAATAACTAACGCGTGTTTGATCAAAGGACCGGTCCGTGCAAAATGGACAACTACAGAGATATTCAGTGTACTTTTTGAGAGTTTAGGACGAAAGGTGAAAAAATGTCTAAACCACAAGGACGATTTATGTAATTAACTCTTTTAGGTTTGATATGCGACTAATGCAAAGCAAGCTTTACAACCATTTAAGCAATGTACTTTGACCGTTGTAGTGTATTATAGACAAGACATGGAGATTGATCGTTCTTTATGGGAATAGTTAGGTAGACTCATAGAGTGTCACAAAATGATCTACAAGAGATTATTTTTGGTATCTTTGTGTATTTTAATAGAAAGCAAGTCAAATATGAGGGTTTTGAGAGGAAAATGAAATGAAATTAAATGGGAAAAACATTGTGCAAACTTATATTAGGGAAAACGTATTTCCCTAGGGCGCACTACTCCTTATTATTAGCTAGCTATGTCTATTAATTACCAAAGTATATATAGAATTCTGGAGCTAATGACGTCAAGCTTTAGGGCTGACGACGCCATCTTTCCGTTTTTGATTTAGTGTTTTCTCCATTGTTTGGGCTAATGGCTTCAAGTTGTTTAGTTGAAGGCGTCACGATGGCTAGGTGACGGCGTCTCCCCTCACTGGTTTTTCATAAAAATTATAAAAACTTCACTTTCTATGCACTTTTTGGTAAAGGCGTCTACTTTCCCGGTCATGAATTTGAACTTTTGTCATTTCTTTCAAACTTCATATAAAAGAGCCCTAATCATGTCCCGTTTAAGTAAATACATAGAATTCAACTAAATCCAAATATGAAGGATTTTAAGCCAAAATAGAGATAAATTGAGGTAAAATGCATAAAATCATGGGGCAAATGACACCTGATATTGTTAACAAATTGCACTTCATCAAATATCCCTATACTCAGAATTTGCTTGTCCTCAACAAAAATAAGTTATAACCTTGACTCAATACATTTTAGAGGGCACATAATATAACAACATGGAAATGAAAATCACTCGACTTACCATGACATAATGGATAAAGTAACCATAGGCTTGATAAAAGATTAAACATCCACCACTTTGGCGTATGCATAATACTATCAAAGAGGTCTTTTAAAGAGTTGTAATATTTATGCTTATGGTAAGGAATAAAGGATATTGATATAGGATTTTTTTAACTGGACGAAAGTTAACTATCTAAATAATTACATTTAAGTGCTACCAAGTCAAAACTTAAAACAAGTATGAACTAAACAATTAATTTTTTGTATTTTGATTAATCTATCCTTACCATCAATAGCAGAATGGCGGTCCATATATTCCTTTTTTTTTCATTTTTATTTATATTTGTTTTCTCATACAATGCAAAATCTGCTAGAAAATGAAATAAACAACTGATAACTTGAAACATAAATATTAACTTGAACATAAATGACTAGAATTAGAAGGATCAACAATAATGGGATACTAGTTAACATTCCATAACTTGGGGGTAACAATTTTTCTTTCTTCTTTATTTCTCCATATTATATAATACTACGAAGAGTCTTAATTGTCCCAAAACTGTATTTGCAACTCGACTTAGTGACATGTAATCATCCAAATTATTAACATGGTTAAACATATAATACATATAAATGTGCGCTAAGGTGATTTGAGTGTATCATTTTTTTTAGCTGGGTTTAAGCAAAATGAAAAGATATGATCGTAGGGTGTCTAAATGTATCTAGCATAAAAAAGTTACGGCTTTTAAAAGGGTAGGGGAAAATTAAATAACCAATGAGGTAAGATAATTAAAAAAAAAAACAAAAAAACAAAAAAAAAAGAGAAAAAACATGCTAAAATCATGGGTTAATCCTAATGCTCTTATCACTTTTTAAATTCTAATAACGCTAAAATTGTGTATATTTGTAGGCGCGTTATTCCGTGCTTTTGTGCATGTTATCAGGTTGATTTTATGAACTTTTGGTACTTATTATTGAAAAGTTATGTTTTTAGGTTCATGATTATACAAGACAAAGAAAAAAAGAAAAAGTCGAAGAAATAATGCATAAACGAGAAATTGTGCATGTGCAAGAATCATGCTACACGTACACCTCTTGGAGCCTATTTCAAAAAATAAAGTCACAAAGTTTATGCTCTCAAGACTCAAGATTATAACCTTGAACATGTTTGAAGCAAAGGCATTAGTTGTTGCCCAAAGAAATAATATCCATTGGGCCATTCAGAAAGTAAAAAGTGCGGACAGGAATTACCACACAAAGTCATGTCACCAATCGCGAATTTGCGTTGCCAACCGTAGGTTGAAACCCCAAACTTGCGGCTGGAGGGGGAAATCATTTTTAACGCAAGATTTATTGTGCCAACTATCAAAAGTCCAATATTTGCAGATCATTACTCCTCTCTATGTCATTTTATGAATCTTTTCCCTTAAGTTATGCAATTACTTAGCCTTAGTTCTTGTGCAAGCTTTTATACCTTACCTTTGGCTTCATTTGGAGACATCTCTCATTAATCTATCAAAGAAAAAAAAAACTCTCCAAACTCTCACCATTGCCCAAAGACATAATTCCAAGCCTTTAAACTTCTAAAAAACGTAGGAGCCTAAGGAGGATCAAGAACGCATAATTCCAAGGTTGAATCATCAAGAGACCATAACCAAGTATTCATGCATCAAAGCCTTATCATTTTAATCAACATCACATCTTTCTAAGACGCTATATTTCCTAGTGCCAAACTTTCTGTAATTATGTGTTTGTTTGTTATGAGTGGTTAGTGCCTTTGTGCACTTGCTTAGATGATGTTTGAAACATAATGAATTGGTTGATTGTGACTACATGATTTTATTTAATTTCAAGATATTAATAAGATCCAATTATACTTATTAGTTTCATGTGACAATTGTTTATCAAGTTAGATTGATTGGTGATAGTGTCATAGGACGAAATGGACATTGTTATTCAATCAATTGTAACCTTTTCTCTTTGATTGGATACCTTTTGTTTTGACCATTTCCTAAGTAATTTGATTAAACAAGAAGCTTAAGTGTGATTGTTGATTTACTTGTGAAACTACTGCAAATTGAGTTTGTTGAAATTGTATTACTCTTGAATTGGTTGATTAATCTTAATGCTTATTTTATCATAATATAATCTTGACGAGGATTGTAAGTGTTAGAAACAATAGATTAGATCACCATCTAATTATCATAATTAAGTCGTTAAAATCGTTGTTAAAATCAAACTAGACCAAATATTTAAACTAAGCAAGTGTAGTTTTAATATCTTGAATTATAACTATAATCATTTGCTTGTTTTTATTTTTGCATTTTTGGTTAAATCTTTGATTCTAAACTTATATATAGAAACTAAACAAATCCATATGAATGATCTCGACTGTCCAAATCAAATCTTACTACACACGGACAAGTATACTTGCTCGTATGTGTTTCAATTGAGATAGAGGTAAATCGTGTTTTTAAATATTAAAACCTGCGCAAGTGAGACATATCAAGTTTTGGCGCTGCTGCAGGGAATTTGATCATGTTTTTGTAAGTTTTAGATTTTGAGCATTAAATCATTCCATTCCCTTGCCTTGCTCTTTTTTAAGAAAAAAATTACCAGTAGCCCACGGTTCAGACCCTAACCACCAATCGAATCTGCAAACCATGCAGCTGAGATCGTCTATTCTAACTTTCAAGCCCCAACCACCGGTCAAGACCCCTAACCGCACGGTTGTAACCCTCTGTTCCAGTTTTCAGTTCCCAACCGCACGGTTGGTGCCCTCTGACCAGTTTTTTGACTTTTAGTTTCACTTTTATTCAACTTTCACCCATGTTTCTAGTTTTCAGTCATTCGTAATTGGATCATTTTTAAACTACATAACACTTGTTCTTCGGGCGAATAACCAATTACTCCATTGTATAATCCTGAAAAAATCATTCGAAAAACCAAAAGGAAACATTTGTACATTCGAAAAGAAGAGAGAATACCATTCCCTATTGCCAATGACTGACGACCAACTTATGTGGGCAACCAATACGTTGTAGCACCTACTCCCAGAGCCGCTATCTTTCCTGTTAACCTCGGAGACAACTTTACCATCAAAGGTCATCATCTCCATGATCAAAGACAACCAATTTGATGGAAGAGTATGGACCGATCCACACAAACATATCATCGATTTCTTCGAAATATGTGGAATGTTTCGTTTTGGCGACACCAATTTCAATGCCATACGAGGAAAACTCTTTCCATCATCTCTCGCCAAAGAAGCAAAGATTTTGAATAACGAACTTAGCCTCGGAGTGATCATAACTTGGGATTAAATGAGAGAAGCCTCTGTAGGATGTTTCTTCCCACCCGCCATGTTTGATCACCTTCTTGGTGAAGTCCATTGCTTTACACAAAATGAATGAGAAACTCTTGTGAAAATTTGTCTTTGCATGAAAAATATGCTCCGGGGTTGTCAGGTACACTGTTTGTCCTGTGGAAGTATCAATCAGATCTTTTACCATAGTCTTGACGACACTACTCAAGGAATCCCTGACGCCGAATGAATCTTCCTCTACTAGACTCCTAAAGAAGCTTATAGTCTACTCCAAGACCGAGTACTCTTGAAGCTCGATTGGTCTAAGGATTCCAAAACCAAACCTCAAGGAAAAACCGTCGCCTTTGCAGAAGAAATGAAAGAAAATTCCAAGATCATGGAAGTGATGAAAGATCTTACTTCGAAGATCGATTCAAAATTCAAAAGTATCCAAGACGACATCAAGGATATGCGAGATGGATGTAACACTTGTGGAGGAAACTAACCATAATAGAAATGTGATGATAAACCCATAGGAGGATCTGAATTAGAGCTAATTATGTATACAGTTGATATCAAGGAAACTACGACGCTGGCGGAATTCTGACAATTGGAACAACCGTGCACCACGAAATGACAATCGTCTAAAACATCATGATGACAACCGTCAATCATCACAAACAACCGAAAATAAACTCGGAGAATCTGATTTTGAGAAAAACATGCGAGAATTCATGATCGCGTTAAAATTTTCTAACCATTTTGTCAAAAATCAGTTCTTAGATCTCAAGACAAAGGTTAAGCAAGGTCAAAAGAATCACTAAGCTACTATTCAAGACATTGAAACCAACTTCGGTTGACTTTCCGACCAATAAGCTAATAGACCATCTGGTATGTTACCAAGTAACACTCAACAAAATCCCAATTCTACATCATCAAGATCAAATAAGAAGGAATATCGTCCACCTCAAACTATAAATGAGCATGTAAATGTTGTATTCACACAAAGTGGCAAGTCATATGATCCATCATAAAACCCAAACGAGAAACCAGTCGTTATTCATGATGACAGTGATGATGAAGCAGATGAGGAACCAACCAAACCCAATGACCCAACCCCATCCACCCCTGTCAAAACTGATATGTCACCAGTCAAGGTATACTAGACAAAGATTCCATATCCTCAACGCTTGAGGAAGGAAGATATGGAAAAAAAATATGGCAAGTTCATATATATGATCAAATAAGTTTGGATCAACATACTCCTTGTTGATGTACTAGCCGGCATGGCCAGTTTTGGGAAATTTCTGAAAGAACTTGTGAGCAATAAGAACAAGATGGAGCAAATACCCACTGCCTTCTTAAATGAATATTGCTCAGCCATTGTACATAACAAACTCTTGCCAAATCTCGATGACTCCGGAAGCTTTCTGATTACTTGTACTCTGGGAAATTCGATTAAATGTGATGCTTTACCCTATCTAGGTGCAAGTATCAGTTTAATAACGTATTCACAGTACTTGAAGCTTTCCCTAGACACTTTGAAACCACCAAAATGAGCATACGTTTAACAAATCATTCTTACCAATATCTAATTGGAATTGCTGAGAATATGCTTGTTTAGGTAGGGAAATTTGATTTTCCTGTTGACTTTGTAATTCTTGAAATGGAAGAACACAAAAAAGATCCCCTAATTTTGGGAATACACTTTTTGCACACCACTTATGCTATTATTCGTTTCAAGGGTAAAGAACTCAATCTCAGAGTTAGAGATGAGAGTATCTCGTTTCAAATCGATAAGGCTATGAAAAATTCTCATTTCAATGATGCTATGTGTTTTACTATTGATATTGTCGATGAGGTCACGGAAGAAACATTTGATGCCTTACTTGATGAATCCAAGCGATCTTTTGAAATTTCTGGACAAATCAGTGATGGAGATCTCGACAATGAATTTGCTAAATTCATGGAAATCAAAACAGAATAATTACCTAAAGAAGATGAAGAAGTCAATGACAACTTTGAAGAATTGGACTTCACTGACCAAATGAGAGTCAAAACTTCTCTTGAAGATCCATTATGTGCTTTTTCCATCATGTTTGAAATTTAGAAACTAAGAGATACTAGGACTAACAAATACTAACAGGCAGTGTAACCGGTCATATGAAGTATAGCTCGGGTAAATCCGAGTGTCGTCCTAAGAGTTGTTGGTCTGGTGAAATAAGGTATTAAATTCAAGTAGGTAAAATTAAGTGAAAGTTGTTTGATAAATAGCAAATTCTATTCTAAGAGAATCAAAACATAAGGATAGAAAAGAGAATGATATGACTAATCAAGACTTAAGGGTTTACGTAATTTCTTCCTTCCTTTAGTCCATATAGTGGGTGAACGTCACTAGACTCCTTGGGTAAATTTTTCTAGCCTATCATTGTTGGGATATAAAGATCAAAGTACTGATGGAAAGTCAAACTACTGCTATGTCAAAGTACTGCTAAATAGTCAATGTGCTGATCAAGGTCAAAGTACTGCTACTTATTGAAGATTATACAAAGTACTTCGAAGAACAAGGACTTAAGTGCAATATTGATTAAAGGATTATAATGTAATATTGTATGAATATTCTAGAATTAGTTAGGGATAATTACTTGTCATTCAAGTAGATGATGTAAACCGACTTAAGGTTATCTATATAAGGAGCCTTATGATGGTATCAGAGGAACGAAGTCATACGAAGTTTTCTAAGAGTCTTAGAGTTTTACAAAAACGATTTTAGAGAAAGTTAGGGATTGTTAGTGAACTTGTACTTAGAGAAGCAGGTTCAAAGAGTTGTTTTAATATAAACAAAGTTCTTCCTAGCTTTGTGTTAGTAGATTCCGCATACTTTACAAAGTTATATCAGTGTTTCAATATTAACTGTTTTGAGTCATTCAAGATTGGTAAAACCTTACAAGCTACAAAGTAGTTTGGTCAGAGTATATCGATCCAACAAGTGGTATCAGAGCTTGTGTTGGAAACTCTGATTAAGAAGAAAACCTATTAACACCGATTGTACTACAAACCCTTAAAGATGTCGACAGATGTTGCACCTGCTCCATCCATCACTGCTGTCAGAATTCCTATTGTCAAGAAGGGAGAATATGATTTATGGGCCATGAAGATGAGGCAGTACATTGCCATCACAGACCATGCACTATGGGATGTGATTGTCAATAGCAATATGGTAATTGATGAACCATTGGAGATTCCAGGACAACCAACACCACCTAAGCCAACCTTGCCAGCTGCTACTAAAAGAAATCAAGACAAGGCTCTCAACATACTGCTCTCTACCATTCCTGATGGTCACTTATTAAAGTTTCATGATGCCAAGGATGCAAAGCAACTGTGGGCTGCTATTAAAACAAGATTTGGAGGTAATGATGCTTCCAAGATGATGCACAGGAACCTGTTGAAGTAGTAGTTTGAAACCTTCACTGTTGGAGAAAGAGAAAGCCTTGACTTTGTCTATGATAGATATCAAAATCTACTTAGCATGCTAGAGTTATATGGTGCTGAAGCAACAGTTGAAGATGCTAATTTGAAGTTCTTGAGGAGTTTGCCTTCTGCATGGCATGTGGTTGCTACAATGATTAGAGGACAACCTGGTTTGGACACTATGGACTTTGATGATCTTTACAATAATCTAAAGGTGTATGAGCATGAGATGAAGGGTAATAATGGTTCAAGTTCTCACAACATTGCTTTTGTCTCTTCTGAAAACAGAAGCAGTACTTCTACTAAAAGTACTGATCATCCTGTCCAAAGTACTGTTGTAGAAACACAGAATCCATGTACAACTTTGATCACTACCACTTCATCACATACCCCCAATTCAGATGATGTTCTGTGTTCATTCTTTGCCCAACAAGCTACTCTACCTGTTACTTATCAAGAAGATCTTTTGCAAATTGATGATGATGCTATGGAAGAAATTGATATAAGATGGCAGGTTGCCATGATTGCTGCAAGGATCAAGAAGTTTATGAACAAGACACGGAGAGGTATTGATTTCAAGGTTAAGCAGGGTATAGATTTGACAAATCCAAGATTGAATGCTTTAATTGTCAAAGAACTGGTCACCTTGCATGGGAATGCAAGTTTGCAAAGTATCAAGCAAACAGAATGATTGAACAACCAAAACCCAAGGTTGAAAGAAAAGAAGTTCCTATTGCTGAGCCAAAGTCACAAGCTTTAGTTGCTCAAGAAGACTTGTCAGAAGTTGATTGGAGTAAAGAATTTGATGATGAACCAGTAACCTATTCTATGGTTGCATTGGAAGAAGTTGATTGGAGCACAGCTTTTGATGAGGAACTAGGATATGAAGCTTTGGAGTCAAGAGATGGTCTAGGAAGCTTTGATTGAAGCATGGAATGTGAAGAAGAACCTGTTCAGTTTGCTATGATGGCTACTTCACCAAGTTCATCCACTATCTCTGAGGTATGTTCCAAATGTAGTAACTCTTATCAAAAGATGCTTAAAGAATATGAAACAGAAAGAGATAACTATAGAAGGGCTAGGTCTGAGATAGCTGGTTAACAATTGACTTTAGAATCCATGGAAGCTAAGATAATCACACATGAGAATAATGAAGTAGCTTGGGCTAAAAAATATGAGCAACAAGATTATCAATTAAAGTTAAGTGAGTGGAAGTTAGGATGTAATGTTTCTGAATTAAAAAAGGTCACCAAGGAAAGAGATAAGTTGCTAGAAAAACTTGCTGTTTGGAAAGAATCGGGTCTGTCACATGTTAGTTTTGTTGAAAAATAGAGAACAACAAACATTAAAACTGGCCTAGGTTATGACAATAATTCAGAAGTACTTTCATCTAGGAACCAAGAATTAAATCTTTCTCAGGAGACCTCAACTAGTGATGAAGAATTCATAAGTTTATAAGGAAACATATCTAGTGATGAGGAATCACCTTATTCCACACCTCCTGAGTTTAAGGAAAACAAAGGTTATAATGAAGTATCTCCACCCCCAGGTAGTTTTCAACCACCTAGGACAGATGTTTCTTGTTATGGAATATACAACCTAGAGTTTAGGAAAAAGCTTAAAGGTCAATCTAATCCTGAGTCTTTACAAGAAGTTGTTGAGACACCTAGGGATAATGATAAGGTTTCTGAATGTCAAAAAGATTTTTCAAAACAAGCAGTTCTTCCAAAAACTTCTGAAATGTACTGCTGATCATTCAGCAGTACCTACAAGAAACTCTTTTCAAAATACTGCTTATCATAGAATACCTTTTGGGAATGGATTTGGGATTATGGGTCCAAAGTTATGTTTTGTATGTTACATTCCTCATCATTTGATCAAGGACTGTGATTATCATTCAGAATACCTCAGCAAATACCCAAAGACCACATCTGCAAACCATAAGCACAAAGAGAATAAACCAAGGGAGAATAAACCAGTTTGGAATTACACAAATAGGGTTAACCATAGTAATTTCTCAAAAGACTATAGGTACATGATACGTGGGAATCGCACCAGGCTTTTCCTCTCAAGGGATCTCGAGAAGCTTACAACCCCCACCAGGCAGTGTACCTGATCGTTGTAGTATAGTATAGTGACAAGTACCGGGGGATTGATCGTTCAACTCAGGAATAGTGTCGCTAGGATTAGAAAGCCTAAAAACTAGGTCTAGAGGTGAGGGATGATTCTTTTTGTATTTTTATATTTTTATAAAAGCAATTAAAATCTCGGGTTTTTGGAAGAGTGGGCGGAATTAGTTTCTAGTTAACTAACCCAATAACTAAGATGCAATCAAAATAAAATAACAGAAATGAAAATAAATCTAATTCAACTAGTGGTGTGAACAATAATGGGGAGAATTGTGTTTACTTAGGTTTCATTACTCCCTAGATATCTTTTACCGGTTGATAGTTTGTTACAATTGTATGGATGACAGGTTAGATTCCTTAATACCAGTCGTGGGGTGGCATACTTACTTCCCCAACTCTATAAGCTCCTACTTCACTCCTATGTCGAGCCGGCTAAGAAGCTCCTAACATGGGATCATTAGAATTCGCTCATGCATTAAATACAACTATAATAACCTAGTACGCATTGGTTCATGTTTCTTAAGACGTTCAAGCACATTACCATAAAGGAGGTTGGCCAGTTTTCTTAAGCCTAACATCGTAATCATTCATCTGTAACAACTATAAACAAACACACAAGAGATCTAGCCTAGCATGTTGAATTCAAGACAAGTGTAAGATATATTCAAGCAACACATAGACATATTGATTGAATTGAAAGAGTACTTATCTCAAATTGACATGAAAGGTTTCAAAGGGTAAAAACCCTTTGAAAGAGCAGTAAAATTCGTGCTAGGGTTTCTCCAAAGTTACACCCTACTTGTTCCCCTTTTATGAATGAAAATTGCAAAACTATATATAGATTTTACAGGGTGACGGCGTCGAGAAGGAATTTCAGACGCCGTCAACTCGCCGCCCATAATGAGATCGGATTGCCTAGATTCAGATTTGACGCCATCCAGATTTGACGCTGTCATGTGTAATATTACTCTGGGCCGTCACCATATCTTGAACCATGACGGCCATACTTGACACCGTCACGTTTTCTCTGGACCGTCACCAATTCCAACTCTTTTTTTACTCTTGACGCCGTCAGGTGAAGACTCTTGACGCCGTCAGGTACTGTTCCCAGCAAGGAAAATTAAGACTTTGCCGTTTTCTTCACTTTTATGCTCCAAAAACGTCCAAAATGCTTCCTTTTCTAGAATTCACTCCAAAAGTACCTAAAAGGACAAAAGGAACGATTTAGGGCAATATTTGATCAAATAAATTCAAATCCGGGCTTAAATGACCCCCTAAAAATGGTTCATTTGTCCTCAAGCAAATGCGCTTTTATTCTAATTAAAATACAAGTTAGGGGTCATTTAACACTAATATAAAAATAATTACAACAAATAATCATTCCACTAAAGACCAAAGACAAGCACGTAGGTCATACACTAGCACCTCACAAATAGTGTTTAGATACTCACATCTCTCGGGTGTAATAAATTATATATCACAATATGGAAATCGAAAACATCTCTCACTACTTGTCATAGCAAAATAGATTACCATAGGCTTGGGAATGGATCAAACCTCCATCACATGGCGTAAGCACCTAGGATAAACTATCAAAGAGGTCTTTTAAAGGGTTATAACGTTAGGTGTACGGATATAGAATACACGGATTGGTTGGATAAAGGCAATCTTTACTGGTGGCGAGTTAATTATCTTGGTTAATTACATGTACAATATGGCGTTGCTAAGCCAAGACTAGACTCGACTTAAGCTAATAAATGAAAAATAACAAAAACATTAAATAAACATTCGATTTTTTTTTTTTTTTTTTTTTTTTTTTTTTTTTTTTTTGCATGCACTCTTACCCTACCATCCAAAATAATACATCATAGGGAATGTACATTCCCCATACACTTGAATTTTTACATACTTTACAATAAACTAATTTAATGACTCGAATCAAGATAATCAAAACACTTGGAGTACTTTTAAGATTAACGCACATATGGGGGTAATATAAGATGTTCTTGTAGGGATCTATACCTTGATAGATCACGAGCCAATAGATCATTAGCCAACTAATGTAATCACTAGTAAGACTAAGTTAGATAATCTCTGTGAGCTTGTAATTATTGCGGAATATAAAAACAAACTTATACTAAACTTGATCCTCTATGGATCGATAAACTTTTACTAATAATGCTATGAAAAACTCGTACTTATTACAATGACCTAGGGTTCCTTATATACTAGTGGAAACCCTAACCTTTCTTACAAGAAATGAATAATAATAAACTAATAAAAGATATTCTAGATATCTTGTCCTAAAATACATAAGTTCTGTCCACGGTTAAAATCTATCCGTAGGATCTCTATACGTCCGCAGGAACCAGTCATCAGCAGAAAGTCACTAAGCCTTCCGCAGGAACCTGTCAGCAGTATCAATCAGCAGTATCTTCAATAATTCCTTACAATCCTCCCCTAATCTTGAATTTGACATAGTTAAGTTCAAGATTTCTTGATAGATCGCCAATAGCACTAACCAAAGGATTGAGGATGAACATCAGCAGCAAAGAATCTTCATAAATAGAATCTCTATGATCAGCAAACCTTTGAAAAGCACCATTCTTTGCAGCAACACAAGACTAAATGTACATCAAAACATATAAGTTTCATACTATTCTCATCACATCCAGGTGTGTTAACTCCTGTGAGAGGTGAATCATTGAAAATAATAGATTTGATGTCTCTTTACCAATAGCCATCACTACTGGAGTAGCCAAGTGTTCTAAGGTACACTGATAACCACATGATTTTTAGCAAATCATCAGCTATAAACGGATTTGAGATGTCTTTACCTGTAGCCGTTTGCTCAGGACTAGTCAATTATTGATGAAAATCATCTTGGTCAATTGAATACCAAATATGGTTTTCCACTGCCTTTACCACAAGCCATATACATGTGGGCTAGCCAATTATTTGGAATCAAAAAAGGAAAAATCCATGGGCAATTGACAACCATTTCAACTACTCAGCAATAAAGCATGGGTGAGTTGAGAACCCTATGGTTTTGAGCAAACCATTACAGCTATCAACAGATTTGATGAGTCTTTACCAAAGCTGTACCCTTTGGACTAGCCAACTTTTTGATGGAATAGTCAACATCAGGCAAGTTGATGACCAGAAAGAATCAACACCAAACCTGCATACCCTATGGCATCAGCAGCATTCTTCTGAACACTCTCCAATGTAGTAGCAGCAAGAAGTTCAAGGCCTTCCAAGTCAATGTTGTCAGATGCTTTAGTGGATTCCTCATCTGATTCATACACCACACCTTGTCTCTTCCTTTGCTTAAGCTTAGCCTCCAACTTATTAACTCTTCCAATGAGAGTCAGAACAGCATTGCTAAGATTCTTTTTAGTGAAGTTCAGATCATTCTCCAACTTGTCTACCTTAGTTACATACCTGTTCAACAAAGCAGATACAGAAGTGAGAGTAACAGGACCTTCAGCTCCACCAACAGGTATATCTGTGGTATTAGAAGCATCATTGGTCCTGTGAGTAGAATAATCTACATCTACATTTACATGATCCTCAAAATGAGGTCTCAAAGGACTAGGTGTTGGAAGTCTTGTAAATTGTGGTGAGTGTACAGGTTGGTCAAAGCCTAAATTCTCATTGAGCTCATGCTCAGGAGAATTAATATCCATTGGTGAATGTACAAGTGTGGGTGACCTAGGAGAGGGTGGTGGCTGAACATCAGAAGCAACTGATGCACTTGCATCAGGAACCACTTTAGTTCTATCAGGAGAATCCTCTGGTGCTTGAGTATCAGGAGAATCCTGACCACCAGCAGCTACATCAGCAGCTTCTCCATCAGGGGGATTGCCCACCGGGGCATCAGCAGCTGCCTCAGCAGCTACTCCATCAGAAGCATTGCCAGCAGGCAACATAGCTGGAAGTAAAGGTCTGTGTTCACCAGTAAATTTAATTTTCATTTGGGTAAACAACTTTTTAGACAAACCCTTAACAGGCAAATGAGTAGGGTCAGTGGTCTGAATGTCTAAAATGATTTGAAGGAACCTAGGATACATTAAATATTTAAGTTTGGTATCCTTAACATTTTCAAGCATAGCATTAAAGATATATCTAGAAAAGTTAAATGTTCTTCCCTGAGAGAGACACATAATGGCAAGAGCAATGTCTGTAGAGAATTGGTCCCATCCACCAGACTTAGAACCCACGCACTGAAGCAAGGTGTGTGTCAAAAACCTCCATTCTGGACAAAACATATTCTTGTACCACACTTTCCCATCACCACTATAACCAGCAGCCTGAAGGCCTCTAAGTATCTCTTCCTTAGGCAAATCAGTCACTCCTCCTTCATCATCCAACTGTAGTTTAGTCCTGACCAATGACTCAGTAACCACATATTCTTCCCCATCTATGACAGCAACAATCTCTGTTCGTCCATCTTCAACAGTCCTTGTTTGTGCGGTTTCCCAAAATTGTACAACAAGAGACTCATAAATAACACTTAGATATTGTAACAGAGCATAACGAATCTTGGATCTTTGGAGAAATTCCATCATGCCCACATAATCTTCATCATTCTTACCACGACCAAGAAAGGCATGTTTGTTATGATCACCTTTGAAAAGTAGTTTAGCCATTGATTGGGAATAGGAAATTAGGGTTGGGAGTTCTGAAGAATGTTGAAATGGTTTTTGAAATTTTATAGCGAGAGGGAATCAGTTAATTTGGGAGTGGGATGTTGATGAGTGCTTATTCACTCATCCTTTTTAGGCTTTATTTCAGACCAAATATACCAAATACTAACCAAAAATGCCAAGAGAATGCATGTTTTTTGTATTTGTGTATGTGCAGGTACGAATATGAGAAAAATGAACAAAAACACAGCAAAACCGACAAAAACGAGCACGAGAATGGAAAGTGTCAAAAGCCGAAGCCGGGGAAGCCAAATGATCAAAGAAAAGCTCAAAATGTCAATTGAAGTCCTCAGAAATTCAGAAAGTTGCATAAAACGTCCCTGAGCAAAGTTTGAAGAATTGGCGATTTCAGTCCCTTAGCTTTTGGATATTTACAAATTTAGTCCCTTGAAGAAATAAGTCAAAGAAAAGTCAAATGAGACCCTCCAAGAATTCAGAAAAGTCAATTTATACCCTTGGATAAAAGTTTGGTAATATCACAGATTTGGTCCTTGAGATTCTAAAAATTTACAACATTAGTCCTTGATTGATATACTACTCTTATAAAACAACCGGATCCATTTAATCCTTCTAACAAGCCCACCAAAGCCCAACACACAAGCCCACCTCCCTTAAATTACCCCAACCCGGCCTGCGACCCTACCCCGGTCAATCCCTTATAACCCGGTCAACGCCTAACTATAATAAAACCCCCAAATTATCCTTCCCGCCCACCAAAATTCATTTACCCAGATAAAGTTACTATTCCCCCGAACCCTAGTTTCACCATTCCTCAAAATTACCCCAATTGGGTAACAATTACCCAATGATTATTGTTTCTAGAAGCTGACAGGTTGTCAGGGATGTCAGAGAATGACGCGTGGGCCAATAGGAGAGCATACGCAGGATCAATCTAATCACATCAATCAATCATACGGCTCAAAATGAAACTTGGGGATCAAGGGCGATCTAATGGCTCAAAGGGACTCAAACAAACACACTTCTCACACGGATTAGTGACCTGGCAATCCAGAAGCATCTCCCAAGCTCCATACAGCTCCTATATATACCCCCCCCTCCATCTCATGTAATAGTGTGCCTTATTTTTATGTAATGTTATGCTGTTATTTCAAACTTTGTATTGAATTTCTTCTATTAATGAAAAGTTTATTTCAGTTCTCTTAATTACTTGTCTTAATTCTAGTTATTCACTGCTTATTTAAATAATCTCTTTCAGCTTATTGTTTCTGATTTCATTATTGCTTTATAATTCAGTCCTGCTTTCCAGCTTATTTACTATTGTTAGTTAAAGTTTACATACAAAAGAAAAAAAATAAAAAATAAAAAAATACAAAGCACTTATTTACAAAAGCTTCAATAAGCTTTTTACTTGTTTAATCAGTTTCATTTAAGCTCCTTATAGCTTGTGTGAAGCTTACTTTGGCACCTCAAGCAATCACTCTCAAAAACTCAAAAGTCAACTGTTGGTCAAACATCAGCTTATTGTGATAAGCTAAGCTTATATTGGAGTAAAGGCAGCCAAAGGAGGTCCACTTGGCCTGTCAAAAGACAGGCAAGTATAGTGAACCCCCTCTGTTTGAGCTGAGGGGGTGTTGGTATTTTAAGCACCATTCATTTCAATTTCTGTTTCATCTTATAGTAATAGTAGATTGGATCTGATTTCATTGGTTTATAATTGTTTATTGCTGCTATTTTGTCCATTAATTTTGCTTAATATTTATGGTTTAGTCATATTGGGTAGGTTTTCTAGTTGATACTGTTTCATTCAATATTCATCTGTCATCATCTGTGGATCTATTTTTCTGAGTGTATTACATCTGAGATCTGTGTTTTCTGGGAGTAATTTGCATAAGTGAATCATTGTTGGATCTGAGTTTGAGATTTGATTAGGATTGGATTATTTTGACACATCTGTGGCGGTAATTTAGGTTGAGACAGTCATTTAAGGGAGTGTTTGGAATTAGTTTGTTTGCTGTAAGATTTGGTGGATTAGAGGGTATTGATAGTTTTAACGCAACACTTAGGCTGCATTTAGGATTAGTATAACATATAAACTAGAGTTCATTTGATAAAAAGTCATAATCATTTTTTTCTTACTCATTTTTGCACATATCAGTAGTTTAGGCCTGCATTGTCATTAAATCAGTTCCATTAGTGTTCACTCAGCTTATTTCATTAATATTATAGCTTATTACATCTTCAGTAGCAATTTAGATTAGAGTTAAATTTACTTTGGTCAAAATTTCTTGCAAGTTAAAAAGTCAAAACATATTGAACTCAGTTTTTGGTCATCATTTCAATAGCAATCCTAGGGTTTATTTCTTTTTGGAATTACTTTCAGATTAATGTTCTAAGTAAATTGTCAGTAAGTAAAACTATTTTAAAAAGAAATTTGAAATTTGTAAGACTTTTGCTTATTGGGATTTAGGTTGTAAGTGGACTGTCTGAGCTTACCCTCCCCTGCTCCACAGTTTTTGGCTCACCTTCTAATCTATTTTTAGATAGCTTATTGTTTTAAAAATTGAAAGTAATTTGTGGATTTGAGATCTCAGCTGTTTTGGTTATTGTTTGCCCCCATAAGCTTTCATATCTCTGCTTATTTGATCAGCTCTTTGGGTTCATCAAGTGAGTACATTGAACCAAATTCTATCATTAATTAGTAGGGCTGCAATTTTGTTTCTTGAATCATTATCTGAGTTTGGTTGATCAGTAGAGTTTAATTGTGCTTGTAGTTGGTTTATACAAAGTTTGGTATCATTTGCTTATTCTGTTAAGCTTATTGCTTATTTCATTAGTGCTTATTTGAGCCTTTTTGGTGCCTTATCTGTGTTTTTAAGTTCAAATCTGTTTTGCATCAGCTTCTTTGAGTTCATTTTAATCAAAAAGTCAACTGGTCAAGTGTTGGTCAACTCTGGTCAAGGAGTGCTTATAAATAAGCACTCCAAATAAGCAGTTTTCAAGCTTTTCAGCACTTTTCCAGCTTATTTTTCTTTCAAATTTTTTTCTCAAGTTCATTTTAATATTTTAGATTTTCTGTAATTTTTTCAAATTTTTCCGAGTTCATTTACTATTT
The DNA here is from genome assembly GCA_030686995.1 of Artemisia argyi. NCBI lineage: Eukaryota > Viridiplantae > Streptophyta > Magnoliopsida > Asterales > Asteraceae > Artemisia > Artemisia argyi. The sequence goes on along the minus strand of CM060677.1, from coordinate 22,084,114 downwards.
TTCTTATTTAATTTTCATTTTTAATCATTTTTAAATACTTTTTAATTACTGAAAAATATAAAAAAATCAGAAAAACCCCAGAAAAATCCAAAAAAATATTAGAAAATTATTTTTAGTTATTTTAGAATTTTAGAAATTTATTTTGCATTTTTCTCAATTATTTTGAATTTATTTTGAATTTTTAATTAGTTTTAATACTATTTAAATTCCAAAAATTTAACAAAAAGCCAAAAAAATTAGTTTTTAGTTTTAAAATTTCTTTTTAGTTATTTTATAATTTTCAAAATTTAATTTTTATTTTTCTCACTTTATTTGTATTTTCTTTTAATTTTTAATTAGTTTAATTAATTTTTAACTCATAAAAAATAAATAAAAAGTCAAAAAAATATTTTTCTTTTTCTCAAAATTTTCTTTTATCATTTTTAATTTTTGAAAATTATTTTCAAGTCCGTAGGAGTAGCGTAGCTTAAAAGTCGCGTTTTATTTCGTTCGTTAACGTTTATTTTTCTTTTTAGCTTACGTTTTCGATTCTAAGTTGCGTTTCTAATTGCCTTACTTGAATTACGTGTTTAGTTGATTATTTGTGCTTCATTTACTATTTCATTAGTGTAATCTCATTCAAATCACTTTTTACCACTTTCACGACACGTTTCACGAATCGGGAATTCGAAATTCCATTCAAACCTTCACACGGACTACGACCTCGGGTTATCCGTATTTCTTTGCGGATCTCTTGAGCTTATATATATATACTATAATATTGATATTGTGTTTTTCAAACCAATCAGATATGCACGTCTTGGTTAATTATGGAAGTTACCAAACATGGAATAAAACTGCTATGAATTATTGGAAAGAAATCTTTGACCAGTAATCAACTAAAGAAATCCCAATTAAACTGACTCGTCCGTAGAAACCAAGTCAAACGGCTGATACCAAATGGTCAATCCGCAGAAAGTAGTCAAACGTTGACTACGGTCAACCATTCAATCAACAGAACCTTCCGCAGAATCAATCAGCAGAATCTTCCCTTCAGTGGAAACCAAATATCTTTGAAAAAGATCACTTAATTCAAATTTCAAAGAACCCTTAAGTATCTCAAAACTACCTCGCATTAATGGTAATAAAGACACGCGGTTGGGATGATCTTATAAATAAAGAATAATTATCCCCAAATATCTCCACACAAATCAAATCCCTAATTACAATTCCTCCAATCAACAATACAACCATGGCTTCCAATCAACGCATTATCAACCTTTCTTCTGACTCCTCGGATACTTCTGATTCACTAACATCTCCACCTCCACTCCGAATTCCAACACTTCCCCGTGGTCTCACAAAGGAACAGGCCAAGAAGAAGAAACATGATGTACCTGCACCAAGTTCATCATCATCTGAAGATCTTCCACCATATCCCTTTGAAATTGATGATCCTGAGTACCAGAGAGAGATGGAAAGAAGGTGGAATGAATTGGAGAGGGCAAACAGAGTTCCCAATCCTGATGAGTCTCTCATCATCTTCACTTCTTCTGATGAGGAGGATGATGAGAATGATGCACTTTACAACCCCACAACCCCTGATAAGCCTCAGTCCTATCATCCAAGAACAAGAAAAGTAAATCCCCCATTGCCAAAGACAAGAAAGGTTGTGATGGGTTTGCCCTGTCCTCAGTGGCAAGGAATCTTTAATATCAACAACAAAGGCAAGGAGAAGACTGTGGAAGGCAAGGGCAAGGGCAAAGTAGAATAGGAACTTGTTGTTAATCTTTCATTTTCATTGTCTTGTATTGTACTTCAGAAGAATCAATAAAAATTTTACTTATTTTAATTCTTCTGATAAATTAGTATTCCCATGAATAAATTGATCTTGAATAGGCCATCAGCAGGAACTCACTTAACAAGAAAATAGATAGTATCAGCAGCATGTGGTCAAAACCATTGACTTTCATCCGAAGAATCCACTTAAGTGGACAACTTGCACAATTAGTAATTGCTACTGACTCAACTACCTCCCATTTACTTGCATTAACTCACATTAACCCCAAATCAAGTCTTTATAAAAAAATCTCCAAGTCATAAGCAACTTACCATCCCACAAATAACATATCCCAAAATCTTTCTCATATACAAATCATGAAGCCATCCCCCAAAGTCATTGAAATTTCTTCTGATTCATCAGACTCCACCTTTGATATACCTCAAATCCAAAGATCATACTACTACCTAGGTGAAGGTCCTTCAGAGTTATGTCCATCTCCAACCTCATCAGAAGAAACCACTGAAGCTGAGGAAACTCCAACTCCTCTAGCTATGGTTGTGCCTGATTTCACTCCAGTTACTGCATTCTTGACCAGTGAAATGGAAAGGGTATGTGCATATATGAGAAGGATCTCTGTCCTTGAAGAGCCACAGACCTCAAGAAGGAAGAAGGGTCCATTGAAGGTGGTCCTTGTTCTTGCTGCTCCCAAGCTCTGGAACAAGGACATGCAATCTAGAGGGGTCTACAAGAAAATGCCAGACCCAAAGGACTTGGGCAAAGGAAAGAGGAAGATGGAGTAGGGGGTTGTTGCTTAGGAATGTGGTGGTTTGATGGTGGTTGGTTGTTTTTTATAGAAGCCTTTTATGTTTCTCCTGATGTCTGATCTTTGTTGTTGATGTACCATGTTATCTTCTGATGAATAAAATATCTTACTTTTATGTCTTTACATCTGATTCCACTGATTGAAGTAATGTACATCAGAAGGAACATGACCTGAGACCAAACATTCAAACAAAACACAAAAGAACAACCAAAATAATATACAAAATTAGTAAAAACCTGCAAAAGAAAGTTAGTAAACATAATAATCTACATAAATACTACATGTACAATCCTCCCCTGAGGCATATGCCTCCCCTGAGGCTTATGCCTCCCCTCAAACATTGCATTCAAGGGTTAACCATCCAAATGTTGACTACTAGGTGATTAAACCTAGGTCCATCAATAGCTTTTGTTAATAAATCAGCCACAATATCATCAGTATGAATTTTAAGCACTTGAATTAGATGCTTCTCATTTGCATCTCTTATAAAATGGTGCCTAATTTCTATATGTTTAGTTCTCTGATGAAAAACAGGATTTTTAACAATAGAAATAGTACTTTGATTATCAATGTAGATTTTAGTTTTCATAAAGTTAAACCCATAATCCAACATCTGATTTTGAATCCAAAGTACCTGACCACAACAATTGGCAGCAGCAACATATTCTGCTTTAGTAGTAGAAGTAGTCACTATGGTTTGTTTCTTGCACTGCCAAGAGATTAGTCTTCTTCCAAGAAATTGACAACCTCCTGTTGTGGATTTCCTATCCAAATTAGCTCTAGCATAGTCACTATCACTGTAAGCCTCCAACACAAATGGTGAATCCCTTGGGTACCAAAGGCCTAGTTTGGGTTGGCCCTTGATGTACTTGAAAATTTTCTTCACAGCATTTAGGTGGGAAGTCAGTGCAGTGACTTGATGTCTTGAGCAAGCACTGACTGCGAAGGTAATATCAGGCCTAGAAGCTGTGAGATACATGAGTGATCCAATCATGGACCTTTAAAGATGAACATTCACAGCCTCATCTTGCTCATTTGGATTCTTAAGCTTAGGTGGTTCATATGGAGTGGTAGCAGTCCTCAAAAGTTCAAAGTCAAAATTTTTCAAGATGTCTTTAACATACTTCTCCTAATGGATAAAAATTCCTTCAGGTTGTTGTTTGACTTGCAGCCCTAAGAAAAAGGTTAACTCCCCCATTGCACTCATCTGAAATTCACCTTTCATCAAATCTTCAAATTCCCTGCACCATGCTTCTGTTGTGGATCCAAAGATAATGTCATCCACATATACCTGTACTAGAATGATGTCCCTGGAGTTTTTCTTAATAAAGAGGGTCTTGTCAATAGCTCCTCTTTTGTATCCATGCTCCAATAGAAATGTTGACAATCTAGCATACCATGCTCTTGGTGCTTGGTGAAGTCCATAAAGTGCCTTGACAACTTTGTAAACCTTCTTAGGATGATGGGGGTCTACAAAGCCCTGTGGTTGAGTAACATATACCTCCTCTTCAATTTTGCCATAGAGAAATGCACTCTTGACATCCATCTGATAGACCTTAAACCCCATATATGAGGCAAAGGCTAAAAACAGTCTAATTGCCTCAACCCTAGCAACTGGTGCAAAGACCTCACTGTAGTCAATCCCTTCTTCTTGTCTGAAACCCTGAGCCACCAATCTTGCTTTATTTCTGACCACAATACCTCTATCATCCCTCTTGCATTTTAAGATCCACTTGATCCCAATTGCAATTTTCCCTGCAGGCAGATCAACAAGTACCCAAACATCTTGATTCTTGAATTGTTGCATCTCTTCCTGCATAGCTTCAACCCAGCTAGGCTCACTCAAAGCCTATTTAATGCTTGTGGGTTCAACTTGAGACAAGAAACAAGCAAACAAACAATGCTTCTGATCTGTGTGGTTGTCTCTTTTCTGAGTGGATACATAAGTCAAAAATGCACATTGCCCAAACTTGGTATTCTTAATGGCACTCCTGGTGAGTACCATAGCATTAGGATCACCAAGTATATTATCATGTGGATGAATGGTGTTGATCCTTTTAATTGCAAAAGGATTAACATCAATTGAGGTATCAAGATTGGTTATAGTAGGAGCAAAGTCTTCATCATAAGAGGCTGATTGAAAAATGCCATCACTTTGCTCAACATTAGCAAGATCTGAGGAATTGGAAACTTACCATAAGGTTCATCCAAGCTTGTGGAAGTGTCAGTGGAAACAGGAACCGCAGCTGAAATGCCTTCAATAGAATAGCCATCAGCAGAATCAGCAGCTGCATCAACAGATGTATCAGCAGAACTAGTTTTTCTGCTTTCTTCAATAGCAGCTTGTTTCAAGAGTGCTTCAGTGTATTGAGCAAATTCAAGACCAAGTCCTTTAGCTTCCTCAGCAGCTGCATGCTCTTGCTTTTTGAGTCTAGCAAGATCTTTTGCATAGGTTGAATTTTCTACATCATCAGCAGATTTGGCATCAGAGGCTTCTTTGTCAGGAGAATCTGCTATCTGGATTGGTAGATTAGTTACAACAATAGTGGGTTCATCACATTCTGAATCACTGTCTGAATCATCCTGTAGGGTACCTGCATTGTTAGAAGATGACACTTGTATACCTGTAGAGGGATTAGTTTTGTGTCTAGCATACCCCAAATAATCTGTAAGATCAAGGTCAAAATACCATTCATGACCTTTTCCTTGAACATTTACATTCTCCTCCAGAAATTTCAGGTTAAGAGTCTCTTCTATCTTCTTTTCAGCCAAGTTATATACCCTGTACGCCTTGCTATGAGCTGAGTAACCAACAATATACCCTTCAGCAGCTTTTGCTTCAAATTTGCCTAAGTGATCACTTGTGTTAAGAATGGTCACCTACAACCAAAAGGTTTCAAGTGTTCAATGGTAGGTTTCTTCCCTGTCAATAGCTCATAGGGTGTCTTATTATGAGGTCTAGTAATCAACACCCTATTCAACACATAGTAGGCAGTGCCAACTGCCTCAGTCCAAAACATGGTAGGAAGTTTAGAGTCAGCAAGCATAGATCTTGCAGCCTCTATAAGGGTTCTATTCTTCCTTTCTGCAACTCCATTCTGTTGTGGAGTCCTAGGAGTGCTATAGTCTCTTTTAATACCCTTTAAACCACAAAGTTCAATGAGATTAACATTTTTGAACTCTATCCCATTGTCACATCTTATACCTTTAATCTTCTTGTTAAGTTGGTTTTCATCTAGAGCCATAAATTCTTTAAGTGCCTGAAAGGTTTGATCTTTAGTCACCAAGAAAAATGTCCAGCTGAATCTGCTGAAAGCATCAGTGATCACCAAACAGAAGTACTTATGATCAATACTCCTGATGGATGTTGGACCAAAAAGATCCATGTGAAGTAGCTGCAATGGTTCTGAGATTGTGCTCACAGCAGTAATGGCTTTATAAGAAGCTTTGTGTTGCTTACCCTTGTTACAAGCCACACAATTATGCTCATTGGTGAAGATCTTGGAAGGAAGTCCATGAATAAGTCCATATTTAGCAAGTTTGTTGATGACTTTGAAATTAACATGTGCCATCCTCCTATGCCATTTTGTAGATTCATCCAAGGATGCTTTAGCCACCAGGCATGTTAGATCACCTTCTGGCTTGACATCATTCAAGTGAAATGTATAAAGATTATGATTTCTTAGAGCCTTTAGCAATACATGATTGTCATCAGGTATTTTGAACTCAGGTGAAAGAATGAAACAACCTTCTTCAGTGAAAAGCACAGGAAGCTTTTTGTCACAAATTTGTGAGACAGAGAACAAATTAAATCCTTGAAGCTCCTTCACATAGTAGACATTCTCAAAATCCACCTTTGGAGTTCTAATGGTTCCTTTGCTAGTGATCCTTCCTACTCCACTTCCAAACCTCACTATGCCTCCATTAATAGGCACAAAGTCATGTAGCTTCTCTTGATTTCCAAACATGTTTCTTGAACAGCCAGTATCAACAATACCTAAGTCTTTATTAAGAAGAGGATGCTCCTACAACAAAGAAAGTTAATATACAACAACATAATTATGTTAAGAGACTTAAGTCATGAAAGACTTGAGCCTGCCCTGTGGATCATTATGATGTACCCAAGAAGATGAGTTAGATCCACAATTGTTCCTGGATTCCCTGTATTTATATGGTCTTTTATATGTCCAAGAACAATCTGCTGAGGACTTTTCAGCAGAATCCCAATTAGCCCTTCCCATAATCATTTGGTCATTATATTCATACCAATGATTAATTCCATAGAATGGTTGTGACCCATATCTATTGCTATTGGCATTCAAATATCTACTATGAAAAACAGACCTATCAGGAGGAACAGACCAATCAGCAGGAATGGAATACATTTTGCTGACATTATACTTTGCCTGTGGAACTACTGAGGGTTTAGAACAATTGTTAGTCCACTTTTGTCTAGGTCTATTGTTAACAACAGAGACACCCATCCTCTTCTCATGAAAATCACAATCCTTAATTAAATGCAACTTGCTACCACAAACAAAACACTTCTTCTTCTTAGAAGATTTGTTAAATCCAAAAGATGTCTTATTAAACATAGAATTATTCAAAGAAACATCAGAAATAGAATTGTTTTGTAAACACTGAAAGGAATTGTTTTCAAAAGAAGTAAATAACAAGTCTTCAGAAGAGGCTATCTTAGAAATAAGTTCATCAGCAGCAACTTCAGAGTCCACAGACTTGTATGATGACTTGTCAGAATTCTTTATTGAGGACTTGGGTGAGTCTGACTTGGTCTTGGAATCACAGCTGGCATAACTAGAGGTCTCTGAGGTCTTGTCCCTGGAAGAACAAGAGACATAAGTGTTAGTATCATTACTAGATATACTTCTAGTGTCAGGGGAGTCATTGATCCTAATGCCAGTGGTTTCCTTTGATTCTGGTAAGTTAACATTTTGGGATGTGGGCTTAGGGGTTCCTAAGGTTGGAGGGTCTTCAAACTTATTTAGCAAGTCTTTAGAATTTTTGCCAAAGAGATGGTGTGAACCATCAAAGTCAGAGGTTTTGGTAGTAGGCATAAATACACCTCTAATAGGTCCTGGTACAGCATGCAAATCTCCATCTTTAACATAATTTGCTAAGCCTGCTGGTGTAGATTTACCCACATCATTCCTTGCCTCTAAACCAACATATTTTTTAAACCCTAAACCTATCCCAGAGTTTATAGCTTGACTACCATAAAGACAGCTAGCTAAATTATCTCCTGAAATTAACCAATTTTTATGTAAAACTACTTCTTTATCTAGTTTCTCTTGCAAAACACTTTTCTCAGACTCAATTCTAGCTTTTTCTTTTTCAGAAAACTTTAATTCATTGCTAGCACATTCTAAATCTCTACTTAAAACTCTAATCTTTTCCTCATAAGCCAATTGATTCTGTTGAAACCACACCTTTTGTTGTTCTAAGGTTTTAAAAGCTTCTTTATAAGTTGCAGCTTCAATAAAACAAGCATTATATTTTGGTTTCAGATCATCATAAGCTTCTTTTAGAGTTGTATATTTAGAATCATAATCACAAACACAAGTAGATACCTGCGGAGAGATTCCCATGAGACCAAAGTTATCATCACATCTAGCCATGCAAGAGATTTGAGGAGAGCTGCTTGTAGCGTCTTCATGCTCATTCCAGTCAACACTAGTATCTATAGCAGTGATCAAGGCCTTTGATTCTCCAGCCTCCACTTCTTTCTTCTTGTATGCTGAATATCTGGTACTGGCCTCACCCTTCTTGGCTGTGCACTCTCTTGCAAAATGGCCAATTTCTCCACAAGCATAGCACTTTACTTTCCTTCTGTCAAACCTAGTTGCATCTCTTCCTTCAACATTGAGCTTTTTACCAACCTTTTGCTCAAATCTTCTAACCTTGAGGGAGAGCATAGCCATTTGCCACTTTAAGTCCAACTCTTCTAAAGCAAGTTCATCAATCTGCTCAAAATCTTCATAAGCTATTTGTTGTTGTTTATCAACTTCAGCAACAAATGAATGAAGTACATCTTCCATCACATTACTAATCTTTGGATGAGTTATTGGATTAGCACTTGAAAAAGACAATGTGGTAATTGGAAGACTTTGGCTTGGTGTGGATAGACTTGAGTAAACCTGTGGTACTGGGGAAGGACTTGTATAGGTATGTGGCATGTAGTTTGAGTTAGAACTGACAAATTTAGATTGTGAAGGAGTAGCTGCATATGGAGAGAATCCCTTTATGTCACCTTCCAAAGCTCTGAGCTTGTTGTACAAGCCATCAAAACTGAGGTAGTCCAAGCCACCTTTGGTTTTCAATGATATACTCACCTGAGACCATGAGGGAGGCAAGGCTCTTAGAAACCTGGAGTTCACCTCCTCATTGTTAGGTCTGGCTAGCAGCTAATTCAAGTGACTCGGAATCTTCTGAAACCTGTCATAACCTTTGTGAAGACCTTCCTCTTCAGTTATCTTGAATTCTTGGAATTCTTGCTTCAACATACTCTTCCTCATCCTCTTTTATTCTTCATTCCCACCAAATCTGGCTTTTATGGCCCACCAGATTTGTCTTGGATCAGTCATGGAATGAAAATCTCCCATGTGGTCATCAGGGATTTCCTGCAGCAATATGGTTCTTTCTTTGTTCTCCCTTTGTATAGCAAGAATTTCTTCAGCAGAAACAGGTTCCAAAATCGTAATTTTACCATCAGCATCTACAATTTGTTTTTTAGGACGACAGCCATTGAGTATAACATTCCAGAGGTTATAGTCAACACTTGTAATCCAGTTCTGCATCTTCATGGCACAGATCTCATACTCATCCTTCCTAAGTAAAGGAAGTTTGGCATTGCTGTTGGAGAAGGCCACCTGTTGTAGTTGTTGAGTAAGAGAGCCTGCTTCTGAGAGAGCAACATCACTGCCTGGTTTGTCTCCCATTGGTACTGAATGAAAAGTTATATGATTGTGTTGAAGTTACAGAGAGTATCTCGTGGCTCTGATACCATTGGTAGGGATCTATACCTTGATAGATCACGAGCCAATAGATCGTTAGCCAACTAATGTAATCACTAGTAAGACTAAGTTAGATAATCTCTGTGAGCTTGTAATTATTGCGGAATATAAAAACAAACTTACACTAAACTTGATCCTCTATGGATCGATAAACTTTTACTAATAATGTTATGAAAAACTCGTACTTATTACAATGACCTAGGGTTCCTTATATACTAGTGGAAACCCTAACTTTTCTTACAAGAAACGAATAATAATAAACTAATAAAAGATATTCTACATATCTTGTCCTAAAATACATAAGTTCTATCCACAGTTAAACTCTATCCATAGGATCTCTATACGTCCGCAGGAACCAGTCATCAGCAGAAAGTCACTAAGCCTTCCGCAGTATCAGTCAGCAGTATCTTCAATAATTCCTTACAGTTCTTCCCCATTACTCCATAACATTAGTACTCTACCCATGAGTCCTAATCGTCCCAAAACAATATGTACAAGGATATGACTCGACTTAGCAACCATGTAATCAATTAGATAATTAACTAAGGGTTAACAAATAACAATAATGCACTAAAGATGAGTGCATACACGGAAAGCTAAGGCGATTTGGGTGTACATTTAAGTGGGTTGTAACAAATTCTTCCTTTAAGTAAAATGGTTAAAGTTTGAAACGAAAAGATAGGCTCGGAGGGGTGTACTAGGGGCTTCGTGTACTAAAAATGAGTACAACGCTAATGGTGTGGGAAAAATTAATTGACTTTACTAGCCAAGTAATATGACTTAAATGGTCAAGTAATTATGATACGGGTTTAACACAAGGGTGATCATAATGCCTCTTATCATGTAGTAAATCCTACTACACGAATGTAGTCTCACTAGCGGTCTCGGGATGCATCACTAACGCAAGTTCTAGAATCTAAATGCTACCGGTACACTCATAAGCACTAATAATGAATGCTTTTCCTATCAAATCTAAAGGCGAACCTCACATATTTTGGTGGAAATTTTTTCTGAGTAGTACGGTTTTGTGCTAGTCATACAACTCCTATCCATGAGACGCTTGCTAAGGCTAAAGTTTCACTCCTAAATGTTGTAAAACATTATAAATTTGGTGCTAAAATTACACTAACAAGTATTTCTCTTAGTTTTATTACACGCCTACCATCAAACAAACAAACTCAAATGCAAGTGATCCTATAAGGTATCATCATTTACCCTCCCCTTACACTTAGGATGAACATTGTAACCAATGTTCAATTAAAGAATGTAAAAGTGAAATAGGTAAAAGAATGAAATCAAATACTCCCCTAATTCGTTCGGTGTGGATAGTGTGGTAACAAGGTTAGGTCTTCCTCCAAGAAAATGAACAATCAAAGCTTCCCTTCCAAAAAAATAAATCATCTTCTTGTCATGCGTAACCTGTTAAAGTTGAGAAAACAAACAAAGCAACCTCGCGTAAAATCGACGGCAATCTATATATACTAACAAGTCTTAGAAAACAATGTAAGATATAATGCTTGTGGAATGAATATTTGCAGATTTCCTAGAGTTTATAAAACTAAAGAATTAACAAAAACTTTAAGACTCCGTTAGAAACACAAAACTAGCAAAATTTCCAGAATTTTACACATGACGCCGTCAGGAGTTAACTCCTGAAGCCGTCAGAAGTGACCTACAGAAATCTTTACGTTAAGTTTCCGGAAAATTTCTGGAAAAACTTATGTCCTACTTCCTAGAAAAACCTGCAAAACATCATTATTGTTGAGGCAACACGATCAAGATCTCTTTATGTTTTAATGATGACAAATAAACCATCAAAACACATAAAATAACAAACATTAGCTCAAAATCACCGGAGCCAATGTCTGCTCCTGGCGCGCTGCCCGCGCGGGTGACGTGCCAGGAGTCTGTATGGTTCCGGGCGAATTTTGAAAGTCGGCTTTCCCCTTACCCGACAAATGTGGATCTTTCAAAACAGGTATGAATATGTTATGTGCTTAATTGAGAATACTCGAAACGAGTTTTGAGATTTGAGAAATCCCATTTTTAATACACCCATTTACGGGAAAATGCCAACTCATGTTTTCTTACTACCGCCTCTAGCCAAGGCTTTTCTAAACTTAATGAGCTTATATATTTCACGTAACATCGTGTTGAAGCATCCATATGCTCATATCTCGTGCTTATGTCTTCTCTAATTACGTAACGGGTTTACTCCCTTATTGGTCAAACTAAGTCAAAGGTCACTTTGCGTAAACGCATCCTTTCCCATTTGGGTTATGCTTTACATCAAGGCAAAGCACTTAACTTGTTTGAACCAATGTATTAGTTGAGAACGTCGAGTCGTGGAAAGTCACAAGATATGAAACTATGGATACTCGACATTGTGTTACTTGAACTTATAAGTAACCTATGATTTTCTCAACTTATAATCTTAATTGTCTAAACCTTTTCTTCTTAATGACAATTAGATTATGCCTTAATCCTCTCTTAATCCCATTTATACAAAAGACAAAACCAATCATATCCAAATCAAATATTCTCTTACACAATCTCTTACACCCTTACATATTCCCTTACACACTATACCCTAACCATTCATTCCCTTACAACACATCATAACCCTTTATTTTCAACACATGGGGAATTGTTTGAAACCCTAATATGGCTCCTCTCATCCAAGCCATTGATTTCAAATTACAACACATCACAACCATCCATCCAACCCTTCATCTCTATATCACCACATGGGCTTGATCTCAACCATTGAATTCAAATCAAACACGTCTCAACCATCCATCCAATCCCTCTTCCCTATACCACGATTGATCTCAACCATTGAATTCAAACTAAACTCATCTCAACCATCCATCCAATCTCTTCTATCTATACCACCACATGCCTTTGATCTCATCCATCTAATTCAAATGAAACCATCTCAACCCCTCATTTCTCCTTTCCCCCCAAGCAAAGCATATTCCTTGGAATATCCTCTTCAACCCTAACCTAGGCATACTTAATCTTAGCCATCCATCTCTAATGAGATCATCTCATCCATCCACATTTCTCCACATGCCAAATTGTGTTGGGAATTATACTAACAGTTAACACGGCTAAGTGAAGATGTTACAACTGCTGAAGATTGTACTTGCAGTGGAAACTCATTACCACTGCAAGAACATATGTTACCACTATATTACATAACTGTTAGGAAACGTGTTTGGATAAATATAGAATAGATCTTGTGTATATCTTATTCTATTAGCATTATACTTATCTTGTAGAAGAGGACTCCTTGTGCTATAAAAGGAGATCCTAGGTTAAAGGTTAGATATATGTTTCTAGAGCTTCAAGGTGTAACCCTAGTGATATCAAGATCACTCGTATTATTATCATTAATAATATTGGAGCTAATCGTTTGTTTACATACATCGTTCTTATTCATAAACAACTGTCTTACTCACAATCAAACTTCTAAGTGTTACTTAGTAGATTCCGCATACTTAGTGATATAACTCAAAGTATCAATCTAATACAGTTCAAGGTGTTTAGATCCATCAAGTGGTATCAGAGCCAGGCTTTGATACTTTGATTTAAAAGACTCTAGTTCACTCAGAAGAATTAATGGAGACAGAAACCAGTAACTCAAACGTTGCTGCTAAGCTTCCAAAGCTTAAGTTGAATGACTTTGAGATGTGGAGGCTAATGATCGAACAATTCTTTATGGTTCAAGACTATACACTCTGGGAGATCATCATGGTTAGAAATTCTTTCAAACCAAGTTCTACTTCAGAGATGGTTGGTGGCAAGGAAGTAATTAAGGTCAACACTGGACCTGTTACTAATGATGAAAGACTTCAGATGAAGAATGATCTGAAGGCCAGAGGTTTGTTGCTGATGACACTTCCCAAAGACCAAGTTCTAGCATTCAGCAAGTAAAAGACTGCAAAGACTCTTTTTGAGGAGATCTGTAATGTTTTTGGTGGTAATGATTCCACCAAGAAGACTCAGAAGACTCTGCTGAAGCAGACTTATGAAAACTTTGGTTCAACAAGTAATGAACCAATTGATAGCATCTTCACAAGGCTACAAAAGATTGTTACTCAACTCACTATTTTTAGAATTGAGGTGGAAAGGGAAGACCTCAATCTAAAGTTCTTAAGAAGCTTACCCTATGAGTTTGGAACCAATGTTGCTGTGTGGGAAGATAATCCAGATTTGGAGACCATGAAACTTAATGATTTGTATAATAACTTCAAGGTTATTGAACAAAGATTGAAGAAAGCTGGCAAATTAAGCTCAAGTTCAGGAAGTGTAGCACTCATATCATCATCTCTTGATGATAGTAGTTCAGATGAAGAAAGTGATAGTTATGATGACAGTGCTAATATTGTTGTTTCCACTGGTAGTGGAAGTGTTTCCACCGGTAGCTCAAAGAGACAGATTGCAGGACTTAGTGATACTACTTTTTATGCCTTTATATCAAGTCAAGTGGGTGGTTCAATTCTCAATCATGAGGATTTAGATCAAATTGATGAGGATGATATGGAGGAGATGGACATCAAATGGCAAGTGGCATTACTAAGCTTAAGAACAAAGAAGTTTTGGAAGAAGACTGAAAGAAAGATTAACATCAGTGGCAATGAAACAGTAGGTTTTGACAAAAAGAAGGTGGAGTGCTATAATTGTCATAAAAAGGGGCACTTTGCCAGGGTGTGTAGAAAGCCAAGAATATCTGACAACAGGTCAACTTGGTACAAGCAGGACAAGAAGAAGGAACCTACTACTGATGAGCCAAAGGGGCTATTGGCTATTGATGGAGAGAGCTTTGATTGGAGCTTTATGACTAAGGATGAGGAAGATGATTTAGAGTCTGCAATGGTTGCTACAGAGCTTGTTCTAAATTAATAATGCTTGTTCTAAATCTTGTAAGGCCTTAAAAGAGTATGAGAAAATTAAAGCACAATATGATGAACAATTGCTAGAGTTAAATCATACTAATTATAACTTAGCAAATCATACAAGAGGCCTAGGTGTTTTAGAAACTCAATTAGAGCATTATAGGGTAAATGAATCTAAGTTCAATGATGATATTGCAGTGTTGAAAAGAGACATAGATTATCAGGTTGATGTAAATAAGGTTCTTAGAGAAGAACTTGAAAAAGTTAAAATGGCTAGTGAGAATTAATGATAACTAAGCAAACACTGGATCACCAATCCAAGTGTATTGACAAAATTTGGGAAGCCCAAGTTGTGAACAAAGCCAAATCAGGAGTTGGATACAAATCAGTTCCACCACCTCTAAGAGGTGTTCCATCACCTCCTGGCATTGACTTAGCTCACACAAGATTAGAAGAATTCCAGGAACAACCTATGACCTATGGACCAAAGTTTGCTAAACTAGTTGAAATTAAAAAGGTTCAGGTTGAGGTTGATATATTTGACAGTGCTAGTGACTCATCTCTTAAAGATGAAAATTTGAATGTTGAGTCTAAACCTAGTGTTCCTGAGAATGTTAAAGTGGAGGTTAAAAAGTGTATTCCTGATGTTGTCAAATAGAAGCCTAGGTCACAACCTAATTTCACTAGGCCCACTACTAGATGTGCAGAGATGTACAGAAGTAGGTCACTAACTCCTAGGGGTAATATGAGGAGTTGGAATCATGTTAAATCTAGGCAATTTGGTAGTGATTTGTGTTCAATAACAAACCCTGTCATATATGTGGTAGCTTTGACCATTTGTCTTATAGCTGTACCTACCACTTGGGTAGAAGGTAAGTGTTTGGGAATACAAGGGTGAATGGCCAAAATGCAAATAACTTAAATCACCCAAATCCACTTAGCAAGATGATTCCCAGGTCTGTTTTGCTTCATTCTGGCATAAAACCAATTTCCACTGCTAGACCAGCAGTTACCACTGCTAGTAACAAAAACAGAGTTTACCCCAAGTCCCCTGTCACAAATTTTGTTAAATCTAATCAAACAGGGAAAAATACTAATTTTGAAAAGAAAGTTAACAATAACCAGAAGTGGGTACCCAAAATTTCAAAACCACCAGTTTCCACTGCTAAGCCAGCAGTTACCACTGCCAGGCCAAAGGTTACCACTGGTGGGTCTGTTAACAAGAAAAGGGTAAATATGGGAAATGCTGTTAAGGCCTCAGCACGTTGGGATGGAAACCAAAAGGAACCATCACCTCAAACAATCCCAATGGTGTATCAATGACCTTTGATAGATATAATTATATTGATACACGAGGCAGATCCAAGTCATTTGTGGCTTGGGTCCCCAAAAGGAACTAATTCCTTTATTTTGTGTGCAGGAACATTCAAAGACTACAAATGATCAAGGATACTCAGACAGTGGATGTTCCAGGCACATGACTGGCAATAAGTCCTATCTTTCAGACTTTCAACCTTATGATGGACAATTTGTCAGCTTTGGAGGAGGAATTGGTGGCAAAGTTTTTGGCAAAGGAACAATCAAGGCTGGAAACATTGACTTTGAAGATGTGCAGTATGTGAAGGAACTCAAGTACAACCTTTTTAGTGTGTCACAGATGTGTGACAAGAAGCATAGAGTTCTATTCATAGAAGATGAATGTTATATCTTATCTAAGGACTATAAGCTCCCTGATGAAAGTGATATTTTGCTTAAAATCCCTAGAAAAGGAAATTTGTATAGCATTGACATGAAGAACATAGTGGCTAATAATGATGTTACTTGCTCGCAAAAGCCACTTTGGATGAATCAATGCTTTGGCATAGAAGACTTGGTCATGTTAACTTCAAGACCATCAACAAGATTGTGAAAGATGGACTTGTCAGAGGTCTACCAGAGAAAAGATTTGAAAATGACCAAACTTGTGTTACCTGTCTCAAAGGAAAGCAACACATAGCTTCATGCAAGACCAAAGCATTCAATTCTATTGATCATCCACTCTTTATGTTGCATATGGACTTGTTTGGTCCTACTTCTGTGAGCAGCATCAATTTGAAGAATTATTGTCTTGTTGTGACTGATGATTTTAGTACCAAGGATGAAACCACTGGCATCCTTAAGACATTCATCACTGAAGTTGAAAATCAATTTGAAAAGAAAATAAAGATCATCAGGTGTGACAATGGGACAGAATTC
Organism: Artemisia argyi; assembly: GCA_030686995.1. Classification (NCBI taxonomy): domain Eukaryota; kingdom Viridiplantae; phylum Streptophyta; class Magnoliopsida; order Asterales; family Asteraceae; genus Artemisia; species Artemisia argyi. The sequence goes on along the minus strand of CM060677.1, from coordinate 22,067,362 downwards.
AAGAATAAAGTTATGGATGATTTCTGCAGAGACAAAGGTATTAAAAGAGAATTTAGTGTTGCAAGAACTCCTCAACAAAATGGAGTTGCAGAAAGAAGAAACAGAACACTAATTGAGGCTGCTAGAACCATGTTAGCTGATTCCAAGCTTCCAGTGACTTTTTGGCCTGAAGCAGTTAACACTGCTTGTTACATTCAGAACAGGGTTTTAGTGGTCAAAACAAAGAACAAGACACCTCGTGAGTTATTCAGAGGAAGACCAACTACTTTAGAGTTTATGAGGCCATTTGGGTGTCATGTTACAATTCTCAATACCATTCATCATCTGGGTAAATTTGAAGAAAAGTCTGATGAAGGCTTCTTTATTGGATACTCTATGGTTAGCAAGGCTTTTAAAGTCTATAACTTAAGAACAAAGAAGATTGCAGAGAACTTACATGTTCAGTTTCTTGAAAATAAAGCAAACATGGCAGGTTCAGGACCAGATTGGCTATTCGATCTTGAAACATTATCAAATACAATGAATTATGTACCTCTTACTTCAAGCACTAGAGACAAAGATGTTGAAGATTCAAAAGAGTTCATTGATGAAGATGAAGCTTGCAAAGATGATGAAGATCAAATTGTTATGCCACTTTGGGACTTTGTTGATAATTCTGAAAAGACAAGTGATGCAGATGGTGTATTAAATAAAGAAATTCCTACTAGCAGTGGTAACTCAGTTCCCACTGCTACACCAGAAATTTCCATTGACAGCCCAAATGTGGCACATACTTCTCAGGAATCACCAAGTGATGATGTAGAAATTACAAACATGCCTACAACATATGATATTCCTAGCACATCACAGTCTACAATTCACAAAGTGCATCCACTTGACAATGTTATTGGTGAACTTTAATCAGGTGTGAAGACTAGAAGACAGACAAAGAAAGATGATATTCATGGGTTCATAAGTGAAGTGTATGAGTCCAAGAAACATAGTAAGAAGAATGAGTGTTTATTTTTCTGTTTTCTCTCACAAGTGGAGATTAAAAATGTCTATATGGCTCTAGGAGAATCTAGCTGGGTTGAAGCAATGCAAGAAGAGTTGCTGCAGTTTAAACTTCAAAAGGTTTGGGTTCTTTGTGACTTGCCTGATGGTATGAAGGTCATTGGTACTAAATGGGTTTTCAGAAACAAGAAAGATGAAAGAGGTATTGTAATCAGGAACAAAGCTAGATTGGTTACTCAAGGATACACTCGAGAGGAGGGTATTGATTATGAAGAAGTTTTTGCTCCTGTTGCAAGGATTGAGGCTATTAGATTGTTTTTAGCCTATGCATCATTTATGGGCTTTATAGTCTATCAAATGGATGTTAAGAGTGCCTTTCTGTATGGTACTATTGATGAGGAGGTATATTTCTCTCGACCTCCAGGCTTTGAAGATCCTCAACACCCAAATAAAGTGTATAAAGTGGTTAAGGCTCTTTATGGCTTACATCAGGCTCCAAGAAAGTGGTATGAAACCTTAGCTAATTATTTGTTGAATAATGGGTTTCATAGAGGCAAAATTGATCTAACTTTGTTCATCAAGAAAGACAAGGGTGATATTCTACTTGTTCAAGTTTATGTTGATGATATTATCTTTGGGTCTACTAAACAAGAGATGTGCAAAGACTTTGAGAAGCTGATGAAAGATGAATTTCAAATGAGTTCTATGGGAGAACTTACATTCTTTTTGGGGCTGCAAGTACAACAGAGTAAAGAAGGCACCTTTATCAGTCAAGACAAATATGTGGCTGAGATCATTAGGAAGTTCAAGTTTAATGATGCAAAACCTTCAAATACCCCTGCTAACAAGACCACTCATCTATTGTTGAAGAATGCTAGTGGTGCTAATGTTGATGTTCACACTTACAGATCTATGATTGGTTCTTTGATGTATCTTACTTCATCAAGGCCAGACATTATGTTTGCTGTATGTGCTTGTGCAAGATTTCAAGTGACTCCAAAGACATCACATATAACAGCAGTGGAAAAGATTTTTAGGTACTTGAAGACTTATCCTAATCTAGGCTTATGGTATCCAAGAGACTCTCCTATGGAATTGATCACATACTCAGATAGTGACTATGCTGGTGCAAGTTTGGATAGAAGATCAACTACTGGAGGATGTCAATTTCTTGGATGTAGATTGGTGTCATGGCAGTGCAAGAAGCAAACTATGGTTGCTACTTTAACCACTGAAGCAGAATATGTTGCAGCTGCTAGTTGTTGTGCTCAGATCCTTTGGCTTCAGAATCAATTATTGGATTATGGGTACAATTTAATGAACACCATTATCTATATAGACAATAGAAGTACCATATGCATTATTAAAAATCATGTGTAACACACTAAAACTAAACATATTGAAATTAGACATCACTTTATTAGAGATTGTTTTGAGAAAAAGCTTATTTATGTTGTCAAAATCCATACTGATGACAATTATGCTAATTTATTAACAAAAGGGCTTGATGTGGGTAGATTTCAATACTTGGTAACAGGTATTGGAATGCTCAATCCATAAATTATTGATGTCTAATACTTTTCAGTGTTGCAGGATAGTTTTTACGTACTAATATTGTTTATATGGTATGTATGGTTTTCTACTAACTTGTATGCAGAGTTATCAAGAGCACGGTGGAAATAAACATATAACAATGGAAAGATTGGTGATAAAAAGAATAAAGAAAGAGTACTTTTATTGATATTATAGAGAAGTACATCACAACCATTCAGAAAACATGGTCACCAAAACAGAAAACCATAACAAGACATAAACCTACAACCTAACACATACTCCATAGGTTTCTTTCCTTTTCCCTCATACTCATACTTGCCCTTGGAAGCCCTCTTTCTCTTGTCATCAAAAGAAAGTTGTTTCCTTGGACAAGCAAGTCCCAGAACTTGCTTGGGAGGCCTTGGTGCTTGGGTAGGCTTTTCAACAGCAGGCCACTTCTTGTTGTTTATGGCAGTTGTCAATGCTGTGGTGAGGGCCTTTGGAAGCTCTTTGGAAAGATCAAAGGTTTGATCATTATCATCATCAGATGAAGAGCTTGAATAAAACTCTAGAGATGGAGCAGGATCAGCTGAAACCTTCTTGTTAGGCTTCATGCTTGAAGATGTAGCAGTTGCAGCACTTGGTGGAAAATATCCACTCCATCCAGCTGAAAGTTCTTCAGAATCAGAGCAGTAACTGATTTCCTCATCAGATGTGTCATCAGATGAGATGTAGATTAAAGGAAACCAACTCATGATGATGTTTAGGGTTTGTGTTATAGAAGATGATTGTTGATGAGAGATAAAGGTGTTTGAGCCCCCTTTTATAAGCAAAGTCAAGGTCAAATTCTAATTAATGCAGAATATTTACTCTTACTTGTTTTGGTAGGTTGGAGGAGTAAATTTGGTTATTATCGGGTTGACTTTTGGAAGATATTTTTGTGAATAGTAACTTGGTTAAAAAGTTACTTTGGGTTAATTTGTATGGGTTAAGTTGAGAGTTACTTTGTGTTGCAGCATACAACCCATATTATTGGAGTCATTGGAGTTATAAGGTGTGTATCATAGACATACAACAAATGGTTATTGATTCACCATGTCTAATCCACATAAGAATCAACTAGTCCAGAGCAAACGGCTACTGGTAAAGACTTATCAAATTCGTTTATGGTTGATAGTTTTACCAAAAACTATATGGTTATCAACTCACCATACTCCAAGTGATCAAGAGTTGGCTAGTCCATAGCAAATGGCTCATGGTAAAGACATATCAAATCCGTTGATAGCTGGTAGTTTGCTAAAAACTATGATAAGAGCAGTTAATTTTCATGTTTTATTCACCACTGCTCTTTGATATGTTGTGAAAATTTTACCACTGCTAGTTCATTAGTTACCACTGCAAGAGTAATTTTTCCACTGATGAACTAGCCGTTACAACTATTGTGTCAGTAATCTATTTTTTACTAGCCGTTGTAAATATAATTGTCTTTCCTTATTAATAGGGTAAATCTTTTTGTGAATTATCTACTTACTTATTATAATTTATTCTTTTCCAAAGATAATTCTTTCTAAAGATAATTCACATTGCGCAACCTCCTCAAACCCTATTAGTATAAATTGATCATCATACGGCTTGATTTTTATCTTGATTACTAACCCTTTTATTCTCTTTTTCACAAATATCATGGCAATTCTAAAATTTGTCGAGGAGCACAACCAAGTGGCCTACCTACAAAAGTCAAAAGAGAAGAGTGGCCCTGTTTTCATCAGATTGTGGATTTTCTAAATACAACTCATATAAGGTATGCCTTAACTATTAATCCCACAATCTATGTCTCTCATATCAAACAGTTCTGGAACACTGTGGAGTCCATAACTCTTGAACAGGGAGACACACATGAATCTGTGGATGCTCTAAGAGCCAAAGTGGATGGGGTAACTATTGATGTTACTGAGTCATCCTTGAGGAGAATTCTCCAATTGGATGATCTCAATGGTATCATCACATTACCTAATTCAGAAATTTTCACTAATATTGCTTTAATGGGGTATGATACATCTGAACAAAAAGTAACTTTCAGGAAAGGATGTTTTTGTCCCCATTGGAGATTTTTAATTCACACTCTTTTACATTGCCTAAGTCATAAGAAAACATCTTATGAACAATTTGCATAAACCATGGCTTATCCTTTGGTTTGTTTGGCAACTGATAGGACATTCAATTTTTCAAAGTTTATTTTTAATAATATGACAGGCAATGTAAAGAGTCAATATAAATTTTTTATGTATCCAAGGTTTGTGTAAGCAGTGTTAAATGAGTTTCAACTGCAACCTCACAATAGAATTTATGAGCCTTCCTGTCTTAAGCCAAAAGTTTTTCAAAACATGAGTAAGGCTTCAGATCTTTGGAATAGGGAGGTTCATCCACTTTTTCCTCAAATGCTTGCTAAAATTGCTCAAGTACAGGGTGAAGATGCAACCATCCCAGTTGTATCCCATAACACACCCACTATTGTTGTTCCACCAATTCACCATACCCCTGCTGTAACTCACACTTATGAGAGAAGGCATAAACAACCAACTTCTCTCATCTCAACATTGCATGTTGCTGAACCTTTTGGTTTAGGGACAAGCAGTGGTGGTTCAAGGCTTAATCCTAGTCTAACTAGGGAAGAGCCTGAATCAATGCCTCATGATTCACCTCTCCCAACAGGTAACACAGTTGGAAGTGATGAAGGCAGTGTGCAACTACCTGAATTGATGGACATTTGTATCAAATTAGTCAAGCAGGTTCAAGCTCTAGAGAAAGATCAGGCACAGACCAAAGAACAACATGCCACGGAGCTGAATCAATTGATGGCTGAGATTTAAAGATTGCAGAATGAAGTTGAGAATCTCAAGAAGAAAAGACCTACAGTTGTTTTATCTTCATCATCTTCACCTCAGGATGAGTTTTCTGCAAGTTCTACTAAAGATTTGGGAGATGCTTCCAAACAGGGGAGAAAAACAGATGCAGAGTTTAAGGGGAGGAGTACTCATTTTGAAAAAGAGTTTGCTGAGCTCAATGATTCTGACATTGCTCAAGCAAGAGATGATGTAGCTGAGACTGAGGGGAGGAAATTGGATTTTGAAGATATGGATGTTGATGCTGGTTTTAACTTTGGTGATATAGTTGGAACTGCTCAACCAATTTCCACTGAAGCAGAACAAGTTCCCACTGATCAACCTATTTCCACTGCAAGTGAAAAAGTTCCCACTGCTACTCAAGAAATTACCACTGCAGAGGAAGAAGCTGCCAGAATAAGATCAGTCAATGGAAAGGCTATTGTGATTGCTTTAGATCAAGAGCAAACAAGAAAGATTTCTAAGAAAGATCAAGCTCAGATTGACTTTGATGCAAGATTGGCAGAGCATGAGCAAGCAGCAGAGTATGAAAGAAAGAGAAAGCTACAGGAAGATGAAGTTGCTAGTTTTATGGAAGCTAAAAGGTTGGATAAGCTTGAAGTTGTAATGCTAGAACCAATTTCAAGTGTTTCACCAACTGTCATTCATGAGAAACCTCCTTTGTTCACTTATGTGCCTACAGAAGAAGAGATTGACTACTTGATTAATAATGATCAAATAATCAGGAAGAAGGCCATTGAACTTATTGCAAATACAACCTTGGATGAAGAACAAAGGTCTGCTCAATTAAAAGATTTCTTTCAAATGAAGAATCAGCAGGCTCTTGATCAAATCACTGGGGATGTTAGAAAAGGTCAAAAGAAGCCAAGGAAACTTACAAAGGTACAGATCATTGCTGAGATGAAGACTTTTTGTTGCCATGTTGGTAATATGAAGATGGCTCAATTCAAAGGAATGTCACATGATCTGATTGAAGGTATTTACTACAGAATCAAAAGACAAGATAGTAAATTCATTCCAATGGATCAAGAACCTATAGTAATGGAAACAAAAAGGTCTGGAGTGAGTCTTGGATCAAAAGATGCAAAGAAATTGAAGACTCAGGAATCATCTCAAGCAGAAGAGGGTCCTAGCAAGTTGACAGAAGAGCAAGTTACAAACATGTTGTTCATAGAGACTGATGTACTTAATATTGAACCTCTACAAGCAAAATATCCGTAGTTGGTTGGGAGATATTTTCTGATAGTTTTGGAGTAGCTTGGAAGATCATCAGAACTAGAAGTGTCACAAGCATTTGTAGAGATTTTGAAGATATTGTTAGATCTTGTGATAGAGAAGACTTGGATACTTTGTGGAGGATTATTCAAGATCAGTTCAAGAAGGATGAACTTGTTGATGTCAAGGCTAAGGAGTTATGGGTTAACTTCAGAAGATTATATGAACCTGACCCAAGTGATAGATATTGGAGATTTGAAGCTCATGACATGAGAACCTTGTGGAAGTTCTATGACTCAAGTTCTGTGCATCATCTTTCTACTCAAGATGGAGTTGATGTCTTTATGTTGGCTGAGAAAGAATATCCATTGAGAGCTGGAGTATTGGATGTGATGAGGTCAGTGAAGCTTAGGTGCTGGGAAAGAACGGAAGTCATAGAAGATTTGCTACAAAGAATTTATGATCAAAGTGTGAGAGCTGATAAAGAGTTAAGAAGAAGAAGATAAGTGTTTGGAAGAATTCCCATATCCTCATATTTGTTGAATACTTGAAGAAACTTATTGATTTATTTATTAATCATAAGTTAGGGGAGGATTGTTGGGAATTATATTAATAGTTACCACGGCTAAGTGAAGATGTTACAACTGCTGAAGAGTGTACTTGCAGTGGAAACTCATTACCACTGCAAGAACATATGTTACCACTGCTTATTAGATAACTGTTAGGAAACGTGTTTGGGTAAATATAGAATAGATCTTGTGTATATCTTATTCTATTAGCATTATACTTATCTTGTAGAAGAGGACTCCTTGTGCTATAAAAGGAGATCCTAGGTTAAAGGTTAGATATACGTTTCTAGAGCTTCAAGGTGTAACCCTCGTGATATCAAGATCACTCGTATTATTATCATTAATAATATTGGAGCTAATCGTTTGTTTACATACATTGTTCTTATTCATAAACAACTGTCTTACTCACAATCAAACTTCTAAGTGTTACTAAGTAGATTCCACATACTTAGTGATATAACTCAAAGTATCTATCTAACACAGTTCAAGGTGTTTAGATCCATCAAATTGTTTGAAAACCAAGGGAGGCTCCCTTTGATCCTAGCCATCCAATTCAAACCATTTCATCTCAACCCTCCATCACATTCTTCCCCCCAAGCATTGGAATATTCCTTGGCATATTCTTTCTCTCTTTTCTATGCCATGTGAGGAGATACACTTCTACCCCTTCCAAGTTATCCAATCTACACTTTAAACCCTTGGTAATTTGGTTTCTCTTTAAACACTTCACAAATGATTTCCAAATTGGCTATTTGAGTTGGTAAACCTTAGAATGATTAATGTTAAGGTTTAGTGTGAAGTACAATTGGGGGTTTAGCAAGGTAAGGCATTTATAATGCCAAACACCCAAAGCCTCGGGAATTTTTTTTCTGGGTGTCTGGCGCGCCTCCCACGCGTCAACACGTGGGTGACGCGCTGGCCTCGGTAAAATATTCCCAAGTTGGGTCTTTGCCTATAAATACCATGCCTTGCCTCTGGTATTCCTCACCCCTTGCCATCATTCTTTCTCTCTAGATTCTTTCTCTCTAATCTCTCTCAAATCTCTATTTCTATCTCAATCTCTAATCTTGTGTTCTTGATTATCACACTAACATCTTTAGAAGAACACATCTACTTGTAAGGGAAGAATCACAAGAACCTAATCCACTCTTGTGATTGTGTCGAGGGTCTTCTTTCTTATACCCTGTCTACTACAATCGAGTATCTAGGTTAGGTTAGGACTTGGTTGATAAACAAACATTCATTCATTCAATTGTTTGTAAGGGAAGTCTTGTGTCTTGGTGACCAAGCCTAGATCATTGGGGATCTAGTTGGGGTTTGATACTTCCGGGTGGAAGTCTTGGTAGAGATCTTTGTGATCCTTAGGTAAAGTCGAATCGTGAGATTCTTTTGGATGGTTTCCGAGGGCGGAATACCGTTGGTGAGTAACTCCTTCTTTGTGAGCATCAATATTGGTGAGTATTGATGGAGTGAATTGTATTGGTGGAGTGAAATGATTATACTAGTGAATACTATCGGAGTCGTGGATTCGCAACTGGACATACGGATGGTATAAACCCCCCATCCCGAACCAGTATATATCGTTGTGTTCTTTTACTTGCTTTATATACTTTGGTTGTGTCAGTGGTTGTTGGATTTTTATACAACCACTTGGTGCTATCTTTGGCTTAAAGTTTTTAAACATCTAAAAAACCGAAGAAACCGTATTCACCCCCCCCCCCCTCTACGGTTCTACAATTATGACTCGATACAAGTATTTGACTCTAACAAATACTAATACACATGTCCATTTAATATTGTGGAGAATCATGATCAATTTCGTTCTTAGAAACAAATTTGGGGTTTCCCCTTACACTTATCTTTTGCGAAATACCTTTGTATGAAGTTAAGACGAAGTTAAACGACAAAATAAAGCATTTTCACAATTTTATTTTGAAACATGATCTACCAACAATAAAAATAAAGCATGCATACGGAAGCAAATAACAATCAAACAAATAAAAATCACACAAAACATGGGTTGCCTCCCAAGAAGCGCTTTTCTTTATTTACGAGTCTTGTAGCTAGACTCAAGGTCATGGACTATCACGTGACCTCATCGTTGGTCTCATTGTCTAGGTCATCTCCTATATTAGTTTTGTATTCCGGACCTAGTTGCAAGCATTCTTTATAGAAACCAAGTATTCTATTCATAACATATTCTACTCCTCTACATCTATCCTCATCATTCCTATAGTAAACCGCTTGTTTGTGTTCCTTTTCTAGGTTTGATAGGAGGCAGTATTGTTCAATCTTATAGGGCATTTGGTAAGCAATCTCATCATTCTCTTCCTTGAATCTAACAATCCCTAGAGTCGGATCATAACTCATCTTAGAGGCCTCAACAAATGGTTTTCCGAACACTACTTGACTTAGGCAATCATCTATCATCGGACGAGTATCCTCTACTATCACAAAGTCGTTCACATAAGTGAAGTTTCCTACAATTACATGCAATCCTTTCACTCTTCCTACAAAGTTGCTTATCAAATTCGCGTTGGGCATCATCCTATAATCAAGTTGCTTCTTCATTACCCAATTACAATAAGTCCTAGTCATGATGTTTATAGGAGACCTAGGATCGATATAAGTTTTCCATACATGTATATGCCCAATGTTGCATGGTATGTTGATGTTAGAGGGATCACCTACTTTAATAAGGGGTGAACCAAGGTTATATGGTATCTCGGGATCATTGAATAAATCCTTGTGATATTCCCGTTCTTCCTTGGTGGGCAATTTATCAAAGTATTCTTCAACATTTTCTACTTCCTATAACTTTTCTCCCTTATTATCCTCAAATTCCTTAATTTCATCCCTAGTCTTGGTTTCTACTCCAACTTCATCCTTGTCACTTTCTTCTATATCTTTATCTTTTGGCTTAGTAGTGACAACATTGACAAAGTGGACGTGTTTGGATGACGAGGGGTCCTTAATTTGGATTCCGCTATTGGCGTCCCTAGTGTCCTTTCTAGGTGTAGTTAGCGCTTGGTTGTTGAGGGCTTTCAACAAGTTGTCAATCTTATTGGTCATCTCTGTTTTTTGTTGATTGAATTCGGTTTCAAACTTAGCTATGCGAGCTTCTTGAGATGCCATAAACTTGGACATCAATCCTTTAAGATTACTGGTACTATCATAGTTGTTGGAAGGATTGTTATTGAAAGTACGGTTGGAGGGTGGACCGTTTGGTTGGTAACGATTAGGCGGATTGGAAGAATTATTTTCGTTTTGTTTCCACCTAAGGTTCAGGTGATTTTTCCAAGAAGGGTTGTAGGAATCACCGTAAGGGTTTGGCTCGGGTTTGAAAGTGTACCACTTGTCTCCCGCTTCGTCGGTACGCGAGGATGCGTAGTCCGCAAAAGCTGTTCCGGGGAGTTCCACGCAATCACGAGTGTCATGGGGACCACTACATAATTCACATGAAGAAGTGATTTTGTTCACTTGGCTTGAAGGCTTAGGAGCTTCGTAGGATTTCATGAGAAACTTGACTTGATCCTCAAGTTCCATGATCCTACGGTCGGGAGTGCTAGAATTGTTCGAAGGCAAAGATATTACCTTGACCGTTTTGTTCAAATCACAGGGATCATTCCAACTTTTGTTGTCATAGAGAGCAAGATCCTCTATGAGTTCCCATGATTCTTCCGCACTTAGATCACGTAGCTTTCCACCGGCCGATTGGTCAATGGTTCGCCTTGTGGAGAGATCGATATGGTCATTGAAGATTTGGACTTGGAGCCAAAGATCTATGCCATGATGAGGGACTTTTTGGAGTAAGTCCTTGAAACGAGTCCATTCTTCATATAGAGTTTTACCTTGACATTGTTGGAACATCTAGATATCATTTCTAAGCTTGGTAGTTCTCCCCGGTGAGCAAGGAAACGAGTGAAGAGATCATCCCATGAGGTGATGGATCCCGCAGGTAAACGTTCAAGCCATTGACTAGCTTGATCACGTAGAGAGAATTGGAATAGGCGTAATCAGGTCGACTCTCTAGTTGTAACATCAAGGTCTATAAAATCTATGATTTTAAGGAAATCCTTGAGATGTTGATTAGGATCTTCGGAACGAAGTCCATGGAATGCACATCCGCTTTGCACCAACCGAATGGTGTCGGATCACAAGAGGGACACATTGGCTCCTTGCGTGAGCTCAATAATGTTTCGATAGCCTTGGTGGCTAGGACGGGAATACTCTCCTAGGGTTTGGTGCCTAAGAGGTTGGTTTGCTAGTGGTGGGTCTTGTGGGTGGTTTTGTTGTGGCGGGTTGATGGGTTCAAGGATGTTACCACCTTCCATGATGTCGGATGGTAAAAGTTACGAACAAAGACACGAAGAAATGAGATAGGCTAAAGAAAACCTAAAAAAATAAAAATAAAATCTTACTAGAAAGGAATCTAGTAAGTAGACCTAATAAAAAGAAATCCTAAACTAGACAATAACTATTCCACGGGCTGCGGCGCCAAAAACTTGATACGTGGGAATCGCACCAGGCTTTACCTCTCAAGGGATCTCGAGAAGCTTACAACCCCCACTAGGCAGTGTACCTGATCATTGTAGTATAGTATAGTGACAAGTACCGGGGGATTGATCGTTCAACTCAAGAATAGTGTTGCTAGGATTAGAAAGCCTAAAAACTAGGTCTAGAGGTGACGGATGATTCTTTTTGTATTTTTATATTTTTATAAAAGCAATTAAAATCTCGGGTTTTTGGAAGAGTGGGCGGAATTAGTTGCTAGTCAACTAACCCAATAACTAAGATGCAATCAAAATAAAATAACAGAAATGAAAATAAATCTAATTAAACTAGTGGTGTGAACAATAATGGGGAGAATTGTGTTTACTTAGGTTTCATTACTCCCTATATATCTTTTACAGGTTGATAGTTTGTTACAATTGCATGGATGACGGGTTATATTCCTTAATACCAGTCGTGGCCCGTGGGGTGGCGTACGTACTTCCCAACTCTATAAGCTCCTACTTCACTCCTATGTCGAGCCGGCTAAGTGGGATCATAAGAATTCGCTCGTGCATTAAATACAACCATAATAACCTAGTACGCATTGGTTCATGTTTCTTAAGACGTTCAAGCACATTACCATAAAGGAGGTTGGCCAGTTTTCTTAAGCCTAACATCGAAATCATTAATCCGTAACAACTATAAACAAACAATCTACCCATAATTAACATCTAGGTTTCACTGCATCTAAGCAAACACAAAAGAGATCTAGCCTAGCATGTTGAATTCAAGACAAGTGTAAGATATATTCAAGCAACACCTAGACATATTGATTGAATTGAAAGAGTACTTATCTCAAATTGACATGAAAGGTTTCAAAGGGTAAAAACCCTTTGAAAGAGCAGTAAAATCCGTGCTAGGGTTTCTCCAAAGTTACACACTACTTGTTCCCCTTTTATGAATGAAAATTGCAAAACTATATATAGATTTTAAAGGGTGACGACGTCAAGAAGGAATTTCTGACGCCGTCAACTCGCTGCCCATAATGAGATCGGATTGCCTAGATCCAGATTTGACGCCGTCATGTGTAATATTACTCTGGGTCGTCACCATATCTTGAACCATGACGGCCATACGTGATGCCGTTACATTTTATATGGACCATCACCACTTCCAACTCTTGTCTTACTCTTGATGCCGTCAAGTGAAGACTCTTGACGCCGTCAGGTACTGTTCCCAGCAAGGAAAATTAAGACTTTGCCATTTTTTCTTCACTTTTATGCTCCAAAAACGTCCAAAATGCTTCCTTTTCTAGAATTCACTCCAAAAGTACCTAAAATGTCAAAAGGAAAGATTTAGGAAAATATTTGATCAAATAAATTCAAATTCGGGCTTAAATGACCCCTTAAAAACGGTTCATTTTTCGCCTCATCAGTACCCTCATCAGAAAAGACCATTCACCAAACCCACAGTACCTTCTTAAAGCACTGGTCAAGCAATACTTCCTCAAAGTACTATTAAGAAGTTTCCCAATCAAGGTACTGCTAGCAAAGACTCAAGTGTAAGACTTAGGAGATTCAATTCTTACAGACCTAGAAGGCCTTACAACCCAAGAAAAACTGGTAGAACACAGAACCCAACACCAAAACTTACAACTAAGTGGGTTAAGAAAGAAAGTACTACTGAGGATAACAAAGTACTTTCAGAAAATAAGGGTGAAAAAGGGAGTGTTGATAACAATTCAACACAGGTTTTGAAATCAAACACAGTAATTCTTGATAGTGCTTTCAAAAACAGTGGTGATTACATACTCAAGAAATTTGAGTATGTTACTCCACAAGGGGAACACAAGTCAGTAATGGCTTGGGTTCCTAAAAGAAACTAACCCTTTTCATTTTTATGCAGGGCAACCCAGCAGAGGAGCTTAAAAATCATCTTATTGTGGATAGTGGTTGCTCTGGAAGTATGACAGGAGAAAAGGAGCTCTTGTCAGATTTTAAGGCTTATTTTGGAGGAAGAGTTGCATTTGGGAATGATCCTGATGGAGGGAGAATCACTGGCAAAGGAACTATTAAGGCAGGATCTATTGATTTTGAGAATTCAGATATGTGAAGGAGCTTAAATTCAACCTTTTTTCAATCTCTCAGATCTATGACAAGAAGTACCCTGTGTTGTTTCTTGACACAGAATGTCTTATTCTCTCCCCTGAGTTTAGATTAGAAGATGAAAACTTGGTGATGCTGAGGGCACCAAGAACCAATGATGTGTATAGCATAGACTTGAAGAATATCAATTCTGCTGAAAGAGCAACATGCTTGATTGCAAGGGCACCAATGGAGGAAGCACATTAATGGCACAGAAGGCTAGGGCATGTAAATTTCAAAAACATCAACAAGTTGGTCAAAAGAAATTTAGTTAGAGGTTTACCTTCTAAAACATTCAAACTTGATCATTCATGTTTGGCTTGCAAGAAGGGTAAACAACACAAGGCTTCATGTAAGAAGATTGAAGAAAGAACTATTAGGGAGCCTTTGGAGTTGCTGCATATGGATCCGTTTAGACCTGTTTCAATTGTTAGCTTAAACAAGAAGAAGTACTGTTTGGTTATAACAAATGATTGTAGCAGATTTAGCTGCGTCTTTTTCTTAGGATTCAAAGACGAAACTTTTGATGCTATTCATGATCTTATAATAGCACTTGAAAATCAGTTAAGACTCAAGGTTAGAGGCATTAGATGTGATAATGGGACTGAATTCGAGAATCAGCTTATGGATTAATTTTGTGCTAAGAAAGGGATTAAAAGAGAATTCAGTATTGCTAGAACTTCTCAGCAGAATGGAGTTGCAGAAAGGAAGAATAGAACTTTGATAGAAGCAGCAAGGACAATGCTTGCAGACTCCTAATTACCTGTTATGTTTTGGGCTGAAGCTGTAAGTGCTGCTTGTTATGTGCTGAATAAAGTATCAGTGACAAAACCTCAAATGAAGAAACCTTATGAGTTACTCATGGGAAAGAAGCCAAACATTAAGTTTATGAAACCTTTTGGATGTCCCCTGACTATCTTAAACATTGCTGATAATTTGGGAAAATTTGATGGTAAATCAGAAGAAGGATACTTATTGGGTATTGTACCAATAGCAAAGGATTCAGAGTGTACAACAGGGCTACAAAGAAGGTTCAAGAATGTCTTCATGTTGAATTTCTAGAAGAACAAGAAAATTAAAAAGGTAAGGTCCTGATTGGATGTTTGATCATGATTTAATATCCTTATCCATGAACTATGTTCCTGTAAGAGAAGAAAATCAAGTTATTCACAATGAAGAGGAAACACAATACATTGTTCATGGAGTTAACATAAGATCTGAAGATGATTATGATGAAGCACCCAATGATGAGAAGAAAAGTACTGCTGCACCTCAAGGTACTGTTGATCCACAAAGTACTATTCCACCAAAGACCACAATATCTGATGAAGACCAAGCTATCCAAGATGAACTTAATAGGATGCTTATTCAAGAAACAATTGCTAAATCCTATGAAGATGATCAAAGGAGAGCTTATGAAGCAGAAAAGAATAAGGCTAAAGGCACTGACAATACTTTTCCCCAAAGTACTGCTGATCCATTTGAAAGTACTTCTCAAGTCTTAGATACTTCAAATTGGAAGAATGCTGATGATTTAACTAATCCAACCATGCCTGCCTTAGAAGATATTGATGATGAATTGGAACAAGAAGGCATTTTCTTAGATTCTAATGAAGACCCTGACCTCACAAATTTGGAAGATAATCTTGAAGTACCACCAACTCCTACTCTAAGAATTCACAAATATTATCCTGTCAGTAAGATAATTGGACCTTCTGATTTAGGAGTGCTTGCAAGAACTAAAGCTAAGAATATGTCTCAACAACATACTTCTCTACTTTGCTTTATTTACAAGCAGAACAAGGTGAATCACAAGGATCAGAAATTGTGTTTATTTGCTTGCTTTCTGTCTCAAGAAGAACCTAAGAAAGTAAAACAAGCATTAGCCCAGGAGATTTGGGTTGAAGCTATGCAAGAAGAACTCTTACAGTTTAAACTTCAAGAAGTATGGGTATTATGTGATTTACCTGATGGTAAAAGGTTAATCGGAACAAAGTGGGTCTTCAGAGTTAAAAGAGATGAAAGAGGGAATGTAATCAAGAATAAAGCAAGGTTAGTAGCTCAAGCATATAGATAAGAAGAAGGAGTAGACTATAATGAAGTATTTGCTCCTGTGGCAAGGATTGAAGCCATAAGGCTATTTTTGGATTTTGCATCTTATATGGGATTTCCTGTATATCAGGTGGATGTTAAAAGTGCTTTTCTATATGGCACTATCACAGAGGAAGTTTATGTAAAACAACCTCCTGGTTTTGAAGATCCTGCACATCCAAACAAAGTCTACAAGGTTGTCAAGGTTCTGTATGGCCTTCATCAAGCCCCTAGAGCATGGTATGAAAGACTCTCCACTTTTTTATTGCAACATGGTTACAAGAGAGGTGCTATTGACAAGACTTTGTTTATCAAAAGAGATAAGAAGGATATCATGCTTGTCCAAGTTTATGTAGATGATATTATTTTTGGTGCCACTAAGCAATCTATGGTGAAGGAATTTGAAGATCTTATGCAAAAAGAATTTCAGATGAGTTCAATGGGAGAATTAACATTCTTCTTGGGACTTCAAGTGCAACAATCAAGTAGTGGAATTTTTATAAGTCAAGATAAGTATTTTGCAGACATTCTTAAGAGATTCAACTTCACAACTGTCAAGCCAGCATCCACACCTATTGATGCTAACAAGCCTTTGGGAAAAGATGATGAATTATACAGGTCTATGATTGGATGTCTAATGTACATAACTGTATCTAGGCCTGACATTACTTTTATTGTTTGTTTGTGTGCAAGACATCAAGTTCAACCCAAGGTATCACATTTGAATATTGTCAGGAGAATCTTTAGGTACCTTAGGAAACAACCTAAGCTGGGATTGTGGTATCCTAGGGAGTCTCCTTTTCATCTACAAACTTTTTCAGATAGTGACTATGCTGGTGACAACTATGACAGAAGATCAACAACTGGAGGATGTCAGTATCTTGGAAGTAGATTAGTCTCATGGCAATGCAAAAAGCAAACAATTGCAGCAAAATCTTCCACTGAAGCAGAATATGTAGCTGCTGCAAGTTGTTGTGCGCAAGTACTTTGGTTGCAAATTCAGCTTTTGGATTATGGATTCCACTTCAAGAACACTCCCATCAACATTGATAATGAGAGTACAATTTTTATTGTGAAGAATCTAGTTTATCACTCCAAAACAAAGCACATTTAAATTAGACATCATTTTATTAGAGATTGCTATGAGTATAGGCTTATCAATGTGGTTAAAGTCCATACAGATGATAATGTAGCAGATTTACTCACAAAGGGCTTTGATGTTTCAAGATTTACCTTCTTAGTTGTGAGTATTGGTATGATTAATAATTAAGCTATTTTTGAGGGGAGGCATTAGTAGTTAGTTATTATTTGAGGGGAGACTACATGTATCATTCAAAAGAAAAGTTCTTTATTCATTATTTCCAAAGAGGGTTACATTCATCAAGTTCAAGTGATACAGACTACCATGACAAAGACACAACCAAGACACACAGAAAACTACCACAAACACCCTACACCAAACCTACCTAACCTACCCAACACACCCTACTCCATTGGCCTTTTTCCTTTTCCCTGATAGCTTTGTTTTCCCTTTTAAGTAGTCTTTCTTTTGTCATCAAAAGAAGATTGCTTCCTTGGGCAAGCCAGGCCAAGTATTTGCCTGGGAGGTCTCTCTTTTCTTGGAACAGGCCACTTCATGTTCTTTATGGCTGATTCAAGAGCCTGTGTCAAGGCCTGTGGAAGTTCATTTGCCAAAGAAGAACCAGGAGCAGGGACAGACACCTTTTTCTTAGGTTTTGGGTTGGTAGTGCTTACTTCATCCGTGATGGTAGAAGTTGATACATCAGGAGGAAAGTACCCACTCTATCCTGCATCATCATCAAATTCAGAGTCAGAGTAATAGATGATCTCTGAATCAGTGGAGCCATCAGAATCAGATGAGATGTAGACCAAAGGGAAGTGACTCATGATGTTGATTAGGGTTTTTGTGAGTGTTTTACAAGTATTGATGAAGAGATGTGTTGGTGGAAAGTTTCTTTTATAGGCAAGAAAAGTTATAAGGGACACTAATGATGCTCATTCAATTCTACTTGCCTTTGTAGCTTTGGGGAATTAATTTGGAAAGGTATTAATTATCTCGGGTTGACTTTCAACAGATATTTTGGTCAAACAGTCAACGCTATAGATATTTTGATGGGAAAGTACTTTGCCAACGTACTGCTTTGTTTTACAAATGAAAGTACTGCTTCGTGTTATATGGAAAGTACTGCTTGGTGTTCTGAAGGGTACGCTGACGTGTCAGGATACTGTTCCAACGGTCAAAAATTCGGGTAACAAACTTTCGAAAGATATGGGTAAGATAACTTCCAAAATAACGATAAAATAATTAATTCACCGTGATTCTGTATATATTATCCCTTTTTACTCATATCTTTTTCATATTTATATACCCGTATTCATTCATCAAATTCCACCAAGTTCATCCAAGATTATCATTCTTTTCTCAAATCATACTCGCAATGGCAAATCGACCACCAATCACCAAACACAACATGATTGCAAACCTTGAGAAAACACAAAAGAACATTGATTTTCATGGAATCATTGATTTTCTCACCGGAACCACCATCAATTACTCACTTTTAGTAAACCCAGATGATGAGGCGAAAAATGATCCCTTTTTAGGGGGTCATTTAAGCTCGAATTCGAATTTATTTGATAAAATATTGCCCTAAATCATTCCTTTTGTGATTTTAGGTACTTTTGGAGTCAATTCTGGAAAAGGAAGCATTTTGGACATTTTTGGAGCATAAAAGTGAAGAAAATGGCAAAGTCTTAATTTTCCTTGCTAGGAACAGTACCTGACGGCGTCAAGAGCATTCATGTGATGGCGTCAAGAGTAAAAGTGGTGACGGTCCAGAAGAAACGTGACGGTGTCACCCAAGGCCGTCACGTGTTAACTTGTCAAAACTTGCGCGCACAGTAGCTGATATTGTTTTGGTCATAACTTTTGCATACGAACTCGGATTTAGGTGATTCAAAAGCCCACGCGAAGAGGATGAAGAAATCTTATTGATTCCTTGTTAATGTTTGTGTCTATCTTCATTAATTAGGGTGTGACACTTTGATAGATCTAATTGGTTTAGCTTATAATTCTTGTTTCCTATTGTCTCTTGTTCAATTGAATGAATTCGATGTTAGGCTTAAGAAAATGGCAGACTTCCATAGGGTAACATGCTTGAATGTCTTAAGAAACATGAGCCAATGCGTACTAGGTTATTATGGTTGTATTTAATGTATGAGCGAATTCTAATGATCCAATGTTAAGAGCTTCTTGCAGGCTCGACATAGGAGTGAAGTAGGAGCTTATAGAGTTGGGGAAGTACGTACGCCACCCCATGAATGGTATTAAGGAATACAAACCGTCAATTAAAACAAGGTGTGACAATTCAATAGGTAGAATTGGATAGCTAGCAAGGAGTAACTTATCATAGGTAGACATGCTTCACTTATCTTGTAGAACCTTAGTTTATTTTTCTTGCACATTAGTTTGATTAGTAGCTTTTGGGTTAGTTGATTAGCAACTAATATCGCCCCTCCTTCCAATACCTGAGATTTTTACTTGCTTTTCATAAAATATAAAAATACAAAAAGAATCATCTTTCACCTTTAGACCTAGTTAGATTAATTTCAATCCTAACGACATTATTCCTGAGTTGAACGATCAGTCCCCCGGTACTTGTCACTATACTATACTACAACAATTAGGTACACTGCCTGGTGGGGGTTGTAAGCTTCTCAAGATCCCTCGAGAGGTAAAGCCTGGTGCAATTCTCACGCATCAAGTTTTTGGCGCCGCTGCCGGGGATTGTCAATCTTTACATTTATTCCTCAACTTTCGCAAAAGAGTGCGGCGCCATCAAGTTTTTGGCGCCGCAGCCCGAGGAATAGTTATTGTCTAGGTTAGAATTTCTTTTTATTAGGTCTACTTGCTAGATTCCTTTCTAGTAAGCTTTTATTTTTATTTTTAGGTTCTCTTTAGTCTATCTTATTTCTTCATGTTTTTGTTCGTAACTCCTTACCATCCGACATCATGGAAGATGGTAACATCTTTGAACCCATCAACCCACCACAACAAGACCACCCACAAAACCCACCACTAGAAAACCAACCTCTTAGGCCCCGAAACCTAGGAGAGTACTCCCGACCTAGCCACCAAGGCTATCGAAACACTATTGAGCTCAACCAAGGAGCCAATGTGTCTCCCTTGCGATCCGACACCATCCGGTTGGTGCAACGCGGATGTGCATTCCATGAACTTCGTTCCGAAGATCCTAATCAACATCTCAATGACTTCCTTAAAATCGTAGATTCTATAGACCTTGATGTTACAACTAGAGAGTCAACCCGATTACGCCTATTCCAATTCTCTCTACGTGATCAAGCTAGTTGTTAGGAATACGAATATTCCTATAAAAGACTCGGTCACCTAAATGATGTAATAGCATTATGAAAGCTCTTAGTTAGTTTATTAGTTAGTTAGATATTAGTTTAGTTTAGGTAACATCGTGGAAGAAGGACGGGTCTTTACCCACTATATACCTGATCCACAGCCCGCAGGAGGGCATATACTTGTAATTGTATATATAGCCTTTCCACCTCATTTGGAAAGGTTGGTTGATTTCATAATAATACACACACTAAGGTGTTTTTCTCTCTCAAGAAATCCTCTCATCTCTCTCTTTCTCTCTCTAAACTCTTCACCATGTTTACCTTCATCTTCCACAATCCAAGACCACCCGAACCACATGAATCAACATATATTACGATCCTACAATTGGCATCAGAGCCAGGTTATGTTATTTGTTGATTTGTGTGGATTCGTATCTCGTATTGAAGCTGTTATACATCATGTGTTTTATCTGGAAATTTGGTTTCCTATCTTATTTGTGAGAAGAGTTTTATAAAATGTCTTTGTATCAAGTGGTCAATAACAGTTTATGCTTTTCTTATTCAGTTTTACAAAACAGATACTTGTGTCTCATGGTCCATGTTCATAGCTTTTTTATAACTTCATTCTTGTGACTGTTTTTTTGTATATACTCGTGAAGTATATCTGTGGTTATAATACTTGGTCGGAATTTGGTTGTTTGCTATTCTTGTTCTTCATTGCGGTTATATCCAAATCTGGTTGTTATGAAAATGACAAAACTGGTTTTTTGTTTAGTGTCTAGCGGTTTACTCATTTGCTCCGACTTGCGGTTTGTTCACAAAAAGAAAAGAGAAGACGAAGCAGATGATGACAAGAACCGTATATACCAACAAAATCTTTGACCTCAGTATCACAAGTCAAACATAACCAAACCAATTAACACCAACATCAAAATCCAATCTAATCCCAAACCTGTCGTCACACCCTCAACGAACAACAATCACCAAAACCTAGATCTCAGTCGTATCTTTCATTGGTAATAACAAGACCTTAAAGATCAAGATCACGAAAAGAAACTAACCATCATCGATCCAATTTTTTTTTTGTGAAGCTAAACTTCATTTCTTTCCAAATCAATAAGAAAAGAAACATAATATATACGTTACTTTCTTCTTTCTTTCGTTCGTTCACAGTTAATAAATAAAAGGAAAGAAAAGAAAATAGATCTCAGTTTACACTTTGGTTGTGATTTACACGTCCAAAGACTTACACCAAAGAGAAAGCACATCAACGATCTATTTTGGAAGTCAAGCTTCCATTAATATCCGAATCTTAAAGAGAGAACAAAACCATAAGGTTTCATACCTTGTTTCATTCGGTTAAAAGATAAACAACAAAAAAAATACAACATAAACGCCTACCTGAAATATTCACCAGGATCTTGAAGCCGACTCATCTTCAGTGAGAATCGATACTTAAGGAATCATAATATTGAAGCCATCCCTGTGGCGTACTCAATCTGAAGCGAGTGACAAGATTAGATTGTTTTCATGGTCTGGCTGTTCGATTTGTTATGTGTACGGATTGAAGATGGTGAAGGATTAAGGTGAGATTAGATGAGATTGGAGTTTGGAGATGTGTTTGGTGAGAGAATATTATGAGAGGAGGGCGGATGTACTGAATATATGATTAGGGTTTGGTTAATTTAAATGAATGAGTAATAATTGGGCACGTTTAAGACTGGGCATTAAATTTTTTATAACGGGTATTAACTATTAAGGGTGTAATGGACTTGTTTAATCTCATTTGCATCTAACTAATTGGATTTTGGGCCTTATTATGATATCATTTGAAGATTGGACCAAGTTCACTGCATTATATTTGTATACAAATCAGTTGCGCTGTTATTAATGGATCCGGTATTTATACTGATTTTTGGTTGCAAGTTTATATAACGACTCAAGGGACGACTATTGGGTTTTTTTTTTTAACTTTTTTGAAATTTTTTGTAGCAAAATGTTGGTTTATTAAGGTACTTGCAGTTGAATTTTTGGTATAAGCATTGGACAACAGTTTTTATTGGGTTTCGAAGTACGGGCTAAATTGCTACATGAATTAGGTTTGAGCTTGTATTATAAACCGCCAATTGTGGACTTAAAAATTGATATCCATTTTTTTGGATATACAACACCTTTGATAATTGTTGGTATTAATTGGACGTTGATTGGTATTTTGGTGGTTACAAATTCACGGGGATACAGTATTGACAAGAACTGTAAACTCAACATACAAAACCCTAGATTCCAAACCCTAATTTACCAAAAAATTCTTTGGGGACGCGCTGCCCCCCTGAACCCCCCAGTGAACTCACCGCGGAGATGATCACGAAGGCTAGTGTTTGGGTGTTTAACTGCATGAGATGATCACGAAGTTTTTTTTTTTTTTTGTATCCCTTATTTTAGTTTGAAGTGGGTTTCACGAAGGCGCATACTTATTTTATCTTGAAGTCGGGGATGGTTGGATGCATGATTTCAATGATAACTTGCTTGGACGTATACAACTTATGATTGGGACTTGGACTATCTAGCTATACCCGATGTCAGGAGTTACATTGTAGTACTCACGGGTTATAGCTATCACTTCAAGGAGTCACATTATAGTGCTCAGTGTCATTCGCATATGCTGATGTGGATAGTCTCAAGAGGTGTTGTACTTATTTTGGCTCTTTGTTGACCGTTTATGGTACTTTGAGATTTTCTTTTGCATCGTTCTTCAATCAATAACAGTGCAAGCTTAAGTAACAAATTTGGGGAATTCTACATCATTTTCAAGTTGGGTATATCGGGCTTAATTCACCAAGTGGTCACAGCAATAGCCGACAGAATACAATGTGGGTTTGTTAGCTAATGGGTTTAAGGGTTGAGATGTGATCAGTAATTCTCATGGAATATTCGGCACTACAGCACGTCAAAGATACTTCACTGTCTAAGCAAAATCTTTCTTGATCCTTCAATGTCATTCACTATTTTCCTCAAGATGTTTGCTTAAGACAAGAACTTCTCGTGTATATGGTCGTACACGTCAATGATGCTTCCGAAAGTTCGAAACCATCATGGGGGAGAAACGTGTACTTTGATGATATAAGGTCAACCTCCAGGGGGAAGTAGTTTATACTACTTTACTTAGCATGGTTCATGAAGTATTCTACATATGTGAGAAGAATTGTTGCTGATCTCTTG
This sequence comes from Artemisia argyi, assembly GCA_030686995.1. NCBI lineage: Eukaryota > Viridiplantae > Streptophyta > Magnoliopsida > Asterales > Asteraceae > Artemisia > Artemisia argyi. The sequence goes on along the minus strand of CM060677.1, from coordinate 22,043,809 downwards.
CATGTTCCCACAAACAGTTATTCACCAAAACCAGATTTGTCATAACACATTCAATTTATCATTGTCTCACAGTTTCTTCTTGATTTTGTAAAATCCCGCGAAAGAATCTATTTCTCGGTTTAAATAATAGATTTGTAAAATCCCGTGATGATGGAACTATCCTTGAGAATGAAAAGTGCACATCCAGATCTTAATTGATTCTGGTGCTACGATTTCGACTTTGAAGAAGGGATAAAGTGTGTGCTTCATGTATTGGATGAGTGTTGATACTTCATGGCTTTTTGGTTATACCAAATTTATACGGGGTTATGTGTTTTTATGGGGTTATGTGTGTTTGACAAGATCGGGATAAAACCAATATCAAAGTTCATTCCAAACATCCAAGAGGCTAGATTTGGGCAGTTAAACCACAAGATGTGACTACGCGCGTCAATTCATTATTATTTATTTGAGGTTGAAGTGAAATTTCACGGGTGCGTGTACTTAGTATCTGAAGATATCGGGGTGGTTGGATGAAGATTCTTCGAGAGCCTTGTTCGAGCTTTTAACCTTTACAATGACGAAGACTTGGATATCTAGTTATTTTTGGGATTCTTCCTTTCTATTTACCACAAAATAACTATCATTTTAAGGAGTTACGTTGTAGTACTCAGTGTCACACGAAGATGTAGATATTCAAGAGGTGAAGTACGTCTTATTCTTGATGGTTGGTTGGTTGAAGAGTATAGAGTACTTAGGGATTCGATGTTGCACAAACTCTCTACACCGCTCTTTGTCACACATTAGTGCAAGCTTAAGTCACAAGTTTGGGTTATTTTACTTCAGTCTCAAGTTCATCATATTGGGCTTTCTCCATCAGTAGTCACGACATATATCTGACAGAATGATAATGGGGTTGGTAATGAGTTAGAAGAGAGAATAAGAAAAGACAGAGATGACGTCTGTTCACATCAGTTCAGGCCTCACTCTTCATCATTATGGCGTCTGCAGATAACACTTCAGGCCCCGTTCCTCAAATAAAAGAAAGGTGTACGTTTCAGTGCGCCTTATCTTTGGAAGAAGAGAAATCTTCTTATTTATGACCATTCTCATCAACAAGCTTCATGCTTTTCCCATGTTCGTACAGTCATCAAGTGGATAAACGTGCATTGGATTATATTTTTGTGCTTCACTTATTCTATCAAAAATTGCAACAAGCATATGCATTTTTTGAGGGGGAGAAGGGAAAGGATGAAGAAACTACATGTTGATGATGTTTGTAAAATGGTCATTCGGCTCTTGTATGCAGATAGTTACTCCCTCTAAGGTTTAACACATTTCAACAAGTGGTTTAAGCATATTATAAGCTTAATTGAACTCTACATTTTCTAAGCCACTGATGAGGAGACAAAAGAGGGACTACTTCAAGAGAGCTTTAATCATCATCTTCTTCGCAATAGTTTTTGGGCCTACACATATATTTATGCTGCACCTGCTATATCTCAAACATCACGGAATCTCAACTATGGCAAAAATGTCATTGCATGACATTTTTGAGGGGGAGATAAAGAAGAAGATGGTTAACATCAAGACCCTCAAACGTGATCATGACTTTAATGTATTGAATCTATAAAAGGGGATGGTCAGTTTGAGGGGGAGCCGATTCAGAAACTTCACAAGTTCTTGAAGAAGCTCTTTACATATGATGGCCTAATTGAGGGGGAGCAAACTCAATTAGTCATCATCTCATGACTCCTGAACACTTCAATTCAGGACTCGTGAGGTTTATCGACATCTTTTCACGGGCTGATATTATTATTGATGAATGGCTTCCAGTTAATGCTTCATGTACACATCATTATGATGATTCCGATTAATCGCAAACATCAGGGGAGAGGAATGTGTACACCAAGGACGCACAACAAGTTCACGTGATCGGGCTTAATCATTTATTCCGGGATTGATAACCGCAGTGATGATCAGGGGTTCAACTTGTTACTTTGGTGTTATCATTCCATGTGTACTTCACGAGCTGATTAATCGTAACCATCAGGGGAGAGAAATGTGTACAACAAGGATGTACAACAGGTTCACATGATCGGGCTTAATCATTTATTCTGGAGTTGGTATCCACAGAGATGATCAGTGCTTCAACCTGTTACTTTGGTGTTAACGTTTTCACTTGTGTTGGGTACATGTGTGCATTATGGGCTGACTTGGGATATGTGATATAACTGGAATGCATTTAGTGAGATGAAGATGTTGATATTCTATTCCCCAATGAACAACCTTGAAGAAGGTCGAGTCTACAGTCTGCTCTACATTTTCCGATGTGTGTTAGAAGACTAAAGACGATATGCATTTAATTATCAAAAGACTTCTTCATATTCAAGGAATTCATCAGAAAGGTTGTCAGTCTGGGGGAGAGCACTAATTAGGGGAGAGTGAAAAGTCTGAGTTAATCTCTAATTAGATGTTCTCATATTGCTCTTCAGAAAGTTGATTCTCACAGGATATATTTGAGCTTATTTTGTTCCTCTCACAAGATTTCAAGTATATGGGCGTAATATGTGTTGCTGATTCTGAGGTGTCAAAACCAGCAAAGGGGAAGGAGACATACATCGGAACGCACAACGAGTACACATGATGAGCTTTACACTTCTACTTAATTGAAGTTATTCCAGGAAGACAAATGTCATAACCGCAGAGAAGATCAGTGTTTTAACTCGTTCTTTTGGTGTATTATTCCAACTACATGGGGGAAGAGATGTAAGAAACAGTTTCTAATGATAAAAGAGGTACACAGTTTATTGAGTGTGTGCTTCGGGTCTTTTGAGCTTCATAAAATGAGACTGATTGCATCACCTCAACTACTTGGGGGAAGTGGTCTCTGGATACTTTTGGTACGCATTACTTCAGCCTTCAGCAGGGAAGAAAGATGAGAAGAACTATTCAAGTGTGAGATGATACGTTGCGGAGCTATCAAAGCTTCACATTGAAAAGGCTCAAGTTCAGACGACTATTCAGGAGCCTCGAACGCTTTGGTGGTGAAAGTTTAAGAGATGTTGACTACTGACTTCTACTACGTGAAGACCGATATCCTCTTTTCGGTATTCATGTCAACATCCTCTTAAACTGCATAATATCCTTTGTACATATTTTAAAACAATAAAGAAAATAGAAAATTATAAAACCAACAAAATCCATAAAAAAAAATCGGAAAAACATAAAAAATCCAAAATATTCTTCTCGCGACATGTCTCTCGTGTAATCAATATTATGTACGTTTCTAGACATGCCATTCAATAATGACACGGAAATATACATATGCTTGAGCGAGAGTTTTCTTCTATTTTTTTCCAAATAATGTTTTTCTAAAACATGTCGCTTCTCAAAATCTTCTTTAAATATGGTTTGCAGTCATTTCAGGCTGTGACCCGGTCTTAAAATTATGGCTTGTAGTCATTTCAGGCTGCAACCCGAACTTAAAATTATGGTTTGCTATTACTTCAGATAGCAACCCGGTTTTCAAAATGAGGAAAACACGTCGCAAAAAAGACGGTTGTTCCTAACAAAGGGTGACGTTCATCCGAGTGTGAATTACTTTACATTCATGCACCCTCGATCTAATGTATGCTTCAGTGCATTATTTCTTAATAAAGAAGAGAAATCTTCTTGTTATCGCCAAATACTTTCCCTTCTATGATTTTTCCGGAAAGTGTTTGTGCAAAACTTGGTGGTACCATGAAATTTTGATTGAAAATCAAGTTGAACTCAAACTTTTGATAACATTTTCACTCAATCAATGAAATCACTTATTTAAGTTTTAACATCCGTCATTGATTGAGGGGGAGAGTGATTTCTCAAAATTCTATGTATCATCAAAACTCCCCACACTTTGTACTATACAAATGGAACAATACTTGTGATGGTTTTGTGTCAGAATGAGAAATTTTCAAAGAGTTTTCGTTAAAACTTCAAATCTTTTATAAACTCATCAAATCTGACACATAACAACCTCCCTCACAGATTGTGGGGGAGCAAGAAAAAATTCCTTTTATCAGAAAACATTAAAAAATTAACCGCATTTCTCTCCCAAAACGTTCTTCTAACTTATTTAAATCAATTGGGATCTAAAATCTTAAAAGATTTGAAATTTTTGATCGGGGGAGAGAATGTGATTTAAATATGTAATCTGATAATAAAATGTGATCTTTTGGACTCAATAAATGTGCTCCCAAATATGTGCTAAACTCTTTCGAATATCGAAGCACATATTGAGGGGGAGCAAAAGGTGTTTGTGGAAGTTATACCAAAGACTGACCATTTATCTTTATGCATGGAGTTATAAGGATGGTTAAGGTTAGATATGAATTCCCATGATCCACCAAAACCGGAAGGATCTTCCCACGGACAATCCTCTAGATAGATTAGAAGTCCTTAGGAATGATTGAAAAAAGGAGTAAAGTGAGAAAGGGAAGAGTGCGGACTGAGATTGAGCTAGGACTGGAACAAACCCAACAAGGTTCTAGTGGTGAAGTCTCGGTACGCACTGAAGGGGTTGAAGAATGAAAAAGAAATGAAATGAGAAAGGGTGAAAAGAAATAGCCCTCCAAATATTCAACCTTAGGGCAGAAACCGGGTTCAATTCATAAATCTACTAGTGGTTACTAAAGTAACACTAGTATTGAAGACAAGACGTCATGGACCCAGTGACGCACTGCACTAAAGTTCCCAACCACTCAAGTTCTCTTAAAAGAGCTTGTTTCATTCTCACGAGGAACCCTGTGCAATGTATCGACCGCTCATTGCGAGCTCTTTTGATACCTAAAACAGGAGACGCCTCCCCAGTCTCCAGGAGCGAATCAAAACGCACTATTGAGTCTAGAGCCGTGAGATCATCCATAAATCTCGATAGGACACATTCCAAATATGCTTATTGTTTCACACAATGTGGAAAATAAGATAAAATATTTAGTGTCCTATGCATTATCCTTGTGGTATAGCCAGAACATCCGAGTGATATGTATATATTCACAATGAAGATGGAAATCCTTTTAGAGCGAACATCTTTCAAGCTCTTGGTAGGTGACATGTGAGATCCATCTTGGATCAATGATCAAGTGACAACTGGAAAGCAACAATGGTGCGATTCAAAATTGAATCAAACTTGTTCCATGATATGGATTGACGGATGCTTTTGCAAAAACCTTTCGGTATGCTCACAAACAAATTTTCGAGCATATTGATTGTGTACAATATTTCAAACAAAAGTATTTTTGATGAAAATGTGATTCTGAGTATAAAACACTCGTTGTGTCTCAAAAATTGTTTATTATATGACACGCGAGTGATTTCTATAAATCAATTTCTCATCAATCCGTGAATATCTATTCACCGATTCACTCTATCGTGTTGTCTGCTTTGAGACGTTCCAGTATGAGAACATGCTAAGTATGAAGATTCCGAAGTGGATTCTTTGGAAAATTCATTACTACAAGCTGGAAATTCCTGTCAAGGAGATTCTTCTTTAAAAGAGACTCTACCTGATCACAGGTCGGTATTCACAAAACCGGAGGGTAGTATGTCCTCGTAGAACGAATGACAAAGCCATATTCGTTCTCTATCTTTATTGCTAACTGTTTTATTTCAGGGACACATATAAAGATGGTGTTGATGGCTCCTATTTCCAGCTGAATCGGGTCAATCCATACCTCATGCTCACACATCCTCATCACTATCAATGATGATGAGAGACATACTACAACAAATGTTGAGAGACTACCAACAACATTTCCGCAACTCTGATGAAAAAGTCTCCTGATCCACAACTCTAATGTAATGTCTCTAGATTAAGAAGGGTGTGAGCATGATGGTCCTTATGTCACTACATCACATGGAGGCGATACTACTAAGGATGGGCTTGGAGATTTACTTTGGCTGATGATCTCAAAGGAAGCTCAAAGATCACACATCACAAAGGAACTCAAATCACAAGTTCATTGCTGGATGTACAAAGTGTGATGTAAAGTGAAGAATCAGAACCTACGAGCTATAAAGAAAAGAATGCTTGAAGATCAAAGAGCTTAATTTCCAAGGTGACCTCGCTTAGGGGGAGATTGTTAGGAATACGAATATTCCTATAAAAGACTCGGTCACCTAAATGATGTAATAGCATTATGAAAGCTCGTAGTTAGTTTATTAGTTAGTTAGATATTAGTTTAGTTTAGGTAACATCGTGGAAGAAGGACGGGTCTTTACCCACTGTATACCTGATCCACAGCCCGCAGGAGGGCGTATACTTGTAATTGTATATATAGCCTTTCCACCTCATTTGGAAAGGTTGGTTGATTTCATAATAATACACACACTAAGGTGTTTTTCTCTCTCAAGAAATCCTCCCATCTCTCTCTTTCTCTCTCTAAACTCTTCACCATGTTTACCTTCATCTTCCACAATCCAAGACCACCCGAACCACATGAATCAACATATATTACGATCCTACACTAGTCAATGGCTTGAACGTTTACCCGCGGGATCCATCACCTAATGGGATGATCTCACCACTCGTTTCCTTGCTCAATTTTTCCCACCAGGAAGAACTACCAAGCTTAGAAATGATATCTTGATGTTCCAACAACGTCAAGGTGAAACTCTATATGAAGCATGGACTCGTTTCAAGGCATAGATCTTTAGCTCCAAGTCCAAATCTTCTATGACCACATCGATCTCTCCACAAGGCGAACCATTGACCAATCGGCCGGTGGCAGGCTACGTGATCTAAGTGCGGAAGAATCATGGGAACTCATAGAAGATCTTGCTCTCTATGACAACGAAAGTTGGAATGATCCCCGTGATTTGAACAAAACGGTCAAGGCAATATCTTTGCCTTCGAACAATTCTAGCACTCCCGACCGTAGGATCATGGAACTTGAGGATCAAGTCAAGTTTCTCATGAAATCTTACGAAGCTCCTAAGCCTTCAAGCCAAGTGAATAAAATCACTTCTTTATGCGAATTATGTAGTGGTTCGCACGACACTCGTGATTGTGTGGAACTCCCCAGAACAGCTTTTTCGGACTACGCGTCCTCGTGTACCGACGAAGCGGGAGATAAGTGGTACACTTTCATACCCGAGCCAAACCCTTATGGTGATTCCTACAACTCTTCTTGGAAAAATCACCCAAACCTTAGGTGGAAACAAAACCAAAACAATTCTTCCAATCCGCCTAATCATTACCAACCAAATGGTCCACCCTCCAACCGTACTTTCAACAACAATCCTTCTAACAACTATGGTATTACCAACAATCTTGAAGGATTGATGTCCAAGTTTATGGCATCTCAAGAAGCTCGCATAGCTAAGTTTGAAACCGAATTCAACCAACAACAAATGGAGATGACCAATAAGATTGACAACTTGTTGAAAGCCCTCAACAACCAAGCGTTAACTACACCAAGGAAGGACACTAGGGACGCCAATAGCAGAATCCAAACTAACGACCCCTCGTCATCCAAACACGTCAACTTTGTCAATGTTGTCACTATTAAGCCAAAAGATAAGGATATAGAAGAAAGTGACAAGGATGAAGTTGGAATAGACACCGAGATTAGGGATGAAATTAAGAAAGTTGAGGTTAATAAGGGAGAAAAGTTAGAGGAAGTAGAGACTGTAGAATAGTACTTTGATAAGTTGCCCACCAAGGAAGAACGGGAATATCACAAGGATTTATTCGATGATCCCGAGACACCATATATCCTTGGTTTACACCTTATTAAAATGGGAGATCCCTCTAACATCAACATACCATGCAACATTGGGCATATGCATGTATGGAAAACTTATATCGATCCTAGGTCTCCTATAAACATCATGACTAGGACTTATTATAATTGGGTAATAAAGAAACAACTTGGTTATAGGATGATGCCCAACAAGAATTTTATAAGTAATTTTGTAGGTAGAGTGAAAGGATTGCATGTGATTGTCAGAAATTTCACTTATGAGACAGATTTTATGATAGTAGAGGATGCTCATCCGGTGATTGATGCTTGCCTAAGTCAAGTAGTGTTCGGAAAACCGTTCGTTGAGGCCACTAAGATAAGTTATGATCCGACTCTAGGGATAGTTAGGTTCAAGGAAGAGAATGATGAGATTGCCTACCAAATGCCCTATAAGATTGAACAATACCGCCTCCTATCGAACGTAGAAAAGGAACACAAACAAGCGGCTTACTATAGGAATAATGAGGATAGACGTAGAGGAGTAGAGTATGTGATGAATAGGATGCTTGGTTTCTACAAAGAATGCTTGCAACTAGGTCCAGAATAAAAAACTAATATAGGAGATGACCTAGAGAGTGAAACCAACGATGAGGTCACGTAATAACCCATGACCTTGAGTCTAGCTACATGACTCATAAATAAAGAAAAGCGCTTCTTGGGAGGCAACCCATGCTTTGTGTGATTTTAATTTGTTTGATTGTTATTTGTTTCCGTATGCATGCTTTATTTTTATTGTTGGTAGATCATGTTTCAAAAATAAAATGGTGAAAATACTTTATCTTGTCGTTTGGCTTAGTCTTAACTTCATCCAAAGGTATTTCGCAAAAGATAAGTGTAAAGGGAAACCCCAAATATGTTTTTAAGAAACAAAACTCGATCATGATTCTCCACAATATTAAATGAACATGTATATTCGTATTTGTTAGAGTCAAATGCTTGTATCGAGTCATAATGATGTTTTGCAGGATTTACCAGGAAGTAGGACAAAGTTTTTCCAGAAATTTTCCAGAAACTTAGCATAAGGATTTCTGCAGGTCACTTCAGACGGCGTCAGGAAGAAATTCCTGACGGCGTCACATGTAAAATTCAGGAAATTTTGCTAGTTTTGTTTTTCTAATGGAGTCTTAAAGTTTTTGTTGAATCTTTAGTTTTATAAACTCCAGGGAATCTGCAAACACCAATCCACAAGCATTATATCTTACTTTGTTTTCTAGGATTTATTATCATATGTAGATTGCTGCCGATTTTACGCGAGGTTGCCTTGTTTGTTTTCTCAGGTTTAACAGGTTATGTTTGACAAGAAGATGATTTATATTCTTGAAGGGAAGCTTTGATTGTTCATTTTCTTGGAGGAAGATCTAACCTTGTTACCATACTATCCACACCAAAAGAATCAGGGGAGTATTTGATTTCATTCTTTTACCTGTATTACTTTTACAATCTTTAATTGAACATTGGGGACAATGTTCATCCTAAGTGTAAGGGGAGGTAAAATGATGATACGTCATAGGATACACTTTCACTTGAGTTTGTTTGTTTGATGGTAGGTGTGTAATAAAACTATCAGAAATACTTGTTACTGTAATTTTAGCGCCAAATTTAAAAATTTTTACAACATTTAGGAGTGAAACTTTAGCCTTAGCAAGCGTCTCATGGATAGGAGATTGTATGACTAGCACAAAACCGTATCATTCAGAAAAATTTTCCACCCAAATATGTGAGGTTCGCCTTTAGATTTGATAGGAAAATCATTTACTATTAGTGCTTATGAGTGTACTGGTAGCATTTAGATTCTAGAACTTACGTTAGTGATGCATCCCGAGACCACTGGTGAGACTACATTCGTGTAGTAGGATTTACTACATGATAAGAGGCATCAGGATCACCCTTGTGTTAAACCCGTATCATAATTACTTGACCATTTAAGTCATATTACTTGGCTAGTAAAGTCAATTAATTTTTCCCACACCCTTAGCGTTGTACTCATTTTTAGTGCACGAAACCCCTAGTACACCCCTCTGAGCCTATCTTTTCGCTTCTAACTTTAAGCATCTTACTTAAAGGAAGAATTTGTTACACCCCACTTAAATGTACAACCAAATCGCCTTAGCCTTCCGAGTATGCACACATCTTTAGTGCATTATTGTTATTTGTTTAAACCCTTAGTTAATTATCTAATTGATTACATGGTTGCTAAGTCGAGTCATATCCTTGTACATATTGTTTTGGGACGATTGGGACTCATGGGTAAAGTACTTATTTTATGGAGTAATGGGGAAGAACATCTATTATTACCCCCTTATGTGCGTTAATCTTAAAAGTACTCCAAGTGTTTTGATTATCTTAATTCAAGTCATTAGATTTGTTTATTGTAAAGTATGTAAAAATTCAAGTGTAAGGGGAATGTTCATCCCCTATGATGTATTATTTTGGATGGTAGGGTAAGAGTGTATGCATTCTATGTTTATTTTATGTTTATTTTATGTTTTTGTTTTAAAAAAAAGAAAAATCGAAAAAATTAAAAAAAAAAAAGAAAAAAAAAAGAAAAGAGAAAAAACATACGGACTACCATCCTGTTTCATTCTATGTTTATTTTATGTTTTTGTTATTTTTCATTTATTAGCTTAGGTCGAGTCTAGTCTTGGCTTAGTAACGCCATATTGTACATGTAATTAACCAAGATGATTAACTCGCCACCAATAAAGATTGCCTATATCCAACAAAACCGTGTATTCCATATCCCTACACCTAACGTTACAACCCTTTAAAAGACCTCTTTGATAGTTTATCCTAGGTGCTTACCCCCTGTGGTGGAGATTTGATCCTTTCCCAAGCCTATGGTAATATATTTTGCTATGACAGGTAGTGAGAGATGTTTTTCATTTCCATATTGTGATATATACTTTATTACACCCGAGAGATGTGAGTATCTAAACACTATTTGTGAGGTGCTAGTATATGACCTCCGTGCTTGTCTTTGGTCTTTAGTGGAACGATTATTTGTTGTAATTACTTTTATATTAGTGTTAAATGACCCCTAACTTGTATTTTGACTAGAATAAAAGCGCATTTGCTTGAGGACAAGCAAATATCAAGTGTCAGGGTATATGATGAGGCGAAAAATGATGCGTTTTTAGGGGGTCATTTAAGCCTAAATTCTAATTTATTTGATCAAATATTGCCCTAAATCGTTCCTTTCGTGATTTTAGGTACTTTTGGAGTGAATTCTGGGAAAGGAAGCATTTTGGACATTTTTGGAGCATAAAAGTGAAGAAAATGGCAAAGTCTTAATTTTCCTTGCTAGGAACAGTACCTGACGGCGTCAAAAGCATTCATGTGACGACGTCAACAGTAAAAGTGGTGACAGTCCAGAAGAAACGTGACGGCATCACCCAAGGCCGTCACGTGTTAACTTGTCAAAACTTGCGCGCGGAGTAGCTGATATTGTTTTGGTCATAACTTTTGCATTCAAACTCGGATTTAGGTGATTGAAAAGCCCGGGAAGAGGACGAAGAAATCTTCGATTTGGTGAAAATGGCGGGCTGACGCCGTCATGTGTTAAAGCTGACGCCGTCAAGCCTTGCCGACAGAAAACTTTCCTATGAACATAACATCATAACTTCACTTTTTGTAAGCCCTAAACCCTAAGGTCGATTCCTGGGTTTAGGTGGGTATTTTCCCAGCAACTTAGAGGGTTTCAATCACTCCATAAAAATCTTGTAATGGTTTGATGATTCTATCTTAATTCATGTCTTCAATTATCATTATTGTTGCGTGTTCTTTATTAATTATGCTTGGCTAATTCACCTTGTGTCTACTTATGATTGTGTGAAACTTGTATATAATTGATTAGATCTTACTGATTCCTTGTTGATGTTTGTGTCTATCTTCATCAATTAGGGTGTGACACTTCGATAGATCTAATTGGTTTAGCTTATAATTCTTGTTTCCTATTGTCTCTTGTTTAATTGAATGAATTTGATGTTAGGCTTAAGAAAACTCGCAGACTTCCATAGGGTAACATGCTTGAGCGTCTTAAGAAACATGAACCAATGCGTACTAGGTTATTATGGTTGTATTTAATGCATGAGCGAATTCTAATGATCCCATGTTAGGAGCTTCTTGCAGGCTCGACGTAGGAGTGAAGTAGGAGCTTATAGAGTTGGGGAAGTACGTACGCCACCCCACGAATGGTATTAAGGAATACAACCCGTCAATTAAAGCAAGGTGTGACAATTCAATAGGTAAAATTGGATAGCTAGCAAGGAGTAACTTATCATAGGTAGACATGCTTCACTTATCTTGTAGAACCTTAGTTTATTTTTCTTGCACATTAGTTTGATTAGTAGCTTTTGGGTTAGTTGATTAGCAACTAATTTCTCCCCTCCTTCCAATACCCGAGATTTTTACTTGCTTTTCATAAAATATAAAAATACAAAAAGAATCATCCTTCACCTTTAGACCTAGTTAGATTAATTTCAATCCTAATGACACTATTCCTGAGTTGAACGATCAATCCCCCAGTACTTGTCACTATACTATACTACAACGATCAGGTACACTGCCTGGTGGGGGTTGTAAGCTTCTCGAGATCCCTCGAGAGGTAAAGCCTAGTGCAATTCCCACGCATCACCAGAGATTATTAGTCCTTGGATACAAGCGTTTTGGGTAACGGCTAGGGCTTAGATAAAATATGGAGAGGATGTTATCTATGCTACAGTTGTTGGAAGAGCCATACGTATTATTGAAGCAACAATCAGGGAGGTTTTGCTATTTGATGATGAGGGAGGCTCTGTTTTGTTTGCTAAACAAGAGGTTTGGGATGTATTGAGAGATATTGGGTATGAAGGTCCTTTGAACAAGATTACTTTTCAAAAATCAATGGTAAGTCCTCATTGGAAATATCTTATTCATGTTTTGCTTCATTGCTTAAGTCCCAAAAGTACTGCTTGGGATCAATTTGGACATGCCATAGCTTCTTCCTTAGTTGGCCTAGTTACCAGTCAGCCATTCAATTTTTCCTACATGATCCTTGATGGTATGATTGCACACACTAAGGCTGGATCACCTTTCTTGATGTATCCTAGATTTGTTCAGCTTTTCTTAGAGAATTCACTTGATGGGATACGAAAACCTCAGGATTATATACCTACTGTTAGGATGCAACCTAAGGTGTTTACCTTTATGTCCCACAAGGGAATTAACTTTTCGGGTAACAATACACCTTTGAATGCTTATATGTTAGAGGTAGCACAGGCTATTAGAGATGATGTTGCTGAAGCTAGTGGTTCTGCTAATTCTGAACATGCTGATACATCTGATCATTCTGAGCATTTTGCATCAGTACATACACCTACACCACCTATTGCTTCACCACAGCCTGATGATTTAAGTGAAAGAACTCCCTCAGTATCTGTTTCTAGGGAAAAACATGTTTCTGCTGAAGGTACTTCTACACAAAGTACTTCTCTGCAAGGTACTGCTTCAGAGCATACTCCAGTACCTTCTCCCAATGATTATACTTCCACAGGTGGGTTTCAAACACCTGGAGGAGATGAGGGAATTGAGGGTCCTTTGGATAATTATGCTTTGACTAGGGAATTATGGAGAATGAAGAGAGTCATGGATAATCAGACTGCAGAAATTAAAAGATTGAGAAATAAGTTCAGAAGGTTAAAGAGGTTTGTGTGGCCACTGGTGAAGAACTTTAGACTTTATGAGAAAGAAAAGAAACAATCTCAAAAGAAAAAGTCTAAGTCAGCCAAGAGAGCTTCTAAGTCCAAGAAGAGTCACAAGAAGTCATCATCTTTCAAATTGGGGAGGAATCAAAAAAATAATTTGAATGAAGATGATGCTGGAATTCAATATTCTGAAGATGCTCATCTATGGCATTATGCTGAAGCAGAGAACATTGCTCAACAAGATACTAATTATGAAGATATCACTGAGAGGAAAAGTGATGAGAGTGAACAAGTTAATCTTGAAGTTGAGGATGCTGTTGTTAAACGTGGAGATACAGAAGAAATTGATTTAGAAAGAACTGATGTTCAAAGTACTGTTGCTGAAAGAACTGGTGTGCAAGGTACTGCTGTAATGGATACTGATGAAATTGAAACTTCTACAGCTGGACCTTCTACAAAGACTTTTGAAGATGAAGCTGGTCCTTCTAATCCTATTCAGCAAGAAGAAGTCAAAGAGCATACAGCAAGTGATGATGAGACTATAGCTCAGATAATGCTTAATTTGGAAAGACCTTCAGGTATACATATTTCTGAGCCTGCACAACAAGTCTCTGAGTCTTCTTCTGAATCTGAAGAATTAGATCCTAAAGACAAAGGAAAAGGGATCATGAAGCAGAAGCAGATTAAGAAGAAAAAGAAGAAGTTTACTCTTGCATAGCTGAGAGAAATAGAGGTAGCAAAGAATGAAGAGATTCCTAGACAACAACAAGCTGTGTATGATGCAGAGTACTTGGAAGAGATAAAGAAGTCAGTTGCTGTGACAAGAAAGCCTATGACTATTGCTCAAGAAAGAAACTGGATGATTAGTTTCTTGAAAAGAAGATGATACAAGAATCTACAAAAGTTAAGATATCCAGAAGTCAAAGCTTTATGGGATGAAGTACAAGAGTATATTAAGAAAGAGTTGGAAAGCTTTGTGCCCATGGATGTTGATAAGGGAAATAAGTTAGAAGATATAAGGAAAGAACAAGCTGAGAAAAGAAAGTTAAAAAGAAAGAAAGCTGTTCAAGATGATCAATTGTCAAAGAAGCTTAAAATGATACATGAAGATACAATTGATGAACTGAAGAATTATTTCAGAGTTGTTGATTTTGAGAACAAGAAAACAGAAGACTCTGGAAATAAATCAAAGATTATCTCATTTTCTGTGGTTGAATCAACTGAAGGAAACTATCTCATGTTCAACAGAGAAGATGAAAGCTTCACTGTGTTTAATATGCTATGGGATGTTCTGCACATTATTGACAGAGAATATCTATACAACTTATATTTACAAGTGCAGACATACTATGAGAATATTGAAGCAACAGGAGTGGGATTAATCTTACTTGGAGATTTGATAACCATCTAGGAAACAGAAGAAACAAGTAATGATACTCTGTGGAATGATCAAGAAAACTGAGAGATAACAAGATGGAGATTCTTTGAGTCATCAGGACGTCATTCACTTGAGATGGAAGATGGTACCATGACTCACATGTTAGCTGAAAGAAGATATCCTCTGATAAGAGAATTGATGATCAGGATGTTGGATCATGGAATGGAGCTTGAAGATGAAACTGAAGTAGTTTTTATGGTGATTAAGCTATTTATCAGGTGGACTAAATTAGAAGAATAATATTGCAAAGTACTGGTATGATTTGTTTTGAATAATAAGTATTTTTCTCAAAATACTGTAAGACAAACAGTACTTTACCAAAGTACTGCTTGCTGCATAAAACCAGTAAAAGTCCTTTAAAAATAAAAAATAAAAGTTTTTGAAGTTTATGATGATATAAACAAAAGGATTTGAAGAATAAAACATGGTGTTAGTACTTGTACTTACAGCAAATGGTAATCAACTCACCACGTTTAACAGACAAGAAAGAGTTTGACTCATCATGAGGGTACGGCTATGATGTGATAATCAAATCCGTTTTTAGTTGACAATTTACTAAAAATTGTATGGTATTCAACTCACCATATCTGTAAAAGTGAAGAGTTGAGTAGCCCACAAGAAAATGGCTTGTGGTAAAGGCTGTGGAAAATTCATTTATGGTAATTAGTTCACCATGGTTGAGATCAAAGAACTAACTAGTCCAAAAGCAAACGGCTATTGTTAAAGACTACTCAAATCTGTTGATAGCTGATGATTTGCTAAAAATCATATGGTTATCAATGTACCATGGTTGTTCTAACCTAAACATTGGCTACTCCAGTGTTAATGGCTTTGGTAAAGAGACATCAAAATCCATTAAAAGTTCAATGATTCATCTCTCACAGAAGGTTACATATCTAGAAGTGATGAGAACAGAATGAAACTTTAAAAGATTTGATGTACACTCTGTCAAAATGTTGCTGAGTTGCTGAGAAGATGATGATCAAGAGCACTTTGACATACAAGATTGAAAAGAGATAAAGATACAATTTTCCTAAATTATAAAGATATTGAAGATCAAAGAAATCAAAGAAACTTGAAATCAAGCAAGTGGAGTTCAAGTTACGGTAGGATTGTTGGGATATAAAGATCAAAGTAGTGCTGAAAAGTCAAAGTACTGCTATGTCAAAGTACTGCTAAATAGTCAGTGTGCTGATCAAGGTCAAAGTACTGCTACTTATTGAAGATTATACAAAGTACTTCGAAGAACAAGGACTTAAGTGCAATATTGGTTAAAGGATTATAATGTAATATTGTATGAATATTCAAGAATTAGTTAGGGATAATTACTTGTCGTTCAAGTAGATGATGTAAACCGACTTAAGGTTATCTATATAAGGAGCCTTATGATGGTATTAGAGGAACGAAGTCATACGAAGTTTTCTAAGAGTCTTAGAGTTTCACAAAAACGATTTTAGAGAAAGTTAGGGATTGTTAGTGAACTTGTACTTAGAAAAGCAGGTTCAAAGAGTTGTTTTAATATAAACAAAGTTCTTCTTAGCTTTGTGTTAGTAGATTCCGCAAACTTTACAATGTTATATCAATGTTTCAATATTAACTGTTTTGAGTCATTCAAGATTGTTAAAACCTTACAAGCTACAAAGTAGTTTGGTCAGAGTATATCGATCCAACAATCTTCCATAGCGTCCTATTCTGTAACCAAATGATTACAAGAGTTCGTGAGTTTACCCTATGGAAGAGTCATTAAGTACCATGTTTAATATTCCTATTCAAGTGAAACCCGGCCTCTCGGAACTTAGGTTCCTCTAACTTCTTTAACCTTCTCAATTTGATAAGTGCTCCTACACACAAGGAAATGATACTACTATGGCCAATTCCTACCAATCCTCAAAACTTACTCGTCTAGGGTCCTATGGTCAATTCTCCTAGCTTCATAGATACTACAAGCTTTAAAGCTACCAAAACAAGAGTGTCCACAAACAAGCAAAGAAAATGTCTTTATAGAGAAACAAAGATAGTATACTAAACCAAAGCTTAAATTAACAAAACGAATTCATCAAACGACTCATAGAAAAGCATAAGAGAATTCAAACTTGAAATAGCCTAGAATGATTCCTAGCTACATGAAACGTCATTCCTTCAATCTTCTAATCCTTCATTAGTCTTCTAGGCTTGCTCTCCCTAAACCATAGTAAAGGTTTGGGAAAGGGGAGATGCCTTTGATGCAGAATTCTTTGAGAATATATAATGCTCGACTTTGTTACGGCGTAACCTTATTAATGATTACGCCATAACTCTTCTTTAAAGATAAAATTCAATCCAAGTGTATCCACACTTAAAGCGTAACTACATAATAAGTTACACCGTAACTTTACTCCTTGGTCAACACGCTGGTCAACCTACGGCGTATCCTAAAAGTAAGTTACGATTGTAGAACTCTCGTTAAAATTATTACGTTATAACCATATGATTAGTTACGGTGTAATCTTCATCATGCAGGAATTTGGCTAAGTCATAAAATATATATGGCGTAACTTCAATGATAAGTTATGCCGTAACCTTGTTTCTTTGTCTTTAAATCTTTTACTTTAGCTTATATCAATCAATATTTGTATCAAATCCGTTCAAATGCTCTTTTTTGTCCTGAAATGAAATATAAAGAAATAAGAGCATATCAAATGCAATTTTACATAATTACTTATCATAATGAGGGAAATTGACGCTTAGAATATCAGGAATATTTCTTGTTATCAATCCACCAGTTGATCTTGAGTTGAAACCTCTTCCTGATCATCTTGAGTATGCTTATTTAGAAGAAAGCTTTCTTCTTTCGGTAGTCATATCTTCATTACTCAAACCTGATGAAAAAGAACATCTCGTTTCTGTTCTTACAAATCACAAAGAAGCTTTTGCTTGGAAAACTTCTGACATTGGAATCATAAGACCAAATTTTTGCAAACACAAAATCAATTTTGAAGACCATTTCAAGCATGTTGTTCAAAGACAATGTAGACTTAATCTTAATATGAATGATGTTGTTAGGAAATAAATCATCAGACTCCTCGATGTTGGTATCATTTTCTCCATAGCAGATACTTCCTGGGTGAAACCTATTCATTGTGCTCATAAGAAAGGAGGAATGACCGTCGTAAAAAACGAACGGAACAAACTCATTCCTACTCAAACCATTACTGGATGACGTGTGTGTATCGACTACCGAAAACTTAACGATGCCACTAGAAAGGATCATTTTCCACTACCCTCATGGATCAAATGCTGGAAAGACTAGCGGGAAACAAATTCTTTTGTTTTCTCGGTGGATTTTCTGGATACTTTCAGATTCCAATCGATACTACAGATCAAGAAAAGATCATATTTACATGTCCTTTTGGAACTTATGCCTATAGGAATATGCCTTTTGGTCTTTACAATGCATCAACCACTTTTCAGAGTGTATGATCGCAAATCTTAAGACATGCATGAAACCTCCATAGAAGTTTTCATGGATGTTTTCTCAATATTTGGAAACTCATTTGAGTCATGCCTTTCAAATCTTGAACAAATACTCATACGATGTAAGAAAGCTCATCTAGTACTCAACTAGGAGAAATGTAATTTCATTGTGGCAAAAGGAACTGTGCTTGGTCACAAAATCTCTAGAAAATATTAAAATTACACCCTCCAGCTAACAACAAAGGCGTTAGAAGGTTTTTAGGACACGTGGGATTTTACTGCAGTTTCATTAAAGATTTTTCCAATATCTCTCGTCCTATGACAAAAATTCTTGAGAAAGATTTAGTTTTTGATTTCAATTAGGAATGCATCAAGGCATTTGAAATGCTCAAAGAAAAGTTAAGGAATGCACCAATTATGGTTTCACCGTATTGGTCACTTTCATTTGAACTTATGTGCGATGCAAGCAATTTCGCTGTTGGAGCTGTATTAGAACAATAGGAAGGAAATCATTTTCTTCTTATCTACTTCACCAGCAAAACTCTGAATAGCACACAACAAAACTATACAGTAACAAAAAAAGAACTCTTAATCATAGTTTTCACATTTAACAAATTTTGCTCCTATCTCGTGCTATCTAAAACAATCGTATTTACCGATCACTCAACCTTGAAATATTTGTTTGCTATGCAAGATGCTAAGCCGCGTCTCATCTGTAGATATTACTAGTCCAAGAATTTGATATCGAAATCAAAGGTAAGAAATGAGCAAAAAATCTTGCAGTAGATCTTTTATCTCGGCTCAAAAATCCAAATCTATACGAATTATGTGAGGACGGGATCGATGATAATTTTCCAGATGAAACCCTCATGAGAGTTGATGTGGAAGAGGAAGATGTCCCATGGTTTGTAGACTTTGCAAATTATTTGGTTGGAGGAGTGTTAAGAAAAGGTATTACCTACGCTCAGCATTGTAAATTCTTCGCATACCTTAAACATTAATTAGGGATGAACTGTATCTGTTTAAAATGTTTCCCAATGAGATGAATAGAAGACGCATTTACTGTTTTGATGCCCAGAAAAATCTTTATGAATGCCATCATGGCCGACTAGAGGACACTATGGTCCCTCCACAACAGCTAAAAAAGTTTTCAATGCTGATTTTTATTGGCCAACAATTTTCAACGTAGCTCACACACTTGTTCAAAATTACGATGCTTGCCGAAGATGTGGTAATCTTTCAAAAAGAGATGAAATGCCTCAAAAAAGCACCCAAGTTTGTGACATTTTTGACATTTGGGGAATTGACTTTATGGGTTCTTTTCCTAAATCTTATAAATTTGAATACATTCTTGTTGCCATCGATTATGTATCAAAATGGGCTGAAGCGGAAGCTTTACCAACGAACGATGCGTGAGTGGTTTAAACTTTCCAAAAAAGCTTTCTCCTATTTTCGAATTTCGAAAGCTCTAATCAATGATAGAGGTACTCACTTCTGTCACCATCAAATGGAGAAAGTTATGAAACGATATGGTGTTAGTGTTACCCTACATTTCACTACTGCATATCACCCTCAAACCAGTGGCCAAGTTGAAAATACATACAGAGGTTGAAAAGAATACTTGAAAAAATGGTCACAGATAATACTTCCATTTAGTCAAGGAAGCTTGACAATGCTCTGTGGGCATTCAGGACGACATTCAAAACTCCAATTGGCACTACACCGTATAGGCTTATATATGGTAAAACTTACCATTTTCCATTCAAAATTCAATATAGTGCATACTGGGCCCTGAGGAATTATAATCCCGATCTCAAATTCGTTGGAGAGAAACGATTTCTGCAACTACATGAACTCGATGAATTAAGACACCAAGCCTATGAGAACTCCAAGCTTTACAAAGCTTGAACGAAAGTGTGACATGATAAAAAAAAAACTTAGAATTCGGATAGAATTCAAAACTGGAGACAAAGTATATTTGTTCAAAATACAAATTCAAAGCTCCTAAACTCATAACCAAATGGTATGGACCATTCATGGTTAACCATGGTTTTTCGTCTAGATATTTCGAGTTATACGACTAACATGGTGGAAGTTTTATTGTTAATGAACACTATGTCAAACTCTATCATGACGAGAAGCAACTGAATGAATTTTCATGTGATGAGGTGTAATTTCATACGCTTTTAAGGGGTCATTTAACCTCTAAATTCGTATCTATTTGATCATTTATTATCCTAAATTATTTCTATTTGAGTTTAAGGTGCTTGGGAAGCAAATGCTGGAAAAGGAAGCATTTTGAGCTCGATTGGATGGGAAAATGAAGAAAACGATAAAATCGGGAAAAACTGTCACGAAAATAGCCTGTGACAGCGTTACGACCTAATAGGTGACGTTGTCACTAATACACGTTGACCATACAGGTTCTGGAGATGACCTCAGGCTGATGGTGTAAAGACCAAATTTATGAACGTTGACGGCGTCACAACCCCAAAATGACACCGCCACAACTAACTCGGTGTAATAACGAAACCCTAGAAAATGGCGATATATATATATATATATATATATATATATATATATATATATATATATATATATATATATATATATATATATATATATATATATATATATATATATATATATTCGCATTATTTTTATTCTAGCGGTGGAACTTGTATGCAACTTGTGGAGGACACACCCAAGACGATTTTCATCATCTTTGTAGGCTATTTTGCCATTCATAACTCCATGTTTTATTGAATATAAGTTATTCAATTATTAGTCATTACAATATGTCTATATGTTGTGTGATTATTTGTCTTCCTTGTCTTCGGTTTTACATGCTAGGCTAAATTATAATGTGTTTGCTTAAGATTGCATGAACTTAGTTGTGATATTGTATATTATTGCTTCTTGTTACTGTTGTACGTGTTAGGCATTAGAAACATATATGGACGATTAAAACATATACCAACCATAAAACACATATGCACTCTTCTGAAACATGTATGCACACCTCCATCTACTATTATTTTTGAGAATAAATGGGACTCTTTGTCTTTAAAGTGTCAAACAATGTATAAACCAAAAAGATATATACGAGTTTACTTTTTTTTCATTTTTTAAACAATTATTTTCTTCACCTTTATTTAGTAGTCCTAAATAAAGATACTATGAAAGTCGAAGAATCATTGAATGTAACCTTCGATGAAAGTCATCCCCCACCTAAAACATCACCCTTGGTGGATGATGATTTAGATAAAGAAAATGCCATTAAGGTGAAAACCAACTTAGCATTGAAAATCAAGTTAACCTAGATAAAGATATTGAAAATGAACCCCTAGAAAAAAGAGTATATAGTCAATGTTAAGGAGTCTGAGAATCATCCTTTAGATAAGGTAATTGGTAAATTGAACGAATGGACTCTTAGGTCTCAAGCCCAAAAGAAAAGCAACTTCTTTTGTTTCATTTCGACGATAAAACCTAAGAATGTTAGTGAAGCCATAAGGATGTAAGTTGGATAGTTACGATGCAAAAAGAATTAAATCAATTCATTGCAAACGACGCTTGGGAGTTAGTACAACAACCTAAGAATGTAACTATGAACTAAGCGGGTGTTTACAAAAAGCATTATGAGAATAGTATATTGTCTAGAAATAAGGCTAGACTTGCAGCACAAGGATACAATCAACAAGAAGGTATAGACTATGATGAAACTTATGCTCTAGTAGCTAAACTAGAATCTATTCATATACTACTTGCTTATGTGTGTGCAATGAATGTAAGTTATATCAAATGGTTGTGAAGAGTGCGTTCTTGAATGGTTTTATAAATGAGGAGGTGTACATTACACAACCTCCTGGATTCACTGACTTCGAAATACCAAATCATGTTTAAAAGCTTAAGAAGGCTCTATACAATCTTAAGGAAGCTCCTAAAGTTTGTTATAATAGACTCAAGGCTTTCTTGATTAAACATGAATATACCATGCGGATTGTAGACAACATACTCTTCACCAAGTAAAGAGATTCACACCACATCATTTTTCAAATATATGTCGATGACATTATATTTGGTTCAACTTGTCAAGAATTATGTGATGATTTATCCAAAAATCATGCATGATGAGTTTGAAATGAGTGTGATGGGTGAGTTAAATTTCTTCTTAGGATTGCAAATTAAACAAATGGAAAATGGGATCTTCTTTAATTAATCCAAATATATTAAGGATATGCAAGAGAAATTTGGCTTAGATATGTCCTCAGAAACACAGCTTACCAAAGATGAGGATTGAAAGTCCCTTGATAGCACTAAATCTATGGATATGGTCGGTAATTTACTTAACCTAATGGCTAGTTGACCCAACACTATGTTTAGTGTCTGTCTTTGTGCTCGGTTTCAACAGGACCCTAAAACACCTCACCTCGAAGCTGTCATCCATATCTTTAGATATATTAATTACACTTTGGATTATCGGATCCTAAGGATACGGGTATTGAAACGATCGTCTATGTTGACTCCGATCACGCGAGAGACTAAGCGGATAGAAAAAGTACTAGTGGCATTTGTACGTTCCTTAGATGTTGTCCAACATCTCGGTTCTCTAAGAAACAAACCACCCTTACTATCTCCACAACCGAAGCCGAATACATATCTGTAAGGAAGGCGTGCCAACAAGCAATATGGATGAAGCAAGGTCACGTCGACTACGACATACAACTAAATGACATTACCATAATGTGTGACAACAAAGGTGCCATAGACTTAAGTAAGAATCTGGTACAACACTCCCGCACAAAACTCATTGAAATCTGTCACCATTTCCTTCGTGAGAACGTTCAAAAAGGAATTATCTCTATTGAGAAAGTTTCCTTCGAACAACATTGCCGACATTCTAACCAAACCACTCAAGAATGAACCCTTCAATTTACTTCGACAAGGATTAGGAATGATGGAACATATTCCATAAATCCAAATCATAATAGGTTTGATGTATTGTGACTTTTCGTTGGAAAAATCAAAAAAGAATCATCATTAGAGAGTAATGGTGAAATGTCATAACCCAAAATTCTATCACAAGGCTCACTACGGCAAATGGAAGAGTTTTATGATATTCTTAAGTTCATTATGCGGACGGAAATTGCCGAAATCAATTTCTGTCTCAAATTGGAATTTTGGCGGATCCGCAGATCCACAAATTGTGGATCTGCCCATATTAAATATGGATCCGTGGGTCTGGGTATCAGCGTATATACTTTAGTTTAAAACATAACGGCCACCAACCTTACAATACTCACCCACGAACATACACACATAAATCGATCTCATTGTTGCTTTTGAAGCTTTTGGTTGTTAAATCTTGTACTTTCCATCATAATAAACAACAATTGTAAGTAATCTATACTCTACATCTCCTTATCTGAGTCTAGGGTTCTAATTATATGCCGAAAACCTAATTTGAGGGATTTAGTATTTTCGTTTAATTTATGCACAATTAAGCTTGATTATTGTAATGTATAAGTAACATGCTTCCCTTAAACTTCAATTTTTCATAAGTATGTTCATCATTGTATAAAACTGATTTTAGAAAACCCTCAAATTGATTTTCTTAAAATCTTCTCACGACTAGGAAAATCATGAAAATGATGTTGATTGCATTGTTAATACAAACTAAAAACGTTTTCATTCATGTACGATGATCTCTCTAATGTTGTTGAATGTATGTAACTAATACGTATTTTTGGTACATTTAAGTGAGCAATATTAAACCTAGAAGATGAATTTTTTTGTTATCTCAAAATTTAGCTTTTCAAATCGAGTCGAGTTAACCGCATCTTTACATCATTTGCATATAGGCACACACTTGGCATTATGTATATATTTTGCTATCTAGCACAAACTATCAAATTATTTTCTTGGTGTCAAAATGCCAAGTCCTTACCAAGGTGACTACCAAAGAACCAAAGCTTACCTTCCTAAAATCTATAACGATGTTGTGATGCCCGAACCCATTAAGAAGGTTTATTGAAACCTTGACGCTCGTGCAATTCATGAGAGTAGAGTTGTCTAGAAACTTTCCTAAATAGTGAAAACATCATTGTCCCTAGTTTCACCAACATTCTTTTTGATTGTCTCTACAGAATCAACGAACAAATATGCCCTAGGTTCATCATAGAGTTCTACCAAGCCTTTTACATCATTCGTCTAGATAATGGTTACATCAACATAGGCTTCAAGATAAAAGATCATCCATATGAGTTCTCTCTAAGCCAATTTGCCTTCGCTCTTCAAATACCTAACAAAGGAGTCTGTGTTTACACAAATGACTGGTCTCTTAATTCCCTTGAAGAAAACTTAGAGGTGAACACTCTTTATGCTTCTGCCATTGCAGACATTCAAACCATCTCAATTGAAAGAACCCAACACTTTAGGAAAACCCAAAATGGTGGAGTTGCTAAAGACTCAAATCAAATTGAAACAAATGAAGTCTTCCCTCAATACAAACAATGGGAAATCAACATTAGGGAAATTTTTACATGCACGGTAGGAAATAGAAATCACCTCCATGCTTGTCCAACCTTCTTACTTTATTGTCTTGCATCAGGAACCTGCTGCAATCTTGCCTACTACATAGATAAGAGAATGGATGATCTTCCAAACCATCCCAAAAAGTTCTTGCCCTATGGGATTCTTTTGACAAGACTATTCTCATATGTCAAAACCAATTATCATCCCAACAACTTAGATCATCGTTTAGCACTTTATGATCCTGTCATTAAAACCATTCCTACCAAGCTAGGAAGAGGTTTAGGAAAGAGCAAACGAGTCCAACTAAGCTCTTTCTCTTTGCCTCAACAAAATTCCTTTATGAAAGCCCTTTCACATACGGAAAACATGTCCTATGATGTAACACCCCCAACTCGGGTATGGCAGCGGAGCATAGCCAGGAGTATTACTCGAGGGGTAAAACAGTCACATCCATAGAAACGACCTCATAACGGGACGTTTTGAAATAAAACATATCATTCAATTACATAAACAATTTAGAGTCAATACTCTTTAACAAAGTAGCAGCTGAAAACAACATCTGTTTGCAGCGGAAAATAAACAAAGTTTGCAGCGGAAATAACAAAGTTTGCAGCAGAAATTAAAAGACACAGCTTAAAAAGGTTTTGTGAATGATATGAAGAAAAGATAGTAAAAGATAGATAAAACAGTCACAGATAGCCTCCATAGTCCTTCTCAAACCCAATTTAAATGCAAGAAAAAGTTTAAGTTCTCAAGTAACTAAAAATAAATATTTTGGCTAGTAAATAGGTTTTGGAAAATTACCGGGTGTTACATATGAGCACAAGGAGACTAGAGGAATGTTCAAGTCAATGGCTAGAGCCATTTCTACGATGCGGAAGAGGGTGAAGAAGATTTCCAAGAAGGTTAAATGTGGATGATGCATGACTAACGAAATTTGTTGAATTTGGAAAAACACTAACTTTTAACTCTTATTATTTGTGACAACTTATGTGGTAGGATCTTTGCAACTATCGTGTTTGAATTTTCAACATTGCCTTTATGGGATAGGTTTGACAAACATAATTTATGCTATGCTAGGTTGCTTAATCATGGTCATTTGATATTCTTACATGTTGATTGCATGAAATTATGTGCTTTTGAGATCACAAATTGCATGAGAACACACTTTAGGTTAGTAGTATGGTCATCTTTGGACTATCATAAACTGCACATCAGTTCTATCCAAAATACTAGGTTTGGCGGATCCGCAGATCCACAAAATTTGGATTCGCCCATAGAAAATACAAATCCGCCATAGGTCATATGTGTCCAACCAAACACCCAGGCAGACGGATCCACGGATCCATATTTTTAGATCCGCATGTATAAAATACGGATTTGTTGCCTTACCAGATTTCAAATCTGCTATTATAACTTTTAGCACTTTTTCCCACTTCTTTTCATAATTCTTCCTTGAAAACCGTAGGATAAAACCTTAAACCCACTAAACCCAAAAACCTTAGGATAAATCACTACACCACTTTCCTCTTAAATCTCAACCCTTTCATCACAAATTACTTGCGCAAATTCTAGATGTCATCTTTTCACATTCTTTCACTATCATCATGACTTACTCATCTAAGTTTTCATCCTCCATTGCCAAGAAAAGGCAAATCGCAAGAATTAGAGTAGGAAAACCAAAGATCATCGACGTTGAGTCGTCATGTAGTGACAACATTAGCTCATCAACACCATCTCCACCACCTTTACAAAAGTCACCAAGTCCAACAAGAGCACCATCCAAGGCTACCTTAGCCAAGACACTAACTTGGAGAAATTCCAGCTTTTCATCTCTTGAGAAAACTCCATCCATAACTTCAGTCTTACCAATTCATATTGTTGCACTCAAGACACCACCTTCAACTAACTTAACACCCTTGGTGCCTCACTCACACACCTCTCCACCTCCAAATCAATTTTTGAACAACAACATGGATGATATCCTACCAAGACCATCTCATCCTCTACCACAACCTTCCACATCACTCATTTTAAGGAGAAATCTTTTACCGTCACATCCACCTTCACCAAGAGGTTTATTTAACCTCTCATCTTATGAGTGTCAATGATAATTTCATGACATGCATTGCACGTGTTGTCATCATAAGCATGAACAACTTTACATGTTTAGGGAGAGAGTTAACTTGATGTTTGCATACATCCAACACCACTTCGAAGCACCACCCGCACCATTAACATATCCACTAAACTAAGTGTAGGCTTATCGTCAAGCCTTACTAATTACTAGGACTATTTTTTTCTTTTCTTAGTTTATTTGTAATTTTCAGAAAATATTTACAGTAGAGTCAAAATTTTACCTTTTTCCCTTATAATAGAATGAGGTTACTTAGTTTGTGTCATATTATGTCATGCCATGATCTTATATATTGCTTGACATACTTGTGGCTGTGCTTTAAGGTTAGTTATGGTTGTTTAAATATTGTGGTTGTGATGTTGTGGTTATCGCCATATTTGTGCTTGTACACTAACTTTGTTTTGTAGCACATACGACTCTATAGCTCGATACCTTGGTACCCTGAACAAGGGGGAGCATTTGCATGGATAATAAGCTTCCGCCACACATCTCTACACTTTTTATTTTGGTAAAAAGGGGGAGAAATGAGTAAACTCACAACCAAAAACTTGCATATTTACATTTTCACTAAATATAATTTTATATTTTGCCATCATTAAAAAGGGAGAGATATTTAATACCAATGTCGCATAAAAATATTATTTATATTTTATGGTTTCTCTAAGTTTTGATAATGACATAAATTTATACGACGTAAAAGTTTACGTAAACCAGTTATTAATTACAAGTTTACATTCCGACGTAAATCACTTCAGGTATGAATAATGTGAAATATTTTTCAAACTCACTTAAAACATTTTTAAACTACACAAATTACATTTAATTAAAATAACTAGACATTTTAATGTAGGTAATTAATTAAATAAAAACTATTTTTTTATTAAACCCTTAGTGCCCAAGTAATTCTAGAAGAATTATTTTTAAATAAATTTTTGGTACAAGAAAGTGAAAAATACACTAGACCAAAGAGTGTCAACAGATGCTCCGCGGATCTGTATTTTATGAATCCGCAGATCCGCCAAATGGCGGTTTTCGGACAGAATGTCCACTATAAATAGTGAACTCATATTTCACTTAGAACAACTTTTTTCCGGCCAATTTCTTTATATTCTCTAAATCATACTGTTAGCCTCACTCTTTTATAAAGGTAACATCAAATACGTGAATTGGACTAGATATGTAGTTAGTTGTGCCCGCAGGGACTACTATTGTTCACGGGGCAAAGTTATAGTTGAATGAGCCTATAAATACCCCTCATGACTCTCCATGAGGGGTGTGAGAAATCATTGTGTGTCATCACTATTTCAAGCTAATAAACCTTTGTTTCTCTCCACCTTTCTCTCTCTACTTTCTCTCTCTAGAAACTAACATGGATCTCACATATTTCAATCAACCTCGACCTCCAGAAACCGATTCTTGTTATTCTACGCGTACTTACCTTATAACTTCTTCCAAACACTCTTTGATCATTCCACATGGCTTATAACACATTCAAAGTGATTTGTTGATTTCTACTTTGATCCCAAGTGAAGAACATAAGAAGTATTCCAAGCTTCCAAGTGTTATATTAGTTAGTGTGTCATCATATACATTGTTGTGTAAAATTGTATATTATTGTTGTATCATCATACCTCATTATCAAACACCAAATTTGTTAGTCATCATCAGACACCATCTAAAGTGATCGGTTAGTATTTTAGGCCTTAAAATATGTTGAGTGATAAGGTTGGTCTTGCCTTGGGAAAGACTCGATATTTAGCTTAGTATCGGTAAAGAAGTGAAGCGACGTTGTAAAGTTTTCTCCGGCGAAAGGGAGCTTGTTGATATAGTGTTTGAGAACTCTCGAGTTGGGTACTCAGAGAGTGGAGTGGAGTAGGAAGGGGAAGGAAGCTTCTTGCGAACCATTATAAATCATTGTGTCTTTGGTTTTATCTTTTCATTCTATCTTGCATTTACCTATTATTCATTGTTTATATATATTTGCTTGTCGCACTGATTTCATATCAAGTATTCGAATCTAACATTTCTTAAAAAGGCATAAAAACGGTAAAAACTATTCAACCCCCCATTCTAGTTTCCATAAATCCTTCACAGAAGGACCACTGAACCCCACTTCTCAATCCTTTCATATTGTCTTACTATCAATGAACCTAAGAGAGTTTTGGTACCAGCGATTTACTTGTATTGGATGATAGACTTAGCTAAATCATGTCAATCTCAGCTTAGCGTTCAACGATGTACTTCATTCTAACTTCAGGCATAATAGAATTATTTAACAAATAAGAACCATGACTCCTTGTTACGGATTATCTTAAGTCTCTGAGAACTTCGGTTTTAGTTGCGTGTTTCCCCATTTGAAATCCTAGACTTCAAATGTTTAAGTTAAATGGATTCTTTATTTTTTTATAATAACACCTCGAGATCAAGACGTCCTATCAAGCCAAACTATCTTGCTCCATTGAGCAATGTACGTTTTGTTTAATGATCTTGACATCCTCCCATTAAATCTTGCAATACTAGGAATTCTCCCATAGATCCTCTAGATATACAATTCCTATCATGCTTTTTCTTCTTTATTTAAACGATCTAAAATTAATTTCCCATGCTCTTGCTTCTGTTGCTCAACTCTAAACTGAACTCCTTTGATTAGGTCCGGTTAAGGACTTTTCGATTAAGCACATTAATTCAATCAGTGTTTAACAAGTACTAACCATTTATTCGTTCCTCCTGTAAAGCATCTTTTAGCCTTACCTAAACATTCAAAAGCAGTGCGAGATTTTACTCATGATCTACAAACTCATGCCCTTTCGAGTTTGACTTACAGATCTAAAATGTTGCGTGACAGCATATGAACTTTACTGAATCTCTAGATTTCTAGAAGTACCATCACTCAAGCATTTCTCTTTTACAAGAAATCTCTCATTTTATCCATGATATTTTATTATATTGCATTGGGAATATGCCTTGATTCCATCAAGACTTGAGAGGCAATATCTTCAAGTATTAAGAATTTTATATTTTCAAATTCTGGTAGAAATGTATATAATCAAGTCAATGACTACCTTTTTTTATTCATCTATCCCAGATAGATATCACAACCAAAGTTTCTTGTTACTTTCACTACAAGAAAAACCACCTTTAATGACAAAACAGCTTTCGTCATTAACAATACCAAAAATTGTCACTAAATCTGTTAGTGACCAAAACTATAGTCGTCACAATAGTTTCGTCACTAATTCAATTAGTGACCAAAATAGAATTCGTCACAGATTAGTGACGAAAAATGTCGTCACTTATGAGTTAGAGTGACAACTGCTTTAAAACTATGAGTGACGAATATTTGGTCACTATTTTTCATTTTCGAAGACAAGATAATGGTCACCAATGGCGGAACTATTAAGGGGCAGGGGAGGGTCCCGGCCCCCCCAAAATTTGCGGCACCTAGTGTAAATATTATAGGTTTTAGAGGTAATTTAGTTGAGGTTACAAACAAATCTCCGATTCGGCCCCCCCAAAATAAATTCGGCCCCCCCAAAAAAAATGTTCAAGTTCCGCCATTGATGGTCACTAGTGAGTATCGGTTAATGATGAAAATATCGTCACTTAAAGTATAAGCATGTTTAATTGTTTATGACAGTTAGTGACGCGAAAGTCGTCACAGACTGCCAAATGTTAGAGCAGATGTTGGTAATTATTTTTTTTTAAACAAAAACAGTAACACAGATATTTAAAATGTGACAGATGGAGTATTTTTTTTTTTTTAAATGTAGCGAGCGAATCCAAAATACCAAAACATCGACCGACCAACATACTGTGTTTATTATAATCATCATAAACAAAAAACTATCGATAACAAACACCATGCATCTATCCATGGAGGTGAAGTTTATTACATTGTAGACAGATTAAGGACATGATTCATATTAATGAACCCATGGCAATAATGCCTTTGATTGAACATATGTATATAGATGTATATATGATAAAAGTTAAAACAGTACGTAGGTAACAAGATGACTCTATCAGTTGTTTGTTTGGGCTTGTTGGTATGCATTTGCTTCTGCAAAACTGCGGCAGCACCAGCATCTTCCGTGAGAGTGATGTCGTTTACCACAGCAACCGTACCTGCAGTAATCTCCTCCATGGTGACCATAATATCCTTTATGATGACCTTCATAACCTTCATGACGACCATCGTAACCTCCATAGCCACCATCATCGTCATACCCTCCATGTCCACCTTTGTAGTATCCATCGTCATCACGATAACCCTTGCCTTCTTCTACCTGAGCACCTATATAACATTTCACAAAAAAAACATAAACTAAGATATAACTAATATTAGTTCAATTATAAGCTAGTTACTTTAATTTATTGTTATTTCTCTTTTTTAAAGTGAATCGAATGTCAAACAAAACCGATGATCTACTCACTGTCATGCGTCAAGGACGAGTCGTTAGCAGCAGGGGCTTCAGAGCTGATGACAAGAATCATAGAAAATATTATGGCAAGAAGAATGAATATCTTTGAAGCCATCGATCTCAATTTCTTTTTATATAAGGAAATATTTAGTTGAAGGATGAAGAAATCAGTGTGGTAAACTTGTCTATTTATAGAAGGATCACAAGGAGGAAATTTAAAGAAATTTCAGATCATTAATACAAATTAAGAGCCCAGCAGTCATTTACATGCATGCACATAGATTTTCTTCGACCTATATTATCTTTGGCCTATATTTTTCACATGTCCAAAACAAATTTCTAATATATCAACCTATAGCAGTTAATTAATTTTTAGCCTTCTCGATCAATTCTCGTCAATATAAAGTTCCTCCAACCGGTATATAATTAAGTCATGCAGGTCGGTATTGAATATTGATCTATTTAATTTAGAAGCGTTAGAAGCAGAATATGCCGATCCTGATCTATTAAATTGACAGACCGAACTTCATTAAAGTCCACAAAGAGCACCTGTAGCGACTCTTTGAGATTGTATACGTTGTCCCACTATACAAATTTCAGCTTGATCTGAAGGGGCATAATATATTAGTCAAAACACAACGGCTATTTGGTTAACCACCAGTGAAGGTGGTCTAATGGTCTGACATCTTTAGGTCCTTACAACTTACAAGAAGTACGTATCAGGTTTAAACCTCACTAAAACACTATAGGGTGACTCAGTAAGGGTTCGGAAATAGTCACGGAAATACCGCAGCTAGACCGGGTACATTTTTTTTTTTTTTTTTTTTTTTAGAAAGGCAGACCGGGTACATTTGAATCATAAACTTTCCCTTTCGGGACCTGAAGAGGGATATAACTAATTCGTTTAACCGTGTACACTGGCTATTTGTTTGCTACGGCTAAAAGAAACCCATCACCGTGTATAAGTTTTTTATTAACAAAATAGTAAGGATCAGATATGCTCACAAGGCCAGGGACGGACCCACATAAGAGCCGGGTGTGGCACGGGTCACACTCGATTTCAGGTCACCAAGGGTAAGGCTTTTTTTTTTTTTTTTTTTTTTAGTATGTCTTTTGTTTGGTACGTGCAACCCTTAGTTTTACGTAATAAGTTCTTTATAGGGCAACTTTAATAATCATAATAAAAAAAAAATTGTGCAACACTCTTTTAAAAAAATTCTGGGCAAAATTGCATATATATCCCTTCCAAAATGAATAATTGCATATATATCCTTTGTACAAGTTTTTTATGCACATAATACAATGGTTTTTATGCATCCTTTAGATATATATGCAATTATGCATTTTCGGAAGGATATATATGCAAAAACCCCAAAATTCTGAGTCCGTCTCTACACAAGGCCCCAAAATCTCATAATATATAGCATCAATATAAGCATAATCGCAAGTTATTTAATTCCCACCCCTAAACAGATCAAACAAACGTAATTTTGTAATCTTTATGTCGCCTGATAACGAGTCTTATAGCTACTATGCTGAAAAATGAAATGTTATTTCTGAAACAAAATTTGCTAAGCCGTTGTTCATATATAGAGTTGTTGGGCTGGAATGTTTGTAAACGATGTAAAACAAGAACTTGTACTTTTCGAACCCCAAAACCCATGAATTCGTATGAAAACATCTTAATTTAATACTCCGTACATCAATTTACACCACATGAAGTTCTATTGTTTTACATACGTTATTTTTACTTTTTATTACTCCCTTCATCCCTAAACAAGTGTCGAGTTTGATTTTTCAGAGTCAAGCTGGTTCAACTTTAACTTTAATTTTTTTTTTTTTTTGTTATATAATATATGATAAAAAAAAATTATACCATTAAAAAATACACTTAAAACCCAATCCGTTCATATATTTTGTATCAAATATTATATAACACAGACAAAAATAATTAACGTCAAAGTTGAGCCAATTTGACTATGAAAAGTCCAACTGGACATTTAAGTACAAATCCGTTCATATATTTTTATTTTTTTAAAGGGTTTTTATATCCGGTAAATATTATTATTCTAAAATCATTTAAGTACAAATATGATATGGGTGAATCACACATCTTAACCCATTACGTAAGCAAAAAACAAACATACAATTTGTGCATCAAACCAAAACCTATCATAAGAATGAGAAACCAAACTTATGAAAAACTACTCTATAAAAAGTTAAAAACTACTAACGCCTAGCATGACCATGAAATCTTATAACCCCAGCGTCATAGAATGCTAATTGTTATTCAATTAAATTTTTGCACTAATCAACATCATATGGGTTATCACAATGATCATCTTTCCAACGCTCGTATAAGCTCATCCTCCTAGTTCCACCTCCACTCTTGCATGTCATAAAACCAACTGTTTCGTCAAAAACACATCTACTTCACTATCACTATCCTCATCAGTCACATCACCTACCTTGTTCTTTCTGGTATTCGAACAAACCACATTACAAAACGTAGGAGATGACTGCTCGTTGGTCAATTGAACCTCATTCACAGGTATAGCATCATTAGCCTTGCTCGTCACGATCAGAACAAGCTTCACATCAGCCATCTGCCGACCTCGTCCACAACAATTTCAGCCCCTAGCTAGGGAACTACCGCCAATTGCATCTAGAACATCATCATTTGTTAGTTTCGCTTTTTATAAAGATAACGTCTACACGTGAATTGGACTAGATACGTAGTTAGTTGTGCCCGCATGGACTACTATATTACAAGAGGAATACCTATATTGTAATGAGCCTATAAATACCCTTCATGACTCTCCATGAGGGTCGGGTGTGGGAAATCATTGTAACTTTCATTGTTCTAATCTAATAAACATTGTGATTTCTTCACTCTCTCTCTACTTTCTCTCTCTCTAAACTAAACATGGATTTCGTATACTTTGATCAACCTAAACCTCCCGACCCACATAAATCATTGTATTATCGATCATACAATCACTACAAGAAAAAAGGTGTTTGCTGACAGACAAAAAGTGTAAAGTATAAAAAAGTGTCGGTAAAGATAAATTAGCTACTCCTTCACATATAATAAGTGTCAGCAGAAGCTCCAACGGTAAAGGTCTATGGTGACATACCTATCCTGACACATAATGTGTCTGTAAATGTTCATATCTTTGTCTACACAAAGTTTGTGTCAGTAATACACATACTTTTTACAAACACAATATTCCAATTACAGAGCATACCACTAGGAGAAATCAACAATATCATACAGATATAGGAATCAGAACATCCAGTACCAAAATATCATACATAAATCATATTACAATGCATTTCAAAGTTAGGTCTAACACAATATCATACGGAAATCATTATCCAGCATTACATGTACTTCCTACCATATTTTGTTCTGTAGCACTAGTAAAATGAGATAGTCAATTTGTCTTCTATAACTCTCAATACTCTGCATCATTTCCTGTAGTTGAAATAAATCTTGTCTTGGCAATGCTAACTGTCTGCTGCTCCATGAATTTATGTATGGCAGTCCTATCTGAGTCGTCCATCTTATATTACTCATCAATTGTACATATTCCCATATCTGCTAGCACCTAATGAAAGACAAACAAAAAACTTTAAAAACTAGAAGACTAACAATATCTGGCCATGTATATGTTAATAGATACAGAGTTGTATGGCAGTCCTATCTGAGTCGTCCATCTTATATTACTCAACAGTTGTCTGCTAGCAAAAAGAATATGACTCACCAATGCTCCCCCTTCAAGGACCATCTCGTTTGTCATAGGATCCTTCTGAATAGCGGCCGTAAGACTAACTCCACTGCTTCCTATCCCAGTGGTATATATACACTCCTTGGTGCAATATTAATGATGTGCTTAAGAAGCTTACTTTTTGCAACTCCAAGATTACTCATCAAACATATCTGTAGATCCCCTATAATCTGAATTAGCACAAGCAGTATACCACATTAAAATGACATACATATAAATAACAGTACTGCTCATGTATGAGAAACTAATAAATCCAACTTTTAGTTAATATATACTGTAAAAATTATGAGTCTGAACATGACTTTCTGTAACACATTACCTTCATTCCATCTTTCAGTTTCATATGAGGAGCACCCACTAATAGAAGTAGAAGAGCTTTCTTAATATCTTCATGTCCAAAGATCTCAGGGCCAATGAGCGAGCTAGCTTACTGTATATGTCACCATCCTCAGCTAGGCGTGCAATTTGTTCTTCCTCATCTCCTTTGAGTTCATACCTGCAGTAAAGTGGAAAGATAACATAGTCAGGTGAGAAATAACGACAAACCTTCGAACAAATGAGCATATAATATTTGCAAAAGATAACTATGACCATAGAGATCTGGAAGTTGCTTACTCCTCATTTTTTGTTAAAATGGGAAACAGACATAGCCTCCAAGTATGTATCTGCAACTAAGCCTGCCCTCATTGATCTAAATCCAATATAGGGAATAGGAAGAAATATTTCAGATAGCTCCACAACGTCACCTGGTGCTACCTTTCTGGTAAGTTTGCCTCGGAATTGGGAACATGTTCAGCTAGCTCTTGAATTTTCGCTTAAGTTTTTTCAAGGTAACGTATCCTTGACAACCAACACTCCAGAGGCCCTCCAATGTTCCCCTCCACCACATTGTGTCTATTTTATCTGTAGTGAGAAACAAAATGGATTGGATTGATCCGCAAACAGTTGCCCAGTTTTCAAAATACTAAATTATCGATGTATAGGTAATGAGGAAAACAGTAATATTACGTAAATAATCTAAAAACAATGAATTTCTTTGAACAATATACAGCCCATTTGACACGTTCGACCCACTTGACCTGTTTGTAAGGTCTAGAAGATACACAATCAAGTTTCCACAATTCTAAACCTATTAAAAACAAGGAGAAAATACCTTGTTGAGAAGCTTGTCCAACAATTGCATGATGGGTCTGTTTCACATATTTGCATTATCGCTAACAATCGATCAATAAAAAATTAGACTCGATTCTAGGGGTTTCTCATGTTTACAACACATTTCTTACTATATTATAAAAGAGGTCCAAAATTACTATTGTTCCCTTGAAATTTACCAAGTCAGCCACAAATAGTTTTAATTAGTATTGCTTATTTTAAATATTAGCTTGATTGCTTTGTCGTAAATAGTATAAGGCGCCTACCAAATACTAAGATGCTTAACAGGTAAAGAATAACATTTTGGGTGTCCAAAATCAAAACAGTACGTAACTTCACCAATTTCCGAAGACATAACAAAAACATATATGTAGACCAAAATCAAATAGTTTTATCCTGCAACGCCAACAAATCACTTCTCGTAACATTCAAATCATGTATGTGACGAGCCAAATCATCGCTTTTAACTCCCTAATCCTACTACACCCTTCCACTAATATAGCCATTCCTGCAATGGCGTTTCATCTAATATAGTTTCAATGAGGTGATTCTAGCATTTGTCAAACAAAGAGAACGCAATTCTAGCGTTTGAAATTCATTCTTTCACAAGACTTGAGTTAGGCATATCATCAAACTTGATGTATATCATAAACTAATTTATTAACTAATTTGAGTTAGGCATATCATCAAACACTTTATATGCAACAATTAACGTAACTAATAACAACAATTTTAGAGTTCAAATTCAACGAATCAAAACTAAAATTACCTGTAACTACGAACCTCTAATGAACTAATTTACTAAATTCAACGAATCAGTTCAAATTCACAAATTAAACACCACAATTTCGGTTCAACAACAACGAACCTTGAAGTAATTAAGTAATTAACTAACAAAGAATACCTGAGCATGTTTTGTTAAGTGCAGGTGAGAACGGTTTGTTAATTATGTGCAGAACAGGAGGGCAACTTTGAGCATTTTGTTAATTGGGGGTGTTTGGTGAAGAATACAGATCCATGCAAAGTCACTTTAAATACAAAGTATAAAAAGTAACCAGCAAGGTCCTCAATCTATTTTACTTAAAATATCCGTTTAGGGGCAAAATCGTAATTTTACTCAATTTTTATTTTTCACCTCAATTTTCAAACACGCATATCTTTTAAACGACAAACTTTTACAAAAAACCGATTTCACCATAATTTTTAAAATTTCATGCTCTTTAATTTGGTATAAATCTTGTTAAATATTTCGTACTTTCTTTTTTACATATTAAATGTGTATTGATGTCACAACTCACCATTTCACGTCATTTACCATTTCAGGTCATTTTCCGAAACTTCGACTTTTTACTATTCATAAATCACTATTCATCAAAACACTATTCATCGTTTTACTATTCATCGTTTTCAAGGTCAGTTTGATGTTCTGAGAAACTTTTTGGAAATTTACTATTCACCGAACACT
The DNA here is from genome assembly GCA_030686995.1 of Artemisia argyi. Taxonomy (NCBI): domain Eukaryota; kingdom Viridiplantae; phylum Streptophyta; class Magnoliopsida; order Asterales; family Asteraceae; genus Artemisia; species Artemisia argyi. Next base: position 22,005,974 of record CM060677.1, on the reverse strand, counting down.
ATTCAATTCCGGAAAAGTTTTCACCATTCACTTGCATTACTCATTTCATCGTAAATTTAGTTTACGGGTATTCAAATTCGCGTAACCGGATTGGTTTAGGTGCGAATTCATTTCATTAGTGTTGAGTACACTGCATACGGACTGGGGATAGTCTGCATATCATCATAACAGCATTTTCATGTTATACCACTCTCAGGATTTTCAAATTTCCATATTCAGTACATTTAACGTTTTTACGTATAAATATTTATAGTAAACGTTAACACCCGGTTTATACACGACGAATATATCTAAATATTCCCACAATGGTCCCGACATATTTTTATATCCATTTTAACATCATAAAAGTTATAACAGTCAGTTACCCAGTATTTTGGAAATTTATTTTATTTTTAATGTACGCGTATGAATATAACGACGGTTTTCGTTAAAACTAAACAATAATCACCCGATCACTCAGTAAATGTACCCAACATATTTTTAATATGTTTTTAACATTATTATAACTAATTTCATCCCGGTATACTTCGTGAATATTTATTTCTAATAAAACCGATACCCGATCGTAACTTAAAACGCTAACTAGAGCAAATTTCTTACAAGGTTTCTAATTAATTCCTAAGCACCCTAACCCCCCCCCCCCCCCCCCCCCCTTCACCCCATGAAAAACCGGCCATGTGCCCTTTCTTTTAACCCTTGGCATTAATTTTCCTAAGTATAATACTAATAAACATAAAAACCTTAACTTTACTAATTACCTAAAATCATAAACTACTTTTGGATCAAATTTTCAAGATCATTTCTCTCTTGCTCTCCTCCATACCCACGGCATCAACAAGGTACCAAGGATCTCCATGATCAACTAATTATTTTTCATAACTTAAAGCTACAATCTTACTCCTTTTATGATTCTAGTTAAGATACAAGCAACAAAAACACAAGAACAACAAGTTTAATCATCCAATAATCACCTCATTTTATCAAGTAAGTTTTCATCTTTATTTTTTCATGAATCATCCTATTTTTACATGTATTACATAAGAATCATGCTAAAAACCATGTATAAGTAGCTATACTATACTTTATTTTTGCTAAAATGAAACATACAAACCCTAACTTTCTTGTTATGAATCCCCTAGCTCTAATAACTTGGTTAGGAGTCCATGGCACCCTAAGAAGGTGTATGGTAAGATTAGATTAGTCATGTGGTGATTACAAGAGGATTGGTGATGGTAGAAATTGGTTTTTAACCTTGGAAACTTGATTTGGAACTTATTTTAGACATGCTGTCCCATTTTGTAAAAATCTGGAAAATCAGTAAACACCAAGGAAACTTTGGCAAAATTTTTAGAAAATACTTTCAAAAACGAATCCGTAGGCGAAAGAACGGATTAAAAAGAGCTTATAACGAAGAAGTTATGATTTTTGCAAGATTGTAGACGAAAAGTATTTTTTCAGAAAATAGTTGCTGTTGGACGTTTTTCGTCGGTCAAAAAGAGGCTTTAAACGTAACCCGGAGGAGCCGAGCTTTCCAAAATATATTACTACATACTAAGACGAAACCGTGGATATAAAGAACAAGTAAAACGGACAAGTAACGACAAAGATATACTCGTTTGAATATCGGCTAAAACCCTTTATTAATTGACAGCTTTTATATATTTTGGCGCAAAAACTACGAAGTGCATTTTCAAGCTAAACATAATATCAAGTACCGAGCTTTTAAACTAACGTAGTATTAGTTATTATGAGTATGTTTTCATCATTTCAAGGTTTACAACCCGAGTATTTCAACGCTTACTTGAGAACTTACGTTATATATATATAAGTATATATATTATAACAAGCCATTTATATTTTCTAATAGCAATATTTTCCAAAGTTTTGGAATATATATTTTTGACAATACAAGTGTTTTCCTAAAGAGTAGAGTGGTATAGAAACATGAGCATGGACATTCATAAACATCATTTGGTGATCTTAACGAGATCATGCATCATTCATTATAGGTTGCGGCAGTTAACCGATCATTGTTGTTCATTACATATCATCGCAGTATCATCAGTTGAGGTGAGTTTTCATAGCCCCGTTTTCAATTCAACATTTTTGATTGTTTTCAAGTCCCACGGGGGGAATACATTGCATCAATTATTTCAGTACGAGCCCAAGTATTCAAACATGTACATAGCTTAAGTTACCTTGCCAAGTGCTAAGTCCCCTGTAACATCATGAACCGTTAATTTACCGCTAAGCGAGAGTGAGTGGATAGATCTATCGAGGGTGACGCCTCCATCCGTGGTAGTGAGTACCAACAGTAAGCGGATGCATGTCATGTCTTTTACATTTGAGTGTTTGGCAGAACATTCGGGAGGGGCATAGAATTTCATCAGTCATAGCTTCGGTGTCATGAGCTTAAGGCTATTGTACTATTTTACGTGACTTTTGTCATACACTTATACTTGTGGTGGCCGTACAAACATGTTATTTCATAAACCTATGATTATTCACCAACATTCGTGTTGACCGTTTTCGCAATGTATTTTCAGGTAACTAAGGTATCATCATATTACATGCATGGAGTCACATTAGGGTGTGCCAGGGATGATGCACTACATTTTGGGATTTTCATGCACTTGTGTAAATTATCGTTTGACATTTTCAGAACTTGTTTTCTGTAAACATTTCAACAGTTGGGGACCTATGTTTTGTAGCACTGGATGCTTTTCAATAAATCAAACGATATGTATTTTCCAAACGACACTTTAGGTCGTTCAATATTTCCTTGTTATGGTGCTATGACAGTTACACCCTCAGGCATTCCATTCCGCTGCAAGTCAGGTAAATTGGGGGTGTGACAGATTGGTACCAGAGCTAAGGTTATAGAGAACTAGGATGTATCATTGACCCTAGACTATAACCACATTATCATAGCATCTCATCATTTCATCATAAGTGCATGTTCATTGCTTATAGTGATTTCATTCCGAGTTATTCATTTTATTTCACCTTGATTATCACAGAACCATGTCTGCAAACCCAAATGTTGTTATACTGTACACCATCTCAGACTCCGATATTGAAGGCTCTATGTCTTCTACAGCCCGTTCACCACCACCTATTGAAGACTATATGTCTTCTACTGTCCGTTCACCACCACCTAGCCCTATTGTACCTGAGTTGCCACGTTTGGCATCAGATGATGACACAGAACCTTTTGAGGATGAGGAGACGGCTCCTACTCCTTATGTTGCCCCTATTGCACCACCCGAGATTACCTGTACACCCACTGATACATCATCCCCTGCTACCACTAGTCCACCAGAACCTAGACTTATGTTTCGTAGGGAGAAAACTATCCAGGTTGCTAGTAAGAGAGTTCGTTATCCTACATCTACTTATAGGAACCTACCTAGTCCTACTGTGCCTACACCACCACCAGCCATACCTACTGCTACCCTTATATCCACCTCACTCTTGCCGCTCAGGAAGCGCGCAAGGTTTACCACTCCAGATTCACCTACCACTACAGAGTCAGAATCAGCAGAACCACCACCAGTGTACCAGGTAGGGGAGTGTTCGAGAGCAGCAGCAGCTAGGGAGCCTACTGTTGCTAGTGAGCCTACTGTGGCTAGTGAGCCTACTGTTGTTAGAGAGCCTGCAGATGTTACATTGGAGGGCCAGCTAGGGGCTCATCAGGATCAGATTGATAGTTTAGACTATAGGGTTGATGTGGATATCATTCCTCGACTAGAGGCGGCTGAGAAGCAGATCGAGGGTTTACTGTTAGGTGAGAGTTCTAGAGCGGCTGCGGCTAGTAGCCCTACAGCTGTCACATTAGAGGATCAGTTGGGTGCTCAGCAGGAGCAAGTAGATAGGTTGGAGTATAGAGTTGATGAGATCATTACTACTCGACTTGAGGCTGTCGAGGAGCAGATTGAGGAGTTGGCAGTGCTTCGTGAGAGGTTGACAGTGATGGAGAACAGGGATGTTTCTACTCAGTTACGAGTCCAGCATCTGGAGGAGATCGTGGTTGCGATGGATCGTGAGATTCGCCGCTTGAGGGGAGAGCCTGGAGCATCTGGAGCTCCTGGACCATCTAGAGCACCAGGAGGAGCATAGACATAGACTAGTATTATATTAGCTTTTACTATTTCCTAGTCCCGAGGTGTGGGACGTAGTTCAAGAACTTGTAGTCTTTTGGTTGTTGTACAAACAAATATATCAAGTGCGACTCTACTATGTTGGAAATGTTGTGCTATATATATATATCGGCCTACGTCGACCGAAATTTTCATGTATTATATTCATGTGTTGTGATTATATTTATGATGTTTCATGGTTGCTCTTTATGGTTAACGTATTTATACTTGTTGTGGTTGTATCTATACATGTCGTGGTTGTATTTATACTTGTTGTGGTTGTATATATACATGTTGTGGGCGTATATTTTTGTACGATGACTATTTCTATTATAGTTTTCTCATGGTTGTTGTCGATTATTATTTATCAGAAATATGGCGCCAAAACCTGCTATGACACAAGCAGCTATCCGCAAGTTGGTCAGGGATAGTGTAGCAGAAGCTCTAGAGACTGAGAGAGCTGAAGTTGCTGCTAGGAATGCTGAGGTTCCACCTACTGCTGAAGTGGTTCAACCCACTACTAGGCGTGAATGTACTTGGAAGGATTTCAAGACTAGTGATCCTATCAAGTATAAGGGAACAGAGGGAGCGGTTGCTTTAATCCGCTGGTTCGAGAAGACTGAGAACGTCTTTCTCATGTGTGGTTGTCAGGAGGTTAACAAGGTAAAGTTTGCTACAGGTATGCTGCTGGATGAAGCCATGTCTTGGTGGAATTCGTATGCTCAGCCCATTGGCATGGAGAATGCTTACAAACTTACTTGGGCTGAATTCAAAAAGCTGATGACAAAGAAGTTTTGCCCTCGTACTGAGGTGCAAAAGCTAGAAACAGAGTTCTACCAGCTAGTGACTAAAGGAGATGACATTGAAACTTATATCAGGAAGTTTCAGGAGTTGGCTACACTGTGTCCAACTATGGTTCCGGACGCTGAGAAAAAGATGGAGAACTTTACTGGGGGATTACCCGAAAGCATCCGAGGGGATGTGATGTCTTTCGACCCACAAACAATGGAGGAGGCCATTCGCATAACTCAGAAACTTATGGTCCAAGTGTTGAAAGGAAAGTCTGCTGCAAGTAACAACAATAACCGTTCCAACAACACCAACTACAACAACAATCGAAACAACAACAACAACAACAACAACAACTATAACAATAACCGAAACCGCAACTACCACAATAACCAAAACAACAATAACAACAAGAGGAAGTTTGATAATAACCAAGGTGGGAATGCTAACCAACCAGCACCAAAGAGGCAGGATGCGGCAAAGGTTTATGCTGCAGGACCAACAGAAGGAAAAGGATACATTGGAAAACTACCCAAGTGTAACAAATGTCGAACTCATCATAACCCTGGGAATTGCCCTAGAGCTTGTCAGAACTGTGGAAAGGTCGGTCATTGGACTAAGGACTGCAAAGCACCACGAGGGGTAAATAATCAGAACCAACCAGGAGCATGTTATGGTTGTGGAGAGTTGGGTCATTTTCAGTACAATTGCCCAAAGAAGAATGATCAAAGAGCTGGGAATCAGGGAGGAGTAGCTCGAGGAAGGGCTTATGTCATGGGAGGAGAAGATGCCCGTGAGGACCCGAATGTTGTTACGGGTACGTTCCTCGTTAATAATCGTTATGCATCCATTTTATTTGATTCAGGAGCGGATAGAAGTTTTGTTTCTACTACATTTGCACCTTTACTTAACATAGAACCAACAATCTTAGACATTCCCTACATTGTTGAATTAGCCGATGGGTCTTTAGTTAACACAAACACCGTTATCCGTGGTTGCACCATCAATTTCCTAAATCACCCATTCAATATAGACCTTATGCCCGTAGAACTTGGAAGTTTTGACGTCGTTATCGGTATGGATTGGTTGTCTCGACATCGTGCAAGGATCATTTGTGATGAGAAAGTTGTTCATCTTTCTTATGGAGGTGAAACTTTGGTTGTTCGCGGGGAGCGAAGTGGAACTAGACTCAGTATCATATCATGCATTAAAACCGAGAAGTACATAAAGAAGGGTTGTTATGCATTCTTGGCACACATAACGGAAAAGAAGTCGGATGAGAAACGACTTGAAGATGTGCCCATTGTTAAGGAATTTCCAGAAGTTTTTCCGGAAGAATTACCAGGACTGCCACCTACACGTCAGGTTGAGTTTCAGATTGAGTTGGTGCCAGGAGCTGCACCAATTGCACGAGCACCATATAGACTTGCACCTTCTGAAATGCAAGAATTGTCTAACCAGTTGCAAGAGCTTTTAGACAAAGGATTCATTAGACCGAGTTCTTCGCCCTGGGGAGCACCGGTTTTGTTTGTGAAGAAGAAGGATGGATCTTTCAGAATGTGTATAGACTATCGTGAGCTGAACAAGTTAACGGTGAAGAATCGTTATCCACTACCTAGGATTGATGACTTGTTTGATCAGCTACAAGGTTCCTGTTTTTATTCCAAGATTGATTTAAGATCAGGTTACCATCAACTCAGAGTTCGGGAAGAAGATATCCCGAAGACAGCATTCAGAACACGTTATGGTCATTATGAGTTTCAAGTGATGCCTTTTGGATTAACGAATGCACCTGCGGTATTCATGGATCTCATGAACAGAGTATGCAAACCATATCTTGATAAGTATGTGATTGTGTTCATTGACGATATCCTGATTTATTCCAAGAGTAAGGAAGAGCATGAAGCACACCTCAGAACAATATTGGAACTACTCAAGAAGGAGCAATTGTATGCCAAATTTTCAAAGTGTGACTTTTGGATACAAAGAGTTCAATTTCTTGGCCATGTCATTGATAGCCAAGGATTACAAGTCGACCCAGCAAAGATTGAAGCAGTAAAGGATTGGGCTACGCCCAAGTCTCCTACAGAAATTCGTCAATTCTTAGGACTTGCAGGATATTACAGAAGGTTCATCGAAGGGTTTTCTAAGATAGCGAAGTCGTTGACTAAGCTGACACAAAAGAATCAGAAGTACGAGTGGGGAGAGAAACAAGAATCTGCATTTCAGTTATTGAAGCAGAAGCTTTGTAGTGCACCGATTTTGTCACTACCAGAAGGTATTGAGAACTTTGTGGTATATTGCGATGCTTCGCATAAAGGACTTGGAGCTGTGCTAATGCAAAATGAGAAGGTGATAGCTTATGCATCTAGACAGCTTAAGACACACGAGAAGAATTACACTACACACGACTTGGAGTTGGGTGCTGTTGTTTTTGCACTCAAGATTTGGAGACACTACCTTTATGGTACCAAATGTGTAATTTTTACTGACCACAAGAGCTTACAGCATATACTTGATCAGAAGGAACTTAACATGAGACAACGTCGTTGGCTAGAATTGTTGAGTGATTACGATTGTGAAATTCGATATCACCCAGGAAAAGCAAATGTCGTAGCAGATGCACTTAGCAGAAAGGAACGACTCAAACCTTTGAGGGTCAGGTCATTAGGAATGACTATTATTTCACCATTACCATCGAAAATCTTAGAAGCTCAGATTGAGGCTCTCAAGGAGGAAAATCGGCCACAGGAGAAGCTTTATGGTATGCCAGAAAGCAAGAATGGCTTTGTTAAGAGAACAGATGGAGTGTTATGCTTCAAGGAGCGAAGTTGGATACCACTCTATGGTGGAGTACGAGATTTGATTATGCATGAATCACATAAGTCAAAGTACTCTATTCACCCAGGTTCTGACAAGATGTATCAGGATCTCAAAAAGCTGTATTGGTGGCCGAACATGAAAGCAGAAATAGCTACGTACGTCAGTAAATGTCTTACTTGTGCTAAAGTGAAAGCCGAGTACCAGAAACCGTCAGGACTACTTCAACAACCAGAAATTCCACAATGGAAGTGGGAACGTATTACAATGGACTTTGTTACTAAACTACCCAAGACGTCAGGAGGTTTCGATGCTATATGGGTAATTGTTGATCGTCTTACTAAATCAGCACATTTTATCCCTATTAGAGAGACTTATTCCATGGAACAGCTTGCCAGACTTTATGTCAAGGAAATAGTCTCGAGGCATGGAGCACCAGTTTCTAGCATTTCAGACAGGGATAGTCGTTTTACTTCAAACTTTTGGAAGTCATTACAAGATTCCTTTGGATCCAAGTTAGACATGAGCACTGCTTACCATCCACAGACTGATGGTCAGAGTGAGAGAACTATTCAGACACTGGAGGACATGCTGCGAGCGTGTGTGATTGACTTTGGGAATGGTTGGGCTAACCATTTGCCATTAATCGAGTTCTCTTATAACAACAGTTATCATTCAAGTATTAAAGCAGCACCATTTGAGGCATTGTATGGTCGTAAGTGTCGTTCACCAGTTTGTTGGGCAGAAGTTGGAGAAGTACAATGCACAGGTCCAGAAATGGTTAGGGAAACAACAGAAAAGATAATACAGATTCGAGATAGGCTTGAAACAGCTAGAAGTCGACAGAAGAGTTAGGCAGATATTAGACGCAAACCATTGGAATTCCAGGTTGGAGACAAGGTCATGTTAAAGGTCTCGCCTTGGAAGGGCGTGATACGGTTTGGAAAGCGTGGGAAGTTGAACCCGAGATACATTGGTCCATTTAAGATACTGGAAAGGATTGGTCCAGTAGCTTACAAGCTTGAACTACCAGCAGAACTTAGCAACGTACACAATACATTTCATGTCTCAAACCTCAAGAAATGTCTTTCAGATGAGTCTTCAGTTATACCATTAGAAGAGATTCAGCTAGATGACAAGCTTAACTTTGTGGAGGAACCAGTTGAAATCATGGACCGAGAGGTCAAGCAGTTAAAGCAGAGTAGAATTCCGATCGTTAAGGTTCGCTGGAATTCTCGAAGAGGTCCTGAGTTTACATGGGAACGAGAGGACCAAATGCAACGCAAGTATCCACACCTTTTCACTAAACCTATTACCGAGACCAACACTAGCTGAATTCAGGGACTGAATTCCTATTTGGGTGGGCGGATGTCACAACTCACCATTTCACGTCATTTACCATTTCAGGTCATTTTCCGAAACTTCGACTTTTTACTATTCATAAATCACTATTCATCAAAACACTATTCATCGTTTTACTATTCATCGTTTTCAAGGTCAGTTTGATGTTCTGAGAAACTTTTTGGAAATTTACTATTCACCGAACACTATTCATTTCCGGAAAAGTTTTCACCATTCACTTGCATTACTCATTTCATCGTAAATTTAGTTTACGGGTATTCAAATTCGCGTAACCGGATTGGTTTAGGTGCGAATTCATTTCATTAGTGTTGAGTACACTGCATACGGACTGGGGATAGTCTGCATATCATCATAACAGCATTTTCATGTTATACCACTCTCAGGATTTTCAAATTTCCATATTCAGTACATTTAACGTTTTTACGTATAAATATTTATAGTAAACGTTAACACCCGGTTTATACACGACGAATATATCTAAATATTCCCACAATGGTCCCAACATATTTTTATATCCATTTTAACATCATAAAAGTTATAACAGTCAGTTACCCAGTATTTTGGAAATTTATTTTATTTTTAACGTACGCGTATGAATATAACGACGGTTTTCGTTAAAACTAAACAATAATCACCCGATCACTCAGTAAATGTACCCAACATATTTTTAATATGTTTTTAACATTATTATAACTAATTTCATCCCGGTATACTTCGTGAATATTTATTTCTAATAAAACCGATACCCGATCGTAACTTAAAACGCTAACTAGAGCAAATTTCTTACAAGGTTTCTAATTAATTCCTAAGCACCCTAACCCCCCCCCCCCCCCCCCCCCTTCACCCCATGAAAAACCGGCCATGTGCCCTTTCTTTTAACCCTTGGCATTAATTTTCCTAAGTATAATACTAATAAACATAAAAACCTTAACTTTACTAATTACCTAAAATCATAAACTACTTTTGGATCAAATTTTCAAGATCATTTCTCTCTTGCTCTCCTCCATACCCACGGCATCAACAAGGTACCAAGGATCTCCATGATCAACTAATTATTTTTCATAACTTAAAGCTACAATCTTACTCCTTTTATGATTCTAGTTAAGATACAAGCAACAAAAACACAAGAACAACAAGTTTAATCATCCAATAATCACCTCATTTTATCAAGTAAGTTTTCATCTTTATTTTTTCATGAATCATCCTATTTTTACATGTATTACATAAGAATCATGCTAAAAACCATGTATAAGTAGCTATACTATACTTTATTTTTGCTAAAATGAAACATACAAACCCTAACTTTCTTGTTATGAATCCCCTAGCTCTAATAACTTGGTTAGGAGTCCATGGCACCCTAAGAAGGTGTATGGTAAGATTAGATTAGTCATGTGGTGATTACAAGAGGATTGGTGATGGTAGAAATTGGTTTTTAACCTTGGAAACTTGATTTGGAACTTATTTTAGACATGCTGTCCCATTTTGTAAAAATCTGGAAAATCAGTAAACACCAAGGAAACTTTGGCAAAATTTTTAGAAAATACTTTCAAAAACGAATCCGTAGGCGAAAGAACGGATTAAAAAGAGCTTATAACGAAGAAGTTATGATTTTTGCAAGATTGTAGACGAAAAGTATTTTTTCAGAAAATAGTTGCTGTTGGACGTTTTTCGTCGGTCAAAAAGAGGCTTTAAACGTAACCCGGAGGAGCCGAGCTTTCCAAAATATATTACTACATACTAAGACGAAACCGTGGATATAAAGAACAAGTAAAACGGACAAGTAACGACAAAGATATACTCGTTTGAATATCGGCTAAAACCCTTTATTAATTGACAGCTTTTATATATTTTGGCGCAAAAACTACGAAGTGCATTTTCAAGCTAAACATAATATCAAGTACCGAGCTTTTAAACTAACGTAGTATTAGTTATTATGAGTATGTTTTCATCATTTCAAGGTTTACAACCCGAGTATTTCAACGCTTACTTGAGAACTTACGTTATATATATATAAGTATATATATTATAACAAGCCATTTATATTTTCTAATAGCAATATTTTCCAAAGTTTTGGAATATATATTTTTGACAATACAAGTGTTTTCCTAAAGAGTAGAGTGGTATAGAAACATGAGCATGGACATTCATAAACATCATTTGGTGATCTTAACGAGATCATGCATCATTCATTATAGGTTGCGGCAGTTAACCGATCATTGTTGTTCATTACATATCATCGCAGTATCATCAGTTGAGGTGAGTTTTCATAGCCCCGTTTTCAATTCAACATTTTTGATTGTTTTCAAGTCCCACGGGGGGAATACATTGCATCAATTATTTCAGTACGAGCCCAAGTATTCAAACATGTACATAGCTTAAGTTACCTTGCCAAGTGCTAAGTCCCCTGTAACATCATGAACCGTTAATTTACCGCTAAGTGAGAGTGAGTGGATAGATCTATCGAGGGTGACGCCTCCATCCGTGGTAGTGAGTACCAACAGTAAGCGGATGCATGTCATGTCTTTTACATTTGAGTGTTTGGCAGAACATTCGGGAGGGGCATAGAATTTCATCAGTCATAGCTTCGGTGTCATGAGCTTAAGGCTATTGTACTATTTTACGTGACTTTTGTCATACACTTATACTTGTGGTGGCCGTACAAACATGTTATTTCATAAACCTATGATTATTCACCAACATTCGTGTTGACCGTTTTCGCAATGTATTTTCAGGTAACTAAGGTATCATCATATTACATGCATGGAGTCACATTAGGGTGTGCCAGGGATGATGCACTACATTTTGGGATTTTCATGCACTTGTGTAAATTATCGTTTGACATTTTCAGAACTTGTTTTCTGTAAACATTTCAACAGTTGGGGACCTATGTTTTGTAGCACTGGATGCTTTTCAATAAATCAAACGATATGTATTTTCCAAACGACACTTTAGGTCGTTCAATATTTCCTTGTTATGGTGCTATGACAGTTACACCCTCAGGCATTCCATTCCGCTGCAAGTCAGGTAAATTGGGGGTGTGACAATTGATTTTTTTGATTTTTTGGACATTTTTTGCCCTATTTTTTACCTTTATAGATGCCGAATCGTAAAAAGCTGAAAACATGAAAGTTAAAGATTTTCGTCCACTCTTTATCCAGAATTTTGAATCACTCAAATCTGAAATGATATGAGTGAGATATCGCACGTTAAAGATAGCGTTTTAGTCATATTTGTTGCATATAAGGTGTTTGATAAAATGTCTAGCTTAGGTTTTTATTGTTAAAATTGCGTCAAATGAACAAATTTTTGTACCACAATTCATCATTAATCATTTTATTAATGTAAGATTTTAAAAGTGATTGCTTTTGTTAATTTTACACACCTCTATAGAGTACACTTTGATTAATAAAGCTTTTGTTCATCAGTTTTATTTTACAGATGTTCATCAGTTATATTGATGAACAACTCTATTAGATGAGTTGATGTAGCTTAATTGATATACTGAACACGGATAGCTTTTGTTAATCAGTTTATTTTAGAGACGTTCATCGGTTATATTGATGAGCAACTCTATTAGATGAACTGATGTAACTTAACTGATATACTAAACAAGCGACTGCATTGATATTTAAACCAAGATATTCACCAAGTACATCATAATGTTTTAGAAATCTAAAGCTAATTAAGAAAAGTAACCAAACATTCAAGACTACTTAACCAAACCAAAAGCTACTTAACAAAAGTAACTGATGAACCTATTTTTAAATAACTGATGAACCTATTTTTGTTAGAGTGCCTTTTTTGTCTTCAGATATTTATCATCATCTTGATAAGCTGCTTCTACATCTTTATCATCAACATAAGGAAAACGTGTCTACACTGAGTTGTCATCCTCATTCTGTGAGCTATCACTCTTCATCCTGTTTACAAGCCTATACATCCATTCCCGCAATAATTGAATTCCTGTTATTATTATAATCATAATTAGTAATAATTGATGAACAAAAACAATAAATGAAAAAATAAATAACTGATGAAACAAAACATTTTGAAAAACAACCGATGCTAACTGATGAACCAAAACACTTTGAAAAACAACCGACGATAATTGATACTAACTGATGAACCAAAACATTTTAAAAAACAACCGACGCTAACAGGTGAACATACTTAAAACTGATGAACATTTTGCTGTATAAAAACATGATGAAAATTAACAAAAACTAACTGATGAACCAAAATACTTTGAAAAACAACCGACGCTAACTGATGAACCTATTTTTAAATAACTAATGAACCTATTTTTAAATAACTGGTGAACCTATTTTCAAATAACTGATTATCAAATGCATTAGCAATAACTGATGAACCTATTTTTCAAATAACTGATGATCAAACCTACTAGCAATAACTGATGAACCTATTTTCAAATAACTGATGAACCTCATTCTTATGTATTCTATAAAGTTACTCTATCGAATCCGCAAGCTACTAAGTAAACCATGATCCAATCAATAACTGATGAACCTCGTTCTAACCTATTCCAACAAGTTACTCTATCGAACCAGCAAGCGACTAAGTAAACCATGATCCAATCAATAACTGATGAACCTTATTCTAACCTATTCTAACAAGTTACTCTATCGAACCCGCAAGCTAGTAAGTGAACAAAAAATGCACTAAATGATGAACCTGAAGATCATCAATTGCCATTAAAACCAGATTTCTATCACATTTATGACCTGAATCTAGTTGAAGCATTTCATCGAGCACTTGGTGTGCATCATTATATCGATCACATTTCAACAACAGATCTTGTATGTTTACCCGATTATTATGAATTTGAAAAGTACAAAAAAGAGTTTTATTAGTTGGTACCTGATGGTGACGGTGTGAAGAGTTTTAAAAAATACGCATGCAAAAAATTAAATTTAATCAAAATTAAAACAAAATTAAAACATAGATGATAAACTTACCAGTTGGATTCATCTTTTCGACCTTGATTTTATGTGTTTTAATCGATTAGAGATGATCGAAAATTGAAACCCTAACTTTTTCCCCAAATTTTGATCGATTTAGAGAGAGAAGATGGAGAGTGAAATTGAAATGAATAGAGAGTTAGTGAGAAGATGGAGGGAAATAAGAGACGGGTTTTGGTGGTTGATTGACGGATTTACCCTTTTTAATAGGGATGAGCGCTTTTTTTCCCCACTTAATTTTGGACCGTTAGATGGAAAGCAAAAGGATATGATTGCTACAATTACTTTGTAGACTTTGTATTTTTTTGTCCCCTTTGTAGGGGGTCGCACCTCGTTTGGTGAATGGTGCATTGTATTTTTTTTTTTTTTTTTTTAACCGAATGTGAGTTTTGTGAATGTGTGTGTTACTCCGTATTATTTATTTGTAATGAAAAGGACCATGTTATTATTTTGTCAATTTAATTCGTTTTTTTTTTTTTTTTTTTTTTTTTTTACATTTATGTAGTTAAGAATTAGTTACTATTTAACACAATGAAAAAAATAAACTCACTTACATATATTTTTCTCTTTCAACTAATATTATGTAAAAGTGTGTTAAACTTAAACATTTATTCACACTTTTCTAAAGCGTAGGTAAAATTATACCTATGCTCATCTATATATATATATATATATATATATATATATATATATATATATATATATATATATATATATATATATATATATATAAATTGAGTTCTCCTATTGAATGTGAGCATTAATGGTATGAGGCAAGAAACTCTATTATGCATGATTGAATTTCATACTCACGTTTGAGTTCCATGGTTTGATGAGTTATGATATGGGATGGAGTTGAAAAGGCTGGAGAAAGTTAAAACATTTGTTTAGAGCCAAGGAGCAATAAATACAACATTCAGCCTCATAACATTGAACCTCCAATCATATATAAAGCAACACACCAGCCCCATCATAAAAAAATACATACACAGAGCCCTTCTTTGTTGCCACTAAAATCGTCACCACCATAACCAACATCTCTCTCAGTTGTTATAGTTGGCCTTTTTGTTGGTTTCAATGTGTCTGTTCTTTTCATTTAGATCTATCTGGCGATTTTTAGAAGAAATGGTGAATGATTACACATCTTTTATAATAAGCCCCAGGTTCGCGTTTTTTTCTTATTTATTAAACTTTGTGTTTAATATGTTAAAGTTTACTGCTTTTTTATTTTTTGAGAAGCTGTAAAGGGTATATGATTTGTTCCAAGTTTTGGTTTTTATTTCACATGCATATGATTCTTGATGAATGGTATTGAAAAGTTTAAAGATTTATTTAATTTGGTGTAGTTTTTGTAAAAGAGATCGGTTGCACACCACGTATTTGATGAAATGTTTAGGTGGTTTCTTTTATTTGTAGTTGTTGGAAGTGTTTTTGAGGATGGAAAATGGAGAGTGTCTGAAGAAGCATCAAATTATTAGTAAGTAATAACAATAGAAAATGCTTAATGTACGATTTTCAACTCATAGTTTTATGACACCTTTACATGTTTTGGTAATGACTAGATATACTTCATCTTTGTTGCATCTTTTACTATTTCCAAGTTGTTTTTGAACCATATGAAATAATTCTTTACAGCATCATAGTTGGTTCACTTAAGCTTATAATTTATTAAGTTAGCTTATTAGACTTTCTTAATTTCTTTTAAGGGATATGCTTTTGTTTTGATATGATGGGCTATGCATATTACTCAGAGATGTCAATGGCACAAATAATGGCGAAAAGTATATTGTTCGTAGAAGCAATGTAAATGAACGAGCGGCACAGATAATGGCAAAAAGTATATATGGTTAAACATGCCCAAGGCACCGAACGACCACACCACGACCACAGACTACACACTCACAAAAAAACGAGAACGCTCTTCAATTCATTGAGGATGTTGCTTCTAACCCTGATGAAGTCCAACAGGCCTGCACTGGAAGATTGTATATGTCTATTCACAGTCAAAACGCATTGCCAAACACCCCGTTACTCAATCTAATATGATGTTTGTGTGTTATATGGTGTTGTTTGTTACAGAGCAAGGTTAAAGATCTTGGGCTAAAGGGGCATACAGATAGTGTAGATGAGCTGTGTTGGGATCCTTAGCATTCTGATTTGATGGCCACTGCATCAGGTTACAAGACTGTTCACATGTGGGATGTTCACAGTAAGTATGCTTAATGGTTACTGAACTTGCTTTTCTTAATATTCTTCAAAATATTTCTTTCCGTAATTTTTGTTAATAAGTGTTAATACCACAGGTGGAAAATGTTCACAACAAGCAGAATTTAGTGGGGAGAAAATTAATATCACTTATAAGCCAGGGGGAACTCATGTAGCTGTTGCGAACAGGGTATGTTTTTTACTTTCTATTTTCAGCTCTTTCATTGACCTACGTTGTCATATGTTTAGTTCCTGCCATCTTATGAAGTATCAGGAGTGGAAAATGCTTAATTTTACTCTATGTTATAGGATGACGAATTAACAATACTAGGTGTTCGAAAATTCATGCCCATTCATAAACGCAAATTCAACTACGAGGTAATATTACATTTATAAGCAAGTACAACAACAATATCTAATCCCGCCATAGCGGGGTATATTTTAATGTTCCCACTGCTTTGTTTGGTTAGGTGAATGAGATTGCATGGAACATGAAGGGGGTATGTTCTTCCTAACTACTAGAAATGGTAAGAATATTTTATATCGCTTTGTCAAGATCATGTTGTTGTTTACCATGTGTCACACGTGATAATGTTGCAATTAAGCTACTCTCAATTTATAGATCAATTCACGTTGTATAAATAACCCGCTTATATATTCTCCACCACTCCATCACAATAAGAACAATGTTCAATCTTCAAATGCTTAAATGCCTTCATCTTTGAGTTTTTAGGTATATGTGTACAACCCATCACGGGACCTAAAACAACACTTGAAAGTAAACTATCCATTTCTTTATGCAGAAAGATGCTTCTTTTCTAAGATTTTGATTGGATTTTGAACATTATAGAAACATGCCCATGTTGGTGGCGTAAACTATATTGCTTTTGCTCACCCTAACAAACATTGTATTAGCACATGTGGTGCTGACAAGACAATTTTTTTGGGTCACTCACATTACTGCTCTTAACTTTTTGATATAGGTATGGGATGTTATAGCTGGGCGTGGGTATACACTTGAGGGTCATGAAGATCCTATATTTTATGTTTGTGCTCACTATAAAAACAAATCCAGGTAAGTCTTATCATTCTTTTCTTTTTGCTGAGATCCTTGCTATAAAGAAAAAATCCAAGAAAGTCCTCTTATTCTTTTCTTTTTGCTGAAATTAAATTTAAAAATACATTCTTATATCACAGAAAAATTGAATTTGTTTTGCATAGCTTACTTTCTTAATGGAAATTGATGGGAATGTAAAGGCTTAGCTTTATATTAGATTCCTAAGTAACTTATTGTTAGTACCTAATAATGGGGATATTTTGACTATAGATGATAATTATGATTGGAAAAAAGGGCAAAAAGTGTTAATAGAGTACAACCCAGAACAATCAAAATCATATCTTAAACTTGAATGTGGCTCATAACAAAGTTTTTTATCAGTTTGACCCATTTCTATTTTAGTTGCCTTTTAGTTACCCATTTGACCCGTTTTAGATAGTACCAAAGATGCAACAATGATTGATTATCAATCAAATATTTTAGAAAAGCGATTGAGGTGATTTTTAAGAAAGTTTAGTGCCTTATTTAACGACCCACTTGACGTGTTTTAGATTTGTTTGGATGATTATGGAAGACTACATTTGTTAATAAACTGAGATGAGATGATGGGAGATAATGGTCTATAAGGAGAGCAGTGGCCAAATTATAATAACTAATTAAGTTCCCATGAGGTATGCTGTTCAAAAAATAATATCAAAAAATTCCCATGATTCCTTTTCTCCTATGAATTTTGTATAATAACCATTATGGTACAACTTTTTAATGTCTATATTAGTTTGTTGCTCAAATAAGGCACGTACATTATATTTTATAATGTTAAAATTTTAGATTTCATTTTATGTGTTTTAGCACCTAATTTGTAATAAAGTTAAGTTTGTTAATTGTATTTGATTTTAGTTTTAGGCATTAGGCGTTTTGGGGTTTGTGTGCGGTAGTGATCAAGAATAAGTTTGTGAGATTACATTACAAAGTAATTAAGTATGATTGCATTGATCTATGTTCATATATTAACAGTGGAAAAATATGATATAATTTTGTCTGGTATGAAATGAGCAAAAATGGTTTTTATGAGATGGTAAACAATTCTATTTTAGGTATATCAATATCAAAAATTATATATTTTGCATAAACGTTTAGTTTATTACTCTTTTCAGGTCGAAAAGAATGACGCGAATCATGAAACATGTTCTCAAGAACTTCTAATCTCTATATAGAGTATGGTAGGGGTACAAATTTTTAGAGAACGTGCATGATGAAATGTTTGCTTATAATTTACATTGGCTTTAAGTTAGATATGCAACTAAGCCATTGGCTTATTACTTCTACAAGTCATTAACAAGGAATATTTTTTCCCGACGGTTGCATGGTTTTTTTTTCTTTGTTTTATTATTACAATATTATAGCTATTCTTCTTTTACAGAATATCACGTTAGGATGTGTATACTTATTTTCAATTTTGAAATTTTTGTTCAATTTCTTGATTTGATATATAAATTTAGTATTGTAAATGAGTAATTATTATATGTTTGGGTTTGTGTTTATTATTATTTTGAGGACAAATTAATTTAGGCTGATAATTTAGTGTTGTATCAAGTAATAACATGTGTTTTAAACGAATATACGTTATGAAGTGTAATTTAAAGAAAATTGAGTTCTGTCGTCTATAAATTAGAGTGTTAAGTTTCACGTCGAATTTTACTATGCTATCGGACAAGTTAAATCTTAAATTATCAAGAACTCCACTTACACGATTAGACTACAAGAAATAATTTATTAGTCGAGTACCATAGATAGACTAAAAAATTGACTTTAATCGAGTAATCCCGATCAAAACTAAGCATATAATACCTAAATACGCATAACCCTTGCAAAACCGACGATTTTTAATGATGAACAAAATATCAATATTCTTGAACAGTAAAATGGAACATTAATTGATCAACCAATAAACATGGCTTCACAAATGTGAAGTTTGAAATTTAAAATTTTGTTTTAAAGTTATTGATTATCGAATAAAAAAGGGGAAAAAATTATATCGATAAAAAGATTAATAATATTAAATGTTTTAAAGAAAAAATGTGTGAAACGAAGTATATGACATATTAAATCGTGCTTGAGTATTTTATTGTACAACTCGGTGCTAGAGTGGCGGCCTCTATCAGCCTTATATAAAAGGTGTACGCAAGTTACAAATAAAACACGTACTATTTGGCATTTTACTTTCATTATTATTAAAAGGTACATCAACGAAATATATTGAAACAATATCATTGCGATTAGATGGAATGGAAACGTGTGTCGTCTCTTTGATTTGTGAAACAATATTTTTGAAAATGCTGATGTTATATTTGCATTCAGTTTAAATACAATGTCAGCTCCTTTCATTCTCTTTTTGCGTTTTGTATATTTGCTTGGGAGCCAATAGACTTTTAAATTTTGTTTAACGATAATGAATTAACTAATGAGTATATCATATATCTTATAATAGTTTAGATTACTTTTTCCCTTTATGAAAAGGTATACACATAAAATATTATTGCAAATACTAGCAAAATATGTGTGGCATAAGAAAGAGAAAGTTTGAAAGCCTTAAAAACAAAGAGAATGCATTGGGTGCATCATTATTGTAAGCTCTCATTAGGCGAGCGATATTATCTAAAGATGTTATTAAGCATTGTTAAAGGGGCTAGATCATTCCAAGAATAAAGACACACGATAGAAGAATATGTGAAACGAAGCACGTGCATCGCACGGGCCATGCTGTCTCGTACTTATAAAAAAAATGTAAGTAAAAACTTAGAAATTTACTCTCTCATTTATATAAGTGTAGGTAAAACGATATTTCTACTCACACTTTTTAAAGAGAGTAAGGTAAAATTATAGTTTTGCCCAAACCTTTTAAAAGTGCGGGTAAAACACTAGACTTTTACTTATACTTTACACAAAGTGTAGGCAAAACTTCATATCTCCTCACACTTTTGAAAATGTGTAAGCAAAACTTACACTTTTTAAAATGTGTGGATAAAACTTAAACTATGCTTACACTTTTTCTAAAAATGTAAGAATACGTGGACTTTTGCTCGCACTTATTACATGTGTCATTAAAAAAAGTGTCACTAAAAAGACTTTTTTTGCAATGAATTGGCATCAAAGCCAGGTTGTTTGTTTCGTTGATTTGTGTGGTCTCGTATATTGTTTTTAAGTTGTTTTACCCATATTTATTTGGAACATGAATTTGAGATATTTACATTACTTACTTCAGGTTTAGGGGCCGTGTGTCTAAGCTTATATGTGGGCTTTTGAGCTTATCTAAACCATGCTTATATAAGCCCATAGATCTCAGTTAGTGTATGACTACTTGATATCATGTACTAATTGGTTGGGAAAATAAACAGGCACACCTGCAACACGGCGACCGTTGCCATACTAGTATCTATTATACCAGATGTTTTATGGATTGGATTTGTTACAGATTTGGGCCTATCTTTACGATTTGTGGAGTGGACTACTGCTTGCTTACTTGTGTTTGATCCATACACGGTTAAGACTTTGGGCTGACAGGATTAATCGAACTGGGCTGCAATATTCTATAAGCTTCAATGGACTATCATAAATTTATCATCCGCATATATATATATATATATATATATATATATATATATATATATATATATATATACACACATTTTTGATAAAGAATGAGGTGAAGACCCCGCCGCGTTGCGGCGGGTGTTTTCGCTTTTTTGAGAATGGCCTATATTTGCTACCTCCCGCTTGTCGTAATATCTATCGTAAAGATTTTAGGAAAAGAACAGACATAAACGAAACAACCATTTTTAATAAAGAAACAGAGTGCACACACAGTCGTACACTTCCTGCACAATTCGTCACATATATTAATTGATTGGGTATACGATTATTACCCGGTAGTATGACATTCAAAGGCTAAATACAATAATGCTGAAGCGAAAGTAACAAAGTCTCTGATGACGATAACCTGCCTTCTTTTAACAAACAGTCATACACTTCCTGCACATTTCGTCACATAAATTAAATAAACTTTATAAAAAAAACACCATGTTAAAATACAAACAGAAGTCTACATTTGACACAGAAATCCCAACTCGCCGAGATCCTAAATGATCATCAACTTGTTTGGCTGGAGCAGGGTTTGCGACACTTAACTTGCAGCATAAACAAATACCTTACTCTGATAAAAAACAAAGCCTACAGCAGCAATATCCTCTTCCCGTTCTGTGAGTAGGAACAGTTAATTTTATTGCAGCGCTACTGCAAAGGTTGGCGAAAATGTGGGGAGATGTCTGGATTTTTCAAAACTTCGTGGACATGCAAGAGAGAAACGCTATCCCCACTCGGACCAAGACAAAACCTCACTTTAACGTTAGTTGGTATATGTATAGACTTACTACGGATATTATATTACATTGTCGGTGCTAGAATAATTGAGATAACTTGCATTCCGTATAAAACTTAGAAAGCTTAAATTCTGTACAAGAAGGATATCGGTTACTGAATGGTCCCCCGAAAACATTTAGGAAGCTTAAATTCCGTGTAAGAATGTTACAAAAAAAAAATTGTACCACTCCCGTCAACGCACCGTTGCTGACGTGCTTTGAGGTCCATTTCCAGTGATTGAAGGGGCTTGTCCCAATTGACAATTGGCTACAATGACCGTAACATAAACTGATTACTAATTCATCTGCTGAGAATAGGTTAAAATTTGACAATTCGTGTATATAATGTTATGAAATACCTGTGCGCATTTCAGCTAAACTCCTTTTACGACCAGCATACACACCGACACTCCTATCTATGTTGTCACACACATCAGGTCGGATACCTCTGCAAGTATAGTTGCGACATCAAAGAAAATGAGAAACAAAAGTGATAAGCTGGATGGTGAAAATGTGTAACAAAATGTTGATGTTATCTTACCTTCTGGCAATGGCGTCCATTGTTGAATTATTTTATGTTGTGTATGGGCAAAGAGGGCTGACCCAGTATGAGAATTGTCAACCCTGGCCATGCCACCGTAAGTCCCCGTCTGACACTGCACAGGAATGGAACAGCCTACCATGTCTCTGCGTAGGACTCCGGTTCCAAGATCTAACACGACTAGTCCGTAATCCAGTAGCCTCTATATACACAACAACATAATCCAATAAATTTATGAAATAAAGCATTCAAAAGATGAAATAAAATTAGTAATATCAAGTTCATCACAACTAACCAATTAATAAGCTAAACAATTAATAACTTAAGATTTAATTATACCATCAACTTGATGACCTGATTAACGTGATACACACAATCAAGAGGCGACTAAATTGACACTTACGATGGTCCATTATTTGCTACGCACCAGGCCTGTTGTCAACGCACACGAGCATTTCTTGCAAATGGTGTCACATACCACAATTAGGAAGGCAAAAAAATCCAAAAATTATATGAGCAGTAGCAAGTTACGGGCAATTACATATTCCAGACACGTCTAGGGGTGATGCTTCCAAGAATGTTGATGCGACGAACATGTATTTTTAGAGCTTTAACATGCTATATAGAATGGGAAAAAAAAACGTCAATACATGGTTGTTTAAACATGTTCCTATGCTGGTTTTGACAAATTTTGTTACTGTCTACGAATCAGAAAACTTGTCGTTTGTAAAGGCTTTTAAAAGTTTATATACTATTTTATTTAAAACTTTTGAATCCAAATTGAAACACCCATATTCACTTAAAACGCCTAAACAATCCCTTCATTTAAAATATTGTAAAGAATCCCATTCATTTCAAAAGAATACGAATAATTTAATTTGTACATTACTAAAACTAAAATATCCACTCAATAAATTGAAACGTCATTCTTACTTCTTATCCATATCATATTTGGAAGTCCAACAACGATTGTTTATGAAATTCTACCTTAATATTTTAGCTATAAAACTATAACTTTATATCTATTTTAAAGTTGTACTTGTTTACAGTGCACAAATATCTTGATATGCACCACCAACATATAAATTTGCAAAATCAGTAACCATTTGTAAATAGTAATAACATTAAAAAACTTTTGAGCAACTCACTGTCAAGTGGACAACAAATCATGTCAATAACTATCAAAAAATAAGAAGTCGGGAAGAAAATGGACAAACCTGTTCTTGTTTCTCATGAATTTCTTTAATCCTCATGAATGGTTACGTACTATATGAAACACAAATATCACATAAGCAGTTTCATTAATTTGATTGTAAATTATGTAATAAAAGTTATTGTTGATAGTTACCTCTTAGTTGGAGGAATAGTATATCAAGAAAAGCTCTGCCTTCTCCATCGCCATTTTTTACTTTGCATCTCTATTCCCCCTCATATATGATCTCTATTCCTCCCCCTCATATATGATCTTTGTTCCAGCAAAGGTTTTCGATAAGAATGACAGAGGGAAAGAGAGGCGGTGAGGGAGAAAGAGGCGGTGAGGGAGATTCTAGACATGAATCTATTATGTAGTATATCATATGAGTCACTTATTTTTGGGCTTGCAACTTTAGTGGACTAAACTAATGGGCTAATACTATCAGTTTACTACCCACCGAAGTACAGGAAGGTATTTCTTTCTTATTAACCACCGACGTAGTAGAATAGAATTGTTATATAATTGTATTTTGGTGTTGCAAATTTCACGGGGATACTAATTTCACAGCTAGAATCGTTAACATTAACAAAATGACTACGAGGTTTTTGTATGGTATTCCTTATTTGATTTTGAAGCGACGTTTCACGAGTGTACTTATTTATCTTTGAGATAAGTCAATGGTCTCAAGATAACTTGTCTGAGCAATATTTCATAATGATTTAGACTTGACTATCTAGTTATAACTGATTCAAGGAGTTACGTTTTAGTGCTCACAGTATATAGATATCACTTTAAGGAGTTACGTTGTAGTACTCAGGGTCACACGAAGTTGTGGATTGTTCAAGAGGTTCTTAATCAAGGATAGTACAAGCATTAAGTTACAAAGATGGGATGTTTACTTCTTTTTCAAGATGGTCATATCGGTTGTCTCCATTTGTGGTCATTACTATTAGCCAGTGAATTAAAAGGAGGTTCATTTAAAGGTTGATTTGAGAGAAGTATTGATAGTATTTTTTTTCGACATATTCTCACGGAATTATGCTTACATGGCTTTTGTATTGCACAAGTAAAAGGTAATTCTACGGCATGTACACAATAGTATGATGATTCTGATAACTCGCAACCATCAAGAGGGAGAAGTACATGAAGAAAAAGTAGTGTTTCGTCTTCTGTGATTGGATTGATTGAGGGAACTGTGCTTAATGACCGAAGAAATGTGTACATCGGGGCAACCATTGTGCTCCTCGATTGACAACCATTGTGCTATAGTCTAGTGTCTACATTATCAGCTAAATGTTCCGTTGTGTCATTTGAAGAGTAAATAGATTTTATGAAAGAAGGATGTCATTTCAGGAGGGAGTACAAAAATGAAAGAAAAAGGCTCACTAGTTAGGAGGGAGTAATAACATAACTAGAGCATTACAGTTGAAGTTCGGAGCTATGAGAATCAGTTCCGTCAGTGCCAAAGATCAAAACATAGATTGTCGGAAAAGAGAACTTCAAATCTACCTCAGTATCTAGACTATACAGACTCTGCGCATCAACAACGTCAACATTGTTTATTATTATTGTAATTTACTTTTTTTTATAGGTCATTGTAACCATTCACGTGTGACGATATCTTGGAGGGAGATTGTTAGCCTCGCTTTTTATAAAGATAATGTCTTACACGTGAATTGGACTAGATACGTAGTTAGTTGCGCCCGCAGGGACTACTATTGTACACGAGGAATACTTATATTGTAATGTGCCTATAAATACCCCTCATGACTCTCCATGAGGGGTATGGAGAATCATTGTAACTTTCATTATTCTAATCTAATAAACATTGTGTTTTCTTCACCCTCTCTCTCTCTCTCTCTCTCTCTCTCTCTCTCCCTCTCTCCTAAACATCGATTTCATATACTTTGATCAACGTATACCTCCCGAAACACATAAATCATTGTATTATCGGTCCTACATCATTATCAACCGACCTAAGATCATCGTACGGGTTCCAATTACTTGCCTCTTGTCTAGTTATTTCAGGATTCTTCTTTGTACCACTTGTGCTAGCACCGTTCTTCTTTGAAACAAGAACCTGTTTAGTTGACCTAAACTGGAATTTAGGACTTAAATTAATGCCACGCACAGTTCTTTTAGGAGCATGTTGAAAATCATAGTTAGTCTTGTTATTTTGCATCTTTGGTTCATCAATAACACGCTTCGGACATGTCTCGTCATCACCAACAAAGACCATAGACACTCCACACCTAGGTGGTTCCCATTCATATTCCACCCTAACCATATGATGCACATCACCCTAACCTTCTAAATTTGGAATAGCAATAACCATGTTCTCGTTAAGCTCCCGATCAACTCTAATGTTAATTAACGCACGCACACAATTCAAACACCCCCATGATTGCATGCACATAGAACTAGTGTAAGAATCAAGCATAATCAGATTACCAAGTTTATTAGCCATAGCACTCAATCCGTCCTCAGTAAAGGCCACAATTGGAATATCATGTATTTTGAAAGAAGACTGTTTTAGGTATGTTATGGCAAAGAATAAACAAAATGTGCATTGCATGTAACGTATTTACGAATGATGCCAGAAAGCACATTGGTTCTGTTAATGCTATTCACTAGATATAAACTGTTGGTAAGCTGACTAGTCAAAATTCAAAGTCAAGTTGAGAGGGAGGGAGTGGATTTTTATTTCTACCAGGCATTTGAATTATCGACCTTACCTTTTATGCCAAGCATCTAAATTGAACTCATAAATTCGGCTCGCAACATACTTGCTTGGAAATCCTAAGCTAGTGTAATTAGACTAACGCATAACGGAAGCACTACAAGAAATAAGACCTTTAGTAACTACGCGATTATGGTCACTAATAGTAGATATTTGGTCACTAATCTGATTTAGTGACCATATCAAAGTGGTCACTCGTCGTCACTAAAAGTCGGTCACAAAAGGTAATAGTGATGACTTATGAATATGGTCACTAAATAGTGACCAAAAATTTGTTGTCACTTACATTTGTGACGACTAATTCTTGGTCACCAAATGTAAAAGTGGTCACTGAATTTGGTCACTAATTGTAAAAGTGGTCATTATTTTAGATGTAGTGACCACATCTACTACACTGGTAAAGTGGTTGATTGGCTCCAAACGGTCAACCTAATTGACCAAGTGATGGTCAACAAGGTCAAACTGCCTAGAGTCAATTCTCCGCGGAATATAGTGGTTTCCCCGGGTCGTTATGTCCCGACGAGGTTAACAAACGGGTTTGTGATCGGGTGAATTTGGACAGGAAAAAGGTTTGAGTTGGATTACACTACTGATTTATACAATGAAATAGTTTAAATAAGCTATATAAACAAGACTGGAAAGTTGGAAAAACCAGAAACGTTTAAAACCTAAAAACGCGTACGTTCACGTTTTAAATAACGTGAACGGACAACATAAAACGTGAAAACTGAAATCTGAAAACCCTCAGGGGGTGAAAATGACACTTTTACAAACTTAAAATAAAATGAAAATGAAATTATTAAAATGATTATTTTAATATTTAAATACTATTTAATTAATTAAAACTATTTAAAAAGTAAATTAAACCTAATTTAAATAAACTAAAAATGATAAACACTACAAATTAAACTAAAAACTTGAAAAAATAATTTCTAAAACTTAAAATGAACTTGAAGAAAGTATAAAAATTAAAAATAAATATTTTTGTCTTTTTATGGATTTTCTAGTAATTAAAAACTAATTATCTTAATTAAACTATTTAAACTAATTTAAATTACTAATAATACCAAAATGACTTAGAAAATTATGGAAAAATTCCTAAAATTATTTTATAACATATAAAAGCTAGTAAAAATATAAAAACTAGGTCTTACTTAATAAAAAATAATTTTGCTATTTAAAACTTAATTATTAATTAATTACTAATAAAACTAAAATTAAATCTAATAAATACCAAACGATAAAACAAAAATCTGAAAAATTTACTAAAATTACTTTAATATAAGAGGAATTTAAGAAAAATATAAAAAATCTAAGTACTTAATTAAAATCTAAAAATGAAAAATAAAATTTAAATTACATTAAATAGAAACTGTCACTTAAAATTAACTTGACTTTTCTGGATTTTTCCTTTACAAAACTATTTTACAACTAAAAACAAACACTTTTTGTGAAAACAACTTTTTTACAACTTAAAAATAAGCATTGTGGAAGCTTTTTGGCTCCACAGTTGACTTTTATTGACCAAAGAAGAAAATAAGCTCAAATGAGCTTATGTGGGACCCACTATGGGTGATTCTTGTCCAAATAACTTATTTGGACATTATTAAGCTGGAAAAAGCAAAGAGGTACCACAGAATAAGCCAATGAAACAAAATAAGCACTTGCTTATTTGTTTCAACTCAGAAAATGGGACAAGCTTTTGTGCCTAAATCAGGTGGGGTCCACAGGGTTTCAGGTCAAACAAAGGGTCAAAACTAAGAGCCAACCAGGGGGGGTTGAAAAAAGCTAAGAGGGGCCTGTGGGACCCACTGTGGTGGCCACAAACCACCACCAAAGTGGGTGGTGTGGTGTGGTAGCTGCTGCAGCAGGGCAAACAAACACCCCTGCAGGTGACTTTGGGCAAAGGTGGGGGCCTGGGAAAAAATCACAAAAATGAAAGAACCATGGAACTCAATAGATCAGCTGGGGGGTTATGATATATCAAAAGCTCAGAGCTTGAAACCTACCACATAAATCAAAACAATTCCCACCATTTTGATAAAAACTGAAAGAGTTCACATTTTGACTTTTTAAATGAACATGTAATGTTGACTTTCTTGAACTTAAATCCTACTCTACTGATTCATTATGTTATATTAGGCTATAATTGAACTAGATTAGGCTAATACAATTGATAATAACTTGAAATGGTGAGAATTCAACTCCTTAAACCTAACAGTTATCTCATAAGCTTCGATTATTTGAACTTTTGACTTTCTTCCAAACAAACCATGGGTTTTAACCTATAACTAACCTAATGTGGCCAATTATGATTTGTTTAGACTAAAAGCAACAACAAGAGCCTAATAGAACATGTAGGAACTGCCTAAACCAAACACTCCCTAATGTAACTGTTTTGGTTTTTAGAACTGATTCAACTGTTTCTAGATTGGAACTCAGAAAAGCAAGGATTTACTAATCTATCCTAAGACATAATAATCATTTAAAGACAGAAAATAAGCTATCAATCCTAGGAAATAAGCAAGGGTACTAATTAGCCAAAGTTAATCAGTCAACATGGAATCTGAGACCCTAAGCTAAACTGAGCTACCAATTCAATCTCCCTATCATATATGATCATGAATAAGCATAAGTAACTGAAATTTAAACTAAAAAGGACAACTAATAAGCAGTTTATGAAATAAGCTAAAAATATGAAAAGATGAAAATTACCAGGAAAATGGAACTTAATAGGATTGAAAGTGTCAATGAGCCTTAATCAAGACTGACAAGGCTCAAATAAGCTCAGTAAGCTTTTTCCAATTGCTTATTCTATTAGGTTGACTTTTGTTGACTCACTTGAATTTTTGTGATAGAACACTGCTTGTGGAACAAGAAGCTAACCAATAGCTATATGAAGCTAAGATAAGCTAAACTAACAGCAAAACTAGCTTAGGGAAACTTATGAAATCTATTCAAACTTGAATGAACTTTAGGCTTAAAACTTGAAAGTATATTGCACAAGAATTAACAGGAAACTAACTTGCATTGATTCTAACCATTGAAAGAAACAATTACAGAGCTTGATTGAAACATTACATTGATTTTTAAACTGAAATTTACCAAAAATTACATTAAAAATTAAGAAAAACTAACTAACTATGGATTAACTAACTACTGTGAACTACTACTCTTTTTCCTCTTTTTCTTGGACTTTTATAGACTTAGAGCAGTTTCTTCTCCTTTCCCACTTTAATTTTTGACCATTGGATGCTTCCTTTTGATCTTGGCCTTTGAAACATGCTTTTGGCGCCAACATGATTTTGTCAGTTTAGGGTTGAGTAAAAGGAAGAGAATGCAATTAATGCATCTTGGATAGTAGTGTGAGGTGGGGGAACATGGAGTGGGAGAAAGTGAGAAAAAAGTGGAGTAGGAGGAGGCTGGTTGCAGGCTGTGGCAGAGGTGGAGGGTGTTTTGACTTTTGATGTTTGACCGGATTTATATAAAAATGGGGGTGGGGTTTTTTTTGTTATTTTGGGCTTGGGGTGCTAGTTTGGGCCAAGGGGTGTTGGATCAGGTTATAAAAAGGGTGGGGTTTGGTTTGTATAAATATCAAGGGTCCATTTGGTTTAAAGTTTAATCACAAGGACCATAAGTGTAATTAACTGAAACTTAAGGGACTGAAATTGTATACTTTTCAAACTTGTTTCAAGGACCAAAGTTTCCAAACTCCAATTACACAAGAACCACAAAACTTAAATTTCCATAATTTTAAATCCCGGGGACCAAAAATGCAAAATGTGAAACTAGAAGGACCAAACATGTAAATTTCCCAAAATTTCATCCCAATGACTAAAAATGACTTTTGTAACTTTCCAATGACCCAAAATGATTTTTCTTTCAAAAATATCCCACCAGGGACCAAATCTGTCAATATTTGAAACTCCAAGGACTAAACGTGTAAATTTCCAAAACTTTTGAGATTTTTCACCAAAGGACTAATTTTGATAACTTATGATTTCAAAAGGACCTTTGGTGATAATTTCCATATTTTGAATGACCAGGGACTAGTTTTGTCATTTTATGAAAATTGGGGGACTGAAACTGCCAATTTTGCAAACTTTGTACGTTTTTCATTTGTTTTTACTCATTTTGCATCTAAAACATATAAAACACAATTTTGAAACATTTTCAGTATTTTGATGCATTTCTGAGTGTTTTTGTATGTTTTGGAGTTCAGATTTGACCAAAAATTATGAGTGTTTGAGCACTCATCAATCCCCCACACTAAAATATTGCTAGTCCCTAGCAATAGACTGTTTTGAAAACTTGATGGATTTTAAACTTTTTACCAAAATCCATCACTTCTGGAGTAGCCAGGTGTGAGAAATGTGGTACACCTGATAACCGTGTGATTTTGAGCAAACCACCAGCTGTCAACGGATTTGATTTGTCTTTACCAAAAGCCGTTTGCTTCTGGACTAGCCAACTTTTGATGGAATAGTCAACATCTTGGTGAGCTGATTACCAATTATGGATTTTCCACTGCCTTTACCACAAGCCATAATCTTGCGAGCTAGCCAACTCATTCGCTTTATGGGATATGGCGAGTTGAGGTACCATACAATTTTGGGCAAATTGCAAGCCGTAAACGGATTTGATATATCTTTACCAAGAGCCGTTTGCTCCTGGATTAGCCAATCCCTTTGTCGGTTAGACCTGGCGGACTAATTATCACAAAAATTTTGAAGCACCAGTGAAAATTTTTTGAAATTTTGGCTAAAAACGGGGGTACTAGATAGTAAAATGTGATAAAATTCGCTAGAATACGCCCCCACCCCCCCCCCCCCCCCACACACACACACTTAGCATGAATATTGTCCTCAATATTCAAAGTCCCGGCTATTATGCCGACTCTTTGAACGTAAAAGGGCAACATTACAAGCTAAGCGTGGAAATACCATTTTGTATTTTCACTACATTTGTAACCATTGTGGGGTAACTCCCCCACACTTAGGGTGAAAACCCTATATGCATGCTACTATTTTTGTTTACCGAGTCGCTAGCTTGACTCGACCCCGAATTCATTTGTCCTTGGGGAAGCATGATGTGGAAGAAACAATCTCAATCGGACTTTCATTCAAGATGTTTCGACAAACATTTGAAGCACGTGAATGTTCCACACCGATGAGATATAAAGACCCAGGCTTAAAATAGTATAAAATATAAGCGGTGATGCCGGGGTCAAAGATAATGTCTTCATTCCCGAAGGAATGAAGAACTGGAGAAGTCACCCTGTAGGTGAAGAAAGGTAGAAAGATCTTGATGACAATCAAGATAGACTCATCATCATCAGAAAGAGAATTCATGATTGGTGTATCATGAATCTCATCATTTAGGCTCGTATGATCTAGACATATGGGTGGGAGGGTTGGGATTTTGATATCAATCAAATTCTCAAGGTTGAGAATATTTCCCTCCGGAAAACAAAAATCAAGTTTGTCTAGATCAAAGTGAAAGTTATCATACTCCGGTGGAGATATGATATGAGTGAGTTCATCAGAGAACTCCTCAAAGGTGAATAAATCATATTCGGGGAGAGAAATTTGAGAATGAGAAGTGGTACTGCCACTAATCTTCTCTTCCATATGATCAAAGGTAAAGGCTTCAAACTCCGGAATAGGATCGTCGGAGAAAATGTCACTATCCTTAATCGGGATAGGAGATGAAATAGGTTTCATACTCGATTTTAGAAATGAGGAGATCGATGTTCAATAATGTTGCACGAAGTGCTTCATCCTTGATTTCAGTGTCAATCTCATCATTCTCTTCTTCCAAGCTAACTAGCTGAGAAGGTAATTCTTCCATATAAATGATGTCTCCACAAGATAACGAATTGTCATCAGTAGAATCGGAGAACATCTCATCATGATTAGATGGGAAGAATAGAGGAGGAGGAATATCACACAAATGATCAAGAGTTCCCTGTGACTCTCTTGGGATTGGGACAAGGTCCTCAACACTAGACTTTATGAATTCATCCGATTCCTTATCAGGAACAGTGTCAAGATGCTCGTCCCCCATGATCAAAGAGTGAGTGGGAACCTCGGGTGTGATAAGAGTGGGTTGAGATGGAATCTCAACTGATGGAATCTCATCTGATGAACCTGATGAATCTTTATAAAATCCAAGGATATCAAGTGTATCCTCATCATCACTGTCATCAGGAATGAAACGGAATCGAGAGCTAGATCTGGCTGCTTTTTCTTTTGCAATTGATTCCCTAATAGAGTTTTCATAAGCATCTTTGGAATTTATTTTAGCAGCCTGTTCTTCAGCTAACAATTCTTCCATCGATTTTTGGTTTGGATTATCTGGGGTATGTGTTATTCCTCTCAAGTCTTTCACTAGATCCAAAAGATCAAGGAGAAGACTTTGAGAAATTGGTGGAGATGGAGGTTCGTCATAATACGATGTGTCAAAAGTGTTACAAGGAAATGGATTCCTTGTTTGACAATCGGAGCTGAAGTGTGGACCTCCACAGTGATCACAACAGTAAAACTGATGTGGCTGTGAGTCGTATGTGCTAGAGTCATAATCGTTATCAGGAAACTGCTCATGGACAAGCGTGTTTCCCGATTGGCAATCAGAACTATAGTGTGAACCACCACAGTACTCACAACAGTAAAACTGCTGAGACTGATGGTGTGGTAACTGACGGAATGAATCAGTCGTGTCATGGTAGGAATAGGGATTCGGGTTATAGACAGATCCGTTTCCTGATTCTACCATGCCACAACTAGGGCAATTGCCACCATTATGAGGATTACCACACCATTGACAAACCAGAAAGTGTGGATGAGACATAGAAAGAATCAAATGTGTATAGAGGGGTAGGGATGAAGAATCAAATATGTGAGAGGGTAAAGGTGAATATTTTTGGGTTTTTAGAAAAACATTTTGTACAAATGAGAAAGAAAATGTTTTTGTGTTTTTTTTTTTGTGTTCGTTGAAAACTAATTTAAAAATGTTTTCGGGAACAGTTTTGTTTTTATAATAAGAAAATATGAACAAAGGATGGTAAATATACAATGAGTGTATATCCAGATTCACTAATCTGTAAAACCGTTTAGAATACGCGAACAACTTCCCCGGCAGCGGCGCCAAAAATTGATTGGCTCCAAACGGTCAACCTAATTGACCAAGTGATGGTCAACAAGGTCAAACTGCCTAGAGTCAATTCTCCGCGGAATATAGTGGTTTCCCCGGTTCGTTATGTCCCGACGAGGTATGATGGTTAACAAACGGGTTTGCGATCGGGTGAATTTGGACAGGAAAAGGGTTTGAGTTGGATTACACTACTAATTTATACAATGAAATAGTTTAAATAAGCTATATAAACAAGACTGGAAAGTTGGAAAAACCAGAAACGTTTAAAACCTAAAAACGAATACGTTCACATTTTAAATAACGCGAACGTACAAAATAAAACGTGAAAACTGAAATCTGAAAACCCTCAGGGGGTGAAAATGACAATTTTACAAACTTAAAATAAAAAGAAAATTTAAAATGAAAATGAAATTATTAAAATGATTACTTTAATATTTAAATACTATTTAATTAATTAAAACTATTTAAAAAGTAAATTAAACCTAATTTAAATAAACTAAAAATGATAAACACTACAAATTAAACTAAAAACTTGCAAAAATAATTTCTAAAACTTAAAATGAACTTGAAGAAAGTATAAAAAATAAAAATAAATATTTTTGTCTTTTCATGGATTTTCTAGCAATTAAAAACCAATTATCTTAATTAAACTATTTAAACTAATTTAAATTACTAATAATACCAAAATGACTTAGAAAATTATGGAAAAATTCAAAAAATTATTTTATAAAATATAAAAGCTAGGAAAAATATAAAAACTAGGTCTTACTTAATAAAAACTAATTTTGCTATTTAAAACTTAATTATTAATTAATTACTAATAAAACTAAAATTAAATCTAATAAATACCAAATGATAAAATAAAAATCTGAAAAATTTACTAAAATTACTTTAATATAAGAGGAATTTAAGAAAAATATAAAAAAGCTAAGTACTTAATTAAAATCTAAAAATGAAAAATAAAATTTAAATTACATTAAATAGAAACTATCACTTAAAATTAACTTGACTTTTCTGGATTTTTCCTTTACAAAACTATTTAACAACTAAAACAAACACTTTTGTGAAAACAACTTTTTTACAACTTAAAAATAAGCACTGTGGAAGCTTTTTGGCTCCACAGTTGACTTTTATTGACCAAAGAAGGAAATAAGCTCAAATGAGCTTATGTGGGACCCACTATGGGTGATTCTTGTCCAAATAACTTATTTGGACATGATTAAGCTGGTAAAAACAAAGAGGTACCACAGAATAAGCCAATGAAACAAAATAAGCACTTGCTTATTTGTTTCAACTCAGAAAATGGGACAAGCTTTTGTGCCTAAATCAGGTGGGGTCCACAGGGTTTCAGGTCAAACAAAGGGTCAAAACTAAGAGCAAACCAGGGGGGTTGAAAAAAGCTAAGAGGGGCCTGTAGGACCCACTGTGGTGGCCACAAACCACCACCAAAGTGGGTGGTGTGGTGTGGTAGCTGCTGCAGCAGGGCAAACAAACACCCCTGCAGGTGACTTTGGGCAAAGGTGGGGGCCAGGGAAAAAATCACAAAAATGAAAGAGCCATGGAACTCAATAGATAAAGAGTTCACATTTTGACTTTTTAAATGAACATGTAATGTTGACTTTATTGAACTTAAATCCTACTCTACTGATTCCTTATGTTATATTAGGCTATAATTTAACTAGATTAGGCTAATACAATTGATAATAACTTGAAATGGTGAGAATTCAACTCCTTAAACCTAGCAGTTATCTCATAAGCTTGGATTATTTGAACTTTTGACTTTCTTCGGAACAAACCATGGGTTTTAACCTATAACTAACCTAATGTGGCCAATTATGATGTGTTTATACTAAAAGCAACAACAAGAGCCTATTGGAACATGTAGGAACTGCCTAAACCAAACACTCCCTAATGTAACTGTTTTGGTTTTTAGAACTGATTCAACTGTTTCTAGATTGGAACTCAGAAAAGCAAGGATTTACTAATCTATCCTAAGACATAATAATCATTTAAAGACAGAAAATAAGCTATCAATCCTAGGAAATAAGCAAGGGTACTAATTAGCCAAAGTTAATCAGTCAACATGGAATCTGAGACCCTAAGCTAAACTGAGCTACCAATTCAATCTCCCTATCATATATGATCATGAATAAGCATAAGTAACTGAAATTTAAACTAAAAAAGACAACTAATAAGCAGTTTATGAAATAAGCTAAAAATATGAAAAGATGAAAATTACCAGGAAAATGGAACTTAATAGGATTGAAAGTGTCAATGAGCCTTAATCAAGACTGACAAGGCTCAAATAAGCTCAGTAAGATTTTTCCAATTGCTTATTCTATCAGGTTGACTTTTGTTGACTCACTTGAATTTTTGTGATAGAACACTGCTTGTGGAACAAGTAGCTAACCAATAGCTATATGAAGCTAAGATAAGCTAAACTAACAGCAAAACTAGCTTATGAAAACTTATTAAATCTATTCAAACTTGAATGAACTTTAGGCTTAAAACTTGAAAGTATATTGCACAAGAATTAACAAGAAACTAACTTGCATTGATTTTAACCATTGAAAGAAACAATTACAGAGCTTGATTGAAACATTACATTGATTTTTAAACTGAAATTTACCAAAAATTACATTAAAATTAAGAAAAACTAACTAACTATGGATTAACTAACTACTGTGAACTACTACTCTTTATCCTCTTTTTCTTGGACTTTTATAGACTTAGAGCAGTTTCTTCTCCTTCCCCAATTTAATTTTTGACCATTGGATGCTTCCTTTTGATCTTGGCCTTTGAAACATGCTTTTGGCGCCAACACGATTTTGTCAGTTTAGGAGTAAAAGGAAGAGAATGTAATTAATGCATCTTGGATAGTAGTGTGAGGTGGGGGAACATGGAGTGGGAGAAGGTGAGAAAAAAGTGGAGTAGGAGGGGGCTGGTTGCAGGCTATGGCAGAGGTGGAGGGTGTTTTGACTTTTGATGTTTGACCGGATTTGTATAAAAACGGGGGTGGGTTTTTTTTGTTATTTTGGGCTTGGGGTGATCATTTGGGCCAAGGGGTGTTGGATCAGGTTATAAAAAGGGTGGGGTTTGGTTTGTATAAATATCAAGGGTCCATTTGGTTTAAAGTTTAATCACAAGGACCATAAGTGTAATTAACTGAAACTTAAGGGACTGAAATTGTATACTTTTCAAACTTGTTTCAAGGACCAAAGTTGCCAAACTCCAATTACACAAGAACCACAAAAGTTAAATTTCCATAATTTTAAATCCTAGGGACCAAAAATGCAAAATGTGAAACTAGAAGGACCAAACATGTAAATTTCCCAAACTTTCATCCCAATGACTAAAAATGACTTTTGTAACTTTCCAAGGACCCAAAATGATTTTTCTTTTAAAAATATCCTACCAGGGACCAAATCAGTCAATATTTGAAACTCTAGGGACTAAACGTGTAAATTTCCAAAATTTTTGAGATTTTTCACCAAAGGACTAATTATGATAACTAATGATTTCAAAAGGACCTTTGGTGATAATTTCCATATTTTGAATGACCAGGGACTAGTTTTGTCATTTTATGAAAGTTGGGGGACTGAAGCTGCCAATTTTGCAAACTTTGTACGTTTTTCATTTGTTATTACTCATTTTGCATCTAAAACATATAAAACACAATTTTGAAATATTTTCAGTATTTTGATGCATTTCTGAGTGTTTTTGTATGTTTTGCAGTTCAGATTTGACCAAAAATGATGAGTGTTTGAGCACTCATCAGTGGTCACTTTTCTTTGAATTTTATGACCAAACAGTGGTCACTAGTTGAAAAAATATGGCAAAAAAAATCTGC
Source organism: Artemisia argyi (assembly GCA_030686995.1). Taxonomy (NCBI): domain Eukaryota; kingdom Viridiplantae; phylum Streptophyta; class Magnoliopsida; order Asterales; family Asteraceae; genus Artemisia; species Artemisia argyi. The sequence continues at coordinate 21,968,730 of CM060677.1, read as the reverse complement.
TTGTAATCACTTATACGGTTATTAATATTCAAAAATTAATCACATCTACATAATCTATATTTCTTTATTCAAAACTAAACGTCAAGAAAATTAACAAGGAATCAACAATTACAAAAGCCGTTATGTTGTGGCCATTTTCAGCCGTGATATGTCCGACTGAGGTGGCACGGACTATGGCTCCTGAAGCTGCGACTGCAAATACGTATAACGAAAACACTTCAGTGCACATGACTGAAATCAACATAGGTCCTGCGTAATGAAAAACAATCATTTATTTAGTAACACAAGTGAGGGGACCTTTCATTTTAGATGCATGAGATAAAATCACAGATATAGTGTAATGAGCATATATTAGAATCTAGAGAATTTTGATGTGATTCCGCATTTGACCTTTTAGTTGTAGATAACATTACGAAAATCAATAATCAAGAAACCGGCCACACAAGTCTAAGTAATTCAACTGTTAATCGTGTGACTATTGAATCCTTCATCACATTATTGGCGTGCTGACGTGCTAAACTGGAGGAATGCCTCACTTCAGCTGCCTGAAAAAGCAATTTATTTGCATGCAAATTTAATTAATTTCAGCCAGCTTGATACAAACTAGAAAAGTTGGTGGGGTGAGGCTAAAGGCCACTCTCTCTACCAAGAAACGACTACTGATTTGCTTGTAAACATATTAGCGTATAATTAACACATCAACTGGAACCTTTAATTGCAAGGAGTACTTGGATAATCGATATAAACTAGAGGTAGCAATTTCAACTCATTTACTTATAAATGATTTGATTCAGTTTATGTTCATTTTCTAGTGGGTAGAATTGGTAAACTATAAATCCAGCTTAACACGATACGGGTTAAAAGTTGACCAAAAGTGTAGTTTTAATTATAACATTACCAAGTAACATAATCGTGAGACTTATTTGACACATCAAATATGTTTTTCGGCAAAAAGTTTTACGGGTCAACCCTACCTGCCCATTTTGCCAATCAGCCCATCTTGCCACCTATAGAAGAACAAACGATAGCTCAAGATAAGCACAAAAGCTATCTGGTAGTCTGGCCATGTATAACCTTTATCCAAGCACAACGTAAATTCTTAAGTGTAACCGTATAAGGAGCATATAAAATATTGAGTCCCACCTCAGAAGAGTTTTCGACTTCTTCATCTGAATCAGTTTCCCAAAAAAATCAATTTTCCATTTCCATAGGTTGGTTATCATGATCTTTGTTTAATGTTTCAGCCTAGGAGATGATGCATGCTACATATTTATCTGTAATAACATGAGAACAGAGATAATTTATCATGTGGACCTCACATAGTGCCGATTCCATCACATAATAAAACTCTTAGTCTTACCAGCCAAGCTACGAAGGGCATTCTCAGCAGCCTATTGTTGTGCATCCTTTCTCGTCTTACCCATTCCTCCAATAGCTGCGAAGGCCAAAAATGTGCTTGAGTTTTAGGGAAACAGATTATTGTGTCAATTAGCTAATATAAACATATTTTTCTCCTAAATTTAATAGGTTAACAAAATACCACAAAGCATAAAGATGAGATAGTACATGCCACAGCCTCGGAATTGTGCAGAAATTGAAAAGATAGACATTTCTCCTTGTCTGAAGTGCTCAACTGCATATACAACACATCACACCAAGAAATCATACACATGGCATTAGGCAGTTTTACTGGAGCATAAACAGTGAATAAAAGAATAAACCCAAAATAAAGTTTTATAGAAATACCTCCTCTGAATTCGAAACTCGTCTAGACAACATTATGTACAAAGGGAAAAGACTGAGGTTGCTGTCCATCTCCAATAGCGCCACTTATGGATATTGATACTTGTACCCTGTTAAGAGCATTACGAGTAAAATAAAAAGAATATCGACAATAAATGTAATAATTAGTTATTGAGTTACAAAAAGTTGTGACTATATAGTTTCCCTAACCTTCTGAATTGGGTTAAGTATGGCGAAACTGTGTTTGGTGCTAAACCATCTCCACAAGTTGCAGACTTTTCATCAAGAGGACCCGACCAAAGGTCCCCATGGATCTTAAAACCTGATTTATTAGTTCCTGGTGTTAAGTGATTATATGCTCCTTTCAGGTACTTCTATGGCTTCTCCACATGTAGTAGGCATAGCAGCGTTGTTGAAGTCAACACATCATGACTGGAGTCCTGCTGCAATTCGATCAGCAATGATGACAACAACTTATATACTCGAGTAACCTGAAGAGGGAAACCGCATCGATTTGCCCGTATAACGTTGCTAAAATTAACCATGATCACGTCAGTTACCATCCACATATATATATATATATATATATATATATATATATATATATATATATATATATATATATATATATATATATATATGGTTTTAAGTTTTCAAAAAACGAAATTCAAGTCATTTCAAAAAGGTCAACATTTAACCACACTTTATAATACGCTCAACATTTAACCACTATCTCATATAACTAATTCTTCTGCCACGCTAAACATTTCGTCAACAAACAAACAACTCAGCCACACATTTGGTAAACAGAACAACACAATATGACGGTAATATGCTAAACTCCTAAACAATAAACTTAAGCAGCTAACAAACTCAGCCTTACATGTTTAACTTATGATGTTTTCAATCAGCAGAAACTATTGCCTTGAATTACATGATTGAACCAATCGAAAAACAAAAAATGGCTGATAATCAAGTATGTAACTCATTCAATCATCATACCTACCACACAAATAATGCCAATAGATCACTTAGTGTTTTTAATAAAAAAATAACTAATTACTCATGTAAGTTTATAATTCTATAGAAAATTACATATTTCGGCAAACACAGGGCTAAACAAATAAACTACCATTGAGTCACACATTCACTGAACCGAGTATATTCACCAATTAAACTAAAAATATCAATTCGACTACTGAGTCACATAATATCAGTTATTCAAATCAAAACTAAGACAATGTATTCAACATCAACTACTTAAATTTAAGCTTATTGAACAATAAACACATGAGCATTTCATCGAGCACCTTGTATTCAAATTTTCACTAGAGCAAAACAATAACTTGAATAATTAATTAATAATCACAAAAAGATTAATAATCACAAAAAGATTAAGTTTGGAAAGATCCGCGTCTTTCTAACAAACAGGTAAATTCGTGGAACTATTTTGAGAGGCATTGTTCATTGAATTGAAGTTTAAAAATAAATACATTATTTGTTTTGGTGATTAATAATTTATGTTAGCCTATCATATTTTAAATAACAAGTATATTTGAAATTGATTGTATATAGGTGATTTTTATATTTATATATCACCTAGTGTGTGTATATATATATATATATATATATATATATATATATATATATATATATATATATATATATATATATATATATATATATATGTCAGTTGTTTATGTGTCGTTGAAATATTGTATCATGTACACAACGCGCTAGCAATACATGCCACACAGTGATCAACATTTTTCGTCATTAGCTTTTAAAAATTTACTGACCATCAATGTCGTCATTTTTGTACCAAAAAATATCTTACTTGTACGTAGTGACGAAATTAGTGACCACTTTTGAGCTTGGTGACTAACTGTTTACGGATGACCAAATATTAGTGTCCATGTATTATATCGTCACTATTTTACCCAAATAGTGACCAAAAATAAAGTCGGCACTAAATTTTGGTCACTATAGGCACTTTTTCTATATACTTACAGAACAAAAGTAAAATCCTCTGGATGTGCCACACGTTTTTAGATTATCCGATTATTGTGCATATCTTAGTTGTTTGTTGGCCTTGTCAAGACCGACGTTGATTCAGTATTATATGACATGTATGTATATGCTTGTTAACTCTTTGTAGTTCTCAATTCAGTTTAGATTTGCGACTTAGCTTGTTAGTTAGCGTTGGTATATTGTAATTCTTTCAGTAGTTATTACATTAGAAATAAAGTATTCCTAAACTATGCAACATAATCACGTAACGGGTGAAAATTTCTTGTAGAAAGATTAAGGAAACAAATTATATTATTATTGAACCCATGGTTCTAGGCTTATATAGCGCACAAACACGTACTAATGCCTGATTGCACAAACATAGTTTAAAGCAGCAAATAAGTAACAAGCTGATGACTCTATCAAGTTGCCTAGATCGATCAGTTGTGAGTTTGGGCTTGTTTGTAAGCAGTTGCCTCTGCAAGAGTGCTGCAGCACCTGCAACCTCCGTTGTAGTAACGTCCACCACCGCAGCAACCATACCTGCAATAGTTTCCTCCACGGCGACCACCGTTGTTATACCGACCTCCACCGTTGTTGTAACCTCCACGTCCGCCATTGTACCCTCCACCATTGTTATACCCTCCACGTCCACCATTGTAGTATCCACGATCATCACGACCATACTTGGCATCTTCTACCTCACCTGGATGATCATTTTTATCAATGTACATATTATTAATACTAACGTTTATAGTATAAGTTTTGGAATCAGTTTCACGTACTATTACAATAAAGGCACTAACTATGTGAATATCTGATCATCATAAAAGAAGGGAAAAACCAATATATGTTACTATATCTAGTTACTTTGATAGTCACTATCTTGTGATCACATGATAATATTTTTCATTTATGAATGAAATACGAGTACTATAAATCGACGATTTACTCACTGTCATGGCTGGAGGCCTCCTTAGCCTCAGAGACTTGGGAGGAAATGAGAAGAACAACAGCAAAAGCTAATGCAAGAAGAAGGAATGTCTTTGAAGCCATTTTGATTTGTTTCTTGAAAAGGAAATATATTGTAGAAGGATGAAAAAACCAGTGTGCTACACTCGTCTATTTATAGAAGGATTATACAAAGATTTAGTTATTATTGCAGATTGGTTGGCTGGTAAGGAGATGGGTCCTAGCTTTCATTGCCATTGACATTCTGAGTCCCTTATCCTAGCGCCAATCCTTCATTTGCTTAAATATATATATATATATATATATATATATATATATATATATATATATATATATATATATATATATATATATATATATATATATATATATATATATATATATATCAGATATAATAAATACAAATTAAACGCTCAGCAGAGTCATTTACGTACATGCATGTACATAGATATTCTTCTTTAACCTATGTTTTTCTATATTTTCTATAAATTGAATGCTCAGCAGAGTCATTTACAGGACGCAAAAGAAAGTATCCAAATTGTTGACTTGTTTTACGTCCCATATAATAATAATCAGCTGCCAGTAATACGGAGTACTTGCATTTGATCGTTCAATCACAATGTATACATCAGTACCCCGTATAATAACAAGACGTACCATTATCTCGACCGGCCTGGTGGTTAATATCTTTGTTCAAACAGAAAATAAGTTCATTACTGAATATTGATATTGAAGCCAATAGATGTGATAGCTATCGTCCAAAGTCATTATCTGAAATTCACCATGTGATGCATTTATGAGCATCGAAAACATATAGAAACCGGTTCCACAACCAGTTTCTAATATGAGCATCGAAACCTATTTGCTAGTAAGAACCGGTGTCTACATGCCTCTATTATAGAGTAAAGAAACCAGTTTTTATATAAGAACCGGTCTTGGTGAGAATTTCGTTTTAAAAAAAAATGATTTTTATTTTTTGCAAAAAAAATATAAAATTTTCATAATTCCATAATATACAACTAAAGTAAAGTGCATAAATCTTGATACATGACACGTCTCAACTTGACTCAAACTTGTTTAACTAATTAAGCTAGAAACGAATGTAGTAGCAGCAAGCTCGCCCTTCAAGGCTCCAACAACAGCTTCATCAACGATTGCAACACCTTCCTGCACAAATGTTCAAATATGACATGCTGATGACGCAGAAACCAAAAAAAAGCACAAAACTCGAAAGTTATTCACAAACCTGAGCTTCCGTGATAATAGCACCGAGATGAAGTGTAACAGTGACTTTTTTCATGATTAACCAAATTGTTATCCTTCGGTGGTGGTTCTACAGTGTAAACATCAAGTGCGCCTGCGAACACAGTCCACTTTAATGGGTACGCTTTATCTCAAACGGGTCAAATTAAAATGTCTAGGAAAAGAGCAGTGGGTCAAACAGGCCAAAATTAACACATTTACTTTTGTAAAATTTAAGAAAATTGGCGATAATTGTTAGTTAGCACAAGCGGTCCGTTTTTCCGGTTTTAACCGACACTCATTTCGCCCCATTACCAAAATACCCCTATTGGCTCTAGTGATTACAATACCAATATTAATGTTTAGATAACTAGACAATAGAAAGAAAACAGCAAAGAGAAGAAAAGACCTGCAACAATTTAAATGCGTGCAAGCGAACTTCAGAAGTCCAATCTTTCTTAACCAAAATAAACGATGTGCTTGCTAAAACACGTACATCCCCAGCTTTTACCTGCGGCGCCGAAAACAAAGATAAATAAAGCTTGTTTAGATAAATGTATCAGTCACATATTCTTATAAGCTTCATCTGTAAAGCTAAACAAAATAAAAATAGAAGTCTTTATCAATCATATTGTCCAACAAGACATGGTTGAGTCAACATTTCACTTTGGTCAAGACAATTCTACAGGGTACCTTGAAAGTGCATATAGATTTAGACTTTTGAGACCAGAGCATTTGACCATTACATGCTGCAAACACCCGTCCGTTATCTTGATGCACCTGCATAATCCAGGATCCAAAAATCAAAATGTTTCTTTTTCGAAATTGTCAAATTTGGAAATTTTGAGTTTTGGTGTTATATTTGTCTTTAGATATTGTGTACGTGCAGAAACTCTAAGAATAACATACCGAGTGATATCTAGTGACTCCAGATGTCGATAATTATCAGCCACCATTTGCAAACCTTTATCTGATATACCCTGTTAACCACGAATGATTTTATCAGAAAAATAGTAATACAAGGAGTATGAGTAGACTTAATAATAATAATATACCTTACAACCACTTAGGTTCAAATCAACAATATGCTTGCAGTTCTTCACCAGATGTGATATACCAGCATCTGTAACCCTGAAGAAAAGTATAGTATCAAAATGCATAACATTGGATATGATAAGAAAAATGAAATTATGTGGAAGTTTAAGTACCTTACATTCCAATAAATGGAGATTTTTCTCAAAGATTGAGAGGCTGCAGTTATAGCCTCGATTCCATTGTCAGATACTTTTTTGGCACATGTTGAGATTTAAATGCTCCAAATATTGAAGAGAATCTGAAAACTGAAGGTGGAAACGAATATTTATTTACAGATAATAATGGCATAGAGTATGTTCTTCATGATCGTAAACTTGTACCAAACTCAAAGAGAAACGTAATTTTACTTTAAAACCTGGGGAAACAAGTGGTACTGGATTGTAGTTTTGTTACCACGGGTTGTAATTTTGTTACCACGGGCTTATTGTTCCGAAAAGTCGATAAATTCCATCTTAACAGCTTACTAACTTACTTATGGACTTAAATAAGCCATAAGTCAAAGTTGATAATGCTATTAGCACATAAGCTGTTACCGTTCCCTCTTGCTTTGCTACCTCGTAACGATTGCAAGCATAAAAACCACCAGTTCTCTTGCCATGATCTGACCATTGGCCAAGGCACAGCCTACAGTATCAAAATTAAGAAAGGAAACATCAGAACTGAAAAGTATAAGGACACCAATGACTAAGAGTGCTCTCATAGTGTCACATAAGTCAGCAGACTGTAGGATTCTTACAGCAGGAAACGAAATCTTACCAGTAAAACTTGTATTTGCAAGGAGGGTTGCAAGTCATGTGCATACAGCCTTGATTCTTCTCAATCGGACGTTTGCACTTCAGACAAGGCTTTGAATTAGCAAGAATCCTGCAATTTGTTACATTATAGTTAGAACAAGAAGATATAACATTCTAAAAAAGACAAGATGACCACATAATCCTCATATCCTAAAAACCAAGTTTCTTGTCCACAGCTCCTAAAAGAGACCAAGGCCCCCATCTTTTGTATCAGTTAATTTTGTTTAATACATTATATGTTTTTTATTAAAAAAGAACTATAGAAGAAACTACAAGCAAGATGATAGCATACCAATTCATATTTTCAGACTCTGCACTGTTTTTCATGATCCACTTGGAAATTCTATCACAATCCACAGGGCAATGAGCTTCTCCTGTACACTGCAATCGCAGCAATAAAGTGTCATCTATGAAGCTTAAACATATGCTAATGTTTCTTTAAAAATAAAAAAGGTACTCATAATACTCCCATTCCAACAAAAGCTGTGCGAGCAATTGCATGTAACATCATAGCTTCCACTTCCAAGATCAAACTCAATGGCACAATCGCAGCCCGGACAGGGCACCACTTTGTCTATTCATAAATAAAATTAAAAGAATCTTAGATGAGCTAGAAAATGCAGAATTGAAGAACTAAGACAGATATATCAAAATTATACCTTTCTATTGTCCTTGATATAAGATCTTCTTCTGTGGTTGGCCTATTTATCATGCCACACCAACAGCAGCGCATCAAGAAGGAATAGGACATCTTAATGTCATGATCCTGTTTATAGGAAATCGCATTTGCACATAATATTAAGTGATATAAACCGACCAATAATCTTGCTGAAAAAGTTGAAATCAACAACCCATATTGACAAAATACATCAATCCATATCATATAAATCTGAACCAAAACCCAAATCCAGAAATCAACATGACTAAATGTAATTCTGATTCCAAAGGTACACCAACATTCAACACGACTAAACATCAAATAAATATCAACCGCGCCACAATGTAAACCATGCACCAATGACAGCGTCCAGTTCTGTATTCTCTAATCTCCGCTCTTCACCCCAAGGTATTTATATGTAATTCAATCAAAATAAAGATAATTACCTCACAAACGAGTTGTACTTTCAGTTTAACAAACATCATGCAAAGCTATTTAAAATTACTTACTGTGTTCGGAAAATTGTCATTTTGATATTTCAGCACAAAATCTTGCAGCCACTTCATTACGTAATACCCACACTCCCACGTGCCCGGTTGTCGATTTACAATAGGGAGTTCCCACTTCAAGCTACTACCAAGAACACTAAATAGAAAATAAGCAATATAGTTTTGTTAACATGTGTAAAACACAAATGAAACCTAAAACAATTAAGAAATATGCTTACGAATCCACAAGTCCAGCAAGCATGTACTCGTCGTCAGAATGAAAGACTGATGCCTTTGAAGAATCCAAAATGAACCCCCTTCCATGTTTGGGGCAAATTATGAAGAGCACATAGTGAGCGCTGCATTATGTGTAAACATGTACGTTTAAAACAAAAAAAAACATATCAACAATAACAATAAAAATAGTAGCGCATGGTACCCTTGAAGATATGGTGCGACATAAAACTCATAACCCTCCAATGCCCGAGCCAAGTAATCTAAGGTAGCCCCTCTATTAGCCCCGTATACATCTGGCGTGATCAACTCGGGGTGCAAGAAACCAACCTTATTTTGTTGTGAACGTCCTTTAAGTTGATATAGTGACCTAATTAAAACATGGAAAAATATGCTAACACAACTTTTATAGAAAAAAATCGTCTTAGCGTACGGAAAATATTAATGTACTTACATCTCAAAGCAAGTCAGAATGCCAAGCTCGAGCTTTTTATTAGTCAACAACTCAATTATGTCGGTTGGGTTAATTGCAAAGTAGGAATCTTCAACTTGTCGAAAGACCTCCTTATCAACATGAAGATTGTATGGCTCAACACAGTCGTTACCCCTGCTCATCCAACGATTATAGCCATTCAACACACTCTTTGGCCTATGTAACGTTATTGCTGGTTTTAGATCGTTTAACGCTTTTCTATACTCAGCTTTTCTTTTTTCATCCTGTACATACAATGGTATTAATATGATCTCATTATACCCGAGAATTGAAAGGTCTAGTCGAGTTTAAAAACAAGTATGCCCTTTAGTATTAGATAAGACTTTCTACTTTCTTTAGGAAGCAAAATGAAAATTCGGATTGTAAGATATTGTTATATTTCAATACATATAGTAGCTATAATGTTTTAAAATTTACCCGCTCCTTAGCTGTAAGTTGTTCTGCAATCTTAATTGTCGCCATCTCTTGTCTTTTAAGTCCTCGACAAAAAATACTTGGGTGGCTTGGTTTGCTAGAATGAATGGGTCAGATTTGTAGCTGTCTGTGGAAAGATTGACGCACGTGAAACCATCCCTATCAACTTTAACACCTCCCCTGTCATTGACCCATTTACACTTGAATAGAGGTATAACAAACAAATTGTAATCCAATTCCCATATTTCTTCAATGACACCATAATACGAGTTTTTTGAGCTTGTCATCCTTGATGAATCTGTTATTGTTGCTACAAGTGTCACTCCACTATTTTGCAATGTACTTTTATCATCTTGTTGTTTGGTGTAGAACGTGTATCCGTTAATGTCGTAGCCTTGATATTGAAGAGCACGACGTGGCCGGTACCCCAATTGTGCCACTTCTGGATCAAGATTTGGAAACATACGACTAACTTTATCTGCAAACCATTGTGAAAATGTTCTCGTATGCTCAGCTTCCAACCAAAGCTGACCTCGATGGCTGTTATTTTGTTTTAAATATGACATGTGCTCGTGTATGTATGGGTTAACACATGTCATATTTTGCAATACGGTAAAATGCGCTTTCTCTAAATCACTGTTGTTCGGTGTGACATCTTTGCGCCCAATTGTCCCTTTCCCATCAAGTCTACCCGCGTGTCGAGATAGAGGAATGCCAATATTTGGGACACCTTCCATATAGTTTGTACAGAACTGAACTACTTCTTCGGAAGCATACCCTTCAATAATACTACCTTCTGGTCGAGATCGGTTCCTTACATACCCTTTTAAGAAACCCATATACCTCTCGAATGGATACATGTATCGCAAGAATACAGGACCGCAAGCCTTTATTTCTCCGACAATATGAGATACAAGGTGAACCATGACATCAAAAAATGAAGGTGGAAAGTACATCTCGAGTTCACAAATAGTAAGAATAATGTCACTCTGCCATTCATCCAACTTTTCCGGATCAATAACTTTGGAATGAATCATGTTAAAAAAAGAGACAAAGCTTTGTGACAGTGTGTCGTACTCGAGGTGGCAGTACTCCACGAATAGCGACTGGAATCATCTGCGTCATTAAAATGTGACAATCATGGGACTTCATACCAAGCAACTTCAAGTCTTTCATCGAAACCAACTTCTTAATGTTAGCAGAATAGCCAGATGGGACCTTAACACCGTGTAAGAATTCACAAAACATGGTTTTCTCAGCCTTCGACATGGTATAACAAGCCGCCGGTAAATACATTTTCTTACTATTCGTCTCTTGTGGTGCGAGCTCGTCTCTAATTCCTATTTCGACCATGTCTTTTCGAGCTTTAACTCCGTCTTTAGTTTTTCCTGGAATGTTTAATAATAAGCCTAACAAGCTTTCACAAACATTTTTCTCGATATGCATAACATCAAGACAATGTCGGACTTGCAAATGTTTCCAGTACTTCAAATCCCAAAATATTGACTTTTTTTTCCAAATATTTTTTTGAGGGGCCTTAACTTTTTTTCCAAAAATAATATTTAAATCCGCAACTTGGGAAAGTAAATCGTATCCATCCAATGGTTCCGCCATCACTCTTTCCTCTATAGTACCGTCAAACAAATTATTTTTTTGACGGTAAGGGTGATCTTCTTCAAGCAATCTTCGATGTCCCATATATATCGTTTTCCTACAATTAGTCAACCATTGAGAGTGGGTGTCCTTTTCACAAACTGGACATGCCTTCTCCCCTTTCGTACCATAACCTGACAAGTTACCGTATGCTGGAAAATCACTTATAGTACAATAAATCATGGCAAACAATCTGAAACTCTCTTTCTTGTAGGCATCATAAACTTCAACGCCCTTATCCCACAAATCTTTCATGTCATCTATTAACGGATCCAAATACACATCAATATCGTTCCCAGGTTGTTTCGGACCTTGAATTAATAATGACATCATAATGTATTCCGTTTCATGCACAACCATGGTGGGAGATTATATATGCATAGAAGAACCGGCCAAGTGCTATGACGAGTACTTAGGCTTCTAAACGGATTAATTCCATCTGAACTAAGTCCAAACCGTATATTTCTAATCTCAGATCCAAATTCATCAAACTCTTTATCAATATTTTTCCATTGAGGAGAATCAGCCACATGTCTCATTTTTCCATCCTTTTTGCGCTCTTCAGCATGCCAACGCAACAATTTGGCATCCTTGGGGTTTGAATATAACTTTCTCAATCTAGGTATGATAGGAAGATACCATAACAATTTAGCAGGGGGGTCATTCTTTGTCACGTCGCTATTTAGTTCCGTTAAATTCTTTTCCTTATACCTCGATTCATTACATACAGGACATTCGTGTAGGTCTTTGTACCATTTTCTGTACAATATACAATCGTTTGGACATGCATGTATTCGCTCCACTTCCAATCCCATGGGACACGTTAGTTTTTTCGCTTGATACGTTGAAACAGGCAACTCATTATCTTCAGGGAACGCTTCATGTAACAACTTTAATAGGGTGGTGAAGCTTTTGTCGCTCCAACCATTTTTCGCTTTTATGTCCAACAGTTTCACCACTATAGAAAGTATGGTGAACTTCTTACATCCGCTATACAATGGTTTTTCTGCATCGACAAACAATTGTTGTAACTTTTTAATATCCTTTTCAGCAACGTCACGTTCCACATCACGTAACATCTCATCTATATTAACATGATGGTCATTGTTAGAATTATCATTCTCATCGTGATCAATGTCCGAAACAAATGTCTGACTCTCAACTTGCGATTCACCGTGAAAAGTCCAAGCAGTATACTCTTTGTCAAACCCTTGTCGTATGAGATGGCGTCTAATAATCTTAGTATCAGCAATGGACACATTATTTCTACACTCTTTACAAGGACAAGAAATTTTTGTTTCTCCTGTCTTTTCCCGATGATCTTCAGCGCATTTAAAAAATTCAGACAGTCCTTTCATGTATTCAGGGGTAAAACGTCCTATCTTGTGCATCCATGTACTACGATCCATCTGAAATATATAAAGAAAGAAAGTTATATTTGAAGATTAGTTTTGCATATATACGGTTACAAGTGTTATAAATTGTGCCTAGTTGACGACATTGATTCAATCAAAGGTATGATTAATAGAAAGTAACATCTATTAAATTAATTTGGGTATTTTATTACATGTCTCTACTAGGTATGTTAGTCGGGTTGACCCGATAGGTTTTGGGTCAATTCGAGTTGAGGCAAATACCCGAACCCGACCCTATTTAAGACACGGGTTAACCTGAATTGACCCAAGTAAACGAGCCGAATAGGCTTAACCGGGTTCAACAAAATAAGCTTAATGAAAACAACACTTTAAAATTTGTCTCCTTTCAAAAACTTTAAAAAACATGCCTGTATAAACTACATATCAAGTATTTAACCCGCCAAAAACTCCCCATCCTAAAATTGAAGCGCCATTCTTCATTCTAACATTCAAATGAAAATTTTGAATTCCCTCCTGTAGTGTTACTTTCTCTCCTGATACTCCTAATCAATTTGTTCTATTCAAAGCTCTCTAATTCACAAGTCACAACCCATAGCCTTCATCCTTTGCCTGAATGTACTCGCACTTTCCAAAGGTAACATATTCACATCAAATTTTCGAATTCAAACTTCCAAAATATGTGTTATATAGGTCTCATATGCTTAATAATTGTGTAATATTTGGCTTTATGATGATATGTTTTGACTTTTCTTGTTGAACACAAGGTGTTCGATTAAAATCCCCATTAAGATCGTTAATATTTATTGCCTTTGATAGTGCAAAGGACTCTTAGATTAGGTTCAAATGTTGAGTTTTGGTTGATAAACAAAATAAAGTATAGTTATTTATGATGCTCATCTCTCTGTTATTGGTTAATATGTTCAGGCAGTTTGTTGAATTTTATTTTATTTATTTACTTTGTATTTATTTATTTATTTTTTAATTTAGGATAACTGAATGTTGATAGTTTACGCTGTTCTTTGGTGTGTATTGGATGTTAGTTAGTGGCTGATAAATGTAAATACTATTGATGAATTGTTATTATCGATGCATACTCAATTACTGTAAATTGTCATGCTTTCGTTGTTTGAGATACTGTATATGTGTTTATAATGTGTGTCACCTTTTAAGTTGAGCAGGATTTACGGATAGGGGTGGGGAGAGGGAACGGGAGAGGGATGAGTGAGAAGAGCAGGTTGAAAAGTAAGGGGAGTGGGAAAAGAAGGTCTAGTGAGGATGCCGAAGTGAAGGAGATATGGGAAACGGTTGCTGGAGGCGATTTGGAGGTATAATTTAGTTGCTAGTTTGATATATGTATGGGTTGACTTTATATAAATCGCAATGTTGCATGGATAAGTTGTACATATTTATAACTAATCTAACAAGGGATAAGTGAATGTGCCAACTGTTGGGTTTTTAAATCTGAACTTACACAACATTGTTCAGTTGTTAATTATTGTTTAGCTAGGTTCTAGGTGTTATGGTTCGTAAGAATATAGTGGACCAAGTAACAAGTTTTTTGCAGGACTAATAAGCTCATAGATCTATCTTTGTTTATCCAATAAATAACTCAATGTGTAGGTTGTTGTTGTAGTCTCGGTTAAGTTATGTAGTTTGCAAGCCAAGTATATGAGGTTCCCACTCTTATTCATTTGAGTATACTCCCTTTCTGTGCTTCTTTTCAACATATGAGACAAACCTATGCTTGTTTTTCAAGTCTATTCCCAAAGTATGCTTGTGATATTAAAACAATAAAAAATAAACCTCTTTGACTTTTCCAGCAAAATCTCTCAGCTCAACTCTTTTTGTTCTCTATTTTTCTAAAACAATTATGATAATATTTCTCCTTCAAATAAACATGTATATAGTAGTGCCATAATGAAGACAAAATACAGTAAGTTTAAGCTTTTCTTTTATATAGTAGTGCCATATTTTAGAAGTTATTGATTCTCTGCAGTTCATGAATAAATGGTTGCTTTGGTCACTTAATAAATGGTTAGATATTTTGATGCTATACTAATTACGTGTTTTAGTGCTATACCAAATATAGTTTTCAAGTTCGATTTAGCGTTGCCAAATGGACTCAAACATGAGGATTTGGACATGAGTGAGAAATATGGTATTACAGTCCACAGAAAGTACCCTTTATTAGTCACAGCAAGTCCCAGGTTCTAGTGTTTGATTATAATATCTAAACTTCTATGATGCTAAATAAATAATGCTCTTGCAAGTAATAATAAAGAAGAAATGTTCCCATTATTTGTCATTGTTTTGACCAACGCAAGTAATTTCAGTTACATTGTATAACATAGAAATTTCAGAGAGGTTGTTGAGGAGGGCTAAAGAAGCACTTTCAATGGAGAAGATTAAGATGGAGCAACAAGAGGAACAAGACGAGGAAGAAGAAGAGGAGGATGACGAGAAAGTGGAAGAAGGGAAGCATGGTGATGCCAATGTGCGTGAGGTAATCCAGTGCTTTTCTCCGTGCGTTCAGATACTAGCGTTAATAAGCTCTATCTTGTTAGGTCCACATAAAATTTATGATAATTGTGCTAGAGAATTTGGTGAAGACAATTATTGTGTTCATCTTGAAAATCACATAATTAATAAGGTGCGACAACATTTTAATAAACAATTGGAAAATGACAAAAATATCTTTCAAAAACATCAATAGCAGTGGGCATCATTGGGCTGATTGGGTATATCTTACATTTTATATAAACTTATGCGTGCTTACCTTCTGTGCTTGGGTACGTTAAGATTTATGAAAAAGTTTTAGTTAATAGCTTCTGAACACGCTAAGAAATTTCAGCTACAAGCAGCAGTACTGAAAGGAAAAGCCAAAGACTGATTTGTTCTGGTGCATTATAATGGGTGTAGTTCAGGACCTTGTGAATTATTGATACAAAGTATGATACAATCTAAGTGAAGGAGTATATTCAAGATGAATAGAACAGACCGATTCTTGTTGTTTAACATTATAGATACTTCTTGGACGCTCATTATCAATATCAAAAAAAATTCTTTATTGTCTCTACTACTCTTGATGCTCTCTTTCATGGGACATGGTGCAAGTAACACACTATTTCAAAATATGATCCATAGCGCATGTGGCAACGTATGCTACTTAAACTATAAGGCTATACTTAATTTTAAGTCCATTAATGTCATATGTGAAAAGTTGATACAATTGTACACTAACAGAAAGATGCCTTTTCGTTTATCATAGAAGAATGGAATACCATGAGAATAAGGTTGAGATGAACCATAAATGATTCACTTTAATTTTACAACTCTGATTTTTTTTTTTTTTTTTTTTTTTTTTTTTTTAAATTTTAAATATGGCGTAAATAACCTTGGTCCAGATTAATCCGTATTCGATCAACCCTCACTGGGTGCTGAGTTGCTCAGACCAAAGGTAAATAAATGATTCGGGTCTTACCAGTCATTTTTAAGTTTTATTAAAAAGGGTGTTGAGGTCGTTTTAGATTGTGTTTTGACCTACTACAAAATGGTAGTTTTAAGGGGTGTTTGGGTCGATTTAGTGGTATTTTTGGGCTGCTGTAAAACTGTTTTTTTGACGAGTATCATGTTAACGTTCAAGGGGTATTTGGGCTTGCTGCAAAACTGCCATTTTAATTTGTATTCTTATTATTTTTTCTAGGTTCTAAGTGGTGTTTGGTCTGCCACAAACTGCAGTTTTTAATCAGGTGTTCTTTTACAAGTAGTTGGTTCCCATTGGTAACAGGTGTATACCGTGTATTGCAAGCACGTTTCACTTGACCACATAAGAGCTCATTTAATACGGTTCAAGCATGTTTATATTTATACGATGAATATGACTTCAAGATATATTGTTGTCTTTGTAGGTTGTTTTGAATTATGCCACTATGGAGACTAATGATCCAGATGTATCTTACCGTGCTTGCATATATTGGCGACTTCTTTCTATAATGAAAGACACCAAAGAATTTTTGGATCGTATGTTGAACTCAGGTATGGTATGCTATCAACAGTATACTAGCGTAATTCTTATTTGCCATGTATAACACATTATCATGATCTATCTTTTCCTTAATTCTTTGGGATTTATCTAAAGGTTAATTTTAGCTTTTGTTATCCTATTAACAGGAAGTGATAGGACCACAATATTGGACGTTGGCTGGGAGATGTAGAGGCACACCAAAGATACATCTATGTTCGACCAATAAAGTTTTGCAAGATTTTTCATTCATCTTAAAATGTTCAACAATTCGTGCCTGAATTATTAATGGGCAATTAATCTTCTCTTTCGTCATTTCAGAACATCTATTTGGTACTGAGCTATTAATAATATGATTATGTTTTTCATTTTTCTCAATTCTGCTTTTATCTAGCTACAAGTTTTTACTTTTCAGGTCATTCATTGTCAATTAGTGTTATTAAATATTGGCATAACGATATAAAAGTTGGAATAACGGATCATTGTGCTGAAGTTTTTATTGAGAAGATTTGTGTATGAAGTTTTCATATGACAGGTTACTAAGGGTCTGTAATAGTGGTTATGATGCCAAAGGTTAACAAGCAGTTGTAAGTACCCTAAATCATTTACCTTCGATGTTTGGCACATTTACAGTTTATGCGTTGTTTGGGCTGTCTTAGTTAAGTGTGCTTATGCTTTTTAGCTTATAACATTAATAGCAATATAAAGCTAATCAGTACGCTAGCCGACCTCGTTCAACATTAAAACATACTAAATGAATAAGTGTTGCAAAAAGATTAGTTAGCTCAAAGTTTTAACGAAATACCTTACTTCAATGGATGAATATGGGTTTAGCTACCGATGTATTTATGATCGACACAAAGCAAAATCTTTAACGTACTTGTATATGGATATTAAAAAAAGGAACATAAA
The DNA here is from genome assembly GCA_030686995.1 of Artemisia argyi. Taxonomy (NCBI): domain Eukaryota; kingdom Viridiplantae; phylum Streptophyta; class Magnoliopsida; order Asterales; family Asteraceae; genus Artemisia; species Artemisia argyi. Next base: position 21,950,625 of record CM060677.1, on the reverse strand, counting down.
TCATCAAAGCAATGATTCAAATACATTCAAATATGTGGGAAAAAAATATACAACTAATCTTATATATTCAGGTATAATACTAGTGATAAAAATATATAATTTTGATCAAAAATATAAAAGATAATGCATATTAGTGATGTATTGTTACCTCACAATATAGATGAATATGAATTTCTCTAGCTATTTTTAGAAGCATTTATGGTGTGTTTAAGGTTTTTTTAAAGCATTAATGGTGATCTCAATCTTTTTAAAAAGTAAATATTTGAAATTTCTGAAAATTGTGATATGCATCCTCCGTTTGTAGATTCAAAAATGCATAAGATTAGTTAGACCGGTTTTTTCTTAAATAACCGGTGTCTATAAGTGGAATACATTAAAAACCAGGTTTTTAAAAGAAACCAGTGTCTTTCCTAATCTTCTAAGACTGGTTTCTCTTAATTTTTATATTAAAGAGACTGGTTATTCTATGACAACCGGTTTTTTACACTTTCCCTACCCCTTATTTTTTACAATAGGAACTGGTTATTATATAACCGGTTTCTATTAGGGGATGTTTATATTCTTTTTTGTGGTAGTGCGTGTTAATATAATTTATTATATATAGATAGCTTAATTTAATTGACTTGTTAACGTAATAGCAAAGTTTCCCCAGCGACATGAGTGGTAATTTAATTAAGGTGGCACTAACCACTTAACATAAACGAGGATTCCCCAGCGACATGTCGCTAAGGATACATTGCCACCGTGGCACTATTTCTTTGACTGAAAAATGAGTGGGACCCACCTCGTCGTCGGGGATTGTCGCTAGGGATACAATCCCCAGCGAGGCTTCCCCAGCGAAGATTCCCCAGCGACATGTCGCTTGGGAAAGTAATCCCCAGCGACATGTCGCCTGGGAAAGACTCGTTATATCGATGGGGAAAGTGGTAAATGTTGTAGTGAATATAGGGTATCCCACGTAAAGAAGTCAACTAAATTGTGTAGTGTAGTGTAGTGTAGTAATACGTGTCACAAGCCAAATTGTGAACGGTCGGTTCTGAATGTAAATGTGTTGAATGCGAGAGTTCCTGGTTTATCTTGATGGTCTTGTTGGAGTACTCTAACGGTAAATGTGTAGCATGTGCCACAAGTAGAGGACTCGACGCAGCACCACATTGGTAGGGAGTTTGGGCCGCTACCCTGATGAGTATCAATTAAACGTGGGATGGATGTGTAAGAGTGTGAAAGTCTCTATATCATTCATCTCATAATACGGTACATTAAATATGAATACATAGATGATTCTAGATACGGGCCTAGAACCCAATACAAATACATAAATAATATTATGGGCTAACACTCCCCCGCAGTTGGAGCGGGATAACGCTCAAACTGTTGTGGAACTCCTCAAACAATGCAGAAGACAATCCTTTAGTGAAAATATCTGCATACTAATATCGAGAAGGGACCTGAAGAACTCGAACCTGACCACCAGCAACCAAGTCCCGAACAAAATGAATATCAATCTGAATGTGCTTGGTACACTGATGCTGAACCGGATTGCAAGATAAATAAACGGCACTAACATTATCACAATAGACAAGTGTAACGGAAGACAAGGGTGTATGCAACTCACGGAGCAAATTCCGCAACCAACAAGTCTCAGCAACAGCATTGGAAATACCAGGATACTCTGCCTCTGCACTAGAAAGGGTCGGTTGACGCTTAGAGGGCCATTAGAGTAGGTTGTTGCCAAGAAATACACAGTATCCTGAAGTCGATCTCCTAGTGGTAGGACAAACAGCCCAATCTGCATCTGAATAAGCAACCAAGGATGTAGTAGATGGGGCAAACAACTGAAGCCCATAGTCTAAGGTACCCCGAACATACCACAAAATCCGTTTAAGAGCCGAGAAATGGGGCTCTCGACTCGAGGGTCATGCATATGAAGGCAAACCTGTTGAACTGCATAAGATATATTTGGGCGGGTAAAGGTGAGATACTGAAGAGACCTGCAAAGCTCCAATATAAACTAGGATCAGATACCGGATCACCATCATCCCCCAGTTTAGTCTCAGTGTCAACAGGAGTCCAACTGGGATTACAATTAACCATATAAGCTTTCTCTAAAACCTCAATAGCATATATCTTCTGAGATAAAAACAGCCCTGAAGAATCACATGTAACAGAGATACCCAGAAAATAATTAAGTGGACCTAGATCTGTCATAACAAAATCTTGATGTAAGGATCCAATAATCTTTTGCAACAAACTCTCAGAAGAAACGGTGAGAACAATATCGTCAACATATAATAACAAGTAAGTAGTACTCGTCCCTTGTTTGTATATAAATAATGATGAGTCACAGCGACTATGAGAAAATCCAACCCGAGTGATATAAGATGCAAATCGCTGAAACTAAGCTCTAGGGGCCTGCTTCAGTCCATACAGAGACCGTTGTAATAAACAAACATAATCAGGATGCTCGGAATCCCGAAACCCCGGCTGATGCATATAAACTATCTTAGATAAGTCACCATGCAAGAAAGCATTATTGACATTAAGCTGATGAATCGGCCAATGTCGAGAAGTAGCTAAACTCAGAATAGTTCGAATAGTGCCCGGTTTAACCACCGGACTAAAGGTCTCATCTACATCAACCCCCTCTAATTGATTACTACCATTAGCCACAAGATAAGCCTTGTACCGACTAAAAGTGCCATCAGCTAAATACTTATGGCGAAAAAGCCACATAGAGCGAATAATGTTGGTGTCAGTGGGTATAGGCACTAGAGTCCAAGTTCCGTTCTTAAAAAGTGTAGTGTATTCATCACGCATAGCATTTTTCCAATTTGGATCAGTAAACGCATCACGATAGGTTTTTGGTAATGGTGAAACTGAAGACACATGCATATTGAGATGCTCAGTAGGATGATTAGTCCCGATACGAAATCGTGTGACCATAGGATGAATCGAGGCAAGGTTAGAGTTGTGAGGAGGCTCCGGGATAATGTGTGGATGTTGGTTTGCGGGTGGTGATGGATTTGGTGTATGTTGTTGGGCGGCAGTTGGTGATGGGGATGGTGATGGGTCATAGGCTGCGTCATGTTAGGCTGTATTGGGACCGGTGGGAATTGTTGTTATTGGCTCATTTGTGGGTTGAGGGACAGTGGGTTACACAACGAGGGCGGATGGAATGAATGAAGGATTTATATCGGGTGAGTCATCCAAGAAATTGTATTTGAGTGCCGATGTTGGTTTGGAAGTTCCATATGGAAAAACAGTTTCATCAAAGGTTACATGGCGAGAAATGATGATTTTATCGGTGTTTAATTCGAGGCAACGATACCCACGATGATTTGAAGCTTGACCAAATAGATGGAGGGTGTGGCGCGTGGTTCAAGTTTGTGATTACGATATAATTGGTGGTAACATAAGAAACCAAATGTGCGTATAAGACTATAATCTGGGTTTTGGCCAAACAGTCAGGTATAAGGGATTTCGTTGGCAATAGCAGTTGAGGGAAAAATATTGAGTAAGTGAACATCCATATTGAGAGCTTCAACCAAAAATGTTGGTGGAAGGTTGGCTTGAAAAAGCAAGGTCCGAATGAGATTATTGACGGTGCGAACCATCCGTTTAGATTTGCCATTTTGTTGTGATGTTTTGAGGCAAGAAAAGCGAAACTGAATTCCATTCTCGGGAAAAAGTCTATGTAGGTTACGGTTGTCAAATTCACCACCATGATCACACTGAAGGGACCGGATTTCACATTTAAATTGAGTGCAAACATAATACGAAGTATTACAAATTTAGACAAGACATCAGATTTGTCAATTAAAGGATAAACCCAAACAAAATGCGAATAATGATCCAAGAACAATGCACAATATTTGAAAACCGAAATACTCGAAATTGGTGAAGTCCATACATTCGAGTGAATAATGTCAAAACAAGCATTAACGACAGTATTGGAAGTGGCAAATGAAAGTCTAACGTGTTTGCCAAGCTGGCAGGCATGATAAAGCATGGGAGGCTTCTCATTATTACATGAAATGGAATTATTAGAAACTAGACGATGCAACACTTCGCTTCCTGAATGTCCAAGACGCTGATGTCACATATGTTGACTGACTAGGAGAGCTTGAGGAATGGGAGACGAAACAATGACGGGATAAAGGCCCCCCGTGCTATCACATCGGTGAAGCACCCGACGTGTCATGAAATCCTTAACACAAAATCCAAAGGGATCAAATTCAACAGTGCAGTGATTTTCACGAACAAATTGACGAACAGAGATTAAATGTTTGACAATACGGGGTGTAATAAGAACATTATTTAGGTGAAGAGGTCGAAAGGGAGTTGGCAAAATCTATGACCCGTATTGCTAACAGGAATAGAATGCTCATCACCAACCGAGACGGACGGATACATGCACGTATTAAAAACATGACTAAGACTATTAACTAATGCATTAAGATGTGAACTCACACCTTTGTCCATGTTCCAGGTGCCATTGTTCAGGTATTGAGGTGTCATAGCATGAAATGCATGAGGAAAAACTATCTCGTGACCCGAACCAAACGTGAGACCAAACTGTCCCAAAACTTGTTAACCCAAGATCTGTTGACCCGTAAGCTGTTGACCTGAAGCAAAAGTGAAACCAGCCTGATGTTGAACCGTAGACTGACCCATAATATTACTCCATCTGTTCCAAATTTATTGTCCAGTTTGAATTTTCAAAGTCAAACTATTTCAACTTTGACCATAAATATATATATTTTGTTATATAATATTTGATGAAAAATTATACCATTAAAAAGTACACTTAAAACTCAATTCATTTATATGTTTTGCTTCAAATATTATATAACACCAACAAAAATATTTAAGGTTAAAATTAAAGAAGAAAGACTAAAAAAGTTAATAGTGAATAATAAATTTGGGAGGGAATAACTATTTACAATGAGCATGATAAACAACCTATGATTTGTTGCCCTTCCGTAAAAACTGAAACAAATTAATCAAAGAGTCCCTTATTCCTTAACCAATATAAAACAATTGATACAAAACCCAAGTCAACAATGGCTGCACTTCCATAGGGACTTGAACCAAATAATTGAATGCACTATTAACTTTACCAATTAACAAGTCAAAAACTTGTATGACGTGAATGAAGCGGAAGCGGAAGCGAAAACGATTGATAAACTAATTATTAAATCCAATCTTAAACAAATAAATTCCTAGTTATTGAAGAGTATATGTAACATTTGTTTATTAGCAATACAAATGTATTAATGAGGACACCGGTAACAGGAACAATAATTACAGCAACAACAAAAAATTATTCGTGACCTAGCACGAATAACCATAACCGATTCGTGACCTAGCACGAATACCTCAAGAACAGTCGTGTGGATTTGTGACCTAGCACGAATCACCAACACGTAGAATAAAGGGATGACTGCAGTGACGGAGCTAGGATATTATTTTCGGGTAGGCCGAAAAAAGATACACATTAATAAGTGTAAGGTACGAAAGGCTAAAATAAAAATGAAATCCGTAAAATTTACGTTGGATCTTATTCACGAATAATTGTTAACCCAACCGATAAACCATACGTAAAAAAAATATGCCATTGTGCGCGAAAGAGAGCTGAATACATAATTTTTGATCATATATTGGAAGTATCAGTAAAGAAATTCTATTAAGCCATGTATAAGAGACATCTTAGAGTCTAATAAATTCAAGAGAAAGAATAAGGTGGGCCAAGTCCTTATAAATATAATCAAATTTACTATTGTGAAGCAAAATACAACAAAAGTATATATTTTGCAAAATGTTAGGGTGGGCCTTGGCCAACCCAACCGCTAATGTGGCTCCGTCACTGGATGACTGGAAAAGTTTTAGGCTTTGTTGTCGGGGTTTATTTGGGGATCGGTATTTGACTTGATACCATGTAAGAGTGTGAAAGTATGTATATCATTCATCTCATAGTACGGTACATTAAATACGAATACATAGATGATTCTAGATACGGGCCTAGAGCCCAACAAAAATACATAAGTAATATTACGGGCTAACAGGATGGCTGTTATTTATCGGGTTAAGGACGCCACATGAGATCGAAAGAATGACTCCGTGACACAAGTACGTATTTCTTTTCCGTCTTTCTTTTCCAGGGGATAATTTTTTTCGCTATCTTTTTTAGAGAACTGCCAACAATTCGTTCCTTATACTTATACAGGAGCAGAGCTTTCGCTGAAAATTTATGTATCTTGAACGACACACCATATTTACTATAGGTGGATTTTTCCTTTTAGTTGACTTCTTTACGTGGGATACCCTATGCTAGAAAATGCATTTCGATAATGCCATTAAGAAGTTTGATAGTATTGTTCCAATTATGCTTCAGATTGGATCATTTGCTAAATCAAAATTTTGTAATGCATTAGGGCATCCTAGTATAGTTTAAATCGCAGTGTCATGTATACCTTTTAAACTCACTCAAGTTCAGTGCCAAACAATTGTTCGTTCAACGTTTACCTGTCTTGAATAATCGATTCTTGCGTTCTTTTAAAATGTAATATGTAGGTTGCACTACACCAAGAATCCAAGTGTCCAACAATACGCCAAACAACATTCTTCTTCACTCTTAGAAGGAGATCGATAAGTAATAATTCAAGTTGAAACGTACTTGTTTTAAAAGATTTCGTAACCTTCTTAGGAAATAAACATATAAAAAATGCGGAAATAAACGTAATAATTCAAGTTGAAATTGTTGAAAGAACAAGTCCAGTGAAAACTTAAGTTACTAGAGTTAGTAATAATCAGAAAGCACTGCACTTCAGTTGAAGAACAAAAAAGAAACATGTTAATATTGTATGTTTACATAAGAGAAAAGTTCATTTGTGAACTAAATTTTTGTTACATACTGAGGGACAAATCCTCACCATCCATCTACTTTGATCTAATAGTGGGGATTAACCTAAGATTTAATATGGAAACTTAAGTCCATGTTTTTTTCTTGTCTTTCTCTCTTTCTTTTTATTCACTTCTTTTCTTTTTTCTTTTTTTTCTTTTTTTTATTTATTTTTTTTGTTTTTTTAGCCCATCACGTGGCCTTTTTTTTCTTCTTTTTTTGTCTGTTTTGTTTTCTAGTCAAGGTTTGATTCGTTTTTTTTTTCTTTTTTCTTGGTCCCTCCTTTTCTATTCACGTTTTTTATTTTCTTTTTTCAAGCTTTTTTTTTAATAAACATTTTTTTAATTCATTTTTTTTTTAATTTTTTCTACTTAAAAAAATCACGTTTTTTTTAATTCACGTGTATTTTTTTAAAATTCACGTTTTTTATTTTAATTCAAGTTTTTTTCACTTTCTTACGTTTTCGTCCGTTTTTATACGTTTATACACGTTTTCGTCCGTTTTTAGACGTTTTAATTCGTTTTCGTCCGTTTTCATACGTTTATACACGTTTTCGTCCATTTTCAGACGTTTTAATTCGTTTTTATCCGTTTTCGTCCATTTTTCATACGTTTTCATCCGCTTATAGACGTGTTTTTACGCTTTTATGTGTTTTTGTCCGTTTCATACTTATTCATCCATTTTCTTGCGTTTTCATCCATTTTCGTCCATTTTCATCCGTTTCTTTCGTTTTCGTCTTATTTTTCATACGTTTTCTTCCTATTTCATACGTGTTTTTATGCTTTCATATATTTTCTTCCGTTTTCATACATATTCTTCCATTTTCTTATATTCTCGTCGTTTTCATTTGTTTTTGTCCGTTTTTCAATATCTTTGGCCATTCTCAGATGTTTTCATACATTTCGGAATATCACAAGTGATATTTTGTGATATTCAGAATATCACCCCAGTGATATACTAAATATCACAAGTGAAATTCGGAATATCACAAGTGATTATCTGAATATCACATGTCATATTTTGTGATTTTCTAAATATCACAAGTGATATATTGAGTACCACAATTGATATTCTGTGTTTTTGGCCATTCTCAGACGTTTTCATACGTTTCAGAATATCACAAGTGATATTCTGTGATATTCAGAATATCACTTGTGATATATTCACAAGTGATAGATATTCAGAAAATCACAAGTGATATTCAGAATATTATTAGTGATATTCATAGAATCACAAGTGATATCCTGAATATCAATTGTGATATTCAAAAACGTATGAAAATGAACGAAACGTATGAAAGTGAAAAAAACGTGAAAATCACTTGTAATATTCAGAATATCACTTGTGATATTCTAAATATCACAAGTGATATTCAATTAATGCATTGTAACATTAAAATCACAAGTGATATTTAGAATATCGCAAATGATATTTAGAAAATTACAAGTGATGTTCATGTTACAAAACATTAGTTGAAAATCACTTGTAATATTTAGAATATCACTTGTGATTTTTTTGTTATAAATCATTAGTTGAAAATCACTTGTGATATTTAGAATATCACTTGTGTTTTCTGAATATCACTTGTGATTTTCTGAATATCACTTGTGATTTTCTGAATATCACTTGTGATTTTCTGAATATCACAAGTGATTTTCATGTTACAAAACATTAGTTGAAAATCACTTGTGATATTCAGAATATCACTTGTGATACTCAGGTGATATTATGAGTATCAAAGAATAATACTTTTGATATTCAGAAACGTATGAAAACATCTAAAAATGGCCGAAAACATATAGAAATGGACGAAAACATATGAAATAGATGAAAACGTAATAAAACGGATGAATACGTACGAAAACGGACGAAAATGTTTGAAAACAGACAATGATGTATAAAAATGGACGAAAACGTCTAAAAACGGACGAACACATCCGAAAACGGATGAAAACGTATGAAAACGTATGTAAACGGACAAAAACATATAAAAAAGGATGGAAATATATAAAAACGGACAAAATCGTATAAAACGGACGAAAACGTATGAAAACGGACAAAAAACGAAGGAAGACGTATAAAAATAGACGAAAACGTTTAAAAGTAGACGAAAACGTCTGAAACAGTCGAAAACGTTAAAAAACAGACGAAAACGGACAAAAAGGCCTGAAAACATACGAAAATGAATGAAAACGGACGAAAACGTATAAAAACGGTCAAAAACGTATAAAAACAGACGAAAACAGATGAAAACGTATATAAACGTACGAAAATAGACGAAAACGTTTGAAAACAGACGAAAATGTAAAAAAACAGACGAAAACTTATATAAAAACGGACGAAAATGTATTGAAATGGACGAAACGGGTGAAGACGTAAGAAAACAGACGAAAACGAGCGAAAACGTAAGAAAACAGAAGAAAACGTATAAAAACGGACGAAAATGTGTGAAAACGAACGAAAACGTAAGAAAACTGACGAAAACGTAAAAAACTGACGAATATGTATGAAAAACGAAAAAACGTAAAAAAACAAAATTAAAAAAAAAAAAAAAAAAAAAAAAAAAAAACTTGAATGGGAAAAAAAATGTGAAGTTAAAAAAAAAAAAAAAGAAAAAAAAAAGTAAGAAAAGAAAAAAGAGAAAAAAAAAATGAATAAATAAGATAAACAAAAAGGACAAGAAAAAAAACATGGACTTAGCTTGTCTTATTAAATCTTAGATTAATCCTCACAAATAGATCAAACTAGATGGATGGTAGAGATTTGTCCCTCAGTTTGTAACAAAAACTTAGTTTATAAAATAACTCACCTCGTTTACATAAAACAATGTAGAGACATGTTTAGTATATATTATTTTGAAACATTAAGCGTTTTGTTGTATTTGACCGAGTAAGCAAGATTTCACCCTCAAGTGGTATTTGACGGCTACCGACAAATTGTTGGCCGTTGGATTTCCTTTAATTGCTTATAAATCTAAGTCATTAACTAACTATAAAATACAATTTTACATAGTTTGTTATAAATCTAAGGGCCCGTTTGGTTGGATATATGGGAATGAGACTATTACTTTGAAAGTCGTTAAAGGTGTTTGTTTTGTGGGACCATGATTAAAATGGGTATATAATAGCCATAAATTTATTACCCATCAATTTGATATTTATGAAATCCATTCCGTGAGCCTCTCTCATTTTTAAGAGAAAATTCAAATATCTATACATTTTTTCATACCATATTTTGTCATCTAAACATAAACAATCGTAATGATACATTTTTTCATATCTATTGTCATTCTACCTCATACTAAATCCGATACCCATTTTGATTCCTAGCAACAAACCAAACGGCCCCTAGATGATGAATAAACAAAAGATTTTGTGCTATAATATAGGAATTTGTTAACAACAACCCTATATATGTTGTTTAAGCATTTCATGTTTAGATATTACTTTAATGATCTCTAAATATATTGTACCTAACATCACATGTATATATAATGTTTAAAATGATTAAAAGTGTATAATTATAAAATATATGGATTCATTAACTGTGTGTATGTATGTTTATATATATATATATATATATATATATATATATATATATATATATATATATATATATATATATATATATATATATATAAAATACTTAACCAATACTCATGGGTTGTTGTTAACAAAGAAAATACACTTTTGTTAAAGCGATTGACATTAATAATAATTAGTGTATAACTTTAAGCCGTTAATAGACTATAGAATTAACCAAGTATTGGAAAGACAATTGTTTTGAACTGAGAGTATCTTCGATAGATTGGAGTGGTTTATGGTGAGTTGGCATCCAAAGAGGAGTTTATGCAATTCACTTTTTTTTTGTTTAAAGGTTGTTACACCTGGTGAATAGATTACTAAAAAAACGTTTAAGTACGAAGGATATGGGTGAAATCTCACATCTCAGTCTATTACATAAGCGGTGAAGCGAACATCGCAAGCAAACTACTTCGACAAATGAAGGAACAACTACTACTAGATTACATTTGACTCAACACGACACCAAATATAACCTGCTATTTTCTTCTACCATGAAGCTTGATGTCTAAAGTATCACAAAAAGCCTCTTGTTCCTCGGATAGACCATGTGTATTATGCTAATCGTCATCATATGGATCATACTCATCATCGTCCATGGTTTCTTCCACTGTTCATATAAACTCTTATTTCCAATACCACTTCCTTCTTTTGTACCTTTAAATGCCATGAAATGGATAGATTCATCATACACTTCCTCTACGTCACTCTCACTATCCTCATTATCATCCCAAGACCAGCTCTTTTTGTATTATCCTTCAGGTCCGAGGGCTCTTTGTAAGCCGTAATATCCACATCCAATGATCTCAATACATCAAATGAGTTAGTTAATTTCACTGTGTTACCTTCTTTTGATGTAGATGCCTCATTAGGTTTGGCACCCTTAGTAGAATTCGAACCCATATTACTCATAGTGGCATTCTTGTCCTTATCCGTAGCATCAATACTTAAAATAGAATTCTTTGTACTATCTTTTAAACATCCATTATATGTAGACGCCATGTTCCCTTTAGTCGGTTTATCTTTATGCCGATAAACCAGTGTTTGTTTTGGCACCACAAACGATCTAGAGTTTCGATTACCCATATTCCCAGTTTTAGCCCCTTTAGTGACTATACAAAAACCATCATCGTTATCATTAGGCCTCGTCACATTTACCTTAATAACTACTTTGCGCCACGACTCAGTCAGGTGATCATAAATCATACAAGCACCACCACGAGGGGGTTTCCACTCGTACTTAACACGGATAGTCTTTTTCATATATCCACTTCTATCTAGCTTAAGAATAACTACAACCAAGCTATCTCTCAAATCTTTTCATGCATTAATTTCTATCAAGGCTCTAGCATAACTACTACGCTCCCATGAGTCCAAACACATGAAACTAGTATATGAGTCTAACATCATAGGAGTACCAATCTCCGTAGCAATCATACTTAACCCATCCAATGTGTATGCAACCAAAGGAACATCGTGTAGTTTCATCCAAATTGGAACTTGTTACATTTCTTCTTTTAAAAGGCTCACAAAGGTGATCACCTATTTAGAAAATGGGAATTTCACAGACCTTATACAATTCACTTTTATAAAAGTTTATAATAGAAAGTTTTTGTTTGGAAACCAAGGAAAGAGAAAAATATGTGGGTCAATATCATGTATTAGCACTAAAAAATATTGACAAAAATAAGTTATTGGTTTCATGTATGGACACTATTAGTTTATATCGTTAAATGAGTAAGTGTATTGAAAGTAAGGTTTAGAAAAATTGATGTGATAAATTCTTTGAAGTCCATAACATTAGAGGTGCTCTAAGTGTGTGTAGAAGTATCGAAAGAAATGCGAAGATTAGCACTGTAAAACATATTTTATTGGTGTCACGTGACATCTCTGGAACCCTTTTTCACAACCAATGATTAAATCTAGTCACGCTATTATGTGATGGTGATGAAGGATGAGAAAATAGTTGTGCAAGTAAGAAATGTAGAAGCATAGATTCGATGATTCTTTGGTGTGGGAGAAGTACATTGAAAAAATATTACTAAATTAATTATAACCTGCTATTTTGAAAAACTAGTATTATTGATGAGGGGGCGATAAGGGAGATTTAGCTTTTTTTGTAGATCATGGAGAATGTGGAAAACATGTGAAGAAACATGAAGAAGTGAAAGAAAATAGTTCTCGAGTTAATGTGAAACACAAAGCTAGTGAAGATAAGCTTCGTCATGAGAAGTTGTTCGACGTAGATGAAGCCCTTGATGGTGAGAACTCGCGGGCGAGTTCTTTTCAAGTGAGGAAAAATAGTTTTCTGTAGATCATGGGGTATGTGGAAAACATGTGAAGAAATGTGAAAGTGAAGGAAATTAAAATAGTTCTCGAGTTAATGTGTAACACAAAGCGAGTGAAGGTAAGCTTTTTCATGATAAGTTATTCGAGGTAGATGAAGCCCTTGATGGTGAGAACCAAAGGGCGAGTTCTTTTCAAATAAGGGGGAATGATAACGAATCATGTAAATTGGTATGTGTTAATTCACATACCTTTTCATGGCCAAATATCAACCCAAATATACTAATTATGCTAACAAATTCCAAAGAATTGTGTGTTTTATGTTTGTGAACGTGCATGCAAGGATATTTCACAAAATGACGAAAAACAAGCAAAAACCCGGCAATAACAAGCATGAGAGTAGAAAGAGTCAGAAAGTCAAGCTGGAAATCATTTTGAGCTTATAAGAGTCCTCAGAGTTTGATTTATGAGCTAAAGTGATCCTTGTGTGAAGTTTGAAGAATTGCCAAAATTGGTCCCTGCACTTTCAATTTTGACATATTCAGTCCTTCATGGAATTTATGAAGAAAAAGTTCAAAATCAACCCTTGGAGAATCAATGTTGTCATCATAAGTCCTTGAAAGATATTTTTGAACAAATGGCAGAATAGGTCCTCAAAGTTTCAATAATTACATAAAGGGTCCTTGATTTTCATTAATACAAAAATCGGAAATATCATGCCTTATATCTAGTCCAATGAATATCAAAGCCCAAATCATATTCCAAAAAGCCCAACCATCATTACCCATACCCAACAAGCCACGGGTCAAACTAATACTACCAGGTTAAAAGGTCAAACCCGGTTAAATAAATAAATTAACCCGCCCCCTTTTTCCCCATTATACTCAGAAATTACTATTCCCGTAAGAACCCTAACCCCAATTCAAATAATTACCACAATTAAGGGCAAGGTGGTCAAATCAAGTACACTTCTAGAAGATTGTAATGATGTCAGAATGTGTCAGAGGCGAAGAAGCACACGGGGGATACGTGGTAGAAGACTATTGGATTGGACGCGTCACGATTTCTGATCTAAGGGCTTGTATTTGATTGGAAATGATTAAAAGTGATCCAAGGGGACTCAGAGGGCTTCAAACAAGCACAATTCACACGGATTGCCTGCTTGGCAATTCGTGAGCCAATCCTCACTCTCCTCCTATAAATAGAGGTCTAATCTAGCTAGCTTAGTGTGTAGAAATTAGAGCGAAGCTCTGCTAAATTTTAGACTCATTTGTATTTAGATTAGAAATTGTAATGCTAGCTTAAGAATTTTTAATAAAATTTCAATTTCATTTTTTTATTGTTGTTTAATTTTTGTTTTTGTTGGTCCCTTTTACTTGGTTATCAGTAACTAAAGAGCTAAAGTAACCAAGTTATATGACTTGAACACAAATGTATGAAAATGATTAACAATAAAGTAACGTAAAAATAAGAGACAATATTTTCCAACGTTTAATTCTTTATTAGAAGTTAATCACAAAGAATCGTACCCAAGTGTTTGCGGAATAACACTTGGGGTTGAAATGACAAGTATTGTATGGACTCCTCACTAAACTCAAACTATGTTGAGTGACAACTTAAATTACCCACTGAGCTATCTAAGGGGCTTGTGTTGTTCTTTGGAGGAGTAAAGTGGTTTGTGAATGCTTTGCATTAATTGCACAAACTTGTCAACTTTTACTCCTCACATTTGCTTCCTATTTATACACAAGTATAGAACAACTAAATATACATTGGACCTAAAGCTTCCTTAACAATATCTTGAAAGATATTATTCTTCTGGCAAGGAACCTTCATTGAGTTAGGTCCAAAAGGCACTTTCTGATGACAGACTGGTTTTAACCATTTGGGGAAAGTTTGACATTAAAGTGATAAAGCACTTTAATAAAGCAGCTCAGACTTTCCCACCCAGTCCCGCCAAAACTTCAGTCTTCATGTCATCAGTCTTTAGTACGATTAAGTTGTTGAGGAGTCATGGGGTTCAGTGAGTTATTGTCATCCTCACTGAACCCATCACCTTCTTCTTGGCTTAGATCACACTTCACTGAGTTCCGCCTCACTGAATGGATAACCTTTCTTCTTAGGCTCGGTCTTAGCATTCTGAAGGTGACTCACTGAGTTACTGTTCACTCAGTGACTTGTTTACACTTAGGGGATTTTACGTTCAAATCCTTGTTAGAAGATTTGGGGAATTCAGTGACCCAACAATCTCCCCCTATTTGAACATACAAATAGCCTAAGTGATACTTGATTCAGCATGAGTTGTCAGGGTACATCTTCTCTTGCTGAATGTTTGTTGTAATTGTAAGTAGGACATAACTATTTAAACAAAAACATCATTTTATTTAAAGCTATTACATTTTCCTACAAATTACAAACAAAATAAAGATAGTTGTTGCAGATCAGATATTTAGATGATAGCCAAGTCCCTCAATCTTAGCTTTCTTTGATCTCAGCAGGTGTTTCTCAGGATGCTTCTCAATCTTGGTCCTAAGGTCCTTACAGAACCTTTGGTTTGCACCACTTTGTATAGGAGAAATCGGGTACGTTACCATTGCCGTGACCCCTGCCTTGTCTATATCAGACCACCTTTGGAAGGCAAGGTCTCCATATTCATCTGTAAAGCATAGACCTCGTTCAGGGTGTTCAAGCACGGTGTTGTTCACGAAGGTGATTCCTTAAGGAACGGACCTATCACAATCCAATCCTGGGACCTTGATCTCAGGCTCGGATTCAATGTGCTTCCTTTTTCTTTTGGTGGCTGTTGATGAAGCAGTTTTTGTTGTTGGAGCAGGAAGAAGGGAGGGAATGTTGAGGGCTTCAGGCATTGCTCTCAGTCTGTCATACCTTTCACTCAGTGACTTGAGAAGTTGATCAACAACGGCACCATTTTTCTTGGCAATGATGGGACGGAGTTCATCAAGTTCAGTAATCCCAAAGTCAGCGAATCTGAATGGGTTATGAATGTCCATGATTCTTTTATCAGCCCCCCTGAAGACAGTGACCATTGCGGGTTTGGTATTCCTGTGGATTTTGATGTCAGTGATGGTTTCAGGCTTCAATCTTTCCTTCATCACCCAATGATATCTTTCAACCCTGGTCTTTCTGATTTGAGCTTGCCTTTTCAGCTTTTCTTCCCTTTCCCTTTACAGAGAATTCATCTGTTCTTCCTGAGCCTTTTTAAAGGCTGCACCAGCTTGTTCAGTAGCTAGTGCCTCAGCATCCAGACCAATCTTTTCAGCCTCCTCATGAACAACCTGTATCAGTTCAGGCTTGCTCAATCTCTCTTCTTCAGCTACCTTTGCCACTTTCTCAGTTCTTTCCATGTAGTCTTGTATTTGGTCATGGGTGAGCTGATAGATTTTTCCATTGATTGCAAACGGGACCCTGATAGGTACATCAGGGTCAGTTCTGACCATTGTGGAGGCAGGCTGGAGTCTTACTTCAGGTTCTGAGGTGGTGGCTATGCTTTTTCCTCTGTCCTGAAAGAGAGTGGAGGAGACTGGTTCCTCTTGTGGTGGAACTTGAGTGATCGGTGTGGCTTCAGTGACATGCTCCCCCTCAGTGTGAGAGGGCTGTCTAGCTTCTTGTTCATCAGTAATAGGGGTTTCAGGAACATTCTCCCCCTCAACAATTGCCGGAGCTGCAGTGATGGCAAGTGTTGGAGTTACTGAAGATGAATTAGAGGTACCCTTGAAGGCTTGAAACATTTTCGTCATCATTGACTTGATCTCCGCAGTATCCTGATGAATGAGAGATACCTTGGAGTCAAGGGAAGCCTGAGAATTTTCAAGGGCAGTCATCCTGGATCCCATTCTCCATGCCAGAGATGTGAACTTCAGGGATTGAGATGTCACTGATGCTTCCAACTGAGTGAAGGAAGACTTGAGGGACTCCACCATGGAGCTGAGATTCTGAACATTTGAATCCCTTATCAAACCAAGTAACTCAGTAAGAGCCGCCGAGTTGACCTGGTACGTCTCAGATGCCTGAAGAATTTTCTTGTTGAGCTCAGGATCATCCTTGACTGATTCTTGAACTGACTTAACCCCTGTAGCTAGCTCCTTTAGGGATTCCAAAAACTGATTGATGTGCGAAGCCATTTGTGTCAGGGAGTGAGAGATAGTGGAATTTTGCTCCCTGACATCATCATTGTAGTCTTCAACAGCATCTTTGAGGAGGTGATAGTGGACTGCTTGCTCAGCATGCATATCAAACACCTCTTCAGTGACCCCCCTGTACAAAACATTGGTCATTTTCTTGATGAACTTTTGGAAGGCTCTTTCAGTGAGAGGATTTGAAGCGTCTTCTAAGGTTTCAGGCTCGGAATGTTGTTCATCTTCATCGTGGTTAGAGGTTTGAGGAGACTGAGTAACAGGTTCAGGGACTGTCTCCTCATCCTCCATATCTTCTCCGGCCGTGAAGACTTCCTCGTCACTGTTAAATTCATTATCAAAAAATAAGAACGCCTGAGCATCAGCCAGGGAGGTAATCTGCAACAAATGGAGGTTATCCGGCTCCTCTTCATAAGAAGATTTGCCTTCATTTTGGCCAGGTCCTGACCCCTCAAATCCGGTAGGTTGGGTTTTACCTACCTGGTCTTTAAGGCCAGTTCCCAAGTTTTGCGCACCTCCGGGAGTGGTTGTGGGTTCCATATCAGCGGGTGGTGCATGTCCCTCTGAATCTTTGTCCCCCGTGACCCCTTCAGACACTGATGGGTGTTTCTCAGTGCCATCACTAGGAGCCGTGATTGTTGTGTCCCTATCAGCGGGTTGTATGTTTCCCTCTGAGTCTTTGGGATGAGTAGGGGTGCCCTCAGACAAAAGCTTTGATTTGCGAATGTCCTCATCAGGCAGATGAGTGGTTGAGTCCCCCTTTCCAACAGGCTTGTTCTGGCCTGTCGAAGGTTTAGAGACATGAACTCCCTGATGCTTGGGTTTTGATCTACCCGAGCCTTTAGCAGGATGTGATTGTTTGTGGACCCCCTTCTCAGTGGAGTAGTGTTGCCCCACCGAGGATTTAGGATCCCTTACTCCCTGAGACTCTGGTTGTGATTTGCCAGAGCCTTTAGCAGGATGTGAAGGTTTGGTTTGTTTCGGCTCAACTGTCTTGTTTATGACAGTAGAGTCTTTGGGAACGGGTATGCCTGAGGACACTGAGTGTGATGTCTCAGTGCCCTCCGATGGCTTTTGTTGCAGGCCTAGTGACTGGGTAATTATTCTCAGGGTGTCCGCAGTCAAGGGCGGTATTTCAGGCCCCTTTTTGGCAGCCTTAAGGTCAGAGGTCTCAGTGTCGAGTGACTTGGGTTGAGCCACCTTCCTGGACCCCTGTCCCTTCTTCCTCTTCACCTTTTTGGTGGGAGAGGGAACTGGTGATATAATATTGTCACCCTGGATAGCAGTACGCATGTATTGGGTCAGGGTGACAGGTGTAACCTCTAGAAGGTCACGAGAGTAATTAGCCTTGTGTAATACTTCAGGCTCAAAACCTATTGCATCAGGCTTCACATACTCAGACCCAAGCAAATCTTGTAGGGCATAGGAAATGAATCTAGGGTATGACATAAGTTTTTGCCTAGACTTCCCCCCTAATTTTGCTATGGGGTCCTTGAAGATTAATTCTCCAAGATCAATAAATCTACCCTCAATAAGACTGAACAATATCATTGCTTGAGTATTGTTCAACTGCTCAGTAGAGGATTTATTTCCCCCGAGGACCTGAATGACAAAGGTCATTATTATCCTCCAGGGAGCTAGGAACCAGGTCTTGATAATTGGGGCTTTGGATAGTAGGGCCCCTGGTGACACTTCAGGGTGAAGTTTGTCATAAGGCCCTAGCGTTAGTAAGACCTCCTTCACATCTTTATCAGATGGTGGGACAATGAAGGTCTGTGTGTAATCAAGCCCAGTGGCTTTGGCAAAAGTTTTATAGTCAAGAGTTAGGGACTTAGTTCCATTCTTGACTGTAAACTTAATTTTGGCCTCTTTGGGCACATCAGGGCTTTCAACCACTGCTGTGCACCAAAATTCCCTCAAGTATTCAGGGTAGATGACTGAGGGGGTTTTTGTGAATGCGGTGGTCAGAAAGCAGTTCTGAAGGAACTTCACCACTTCCCTGTATTCAGGGAACCCTTCAGGGTAGGCAAAGTTCCCCACCACATTATTCTTGGTGAGGTCTACGCTTTCCATTTGGAAATCCACATTAGGTGCGTATTTGATGACCTTAGAAGAAGCCATTTGGTTTGATAAAAAGCCTGGTTTTAGTTTGAAAATGGGTTTGAGAGAGGAAACACACGCAGTTTTGAAAATAATTTGCAAGAGTTTTGTTAATATTATAAAAGCGTGTGTGTGTTTCCCTTTTTGTGGGGGTATTTATAGGGTAAAGATTTGGGTGGTGATGTTGCGGATACCAAAGGTTTAATTTATTTAACCGAAACGGCATAATAATTTTGGTTTGATATCTGCATTAAATATCACGATTCCCATTACCCTATTTTCTCTCACATCGTGGATGAACAGTTGTGCGGCTCTGCAAATAATGCACTTTTGCAGAGAGAAATTATCACAACTTTTGTGTGTGAGGGAGCATTTAATGCTCAGTGATGTTTGGTGAGAGGGATGTGGGGGCCCAAGGAGTGGATGCCAGTTGTGTAAGTGACATATATTCCTATATTTAATAGGATTCAGTTACCTACCTGGGACATTAACTGACTAAATACTTAGAGCATTTAGTTAGGGTATTCAATGCCATTTTTCATCCTGAGCCCCCTGAATGGATTGTCATTCAAAAAAAAATTCAGGAAGGGTGTGATCAGGGATCTAGAGAATTTACATCAGGTTGGAACACTTTTGATCAGTTTTCTGATTCTATGTCCAACATGCCCAATTCAGCTTTCAATCTTGTGAAAGTGGGTTCATCCAAAGGTTTTGTGAAGATATCAGCTAGCTGATACTCAGTGGGGATGAAATGTAGTTCAATTTCTCCATTTGATATATGGTCCCTGATAAAGTGGTATCTGATGTCAATGTGTTTGGTTCTTTGATGAAGCACTGGATTGTTTGAGATGGCTATGGCACTTGTATTATCACAAAAGATAGGTACCATCTTATACTGAATGCCATAGTCACTCAGTTGGCTTTTCATCCATAGTACATTTGCACAACATCATGCAGCAGCCATATATTCAGCTTCTGCTGAAGACATGGCCACTGATTGTTGTTTCTTTGTACTCCAACACACAAGTTTACCACCAAGAAATTGGCAGGATCCTGAAGTACTTTTCCTATCCATGTTACATCCTGCATAGTCAGAGTCAGTGTACCCTTTGAGATCAAATCCTGAACATTTTGGGTAATACAAACCAAGGTTTGGAGTACCCTTCAGGTACCTGATGATTCTCTTGACAGCAGTGAGATGTGATTCTTTTGGGTCAGCCTGGTATCTTGCACACAGGCAGACTGAGAATTGGATATCAGGCCTTGAGGCAAGTAAGTACATCAGGGAGCCAATCATTCCTCTGTATTGAGTTTGATTCACTGATTTTCCAGTGAGATCAGGACCAAGGTTGTTTGGAGGAACCATAGGAGTTTTTACTGAAGAGCAGTCAGTGAGCTCATACTTCTTTAGTAGGTTCCTGAGGTATTTCTCTTGGCAAATGGATATTCCTTTTTCAGTTTGTTTAATTTGTAGTCCAAGAAAGTATGTGAGTTCACCCATCATGCTCATTTCAAACTTTGTGGTCATAAGTTTTTCAAATTGTTTGCAAAGTTTGTAACTTGTTGAGCCAAAGATGATGTCATCAACATACACTTGGACAAGAATGACATCATCCTTTGTTCTGTAGATGAACAGTGTGTTGTCAATTCTTCCTCTGACAAACTTGTTTTGGATCAGGAAGGCTGAAAAAGTTTCATACCATGCCCTGGGTGCTTGTTTCAGTCCATAGAGGGCTTTGTTCAGCTTATAGACATGGTTAGGGTATTCACTACTTTCGAAACCAGGAGGCTGTTGCACATAAACATCTTCTTTGATGTTACCATTCAGGAATGCACTTTTAACATCCATTTGGTACATTTTAAAGTTCATGTAAGTTGCATAGGCAAGGAAGATCCTGATGGCTTCCATTCTAGCAACAGGTGTAAAGGTTTCCTCATAGTCTATACCTTCATGTTGATTATATCCTTTGGCAACCAGTCTTGCTTTGTTTTTTATGACTGTGCCATTCTCATCAGTCTTGTTCTTAAAGACCCATTTCATACCAATGATTAAAACACCCTAGGGGCATTCAACAAGGGTCATGACATCATTTCTGTCAAATTGTTCCAATTCATCTCTCATGGCCTGAACCTAACTTTCATAAGTCAGGGCTTCTTTAACATTTTTAGGCTCAATTCTGAGAGATAGTCAGCATAAAGACATATATTGGCAGTGGCAGCCTTGAGTTTGACAGCCTTGCTTCTTGTGAGCATGCCTTCAGTGGGTTCACCAATGATGTTCACAAGCTCAATGATTTTGGATCTAGTCCAGCTATCCTGGGGTTTGGGATAGGAATTTGAGCTTGTAGGAGCCTGATTGGATTCAGACTCAGGAACATGAGGTAACTCATCAGTATGTACTTCAGTGACAACTGCAGGAACAATTTGTTCTGTGGGTTCCTGAACATTTTGTTCAGTGGTGTCAGTCTCATTTGAGACGGGCTGAGTTTCTATGAACTCACTGATAGGTGGTTGGGGTAGGTTGTGAGGGATGATGTAATAGGAGACATCAGCATCAGCTTGGTATTGAGTTGAGGGATTGTTCTCAGGATGATACTCATCAGGAGGATATCTTGATGAGTCATCAATACCAATCTCTTCTATTGAGGAATTTGAGAACCTGATGGATTCAGTGCTCTCATCAACAGTAATGTGATAAGTTTCCTCAGTTTGCTGTCTCCTTGTGTTGAACACCCTGAAGGCTTTAGAAACCAGGGAATATCCCAGGAAGTATCCATCATCAGCTTTGGCATCAAATTTACCTAAGTGATCCTTGTGGTTATGTATAAACACAGGACACCCAAATACATGAAAGTAGCTGATGTCAGGAATCCTTCCTTTGAATATCTCATAAGGAGTTTTGTTATGCCTTTTCACAATGATTGACCTGTTTTGAGTGTAGCAGGCTGTTTTAACTGCCTCAGTACAAAAATGTTTTGAGAGGACTGATCCATTCAGCATTGTTCTTGCTGCCTCAATGAGTGTTCTATTTCTCCTTTCAGCTACTCCATTTTGTTCAGGAGTATAGGGAGAAGTGAAATTTTGAGAAATTCCTTTCTCATCACAAAAACACTCAAGGTCTTGGTTTTTGAATTCAGTGCCATTGTCAGTCCTGATCTGTTTAACTTTGACATCATTTTGATTTTCAATGTTTCTGACAAATGACATGATTGTTTCAGCTGCCTGACTCTTTTTGGTTAGGAAGTAAACCCAAGTATATCTTGAGTATTCATCCACTATGACCAGAGTATACTTCTCATGGTGAATGTACATTGGACTGACAGGTCCAAAAAGGTCCATATGAAGAAGATGTAGGCAGCTTTTGATGGAAAAGGTTTGTTTGGGTTTGAATGATGCCCTGTGGTGTTTTCCTTTTTCACAAGCAGAACAAGGCTTGTCTTTGGTATACACCAGGGATGGAAGGCCCAGAACTTTGTTCTGTTTGGCCAGGTTGTTGATGCTCTTGAAATTGAGATGAGAGAGTCTCTTATGCCATAGCCAGTTGATTGTCTCACTTGCCTTTGAGAATAGGCAAGTCCCATTTTGAGTCATGGATGACATGTCAAGGACATATACATCATCCCTCCTGGGGGCAATCAACACAACTTCCTTATTGGCATTAAAGATGGTCCCTCTCTTGTCATCAAACTGAACTATGTATTTGGCATCACATAGTTGGGAAACACTTATCAGGTTGTACTTCAGACCATTAACATAAGCTATTCTTGTGAAAACTATACCATTGCAGTCTACTGAGCCATAACCTTCAGTGGGAGCTGATGAGTTATCACCAAATACCACTTTGGGTCCTGGTTCTTCCACATATTTGTGCAGAAAACTTTTCACACCAGTCATACTTCTGGAGCATCCACTGTCTAGATGCCAAGTAGGATCCTTGATGTGTTTCTGCACAAACAGTAAACTGGGTTAGTTTTGCTTGTTGACCCACCTTCTAGTGGGCTTAGTCCTCAAGGACTTTTTGAACTCAGTTAGTGAATCATGGTCTGAAGTTGTGTGACCTGAGCTTCCACATGTTTTACATTTTGTGGAGGTTGATGCCTCAGGTGACTAAGAAGTGTTGGTTTGGTTTTTCCTTCTGGACTGAATCACTTTGTCATGCCCCCTGGTTTCATGGGAGGGATCTCCACAGATGTCACAGCATTCTTTCATCATACAATCATCAGGAAGATGATCATTGAAACCACAGTGAGGACATGGTGAGAAAGGCTTAGCCTTCAGTCTTTGTTTGGAAGGTGTGGCATACTGATAGCCTTGGGTTTTGTATTGACCCCTTGCCTTTAAAGAGGCAGTGTGGGGGATGTGATCACAAGTTCTGTGGTCTTCTTGTTTGCATATCATACAAAACAGGACTTTGTAGCATTTATCAGTGCTGTGATTTGGATAATTGCACAGTTCACATCTCCCTGAGGGTCTGGGTGTGGTTTTTGGTTTGGAAGAACCTGAGGATACTGAGGGCTTTGTAGATTTAGAGTCAGAGTTTTTCTCAGTAGACTCGATTTTCTCACTCAGCATCCTGACAAGTTCAGCAAGCTGATCAACCTTTGAATCAGTGCTTTCAGGCATCACTTCAGTAGTTACTGAAGGTTTTTGGTGTTCAGTGGGTGCAGGAGTAGGTCTTTTCAGTATAGTCCTTCTTAACCCTGATTTCTCTTTAGGAGAATGTGGTTGAAAGACTAATAGTGCAAGGTCAGAATTGGGTTCTGCTCCCTGAAGTTGTTTCAGTGGAGGGAGTGGTGAATCAGACTTAGACTCAGTGATGGACTCAGTAGGACTAAGTTCATCAGTGACTCCTAGCAGCTCCTTTATAGCCTGACTTTCAGGCTCCAGAATTCTTCCAGTGTTAAAATTTGGCAATTTACTATCAAGATTGTTTCTTTCAATCCAATCACTGGGTTTGGGAGCTAGTTCTTTGCAAGAGAGTATGTTGGTTAATAGAAAAGTTGTAGAATGGCTACTCTCCCCAGAAACTTCAGTGAGTTGATCATCACCCAGACCAGCCTTATTGGGGCTGGGTGAGAGACTCAGTGTTTCATAAAGTTTGGGGTTTTTCTGAGTCCATTTCCAAATAATTTCCTTTTCTTTCTTAAGTTCTTCCTGAAGAGCTTGATTTTGTTTTACAAGTTCAGAGTTTTGAATTTGAAGTGTGACACTTTCAAGCTTGGCTTGTTTTAAGGCAAGTAATTCATCTCTACAATGATTTAATTCAAAACTCAGTTTGTTAAATTTTGAAAACAAATTAAGTCTTTGCTCTTCAACATACTTCAGATCAACATTTATATAGTCTAACTAAGATTTCCAATCATCATTATCATCCATAGAAAGTAAAAGATTTACCTTCCTCATTGTGATGTTGACCCATTCACCATTTCTTGCATTTGTTGTCTTCTGACAGAGCCATCAGGGCACTGATGTGAACTTCATCATCATCAGAGGACACTTCAACCTCATCCCAGTCATATGTTTCAGCAACAAACCCTTTGTTCTTGGCTTGAGTAGGCTTTGGAGCCTGAGGAGGCTGAGAGACTGTTGAGGATGATTCAAGAAGGGCAAGCTTAGATTTTGCCTTTCTGTACTTTGCTTCAAAGTCAATTTGAGGGACTTTTTCAAATCTTTGACTAGACTGAAGCATTTTTGGTTGAAATTTGCTGGGGCCTGAAAAAGAGTTATTTCCTGAAAATTTGAAAGATGGTTCTAAGGTTGTTTTTGAAAAAACAATCTTTAGCAAAATGCCCCATTTTGCCACATTTAAAGCATTCAGTATTGTCATTTGCTTTAGAAGGAAATTTGTTTTTCTTAAAAAACCTTTTTGAATTAGCAAGGAGTGCTCTTTCATGAAATTCAATTTGAAGATCATTAAGATACTCCTCACTGGTTCTTTGGTCAACCTCATCATCAGATCCATCCTGAAAATCCTGCACAACACCTTTTGAATAGAAAGCAGTTGATATGGGTGTGATTGTCAAGGCCTTTTTGGTCTCCTGAGCTTTACCAGGGTATCTCCTGGTGATAAGATTGTCTTCATAGACAAACTTCCCATAGATGGCAGGGAGCTCAAGGTTCTGAATGTGGTTTGCATTTCTCAATCCCTGAGAGAAGTTTAACCACTTCTCAGGGAGACTGTTGACAAAACCAACATTGATTTCATGTTTTGACAGTATAACACCATCATTGGTCAGCTCATTCAGGAGGGTCTTATACCGAGTATAAGTCTCAGAGAGACTTTCAGAATCCTTGGCCCTGAAGGTATTGAATTCAAGCTTCAGGTCCATGATTCTATTCTCTTTGGTATCAGAAGGCCCTTCATAGCTATGAACCAGGTAAGTCCATGTCTGCTGAGCAGTGGGACAGTTGATCACTGATTCCATTATATCATCAGGAAGGCATGATATAATGATGCTTTTCAGGCGCTGGTCTTGATTGACCACCCTCCTTTCATCTAGGGTCCACTGAGCTTCAGGTTTGATTAAACCTTGGGCAGTTGTTGGGACATATGGGCCCTCATTAATCAACTTGATGTAATAAGGTTCTATCCCAGTTAAGTAGCAAAGCATTCGCTTTTTCCACTTATTAAATTTGTCAGCTTCAAGTCGAGGGGCAGTTGCTGAATAATTTCCACCCTTTTTATCAACAAGCTGGGGAACATCTATGCCAGTCATAGTGGGATCTTGATTTTAAAAACTTGAGCACTCTTAGGTTTTGAAAACAGGTATAAGTTTTACAAATCAGAGGCTCTGATACCACTTGTTGGTCCCTTTTACTTGGTTATCAGTAACTAAAGAGCTAAAGTAACCAAGTTATATGACTTGAACACAAATGTATGAAAATGATTAACAATAAAGTAACGTAAAAATAAGAGACAATATTTTCCAACGTTTAATTCTTTATTAGAAGTTAATCACAAAGAATCGTACCCAAGTGTTTGCGGAATAACACTTGGGGTTGAAATGACAAGTATTGTATGGACTCCTCACTAAACTCAAACTATGTTGAGTGACAACTTAAATTACCCACTGAGCTATCTCAGGGGCTTGCGTTGTTCTTTGGAGGAGTAAAGTGGTTTGTGAATGCTTTGCATTAATTGCACAAACTTGTCAACTTTTACTCCTCACATTTGCTTCCTATTTATACACAAGTATAGAACAACTAAATATACATTGGACCTAAAGCTTCCTTAACAATATCTTGAAAGATATTATTCTTCTGGCAAGGAACCTTCATTGAGTTAGGTCCAAAAGGCACTTTCTGATGACATACTGGTTTTAACCATTTGGGGAAAGTTTAACATTAAAGTGATAAAGCACTTTAATAAAGCAGCTCAGACTTTCCCGCCCAGTCCCGCCAAAACTTCATTCTTCATGTCATCAGTCTTTAGTACGATTAAGTTGTTGAGAAGTCATGGGGTTCAGTGAGTTATTGTCATCCTCATTGAACCCATCACCTTCTTCTTGGCTTAGATCACACATCACTAAGTTCCGCCTCACTGAATGGAGAACCTTTCTTCTTAGGCTCGGTCTTAGCATTCTGAAGGTGACTCACTGAGTTACTGTTCACTCAGTGACTTGTTTACACTTAGGGAATTTTACGTTCAAATCCTTGTTAGAAGATTTAGGGAATTCAGTGACCCAACAGTTTTTAATTCAAGTTTATCAGTTTAATATCAGTTTAAGTCTCATTCTCAATTTAGTTCTTACAATTTTTAGTCTCAAATTTTAATCCATATTTCTAGTGCTTATTAAAATGTTAATCAGCTTATTTTGAAATTTTGATTTAGCTTACCTTAGTTTTATCTTTTTCTTATACTGTTTTAATCTCAATTTTCTATATAGTTTCATTAGTATAACTTTTAAATTAGTTAGTTAATTTTTAGAAAATATAAAAAAATAAAAAAAAAAACTTTTAAAAAATATAAATATTTTGTGCAATTCAGTCCAAAGCTTGCAATCAAGCTTAAATTCATTCCTGTATTCTCCCTTTTAGCTTGTTAGCTTTAAGGAAGAGTTAGAGAGATTAATCTCAGACCTGTGGTGAGGTTCTGCAATTCAGTCAAAAGAGGTACATATGATGTATGTACTGAAATTGGAACAAGGAGTTGATAGTCTAATCAAGCCAAGGAATGATTAGCCTGTCCAAAGACAGGCAAGCAAAGGGAACTCCCTCTGTTCTGCTGAGGGAGACAAGTTTTGGTAATTCTTAGATTGCTTACTGTTTCATTGATTCTATTTAATTTAATGTAGTGTTGTATTAATTCTAGTGATTTAGATTGCTTCTGTTATTGCGGAATCATTGATATTAGCTGATTTGATCTTAGATTTAGCTGATTGATATTAGTTCTGTTTAAGCATAGCTTATTTGAGTAACTGTTCCTTTTGCATAAGATCTGTGATTTGTGTTTAACTGTTGGATTTCATAGTGATTAATTGTATAATTGAAGTCTGATGTAGTTGGAGATTGTGAGTGAGTAATTGTGTTGAAATTTATTGACTGTTTCATTGGTAGTTAATCATCTGTCATTTTGTGGATCTGAGTTTTGGCATATCTGGTTTATTCTGTGGTTTTTGGTGGATTGAATGAGTTTTATATAGTGTTTGGTTAACTGATTTGGTTCTGAGTTTCAGTGACTTGTGGATAGATTAGTAGATTCAGTGTTTCATATAATTAGTAAAAATATAAACGAGTGTTTGGATGAAACTGTTTTGCTGTGGTTTAGAGTAAGTAGGTTGGATATTGTTACATGATTAGTTCACTTAGGTCAGTAGTAGTCTAAATAATACATAAAATCAGTAGGTAGTTTGATAAAAGTCAAAGTTAGTTTTTTTTAAAATAGCTTAATTGAGATTTTAGTGTGAATCAGTTAGAGTCATTAAAGTAGTAGCTGCATCTTAAGTGATTATAGTTTAAATCAGTGTAAAATTTAGCTTATATTAACATTTAGAAGTAGTTTAATTGGATTAAAGTTGGAATTAGTCATACTTATAGTTCATATAGAAAGTCAACTTAAATCAGCTTTAGGTGTTAGTTAGCTACTATAGTTGATCAAATTCAGAGTAGATTTAGAATAGCTGAGGCAGTATAATTGCTTGATCTATTATCACAGTTTTTCATTGAAGTTTTTGCCCCAAAGAGCTGGTTGATTTGAGCTTGTTCTATTAGCTTATTGCACCTGTGAATAAGCTAGGTTGAGACAGGGAATTGTTTTTTATCATAGGCCTGCAAATTTGCATCTGAGCTTGTATCTGTGTTTAGTGTATGATTATGAGTTTGATTTAAGTAGGATAAGTATTTTGTACCACTTCTTTGCTTCTGGAACTTATTAAGCTTGATTTGCTTATCATTGAGATTTTCATTTGAGCTTATTGCTTAACTCTTGTGATTCTGTGGATTTATGTGCTATCATTTGTTTATACATTGCATTTCTGAGCATTTTACATCATAATAAGCTTGTGTTATAAGTTTCATTCAGTATTGTTCACAAGTGCTTATTAATAAGCACTTGTGAATAAGCAGTTGGCTATAATAAGCACTAAATCAGCTTATTTTCATTCCAAAATTTTTCTTCTAGTTATTTTTAATATTTTTGATTTTTTGAAATTTTTCCAGATTTTTCCAAGTAGTTTAAGTATTTTTCTTAATTTTCTTTTGATTTTATTCATTTTTAAATAGGTTTAAATAAGCAAAAATCCATAAAAATTCAGAAAAAGCTGTGAAAAATACAAAAATATTTTTAGAAATTCTTTTATAATATTTTAGATTTTTTAGAATTAAATTTTCATTTTTCCACTTTATTTTTCTATTTTCTTACATTTTTAATTCATTTAAAATTACAAAAATCAAAATAAATTAATAGAAATTAAAAGAAAAGTCAAAAAAATAATTTTCTTTTTCTGGAAATTCAATTTAGAAGTTTAAGATTTTTAGAAAATAATTTCACATTTGTAGGATCGTTTTTCGTTAAAAGTTACGTTTTAAATAACGCGTTTGCATTTCCGTTTTTACGTTTTAAACTTTTGTGCGTTATTAGCTTGTACTCTTTGCATAATTCATCTTTGTTTGTGAATACTTGAATTACTTGATCACTATTTTCTCTTTTTCACTTCTCAATTCACGATTTTCACGAATCAATATTCTTGATTCCATTCACCTTCACTCGGATACGACTCGGGTGATCCGTATTTCACGCGGATCATTTCAATAATATACTACTATACTATAATAGATTGATTTTCACACAATCATAAATGTAAAATTGTCAATAAGGGTGTTTGGATCGTTCTTTTGTTGGAGGGAAAAGAAATGATAATTGTTGATACAAAAGTTGGGCGTTCCTTATTTGGGTCCTGTTCTCGTACCAATCAGATCTTAATGCTTGAGACATGCGCACTAAGAAAGCAAACAAACACCATTAGGCTTATCGTGGGATTGTCTCCCACGATTATCCTCCGGCGTGAGAGTACGTAATCGGTTTTAGGGTTGTATAGAAGAGTTAGGGTTGTATATCGTACCTTTAATGAGAGTTATGATATTCTTTATATAGGCACGAAATCCTTATTGGATACGTGTTCCTTACTCTTCGGCATATCCGGTTGTTTTGATATATATCCCTTAAATAAGAGATATCTATATCAAGACCATAAATAACTTTGGGTTTAGGCTTTCGTAAGCCCAAACCATTAGTATGGTAGCCCAAATCATTATTATGATAGCCCACTCGTGATGGGCTTGGGCGTTAGTTATGTTCATTAATCAGGTTCGTGACCCGAATATGGACTATACGTCATCATGTCCTCCCAGTCTAGTATGCGCAGGTATTAACCGCGGATGCTAGACTAGTAATGTCAGCGGTAAGCGTGGCAGGGAAGATTTAGAATTTCCCGCCAAAAATGATATACGGTGTATCTAGCCTTAAAACATCCCACGTATTCCTTGAAATACGTGAAAAAGTGCTTGTACCTGTTTGTATTCCAGCCACACGAAGAAAGTAGTGGGATCCACGTGGCGTTCATCCAAGGTAAGGGGAAACCCTATATAAAGGGTTCTCATTTTCATTGTGTTTATCACAGTAAAAAAATGCCACTTTCTCCATTTTAAGAGTCATTGATCAAGAAAAAAAATAGTGTCTGTTAAGGTAATTGCGCGTGCGCACCTTAGTCAAATCTTGTTTAGAAGATGGTTCGTCAATTAACTGAGTTCGTGTCTGAGATTGACGAGGATGAACTCCGTCAGTTCACCTCCGACTATTTCATCCCCCTCGCGGTGCACCCGGATGTACCGGAGGCAGACGCATGTATCGCAGACTTCCCTGAGGGGAAGATAGGGGTATACACGCGCTTTTTCAAGTTTGCGAATCAGCGCGTGCCCATATCCCTGTTTTTTAGCGACGTGCTCAACTTTTATCGTCTGCATATATCGCAGCTGCACTGTATAGGTGCGGCAAAGATAACGAATTTTGAAGTAAACTATCGTTTACTTGCGATAAACCCCACCATCAATCTCTTCCGCGCGTTTTACCACACAACGTGGTCAAACGGGTGGGTGTCTTTTTCAAAGCGTCCAGGGTGATATCAATGCTATACTGAGAAAGTAGACGCCCTTAGGAATTGGAGGGAGAGGTTCTTTTGGGTAGATTATACGGTTTTTCCTTCACTCTTTGAGTTTTATACTCAAGGGACTCTTCCAAAGGATGAGCGCCCAGATCCCGGTACATATAACACAGAGGATGCGAAAACCATTAATTCGAACCGCATCCCCATCAACTCCTATCCTAAGGAGTTTTTGGTTCATATGGGAATTAGTCGCAATTATTTCCAAGGTTTCGACGAGGTGCCAACATTTCTTGATGAGAGCGGCCGGGGTGGGTGCTTGTCCTTTCTTTCCTTCGCATCTCTTTGATATTGTAATTTTGATAACTAAATTGTTCTTTGTTGTTTGTTCATGTGTTGCGCAGAGATGGATTTGTTTGGCGTAGTGAGGTTGGCAAAGCCCTTGCAAGTGACTGTGGGTGTGCGCCCACTGAGGGAGGGTGAGATACCCATTTTGAAGGCCACAGCCGGGCGACTTCTGGAGCCTGTGCAAGAAGAATCATCTGATGTTGCTCAGCCCTTACTAAATGCTACTCCTATGCAAACTATTCCTGCGCAGGTAGTGCAAACTCCTGAGCCTGTGCGCACTGAGTCGTTTGAAGGTGCTGGGATCCTTAAGGTTGATACCGATTCTGAGGAGGAGCGTCAGGGTGCCAAGTGCAAGGCTGCTGATGATGGTGGTGAGGGTACTTACAAGTGCAGGCGCCACATTATCACTGTGGATGAGTCCACAGATGAGGAGGCGTCGCAATCCGTGGCTGTGCATGATACTGCTGAGACCTCCTCTCCTACGTAAGTGACAATGTTTTTGTTATCTGTTTTCTTTCACTTTATTTGCTATACAATGCCTTGACTCCTTGCTGTTTGCATGTAGCAACAAGGCTGCAGGGGGTGATGCAGCGTTCGTTGAGGAGTCGCCACCGCGGGCGACGCATTCTCAGGTGGAGGAGTCGTTGAAGGCGAGTAAACAGATGTCTGCGCAGGAGCTGATGGAGGATTTGAGTGTGGTTGCTGATCGTCAGGCCGAGTTGGTTACTCAGCTCAAGGCTCGATATGCTGGTGAAGGTGGCAGCCATGCGCAGAAGGATGAGGAAATTGCGCTGCTGAGGGCGCAATTGGCTGATGCACGGGCAGATGTAGAGTCAACAACTGCTCACGCTCGGAGGCTTGCGGATGAGAGGTTGGCCTTGATGGTTGAGGTAAAGCGCGAGCATGCTGCCGGTGAGCAGTATAGATCTAACTATGCATGGGGGCTGAAGTATTTGCAGGAGAACAGAGGCAAGCACTTCACCCAGCTTGATGAGTTCTGTCAGTTTGTAGAGACTGCTCTGGAGGCGCAGGAAGGTAAGCTGCGCAAGTTGAGCATTGAGTATGATGAGGAGCTGTACCCTCATCTAATGCCTGCTATTGCTGAGCGCAGGTACTTATTCCTTTTTGATTTCTTTTGCCCGCTGTATGTGCTTTAATTCTCTTTGGAGTTGTTATATTCTAATGCATGTGTTGTTGTGTGTAGGTGGTTAATCAGTCATGGTCTCCGATTGGCTGCTATGGGTACGCTAGAGTCCCAAGAGGTTGTGGAGGCCTTTGGGAAGGTTGTGGAGTGTGCCATGGCGCGTGGCAAGGCTCAAGCTATGGAGGAGCTGCATGAGAGCAAGATGCTGACAGTGCCGCTCGCAGAAGTGCCTGGTTATCAGGCTGATGCTTATGCGGAGCTTGCTGTTTCCATGGAGAAACTGAAGCTGTTTGAACTTTCGCGGATCGTGCAGTTGGAGCGTGACCAGGATCAACCTATTAAGGTGATTATGGAGGGTTTAGTCCTGGGGAGGCACATCCTAGAGGATGCGGAGGCTCAACATGACTATTTTTTGAAGCCTGATGTGACGCAGCTGCAAGTTCCTGTGTTCGCACAACCGCGTGACATCCTTAACCCATTCGCCCTTGAGAAGGAGATCTCTTTGAAGGAGTGCTTAGAAGCCCACTTGACAAGGCTTGCACGTAAGAAGGGCGTAAAGGAGAAGGCTATTTTTGTGCGGTGTTGCTGCGGCCCATCTTCCCAGGTCTGATGGAATTCCCGTCAGCGTACCGACGGTGTCGCAGGAGGATAGCAGCCTGTTGAGAAGGCTGAGTGAAGTTGGGCAGTTGGCGTCTATGGCTAGTAGCTCAGGGCATAGACGCGCTCACAGCATGTAGATTTCATCATCTTTTTTGTAACTCGTGGTTTTGGTGAATAATAATATTTAACTTTTGTACGTCTTGTTTGTATCATTTTGTACATATATTGTTTGTATTTTCGTGAAAGACTTTCCGAGAGTCAAATTGAAACCAAAACGTACTTAGGAAAATTTGTATTAAGTCCATAACTTAATAAATATATGTGAATAAAAATTCACAAGTGTATGGATAAACTTGCAGCGTGCTGCAAATACCATATCAAGGAACCAAGAGTCTTGGCTCCTAATTTGCTAAACGTGCACAGTGTGCGTTATCGTGTATCCTTCGTGGGATGTGCATTAAACTTACATCAACGTCTTGATAGTAAGGTGTTTAGCAAGGATACATGATCCTATGTTGATGGGTTTGCAACCCTCTTACTTAACGAGTTATTTATTAGGTTTACTCATCCTTTCTACCGTCGTGGGTCTTAATAAGAGCATGCACGCCATGTAGGCAAAAATATAAAGTAACAATATTGAGACATAAATAAAAATGTAAGCAATAATGTTAAATGTGTTGTGGAGTTCGCTAGAAACCACAACTTTTTATTAATTCTTGCAAGTTTTTGAAAAGAAAAAGATAATTCCCTACACAAAATAACATGTAAATACACGGACATTTATTTGAGCACTTACTAAAGTGCGGAGGTGTCTGTGTGTGGGCCGTAGCCTGTCCTAAAGATAGCATCTCTTGAGATTGCAGATGTTCCACGTGCGTGCTAGCTCATGGCCTTCCATATCACGCAGCTTGTATGCGCCGTTGCCTAATGCTTCTGTGACCTCATAGGGTCCTTCCCATTTGGGTCCAAGCTTGCCCGTGTCTTCTGCGTGGCTTGCATCATTGGCGCGGTATACAAAGTCTCCTGGCCTGAAAGAAGTGTTTCTGACTTTTGCATCATAATACTTCTTCATCTTTGACTTAGCCTTTTCCTCTCGTATAGCTGCCCGTTCGCGCCTTTCTTCCAACAGATCCAAGTCTATGCGTCGCCCGTCGTCATTTGTTGTAACATTGACTTCCGCCGTACGGATAGTTGGCATTCCAATCTCGGCTCGTATGGCAGCTTTTGTCCCATAGACAAGAGAGAATGGTGTATATCCACTGCTGACTTTGATTGTCGTGCGGTGCGCCCATAAAACATGCTACAATTCATCCACCCATCTTCCTTTATGTTTGTCAAGACGCGCTTTAATTCCTTCGCCCAGACTACGGTTCGCGCGTTCAACCAAACCATTGGTTTGTGGGTGTTTAACTGACGCGAAGTGTTGTCTAATATTTAATTGCGCGCACCAGTCTTTGAACGGGTTATCACATAATTGTTTTCCGTTGTCCGAAATAATTTCTCCAGGTAGGTCAAAGCGGCATACAATGTTGCCCCAAACGAAGCGTTTGACCTGATTGCCTGTGATACTTGCCACTGCTTTTGCCTCAATCCATTTAGTGAAATAATCTATGGCCACTATGAGGAACTTTGGTCCCTCTGCTGTGACTGGAAAGGGGCCTGCGATACCAATGCCCTATTTATAGAATGGTCATGGTGAGGTGATAGGTGTTAGCTCTTGTTGTGGTCAGCGCGGGATGGGTCTGTGGACTTGGCAGTCGCTGCATCTCTTTATCATATCTCGCGCATCGCGATGCATAGTGGACCAATAGTATCCTGACCGCAATGCTCGTGCCACAACGGACTGTGGTCCTGAGTGCATGTTGCATGACCCAACGTGGATCTCTCGGAGTACGTAATCTGCCTGAAGAGGTCCAATGCACCGAATCCATGGTTGTAGGAATGAATGCCAATATAGGATACCATCTCGAAGTTCGAACCTCTGGGCTGTGCGCCGTATCCGTCGAGCGTCTTTCTGTTCTTGGGGTAATATTCCATTACTTATGAATTCTATGATAGGTGTCATCCAAGTAGGATTCTCTTCTTCTATCACTGTGGCTACCTCCATCTCAGAGATGGATTTGTTCTTCAAGGTCTCCACCAATACCTGTTTTGACAGGTGCGCAAAGCTTGTAGATGCGATCTTACTCAGCGCATCTGCTTTTCTATTTTCTCCTCTAGGAACTTGTTTGATGGTGAACCTGTCGAAATTCTGGATTAAGGACTTGGTCTTGTCGAGGTATTGGATCATGTGTTTCTCCTTAGCCACGTATTCGCCTAATACGTGATTGGCCACTAATCTGGAATCAACATTTGCCTCTAGGTTGCGTACACCCATTTGAGTTTCTATGCGTAATCCATCAAGCAGGGCCTCATATTATGCCTCATTGTTTGTGGCTGTGAATTCAAAACGCAATGCGTAAGTGAATTCCGATCCATCTGGGCTAGTGAGGATAAGGCCTGCGCCTGACCCATCCACACACGAAGATCCGTCCGTGAATAGAACCCATGGTTCTTGTAGCGTTACTTCACTCTTTGAAGGTGGGGTATCAGTATTTGGCTTCTCAATGATGAAGTCTGCCAATATCTGTCCTTTAATCGCAGTGTGTGGTCTATAAGAGATGTTATGTTCGCTCAATAACACACTCTATTTTTGTAGTCGTCCCGATGCGTCAGGTTTAGAGATAACTTTCTTGATAGGTTGGTCCGTAATTACAGCTATTGGGTGTGCTTGAAAGTATCTGCGCAGTCTCTTAGCTGCGAATACTAAAGCTAGGACCAGCTTTTCCATGGAAATATAGTTAGTCTCTGTCTTCTTGAGTGCTTTGCTTACAAAGTATATTGGTGTTTGAACGGAGTTTCTATCTGTCAATAGCACCGCGCTGACTGCTCCATGAGTTGCAGACAGATACATGATCAATTCCTCCCCTGGTCGGGGTGCGACAAGCTTGGGAAGTGCTGCTATGTGTTGTTTGAGCTGTTGAAAAGCTTCTTCCGCTTCCACAGTCCAACGAAAGTCTCCCTTTTTTTTGCAGTTCGTGAGTGTCTTAAAGAGAGGGAGTGACTTATCTGCTGATTTGGACAAGAATCGATTTAGCCCAGCTAATTTTCTGTTTAATGACTGGACTTCTTTCAGTGTGCGTGGTGAAGGGAGTTCGATGGCAGCTTTTGTCTTCTCTGGGCAGGGCTTAATGCCATCAGGTTCTATCAAATACCCAAGAAACATGCCTTCTGTAGCGCCAGAGGTACACTTCTTGGGGTTTAACTTCATGTTGATCCTTCCCAATGTTTTGAATATTTCTTCAATGTCACGCACCAATTATTCTTCAGTATGGCTCTTTATGACGAGGTCATCAACATAAACCTCCAGGTTGCAACCTACTTGCTTCTCAAACGCGTTGTCCACCAACCGCTGGTATGTTGCTCCCGCATTCTTTAGGCCAAATGGCATTTTTGTGTAACAGTAGACCCCTTGACTTGTGTGAAAGGCTGCTTTTCTTCGTCTTCCTCAGCCATCTGGATTTGGTGGTACCCTTTGTATGCATCTAGGAAGCACTTAAAGGGGTATCCGCACAAAGATTCCACCTTCAAGTCTATCTATGGTAGCGGGTAACAGTCTTGTGGATATGCTTTGTTAAGGTCAGTGAAATCCACGCACATTCTCCAGCTGCCATTGCTCTTTTATACCATCACTGGATTGGAAAGCCAGTCATGGTCGTAGACCTCCCGCAAGATGTCTGCGTCTACAAGCTTGTGTACTTCCTCTAGGATGGCTTTTGCGCGATCTGGGGCCCGGCCGCGCTTTTTCTGCCGTATTGGAGGATATCCTTGTTGGATTTTTAGCTTGTGCTTTATGATAGATCGTGGTACCCCAGTCATCTGCTTTGGTTCCCACGCAAAGATATCTAGGTTCCTTTGCAAGAGTGCGCACACAGCCGCTCTGCCTTTGTCAGACAGCGACCCTCCAATTGATATTTCTTGATCTGGGTAGTCAGGGTGAATTGCGACCTTCAGGTTTGCCACTTTAGCTGTGTGCTGCTCTGGAGCGCGCGGGGGTCTCATTTGTCACTGTGTTGCATTCTTTAGGTGATACAGTGGCGTTGTAGAGGGTGACAATGCCTCCTTCTACTGGGAATTTGAGCATCCCGTGTGCTGTGGACGGTACAGCGCGCATGGCTGATATTCCTGGTCTTCCAATAATGCCATTGTATGGCGAAGGAGACCTGATTACCATAAAGTTCATCCAGGCTGCTGTAGAATATTGTTCATTACCAATGACAACAAGTAGGCGTAATTGCCCCATGTGCCATATCTTCTCTCCTTTGAAGCCAGTCAGCGACGTCGTGGCCGGAATTAACTGACTTCGTATCTCAGGTCACAGCCTCTTGAAACAATGTTCATACATAATATCTGCGGATGCTCCTCCATCAACAAAATGCGGTGGATATCGTGACCCCCCGTATGTATTTCAATAGTGAGTGGTTCCACTACTGCGTTGTCCGCAATCAAAGCGAGGAAAGAGATTTCGCTCCCATAGGAAAACTTTTGGCTGACTTTTTGTCTCGTCTTTCGCTGCCATGATTGTATCATGTAGATTGTGTCCGCCTTGTCTTTGGGTGTCTCTTTTTTGCCCCCATTCTTCCGTCTGTCCTTCCCCTATTTGATGTTTTTAACGAGGTGATCCATTTTACCTTTTTTCACTAATTTGTCGATTAGTTGGCGTAACTGGACACATTCGTTGGTAGTGTGACCCTTTTGCCCATGGTATTCGCAGTATCCGCTTCCTACGCGCCTATCTTCTGGGGTGCGCATTGGTGGAGGTTTCGGGAAATTTGCTCTTTCTGTCGCGAATATCTCCTTTGGGGTCTTCGTGAGTGGAGTGTATTTGTCGTTATCCCGTCCACTTTCTTGATTGCGGTAGTTCCTGCTGCAGCTGCTACTCTGGTAATTGGATTGTCTCCTAGGCTGTTCTTGTGGCCTATAGGTTGAATAACCTTTTTTGCTATCCCCAACAGCTGCTTCCCCTTGGATAAAGGATCCGGTACGCTTCATCAGTTCATCAAAGGTTTGGGGGACCTTATCATTCAATTTCTTTATCAGCTCTGGGTTGTTGATCCCATTCATGAACCCTGAGATCTTTAGCACTTCGGGCACGCCTTGACGTGTATGCATTCATCCTCATAGCGCTCCATATATGCACTTGTAGATTCCCCTTGGCACTGTTTTACTCTGGCCAGTTCAACAGGGTTCTTGGCGCACTTCTTTCTTTGAGTGAAGTTCAAACGGAATGCTTTTCGCAACTTTTCAAACCCGTTTATGCTTATTCGTGGAAGCTTGCTGAACCAAGTTCGCGCATTCCCTACTAACGTGGAGTTAAACATATGGCACCAAACAGGTTGTGGCCAATTTTCGATAGTAGCAGCTGATTCGAAAAATTTTAGGTGGTCATCAGGATCACCCGTTCCATCATATGTTTTACCATTGACGGGCATGCGCCTTCTCTTATCATCCGCATAATCACTGATGCGCCACATGAATGCGTCAACCTTTAGCGGTGCCAAGGAAGAGATATATCTTCGTCTCTTTCCTCGCGATGTCTTCCCCTGGACTTCCAGTGTCCTGTCTCTTTGTCCTCGTTGTTCGAGGAGTCGCTTGAGGAGGAGTTGCCCCTTTTGCGGCGCTTGTGCCGTTTTTCCTCGGAGTCCGAGCTTGGGGCGCTTTCACTTGGGGAAATTCGTCTCCCAAGTCTATCATGAATTCTTCTACTTCCAGACCTTGAAGAGCTCTCGCTCGGT
Organism: Artemisia argyi; assembly: GCA_030686995.1. Lineage (NCBI taxonomy): Eukaryota > Viridiplantae > Streptophyta > Magnoliopsida > Asterales > Asteraceae > Artemisia > Artemisia argyi. Next base: position 21,912,080 of record CM060677.1, on the reverse strand, counting down.
GAGCGTTGCCGTCTAAGTCTATCTTGCATCCTGCGATTACCAAGTCTAGTGTGGACATTGGTACGCCTTCCATTGCCTTCGTACTCCTCCGAGTATTGTGAATCAGATGTTGTACCATCTATAGGTGTCCTTCCAACTCTAGCAAATACTGGAAGTCTGCGGCTATCCTTTTCGCGCCCCACCTTCTGATAGCGCGATGGGGATGTTTCGTATTCTGGGTTAAAGTTAAGCCGCGCTTGTAGGCTCTGACTTGACCTTCTTTTTGCCTCCTCTTGCATGAGGTTAGTTAAAGTTTCGTAATTTTGAGACACAAAATTACTTAGCGTTAACTCAGGCGCATCCTCTTCCAGTGCAAGGATATCTGTCCCCACATTAGGTCCCCTATCTCGATTAGGCGCGCCTGGCGGCACAGTGTTGTCCACAGTGGGTGACGTTTGATGGGGAGTAGTGAAGAGAATGCGTTGAAGATCTTCAGCGCTTGGGGCCACCGTAGTGGCCTGGGTAGTCCTCGTGGGCAATTCTATCTTTGGGAGAATTAGAGTTGGGCCCGATTCTTGGTGACCAGGCGCACTGGTTGTTCCAGAGGCCTGCCTAGAGGTCGAATCTTGATGTTTCCTCCTCTGGGGGTCACCATGTGTTTTTTTCAACTGCGAAGTCCGCTGGCTTGAGTTTTTGTACTTCGTCATTCTAGTTCTTAGTGTAGGGTCCCACGGATGGCGCCACTTGTTGATACAAAAGTTTGGCGTTCTTTATTTGGGTCCTGTTCTCGTACCAATCAGATCTTAATGCTTGAGACCTGCGCAATAAGAAAGCAAACAAAGACCGTTAGGCTTATCGTGAGATTGTCTCCCACGATTATCCTCCGGCGTGAGAGTAAGTAATCGGTTTTGGGGTTGTATAGAAGAGTTAGGGTTGTGTATCGTACCTTTAATGAGAGTTATGATATTCTTTATATAGGCACGAAATACTTATTGGATACGTGTTCCTTACTCTTCGGCATATCCGGTTGTTTTGATATATATCCCTTAAATAAGAGATATCTATATCAAGACCATAAATAACTTTGGGTTTGGGCTTTCGTGAGCCCAAACCGTTAGTATGGTAGCCCAAATCATTATTATGATAGCCCACTCGTGATGGGCTTGGGCGTTAGTTATGTTCATTAATCGGGTTCGTGACCCGAATATGGACTATACGTCATCAATAACGAATCATGTAAATGTAAAATTGTCAATAAGGGTGTTTGGATCATTCTTTTGTTGGAGGAAAAACAAGTGTTTGACATCTATGTAGAATAGAGGTGCACATCCAAACCGGTTAACCGAACCGCGACCGCTAGCGAACCGAAAAACCAAACCGGTCAAACCCGGTTTTGACCCAAACCGGTCCGGTTTTTCCCCAAACCTCCGGTTTGGAACCGGTTAGGGGTTTCAGAAAAACATCCGGTTTGAGGACCGGTTTTAGTAACCGGATAGATAAACTGGTTTGGGTTAACCGGTTTGGAACCGGTTTATGTGTAGGGGCCGGATTTTTTTGGAATTTTTGGAATTTGAATTCAAACCTGACATCTTACAATAATAACAATAGTAACTAGTAACGTGGGGGGGGGGGGGGGGGGACATGCTTTTACTTTATTAGTCCTAAAATTACGATTTTACCATTTTTATTTAGTATAAATTGATGTATTACTTATTAGTTTTCATCACATTCACAAAGCAAAAAACACTCTCAAAATTATTAATGGATAGTTCAACTTCAAACACCACCACCCACACCACCGCTGCTGGTTCATCAAATGTACCAACGGTTGTCGAAATTTTACCATGTAACCATGTCAACGCTCGTTGTTCCACCGGTGGATTGTTTACCGGTTCATTCTCAACTGGAGTGTTTTGTTGTTCATTTTCATTTTCTGCAGGTGGTGGAGTGTTCACAATCACCACCAGTTCGTTTGGAGGACTTGGGAATTGTTGTGAGAAATCTTTGTGAGGACTTGGGAATTGTTGCGAGAAATCTTTGCGAGACATCGAATTTTTCGTTTTTTAGAAGTGAGAACTGATAATTATGTGAATGGGACAATGGGTAGTAAGTATACTAGTATTTATAGGCCCAAAAACGAAAAAAAAAAATGCAAACCGGTCCAAACCGGTTAACCGCGACCAAACCACATATAACCGAACCAAACCGGTTCGGATAGGTTTGGGTTTTTTCTTCTCGAGGCCGGTTTGGAACCGAACCGGTTAACCGCCCCGACTGGTTCTTGACCGCGTTGACTCAAACCGGTCACACAAACCGGTCCGGGTAAAACCGAACCGGTTAACCGATTTGTGCACCTCTAATGTAGAACATAGATGCCAATAACTTCGTGGATATATTGTTATTTTCATAAGCATCTTTAGTGTCGTACGTTTCTTTATTTTAATTAGGAATTGATTTTTCTGATATTATCCGGGACACGAACCACTAGGAGAGACCCGCGAAAGAAAACTCTTAGAACTCACGGCTTTGCACTAGGAGGAAAACTTATATTTTTTTGTCTCTTGTGAGATTTGAACCTTGTGTAAAACCTCCCCAAAGCTGTAGAAGGAGCTCAGATGGCCAACTGAGTTAAGCCAGTTGGCTATAAACTACGGTTATTTAAGAAGAGTTTATCTCTTTTAGAATTTTATAGCCTAGAGATTTTATCTTCGTTTGTCAACTATTTGTTTACCGGATTCTTTTGTAATTCGCTTTCACGTCATCCGTCAAATCATGTGAACATGTTGATAATAGTTAGCTTTGATCACGATATGATAACTTCTGACGTTCGGTTGACTTACAAAGTTCTTTTGAATATATGAAACTTTTTTTTTTTTTTTTTTTTTTTTTTTTTTTTAGTTAAATCCATTTTTATGAGGAAAATAGGACTATATCGATGTTGACACTGTTCATCAAAGACAAAAAGTTCAATAAATATCTCATATTTTCAATATATACAATAAATCAATCTTAGTTATTTATTTTTAATTAAAATTAATAAAAAACAATTTTTCATTTTTTTTAACAAAAAAAATATATCTTGCAAACACTAAATCTTTAAGATATGAAAATTACATTATCGAGACGAGAATTAAATTGTCTTTCTATAGACATGCACTTATATATACTTTCGACATTTTTTTTTTCAAAATTTCCGAGGAGAAAAATCACATGTGATTTCTAAAAATCACATGTGATTTTTCCGAATCACATGTAATTTTTTTAAGCGGAAATTTTGAGAAAAAATATAGTTGAAAATATATAAAAGTGCATATCTATAAAAAAGATAATTTAAATCTCGCCGCGATTGTATAATTTTTTTCGCGTAACGTTTAACGTTTGCAAGATATTTAATTTTTAAAAAAAATATGAAAATTTATTATTTTATAATTTTTTTATCAAAAAATAAATAAATATAATTGATTCATTTAATCTGTGGCCCGGATCTATATTGATCTCAACTTGTTCATCAAAAGACACGTTCTCTGTTAAAAAATATCAAAAGATACGTTTCATTTTTTAATACTATATTACCAATGGTTGTAAATTAACTACATACATAAGTCCTATCCGAATCGTTTTTTTCTATATTATTGGGATTGGAGAATATGATGTGGGTGATTAAGAACCCATCAACTATAAACCAAATATAACTAGCAGGGTACCCGCGCAATGCAGCGGCGGGTACCCTGTGATTAAATTTTGTGGCGAGCAAATGTTTTCTCTCCTACAAACTACATGCGACCTTTTAGGCATAATAAAACGATCGATATCTATTTTATTTTATCTTATCTTTCAAGAAAACCCATCTTTTTTTACAATATATCATCCAATACAACCATTAACAACTCTTGGTCCAAGTTTGGTCTACATGAGCCATGAAACTATACCAGTCCACAATAAGTTAAAAGGCCCATTTGTTAACATTAATGATAAGAAGTATATAACTTTACACCAGCCACTAACACATTTCTTCCTCACACATATTCAACCCTATTTGTCCTCTTATTATACGTAGCCACCACCCAAAATTTATCCCTTGATTTTACACAAAAAGTCAAAAACTAATCATTGTTCTTTTTTCTTTAATCAGTGACCAAACCACAAACACCTTCTTTTACACCAATCTTACACCACATCGGCACATCGATCACGAAACATAAGCACAAATATGAACACGAAACTTCTTGTCTTCTCTAAACGGCTACAATATCTCTAAATGAGGTCTCGGGTAGGTTTGTATTGTTTTGCTTCCACATTGTTTGACCGAAAGAAAGTAAAGGATGAAACAGATTGGTTTTGTTCTTTCTATATGTTTCGAATACAAAAATGAAGCCTTGCTTCAAAAGGATCGATGATGGGTTATATAAAACTTGTAAATCTTTAAAGATTTGAGAACAAGTTTATAATCTGAGATCGTGTTTTCTATTTCAGTTTAAGTTTATAATCTGAGATCGTGTAAATCTTCAAAAGGATCGATGATGGGTTGTTTGATCGTGTTTGATGGATCTCCGTAGATGGATTTCAGATTTTTGTTTTGAAAGCTTAAATAGATTGTACATTGCGGCTAAATAATTGTATATTTTAGTGAAGGGGTAAATTAAATTGTGTATTAATTGACCACTTTAATGTTGTAAGTCTGAAAATTACACCATGCTTATTTTATTGTACACTATGCTTATTTTGTTGTAAGTCTGAAAATTGTGTGCATTAAAATGTTGTAAACCATGCTTAATTTCTTGTAAGTCTGAAAATTTTGGAGAGAGAGTCATCCCTATATTATATGTAGTATAGATACTCGAGTCAAAAACCACAAAACTGTCCCCGCGTTGTTTGAACGCGCACATCAATTATAGCACTACGAAATCCAATAATCCATTAGGAATAACATACGCCCTTTATTAGCTTGTATATAATAACTTGACCATATGTCACAAACTCAATACAAACAAATATAAGAAACATACATAAAACCAATAAAAATGAGTGTGGAGTTGTTAGATGGTGCCATAATCCTCGGCTTTGTTGAAGACGACGAAGCATTCAATGGTTCGGTTCAAGACCGTTTTGCTAACTTAGATACAAACCGTGATGGTCTACTTTCGTATTCAGAGATGCTAAAAGAATTAAAAACACTGAGAATGATTGAAACACATTTTGGAATTGATGTGAAAACCGATCCTGAAGAATTGTCCCAAGTCTATGATTCCTTGTTTGTGCAATTTGATCGTGATTCAAATGGAACGGTCGATTTGGAAGAGTTCAAAGCCGAGACCAAGAGAATGATGCTTGATATGGCTAATGATCTTGGCTTCTTGCCTGTTCAAATGATACTTGATGAAGATAGCTTTCTAAAAATGGCCGTCGATAGGGATCTTATGAAGTTGCAGTCTAGTGTAACGTCTTAGCATCTTTATTCGACTAATCCCGCATCATATATATATATATATATATATATATATATATATATATATATGGTTATATATGTACTTATATACTTGGTGAAAAGAAGTAAAGTTTATAGGATCAACTATCAAGTATAATAATATGGCCTGTAACTTAATAACATCTTGTTTCCTTTTTGTAACTTTTAAAAAGGGAAATTATATTTACACATAGAGTTTTACTTTGTACACATAAAATTGATGTGTGAGGACAAACATTCAATGCATGAGGACAAGCATTCAATGCACTAAATTATGTGTGCAAAGTAAAACTCTATGTGTAGATATCACTTCCCTTTAAAAAGTATATTGGAAGTTGTCTTTGTAACCTACACCTATATATACGTGTCATATAAAATAGAGAACAAAACCTTAGAAATATATAATCATCTTATGAGACGTTCTTTAGAAGTACTTTTTTTCTTGGGTAAATTGCAAAAATGGTCCTTAACGTTTCACAAAATTGTAAAAACGGGACCGAGACAAAAAGTAGCGCAAAAAAGCCACCCACATTCCATATTTTTGCAAAATCGCCACTGAAAGCCCTTTTCCGTTAACTCCCGTTAGTTTTCCCGTCAGTTAAGGGTATAATCGCATGAAATGACAAATATACCCCTTTAACTTCAGATACAACCCTAATTGTTGCCGCCAAATCTTTACCAGTGCATTTTACGCTTTAATTTCCCTCCTGCTTTGTGAGTTTTTTTTTTTTTTTTTTTTTTTTTTTTTGTTAAAAGGTGTAATTGTTAATGTTATGGACTTACAATTGTAGGTGGTCAGATAAGAAATGTGAAAGTAGTAGAGGTAGATAATGAAAAAGAAGAACAGAGTGGCGGGAGTGATTCAGAGGATTTGGAGTATAATCGAAATGATGATGAAGTGTTTGATGACGATGATCAGGTAATTGAAGATGTTCCCGTAAGTAAGTCTGATTTGCTATGCCATAAAGCTTGTGAAATTCAATCAGGTATACCTGTTTTTACCAAACATTATGCACTCATTAGAGAGTATGCCCAAGAGTTGATTAATCAAAATCCAGGCACTACTGTTAGGATTGATGTACAGCTAGAACCAAATCCAGCTAGTTCAACAAGAACTTTTAAAAGGGTGTATGTGTGTTTGGGAGCTATGAAACAAGGTTTCAAAGCTTGTGGGAGAGAATTCTTAGGATTAGATGGATTCTCCATGTCAGGTCCTTATCCAGTTCATGTAATAACAGCAGTTGGGATTGATGCAAACAATGGGATTTATCCAGTAGCATATGCTGTAGTTGATGCACTAAAAAAGGCAACTTGGTGTTGGTTTTTGAAACTACTAGGAGAGGATCTTGGGATAGAAACCAATTGCAAGTTCACTTTCATTTCTGATAGGCAAAAGGTGCACATTTCTATTGTATAATTAATCATGTGTTTTATGCACAATGAGAACATGTAAAGTTTTAACACCATCCATAACCTTACCTGTTCACAGAGATTGATACAAGCTGTTGCTAGTGTGTTTCCAAATGCTGCACACAGGTTTTGTGTTAAGCATATTCATGAGGAAATAAAGTCACATTTGAAAGGAGGTGTTTACAAGGACATGCTTTGGAAGGCTGCAAGAGCCACAACTGTTGTTGAATTCAACAAAGAGATGGATCATCTGAAGAATAACAATGCTGCAGCTTATGATTGGTTGCTGAAGATTCCAGCTGAACAATGGAGCCGATCACATTTTTCAGGTAATTCATTAAGTGGCAGTGGAAAAAATCATAGTGATAATTGATCATATATTAATACATAATGTGTGATTTGTTCAACAGGCAAAGCCCTATATGGACTACTCTTAAACAACATATGTGAGGTGTTCTGTAGGCAGCTAAATGATGTCAGAGATAAATCCATCATCGTTTGTCTTGAATAGATCAGGGAGTACTTGGTGAAGAGGATTGTGGTAGTTCAACAAATAATAGAAAGGAGTGTTGGACAACTTACTCCTACTGTGCAAGCCATGGTTGATAGAAACAAAAAAGAAGCTACTGATTGTGTTGTTGAATGGATTGCAGCTTCGTTATATAAAGTATCTGTGCCTAACGAGGATCATTGTGTTGCTAACATGGATAGGTAGGAGTGTGGTTGTAGGATGTGGGAGCTGACTGGAATATCATGTAAACATGTTGTGGCTGCAATAAACTATATGAATGAGGATGGAAAAGGAGTTGCTGTGCCTGAAGAGTGGGTTCATGCTGCTTACAGCCTAGAAAAATGGGCGCGTATGTACTCATTCAAGATCAATGGGTGTTCAAGCCGCAGATACTGGCCAAGAATTGAGTCTACAACAGTCATAGTACCACCTAATCACAGACCTCAGGTTGACAGGCCAACTAAAAAGATGAAGTCAAATGATGAGCATGCACTTCCAACTTCTTCATGTGTTACCCACTGATCTTTGAACAATATGTTAAACGTTATTGTCTGTTGGATTCTATATTTGTAATCTTTGTTTAACTTGATTGTCTTTAGAACAATATGTTTGAACCCATTGCAGTTGGACTTTCAAAAGTCAAACTTGCAAAAATGTTTATGTTTCTGAATGTAATGGATTTTATATTCTATGTTTGTTTGCACCCATTGCATTTAGACTTTCAAAAGTCAAACTGCAAATGTTGAATTGCATAAAGTCAACTGTCATTTATTTTGGTCCACACATGAAGACTACACAGTACGTGACAATCTTTTATAAGCCCTTTTATAGGCAAACACATGAAGGCTACTAAATACGCATCTCTTAAAACACACACTTGCAAAACACAACTCTCTATTTCCTTAACCATGAACAACTCTGAATGTGATATTAATCTAAGGGTTGTCTGTAACTCGTATGTGCTAACTGAACTAATGCTTGGCCCTTACCACACCGAGATTCTTCAAGACTTGCAGCAGGCACACGATTTGGAGTACAAGTCCAAAAAAATTACTGAAAGGGTCGAACGTAGGGGGGATGTGATTGGTAGACTTCGAAACTGCTCACGTGCAAGAACTGCAAGGAGCAATACAAAGAAGCTTAGGAGGCTACAAACAATTGATAAGCGTTGGGCGAATGCACTGTTGATGATGTCCAGGCAAGTCAAGGACAAGATGTTTAAGAAGACTGAGTTTGTTGTAAAGATGAAATATCCATGAGGGGGTTGGTTGATTTTAGATTAGTGATGGTTAATGAATGTAATGGATCTCATGATCCAGATTTTGTATGAATAATGTTTTCACATATGTTTATACTTCGTTATTGTATTTGATAGGTATCAAAAACATAAACAAGAAGCTGACATTAATGAAACATTAAAACATAGACTAAACATAGTGATTCAGTTTGTGGTTTGGACATGCCCAAAACTACATCCTAGAAACACAGACTAAACATAATGATTCAGTTTGTGGTGTTATTTTTAATGAACTTTCTTGGCTTCTTATTCCTCTTCTTCTTTGCTTCAGTTGATTGAGTTGCATCTGCAGCACCCCCTGCACTTATGTTTCTATTTGTAATACCCAAACCAATGACACCACCACTTACTACCTCTGCCGTTGCACAACCTGCCTGTTCAAGTATCACAACTCTATGCCTCCAACACTTAACATCCCCACAACAGATAAAACATCTTTTGTCCAACACCTCTATCTTTGCACCACCCCCTCCTGTTTTGTTCCCACTTCTGATACCGAGACCAATTACACAACCACTTACTTTCTCTACATGTGTATTATTACGACTCATTTTCTGCCATATGTATGTTTTTGATAAAGTTGGACAAGAGACTTTACTATACTAATTGGTTGGATAATTTACTTCATTTTGTGTGGTAGGTCAAGGAGTATTAACTTCTTACTAGTGCTAGTCAATAAACCAAGTGAATTTCACCCGTTTGACTTTCACCTGTTTGACTTTCATGCAAAACATCAACTATCTAATGCTTTCTGCATAAGCTGCATAGGAACTACCCATATATTTCAAAAATGAAACACAAACATAAAGAAATGAAAATCGAAACACAAACATATCAGTAACATAAATATTACAACTTTCATTGATCATAGGAGTTCACAACCATTACAAATTTCCAACAGATATCTAAACAAACACTTGTTTAGTAGTTGGAACCGCTGCCCTCCGCATTACCCCTTTTCTTCTTTTTCTTCAATTCTTTTTCTTCCTTGTCCTTCTTCTCCTTTTAGGTACTTGAACACCTTTTCAAGATTGGAAATCTTATGTTCCAACTCATCAAACTTGGGTAAAACGGTATCCACAGGCTCTTGCTTCTCCTCCTTCTCCTCCTCATCATCACTCAAAAGCGCTTCATAGTAGCCATCTTGTTTCCTCAGATGGGTCAGAATCTTAGTTCTTAACTCCTTAGGTATTTTCCTATAAGAACCATACTCATCAATTGGTTCTCCGCCAAATGCATCAAGAAGTAAATCGTTTAGATAATAAGTTCTTAAAACTTTATCAAATTCTTCTTCCTCGGTACCAATGTAGATACTCTTCCCTTTTCCATTGTTTGCCATCGTCGGTTGTTTTGATCGTTGGGATTGTGTGTGTTATGGTTGAATAAGCAGGATAAACGTGGACTTTATAGTCCTATGCAATCGATTGGGTTGTCGAGTTACACAAAAAAAGAGGGAATGGTTAATCGCCAAGTGTGCCTCCAAAATTAAGTTTTGTAACTTTGCAAATTTGGTCATTGAAATAAAGTTGGGGTAGTCAAAGGCGGGAAGCGAGTGAAATGGCGATTATACCCTTTACTGACGGGAAAACAAACGGGAGTTAACGGAAAAGGGCTCTCAGTGGCGATTTTGCGAAAATGTGAAACGTGGGTGGCTTTTTTGCACTACTTTTTGTCTCGGTCCCTTTTTTGCAATTTTGTAAAACATTAACGACCATTTTTGCAATTTACCCTTTTTTTTCTTTCTAATGTATTTTTAATTTTTTTTCACTAGAATCTTTTACAATTTTAAAATTATAATTCCTAATCTTTTGCACTAGAATACTTAAGCTCAAAACATGCAATCGCTTATAATACCAAACACAATATATGATAGTTCGCAATACCAAAAACATCAATATCCAAATTACAAAGCATATAAATGTTCAGAATACTAAATACATAAATCATACTAGAAGGGTACCCGCGCAATGCGGCGGCGGGTACCGGGTGACTGTTTGTGGCGAGCAAATATTTTTTATTTTAAACATTCTTTATTTAGTATTGTTTCAAATCTTTAAAACGTAGTAAATATATGTTTTTTTAAAATTAGAACATTTAAATTATTAATAGTGTAATATGTGTTTAGAAGCTGAGATGAAACTGTGTTACTTTGTGGGTTAGTTTGTACTTGTAGGCTTTATATATATAAAATATGCATTAAAAGTAGTTAATTAGGTTGTTATATCATATTGATTAAATGGACTATTGCAAGTTAATGAGGTTCATAAATATTAGTGGCTCCTACAATTAAAGAGATTAAAATTCATAATGTTACTTAACTCCTATTCATATATAGTAGAAACTCGTTAAATTAATACTCGATTATTTAATAAACTCTCTAAGATAATATTTTTTTGCCGGTCCCGACTCGGGGATAGGGTGCTAAATTAATAATTCACTAAAATTATAAAATAATACATTTTTGATAATTTCTTTAGACCCCCATATAAAATATAAATTAATAATTCTTTATATATAGCATAATGCTTTTCGAATCTCGTCTGTCATTGTTGTTTTTTTCACACATTTAAGATGGGAAGCCATGTTGTGTGTATGATTTGTTTGTGTTAACCTATTTTGATCTTGTATTTATATAGAAAATATTTTTAATATCCATAAAGTGATACATTGAATACAAGAAGCATAATAAGGTGAGAGATTGAAGATTTCTTTCAAATTGGGTCGTTCAGTTGATATACATGCATTGTATACAATAATTAAGTGGAAGCTTGAAAGGTGTTTGTAAACTAAGTATTCTACTATAAATTAATAAAATATTAATTAATATATAAATTAATAATTATTAATTTATTGATTAATTAATAACTATTTTAATTAATAAATTTTGGTGCTACCAAGTGTATTATATTATAGAGTTTCTACTGTATATGTGTTAGTTTGAAATCCTTCCAATTAATTATTGTCCAATCTGATATCTTAAATCAGCCATATATTGTCGGTAAGGATGCATTCCGTTGTGGCTATGAAAATATAAGTTAGAATCTTATGATTGTCCTAACATTTTCGGTGTATTGCTTATATAAATGACATGACTTGCGTTTAATGGATTTCCATCATATGTATGAAAATGAGGGAAGTACGTATGTGTAAGTTATTTCTTTTCTTTTGTTATTGCAAAGGTAAAATATATTGGCACCAAAAAATATATAGAGGCCAATTATTATTATATATTCTAAAAGGGGGAACTTGCTCCCTTCAAAGAGTTGTACGAAACAGTGATCCGTGCTTCAAAGTAGTTGTACACTACAGTACACACACATATACAAACTATATCTCTCGCTCTCTCTAGAAAATTCCATACAACAATATCACTTGATAAAACCTCCCACAAACCCAGGCCATTCTTGGATCTTCTTCCCTATCTAAAACACACCGACAACACATTCCACCCAATTCATGATCTTTTGAAGATTTGGAGCGCACCGTTGCTGTATGCGTTGTTTGCGATGCAAGATGATTTTGTAAAGGTAATAGCTTCGTTTGTAGAAAGATTAAACCCTAAACCATGTTTTAATCCACCGTATGATCTCCGATCAAACAAAAAAAATAGTCGTACGACTGAATTTGCACGGGCCGATTTCTAATTTCTCAAGGAGCTCAAATATCTGTATCATGAAGATGGGCAGCAAGCCATTCAGGTGTGGAAAATTAGATATATTTTTGTTTTAGGTCATTCACGATTATGCAACATGGACCTTTTTTTAGAAAAAAGAAGATAGTGCAACAAAATTATAACTTTTTTAGGAAAGTAAAAAGTTCATCAATAGGCGGATTGGGTATGGCTGACCCAAAACACTTTTTTTCCTAAAATTTTTAGTTTTTGTTTTGATAAATAATGTTTTTTTTTTTTTTTTTTTGGATAACCATAATTTTGTTCAATAGATAATTAATTGTTGAAAGTAACCATAGTCTAATTCTTATTAAAGAACTAATTTAGGAAGTTTTATTCATAGATTGAAACTTTTTACCCGTTTCATTTTAGGCTAAGCTTATATGATCTTCTTATCGTAAATATATAATGGTTTATACAGATAAGCAATGTGTTCTAAACAATTTATGTTGTGCCATTTTGTTGTTTATAGGTATTTCCAATATTTGCTGCTTTATTTTCCATTGGGCTTACTTCACAACTAGCGCAGTTGACAGGATTCATGTAAGTGATATTACTGTATTACAACCTATTGTACATCCATGAATTATCTTAGTTGTAATTCAAATTTGTATCTATTATTCAGGTTTGATCCATGCCTTCTTTTACATGGACAACAATATATTGACATCTACAAGCTTGCTTAATTGGTATTTTGGTTAATTGATCTATACATCTTTGGTTTCACTGTTGTAATTTGAGGTTATGACGTAACACAACAGCTTCATATATGATTCTAACAGTACAGGTTGGCTCACGGGTAAGCAAAGTTAGAAAAGCATAAAAGGAAATATTTATTACAATTTGGTATAAACTAAACCAGATACATATATGGCCATTAGTAGTTACAGGGAAATGACTAAATGTAATCTGATATAGTTTTTCATTGCAGGAGTTGTGACTGTAGACCTGTAGTGTGTTGTGTGCTTCATGAGTACGAGAGAAGGGAAAGAACGCCATCTGGAAAACTAGCCTAAAAGGTATTCTCCAACTTATTTAGTAATTTGAAATTTTCTTAATTTCAAACATTGATTAAATTGAAATTTGGGTAATGAGATTGGGATTTAATTAAGTTGGAATTTCATGTGCGTAACTCAGTCACAATCCACCGGCTCAAACAACGGTTTTTAAAAGTTCAAATTAATGGTATGTTGTTAATTTTGTGTCTAATCTCACACGACATGACTTGCTTTTCTGATGATCACCAAATAAATCTTGCGATCCAAATTAATGGTATTTACATCCTCATATTGGTGTTTATTTTATAGTTAATAAGCTATAGTTGATTAGCTCAAATGACTTTCGTACTACTTAAGATGTTTCTTTTGTGGTTAATAAGCTATAGTTGATTAGCTATAAAAAAAAAATGAGGTAAATATAGGCTAATCCAAACAAATTAAGGTCTTTTATGATTAATGTAGAATAGTAATTATTACAACGGTAACGATTCAAGACAGATTTGTGAGCAATTTAAGTGACTGTACTTGAGCCTCAATGGGTCGGGTCAGACTAAGTGGCATGGTAACACTTTTTTTTTTTTTTTTTTCCATTTTAGAATCTCTTTTTGCTAATTTGTTATGCTCGGTTCATGCAGAAAGTAATTACAAACGTAACATACAACATAATATATCATTCTTACCTAAGATCCATATAATCAAAATTACTACTGTTAGTAACAATCTTTAATTTCAACAGGTACTACGCAAACTGTCAGCAAGGAGAACCTCCTTAGACTATTCGTTGCTGGTAAACGAACGGATGCTGCCACTGATGAGGTATGCAAATCGTTTATCACTTTCTTGAATCTCAAAATTATGTTGATTCATGTTAATTGAGATTATATGTGTAGGAAACCATTGTAGACTACTCTGTTCAGCCTGCAAATAGCACGAAGCCTTTTCGTGCTGTTCAAGATGTTGATCTTCTCCGAACCACCAATTGCAATCGTGTTTTAGATGCTCTTAAGGTACATGGTTGTTTATATACAATCGCTCAGATAGGCCAATTTTCATCTCTTTCTGCTTATTTTTTGGTGTATGAGCTTTTTTCACAGGTTTAAGTTTGAATCTAAGTTACTGTACTTTGTTACCTATTTCGCACAATATTAACCAACTGTATCATGTTTCATTCTTTGTGCCAAACTGCTGATCTTAATGTTCTACACTTCTGACTCCTTAACTTCCAAGGTTTGTGTCGCAGCTGCAATGGAGTAGGGTACGGCTCATCCAAACGGAAGGTATTGCTCATTTATATCATACCATCACGATGGGTGTTTAAAGCATTTGAAGGCTTAATGTTCTACACTTCTGACTACGAAAGTATGATGAGTGTTTAGATGCGTATCCAGTCAAGTTCCGTTTTTGTTTTTTGAGTATATATGTTACTGGAATTTATTTACAAGCTTAATTTCAGAATACTTACTTGCGCTGCTTACTAGAATTATGAAAATTTATGCGCTCGCTTATTTTTACGTTTTATAGGCTTATTTTGATATCGGAAAAACGATAATCTTACTCTTTCAAGCTGATCACCTTATCAACTTTACCTTATTGGCATACGCCAATGAAAGAGTGAGCTTATTGACTTTTCCAAAATCAAAATAAGCCCATAAGATAGCGACATTGATGAACCAAACGGAATAGTTTGAACAATGCCTGAGAATTAAACCCCATTTGGTAACCTTTTCTGCAGTCGACCTCGTTTGTACAAACCTCTTCACTGATTAGTGAGTTTGTTTGGGCAATATTAGAAGTCAGCTGTACAGTAGGATAACGAAACTACTGTAGTTTAACTTATGATTAGTGGGTTTGTTTGGGCAATATTAGAAGTCAGGTGTACAATAGGATAATGGAGCTACTGTAATTTAACTTATCATAGACTTACTTTCGTTTCCGATATTAGTTTAACTATTCTAGAAAATATGCTCGCTGATTGGTGATGTTGTCGTGACGGTGTTAGTATTTTATAACAAATTATAGACATAATAGCATTCATGTTCAATAGGTATACATACATTCATAGTAGTGTTGTCGAATCACCTTGGTGTTTGGTTATCAGATGTGTGTGCTTTCGCAATCTATTGGTTTCTGTTTTTATTAGTTATTACTATGATTATATTATTGCTGTTGATGATCTGTTGCACATAGATCTAATTGCTATGTGAACCTTTTGTCTTACTTTGCAGATTTGTCACTCGGAACCTACTGAATACAAACATTACAACCTATCAACGAACGGGAGGACAGCTGACAGTGCGTACATTGTTGCGGTGCTGTGCAACACAGGCTGGCGAACTTATCATGTCTAAATGGCAAAATGGGCAGGTAGAACAGAATGGGTATACGTTTTTGCGCACAAACTAGCTTAGAAATGCCTGTACAACATATAGATATTTTAAATCAATCAAATTAGACACTTATTGTAGCTGATACTTTGCTTTTAAAGTTGCCTTTGGAGTTGTAGTGGATACATCAGAAATAATTTACGAACATAGTACTTGGGGACTTGGGGTCATCGATCTTTTGCATATTTACTCCTTAATGATTAAGTTTGAGTAATCGTTTCGTTTCATATTTAGATTTACCACGGCATTCACGCTGCAACGCGCGGGTTACCCCACTCGTTTATATCATACTATGACAAATCTCATAGCCACATAGAAAGACTAATGATGTTTCAAAAAAATAAAAAAATAAAAAAAAAAATAAATAAAAAAAAAAATCTATTTCAACAGAGTTTATATATACAAACAAACATACACACATCATCAATGATACTATACAACTATCCTAACTTTTTTTTTGAACGGCAAAACACTTTATATATATATATATATATATATATATATATATATATATATATATATATATATATATATATATATAAAGGCCCAGCAAGAAACTGGAAACGATACAACCAAACACCAAACCGCCAAAAGCAAATACACAAACTACACCATGTTAATGATATCAAACATCGCCCACCTATCTAAGTCGACAACTTGGAGATTCGACCTCTGTGCAATCCACATGTAGGCGTCATCTTTAATGGCTTCGACCGTACTCTTAACTGGGATGAAGTATCCATCAAAGACTTTCCGATTTCTGGCAGCCCATATGTTCTACGTTGTAGCAACCGCCGCTGTGTGAACCACTTTCTTCCATCTCTTGCTCCCGGGACTTGTCGTTAACACTTGCAGTAACTCCGTTAGCGTGTTGCAATTCGTCGGCCACGGAACCCGAATCCAGGAAAATATATTCCACCAAACACTCCTAGCGAATAAGCAGCCCACGAAAATGTGATCTGAAGATTCTGTCCCGTACCCGCACCTATCGCACAAGGTATTTGCCAAGCTAACACCTCTCCCTTGAAGACCCGTCTTGGAAGCAACACTGCCCGAACACGCGCGCCATAACAGCATGTTGGCCTTGGGCGTAGCCCAAGAGTTCCAAAAGAAACCCAACCCCGTGACCTGCCCCAATCCCGAAACCAACACGTCTCTTCTAACAGCTTTAGTGGAAAACAAATAACCCAAATTGTTCCTCCAGCTCCATTTGTCAGGGTCAGCGGTCAGATTGCATGATTGAAGCGCGGCCATCAGAGAAGCTAAATTCCCAATCTCCTGAGTAGAACTAGGAACCCGAATCCAGTCCCACTTCCAACGCAGGCTGCTCCCGTCTCTTTCGTAATAATCCTGCACAGAAGCGTTTTTGTTTTTGGCCAACTTGAACAAATCCGGGAATTGATCTTTAAGAGGACTCGGACCGACCCATTTATCTTTCCAGAAACAAGTTTTATCACCGGAACCAATGCCCACAGAAAGCCTGTCGAAAATGTCGATCCCCATTTTTTCATGCCCATCAACCGCCGACCCGATATCCTTCCACAAGCCTGGAATAGACTTTTTGAGAGGAACCAAGCACCTGCCATAGGCGAACCATGAATGGCCTTGATGACTGATGAGGCGAAAAATGATCCGTTTTTAGGGGGTCATTTAAGCCCGAATCCGACTTTATTTGATCAAATATTGCCCTAAATCGTCCCTTTTGTGATTTTAGGTACTTGGAGAGTGAATTCTGGAAAAGAAGCCATTTTGGACGTTTTTGGAGCATAAAAGTGAAGAAAACGGCAAAGTATCAATTTTCCATGCTGGAAACACTAGGTGACGGCGTCAAGAGTTATACCCTGACGGCGTCAGACATCATGAATAAAATACCATAGTTGATGACGGCGTCAAAAGTCATCCTGACGGCGTCAAAAGGCCAAGAATAAAATACCGTGGGTGGTGACGGCGTCACACAGGCCGTCATAAGTAGATCAAGGCCGTCCGAGGAAGTATTTGGCGGCGAGGTGACGGCGTCACATGGTTGTCTTGACGCCGTCAGCCCAGTTTTCCTATATATAGTTTTCTAGTTTTTACATTAAAAAGAGAGAAGTTTTGGAGAAACCTTAAAGACGAATTTGGTGCAACTTTTACAGGTTTTTCAAGGGTTCTAAACCCTTGATACCTTGCATTGTAATTGAGATAAGTGTTCTTCTAATTCAATCAATATGTCTATGTGTTGGTTGTCTATATCTTGTTCTTGTCTTAATTCCATTATGCTAGGCTATATCTCCTTTGTGTTTGCTTAGATCTAATGAAACCTAGATATTGATTATGTGTTGATTACTTGTTTATTCTTGTTCTTGGATGAATGATTTATATGTTAGGCTTAAGAAAACTGGCAGATCTCCAAATGGTAACATGCTTGAACGTATTAAGAAACATGAACCGAGGCGTACTAGGTCTTTATTGGTTGTATTTAATGCATGAGCCACTGTTTACAATCCCTATAGTTGTGCTGGGTCATGGTGTAGGAGGAGATAAGAGCTCATAGAATTGGGGAGTTATGTATGCCACCCCATGAATGGTATTAAGGAATACGATCCGTCATCCATGCAATTATAACAAGTAATTAACATGTAAAAGATATCTAGGGAGTAATGAAGTCTAAGTAAACACATTTTCTCCAATTACTGCTCACAACCTTAGTATAATTAGTTTATTTTCATTTTTATTATTTTATTTTGATTGCATCTTAGTTTTGGGTTAGTTGAATAGCAACTAATTCCGCCCACTCTTTCAAAACCCGAGATTTTACTTGCTTTCATAAAAATATAAAAAGACAAAAATAATCATCCCTCACCTTTAGAACTAGTAATTAGGCTTTCTAATCCTAGCGACACTATTCCTAAGCTGAACGATCAATCCCCCGGTACTTGTCACTATACTATACTACAACGATCAGGTACACTGCCTGGTGGGGGTTGTAAGCTTCTCGAGATCCCTCGAGAGGTAAAGCCTGTTGCGATTCGCACGCATCAATGACCCGAACCCAAAGCTGGCTCGGACTGTGTTTATACCGCCACCACCATTTCGACTGCATCGCTACATTGAAATCGTCAACACCACCGATTCCTAAACCACCAAGGTCTTTAGGGAGAATTAATTTGGACCACCTAACCCATCGAATCTTCGGCCGACTTCCCGTTCTTTCTCAGATATTATATCTCTTGTGTTGAGCAGACTATTGCATATTCTTTCTCAGCAGCAAATCATATCTTATCAAATCACAAACCATCACCAACCAAAACTTGAGCTTAATACTAGCATCAATGCAGGGACTTATGTTAATTAAATGAGGGACTCTCTTAAACATATCTCCACCTAAGCCCACACAGTAAAGAATAAGAAACTCCATCATGAAAGGCTTCATTCTCAAGTTATTTCTTGGACCCAAGTTAATTAATTTTTTTTGAACGAAATTATATCACCACCCTAGGAAGAAGCTAGTGGAAAGAGAGCAAGTTATGAAGGAAATGAGAGAGTATCCTTACATCCCGACACACTGAAGACTTAGATCCCTAGTTGAAAATTTATTCGAAGAACTGTGTAAATCTTGGTTAAATACTGCAAGTTATTTTGTTCTAACTAAACAGTTTAAAAGCTTTCAAATGTGTCATGAAAAGTGGCTGAATAACTTTAGGTTATTCTTTGCAAGCACAAGGGAACAACATTATAGTTATGTTTTTACAAAACCGTTTTTTGTATTTGACCGAGTAAGCAAGACTCCACCCTCAAGTTGTATTTGCCGGCTACCGACAAACTGTTGGCCACTAGATTTCCTTTAATTGGTTATAAATCTAAGTGATTAACCATCAAGATTGATCACAAATTGTTTTAAAATCCAATGAACAAATCATATCAGCCATTATTTTTTCATAAAAAAAAAAAAAATAAAAAAAAAAAAATAAAAAAATAACACTTTCTACTTTTATTCTTAAAAATAAAATATTTTCCATACGTAAATTGTTAAGCGACAAAAAATACATTATCACGACGAGAATTTTTTATCTTTTAGTAGATGTCACTTCGATATACTTTCGATTAATTTTTTTTCGAGTTTATTTTTAAAATGTTGAATTTTATGCCTAGAAAATTCACATTTGATTTGTTCTTTTAAAAATCGGATGTGATTTAATAAATCACATGTGATTTTTAAAATTATTAATCAACTCTACTTTTACAATCAAATGTGGTTTTTACGACGTAAATTTTAAACATAATAATAATAATAATAATAATAATAATAATAATAATAATAATAATAATAATAATAATAATAATAATAATAATAATAAGTATTATTCAACTGGTTCCAAGGTAAGGACGTATGTCTGGATGTGACTGGGGTCTCTCCGTTTGCTGGGTCTGGGGCGACGTCATGGGCGCCCGGGGTTGTTTTGAGTAATGCTGTGGAAAAAGAAAAGGAAGAAGTATGCGTCCAAGTGTGAAGACAATGGATACAAGTTCGTCCCTTTCACTTTTTCTACGTTTAGGAACTCGATGTGGAAGCTTTGAATACTCTTTCGCGGGTCAAGACTATTGCCAGCAGCCACTCCAATAACGCTAAAAGTGGTGGTTTTATTTTTCATCAAGTTAGTTTCTGTATTCAAAAAGGAGTGGGAGCACAGATTGTGTCTAGTCTCCCCTCAAATTTCATGTAATTTCCATGTTTTCAATGAAAATATCACTTAAAAAAAAAAATAATTTCCATGTGTTGTGTTATCGGCTGGGTGTTCCTCTTTTCACTGTTCAGGTACCGTGTTCAGCTTGTTCTCGTGTTTTTACTGGAGATATTTATGGGGATCACGCGGTTTCTTGTGCGGGTATTGTTGGCATTAAACATCGGCATAATATTGTGTGTGATGTTCTTGTTGATATATGCTCTCGGTCCGGAATTTCAGCTCGTAAGGAGGTGGATATTGGGCTTTATGGTGATAGGGATAGATCTTTGCGCCCAGCTGATATATTACTTTACTCTTGGGATGGTGGGCTTGATGTTTGTGTTGATCTTACGGGGTCGTCACCTTTGACGCAATCTGGTATGATTAATTTTATGCCAGGTCGTGCGGTTATTGAAGCTGCACAACGTAAACGTGTCAAGTAAGAGGCCAAATGTGTGGATATCGGATATGGGTTCCTCCCCTTCTCTTTCTCCTCTTTTGGAGAACTTGAGAAGGATGCAGTAACTCTTCTAAAGCGTATTCGACGTTTCTCTACGACTCAAAACATTGGCGCGTGGGCTGCCGTTCATATTTTTAATAGGATTGGTTTCGCTATTGCTAGAGGTGTGGGGGCCCAGTTGGTTTCTCGGCTCCCCACCAATTTCTTGTAAAATCCTATTTATTGTTAATAAAAGTGATGGTTAAAAAAAAAAAAAATAATAAAAATAAAAAATAAAAAAAACCTCGAAAAAAAGTTCATCAAAAGTGAATAGAAGTGCCCCTCCGTAGAACGCTTAGTTATTCTCGTCACGATAGTATGATTCGCTTCGAGTAACGGTTAATGATTTCTTAGATATATAATTTTTTCTTTTTAAATGATAAAAGTAAGTTTTTTACTTTGATAAAAAATGAATGGGTAGGATTTGTGTTTTGGATCTTAAATTTAATAAAAATTTGTAATCTATATTGAACTTTTCTCTGACTAACTAAGAGAGCTAAGAATATAAGTGATGAATAAACAAACTTTTTTGTACTATAATTTAGGAAAAGTGCGGTTTTGTTAAGACGATTGAGTTTAATAATTACTTGTATATAATCCTAATCCGTTGCTATATTAGTGGATTAACAATGTATTAGAGACAACACAGTTGTTTTAAACTAAGTGCATCAACAAATATTCATAAAATACAAAGGTTAGCACTGCAAAACAAATTCTATTGGTGTCACGTGACACTTCAAGAACCATTTTCACGACCGACTCACTAAATCTAGTTACGCGATTATGTGATGGTGATAAAGGATGAGAAAATAGCCATGCAAGTATGAGATAAAGAGACATAGATTCGATAATTCTTTGGTGTGGGTGAAATGCTATGCGAGTTTCATTGTTTGTTTATGGAGAAAATGTCTGTGTGTTTAGGACTAGGTTTGCATAATTTGAGATTGGAAAGATTGGATTTATGTTAAAAACATGTTACTAAATTAGCTATTTCACAAAGGCGAGTGATTTGCAATCTCAAAAATTTTATTTGAACACTTAAGATACAAACAATTGAAGCCGAATATTTAATACTGTACAATTATTTAATACATAGAAGGAGTGTCTCAATCAATTTTTAAAGTTTGCAAATCAATTCCCAATCGTAAACTAGTATTATGTGACCATGTTGATAATAGTTAACTTTGATCATGAATTCATGATATGATAACTTATGATGTACGGTGCTTTTTATTAAGGTCAAATGTTTAAAAAAAAAAAAAAAAAAAAAAATACTATACTTGTCATCATTTGTTCTTCTGGGTATCGAGCAAAATTTTTTGCTTCTCGATACATTTTTCTCGTTTTTTTATCTTTTATAGTTACTAAAACCTTGTGATTATCATTTTGCCCAGTGAATTTGCGAAAATTGCATCCACCGTCCATAAGGTAAATTACGTAAATGGTACATCTGGTTTAGCTAAACTTGCATCCACTGTCCCTAAACTTTTTTTTTCTTTTTTTTTATCAACTTCTTCTAATTTCGACCGGTTACATATTTATACTTTTTCGTTTGTTTTCTTACATTTTTGTTCATTTTTATACGTTTTCATCCGTTTTTATACGCTCTCGTCCGTTTTCCTCCGTTTTTATACGTATTTGTCCATTTTTATAGGTTTTCGTCGTCTTCTTAGGTCTTCATACATTTTTATCCACTATCATCCGTTTTTATATATTTTCGTATGATTTTTTAAGTTTTCGTCCAATTTCATTCATCCGTTTTTATACATTTTCATCCGATTTTATATATTTTCACATGTGACAAAAAAATTCAGATTTCTTTTTCACATGTGACGAAAAAAACAGTTCTAAAAAAAATATTATAGAAAAAAATCAGAAAAAATGTTTTTCGACAAAAAAATTCCCAAAAAAAATTGAAAAAGAAGTTCGAAAATAAAAAATTGGGAAAAAATTTTGGAACAAAAAATTCTGAAAAAATGTTTTTCGACAAAAAATTCCAAAAATAATTTTGAAAAATAGTTTCAAAAAAAATTTGGAAAACAAATTCGGAAAAAATTTTGAAAAAAAAATTGGAAAAAAAATTTCCGAAAAAAAATTCCTATTTTTTTAAGGGACCATTTATGTAATTTAACTTAGGGCCGATGGATGCCATTTTCGCTAACTCACATGAAGCATTTATGTAATTTGTAAAGGTAAAATGGTCGTCACGAATTATCAGTAACAATAAAAGATCAGAAAAAAGAAAAAAAATGCCTATAAAAGCAAAAAAAAAAAATGTTCCCTACTAAAAAAAACAAATTGTAGCGAGTATTATACTTTTTTTTTTAAATATTTACCCTTTTATTAATTAAATCCTTTTTTATGAGGAAAATAGGCCCATATATCAATGTTGACACTTTTCATCCAAAGAAACATTTTCTGTTAAATAATAATATCAAAAAGATACGTTTTACTTTCTAATACTCCGTATTATATTATCAATGGTTGTAAATTAACTAATACATAAGTCCTATTCGTATCGTTTATTTCTATCTTATTGGGATTGAAAAATATGATGTGGGTTATTAAGAACCCATCAACTATAAACCAAATAAACTACGCGAGTCAAAAACCACAACATTTTCCCGCGTTGTTTGAACGCACACATCAATCATAGCACTATGAAATCCATTAGGAATAACATACGCTCTTTAGCCTCTATATATTAACTTAACCATAAGTCACAAACTCAATACAAACCAATATAAGAAACACAAAACCAAAAAAAAATGAGTGTGGAGTTGTTAGATGGTGCCATAATCCTCGGCTTTGTAGAAGACGACGAAGCATTTAATGGTTCGGTTCAAGACCGTTTTGCTAACTTAGATACAAACCATGATGGTCTCCTTTCGTATTCAGAGATGCTAAAAGAGTTAAAAACACTAAGAATGATTGAAACACATTTTGGAATTGATGTGAAAACCGATCCTGAAGAGTTGTCCCAAGTCTATGATTCCTTGTTTGTGCAATTTGATCGTGATTCAAATGGAACGGTTGATTTGGAAGAGTTCAAAGCCGAGACCAAGAGAATGATGCTTGATATGGCTAATGATCTTGGTTTCTTGCCTGTTCAAATGATTCTTGATGAAGATAGTTTTCTAAAAAAAGCCGTCGATAGGGATCTTATGAAATTGCAGTCCAGTGTATCGTCTTAGCATCTTTATTCGAATAATCCGGCGTCATGTATGGTTATTGACTTATGTACTTGGTGAAAATATGTAAAGTTTATAGTCTCAACTATCAAGAATAACATGGCGTGTAACTTATTAACAGCTTGTTTCCTTTTTGTAACTTTTAAAAAGTATATTGGAGGTTATATAATATATATGTTTCATTTAAAATAGAGAACAAAACCTAAGAAATGTATAATTGATGAGAGTTATATTAAATAGCAAATTTTTTTTACATATCAAGGGACTTATCCCCACCATCCATTTAAAAAGAAATAAATGGTTGAGATTAAAAGCATTTTAATATTTCACGCATTTTTTATAATTTAAATATATATCTTAAAGCATTTAATTATCTTTCTATAGATAGACTATTTGATATATTGTCGACAATTTTTTTTTTTGTTTTTTTCACGTTTTTTTTCGTGGCCGAAAATATCATATATGATATTACATATCATATATGATATGTATGATATGTAATATCATATATGATATGATATGTAATATCTGTTAGACCGTATGTTTACATTGAAAACCCGTAGGTATAATATTATTATTGACCACTATATATAATAGTGAAACCCTAATACCCAAAACCCACAAACCGGGCTTGGGCCTAATTATCCACTAATACTCCCTCGCAGTTCGAGCGGTGAAATCGCGAAAACTCGAATTGGAGTAGTAAACTAAGAAAGCAAAATAAAACAAGAAACCAAAATAAAACATCGTCTCGGGAATTGATACCCTGGATTCGACATAAAAAACAAAAACAACAATTAAATAACGAAAACCGGTCGACAACACACGTGGCCGACAAACAAACAAAGCACCCGTCGACAACTCTTGGTCGACAAACAGAGATCGTCGACAACACTTGGTCGATAAACAAAAACTAACAATTAAACAATTTTTTTTTTTTTTTTTTTTTTTTTTTTTTTTTTTTTTTTTTTGGTGTGTATTATACATATAAAACAAAAGAAAAGCAAATGGATAATATTATTTGTTTTGAGATCCCTAAGTAACTTCAGAACCTTGTCCCACGGACTATCTTTCATATTCGTAGCAGATTCGCATAACTACTTTGTTTACACTTCAACACCCCGTTGCAAATCAACCCCAATAAATACTTACAAATCATCATCTTCCACCATCAAACTAACCTATCATAATAGCAACCGAAACATCAAATCTATACCAGCCAACCATCATTACTAAACTACCAATCTGGAACGAACATCAGAACCACCAATGAACCACAGCGACACTACATAAATCATGTGAACCGCGACCATAGTCAAGCCTTAAAACTGTTTCCTGAAAACACCACTCGGAAGATGTGTTTGAAGAACGGACACGAACCAGAAAACGAAGCAAAGATAGAGAAGAATTGATTTTATTTTTTTTATGGTGGCGGCTGTAAGTTTTGGCGTAGTTTAGGAAGCGGTTGTCAGTTAGGTTTAGAGGATCGATAAACCCTCTGATACCATGTTAGACCATATGTTTACATTGAAAACCCGTAGGTATAATATTATTATTGACCACTATATATAATAGTGAAACCCTAATACCCAAAACCCACAAACCGGGCTTGGGCCTAATTATCCACTAATAATATCATATATAATATGATATGTAATATCATATATGATTTTTTCGGCCACGAAAAAAACCGTGAAAAAAACGAAAAAAAAAATTGTCAAAAATATATCAAATAGC
Organism: Artemisia argyi; assembly: GCA_030686995.1. NCBI lineage: Eukaryota > Viridiplantae > Streptophyta > Magnoliopsida > Asterales > Asteraceae > Artemisia > Artemisia argyi. Next base: position 21,886,237 of record CM060677.1, on the reverse strand, counting down.
CTATCTATAGAAAGATAATTAAATGCTTGTCGTAACGGTATATTTTTTTTCGCTTAACGATTAACGGTTTGAAAGATATTAATATTTGAAAAAAAAGGATGAAAGTATGTTTTTTAAATTGTTGGTATTAATCTCATCCATTAGATCAAATAAAGATTGAGAGAAGATGGATGGTGGAGATTAGTCTCTTGCTATGTAAAAAAAAGTTTAGTACTCAAATGATCTTATATCATAATCATTTTATGCCGAGAGTTGAGACTCAGGTGTCGTTTGTTTTTTCGGAGGTTTTATATCTAATTTGCAAAACCACCTCTTGGAAGAAAAGATGCATATGAAGTCTTCGTTTTGCACGGAAAAGAATTTTTTTTTTCTATTTTTATTTTGAAGCACTTTTTTTCTTTCTAATTTAGTTTTATTTCTTTTGCACTAGAATCTTTTGCAATTTTGAAATTATAATTATATTATTTTGTCAATAATTCCAGAATATATACTCAAGCTCAAAACATGCAATCACATATGAAGGCATCCGTTATGAGAGGTTTATGAAAAGGTCTAAAAACTATGAAAATGTTTATCTTTTGTTTCAACCATAGTGAGCTTGTGGTTTATATTTATGTGGCATGAAGAGGTCCAAGATCCTAGACATTTTCATAATTTAAAGCATGTGTGTTATGGTTGAACATTTGATATAATTGTAAAAAGTTTATACATAGTTGTAATAGGTTTATATTATCAAAAGTTCTATAAATTAATTATTTGACATGTTATAAGCCTATTAAAAAGCTTTACCCTTGTTGATGCTCTAATACCAAATACAATAAATAATAGTTCGTTTTTTTTATTAGCTGTCACTTAAAGTTGGAAAAAAATAATAAAAAAATAAATAAATATATAAATAAATAAATACAAATCCATCAAATATCTCAAATCGAGTATCTGCTGTCGCAAAACTTTCTCTGTTGAACATGTTTAGGGGTTAGAGTGTTTTCAGGAAAGGATCATTAGGCTTTGATACCATATTAATTTTGATAAATTTCCCTTTAATCATTCATTAAACAATAACAAAACATATATAAAGTCAGTAACTTGAGGAATACTTTGGCAAAACATTTGACCAAGCCCACGCCACACATAAGAGCCTAGCAATCCAATAACAATAACGACTACTAAATATACTAATAACAACCTCTGATCACTCCATTAAACGAGTCTATAAGCATGAGGGAGGTAAATCTTTTCTATCTTGTGGTGTTTGGGTTTTTAGTACAGTGGTTAATGATTGGAACAGAGCAAGAGCGTTACTGGTGGAAGAATGGGTGGTATTGCTTACTACCTCCGTCCCAAAATTATATTCTATATTTGATTTTTTCAATATTTCTTTTTCAATTTTGTCCTTAAATATTTTTGTTTGTGTTATGCAATAGTTAATGAAAATCATTCCAATGAAAATATATTTAAAACTAAATCATTCATATATTTTACATCAAGTATTATATAACGGAAAAAAAAAAAAAAAAAAAAAAAACTTATTGTCAAAGTTGTAAAAGAAATGCCGAAAAAATCAAGCGGGAACTATAATTTTAAGACGAGGGAATGATATGACTTACGTTTAATGGTTTTCCATCGTATGTATGAAAATGAGTGAAGTATGTACGTGTAAGTTATTTCTTTTCTTTTCTTTTTGGAAAGGTAAAATATATTATGGTGCAATTTCATATTTCTCCTGCTTATAGTTGGAAATTTTATATATGTCAAAACATGCATTAAAAATATTACTAGTATATATTACGTATTCAATAATTGCATTTTGGCTATATATGAAATTAATTATGAAAGTAAAGTGATATATGAAATTAATTAATATATTAGCACCAAAAAAATATAAAGAAGACGATCTATATCATACTATGACAAATCTCATAGCCACATAGAAAGACTAAGGGTGCGTTTGGTATGTTGCCGTGAATCACAATGACTATGAGGTTGATAGTAGTGGTGGACCCCACACCTATGATACATTCATACCTCCCCTCCTGAACTTCTATGAAGTATGAATAATATCCATATTTCATTCTCATATAATGTGGGCCCCTTATCTTAACCAAACACTTACATTCATTACCACTATAATTCCCCTATTCCAATAGGAGGATACCAAACGCACCCTAATACAACAGAGTTTATATATACAAACAAACATACATACAACATCCTCCATACTATACAACTATCCTAACTGAGACTAAATTTAGACATCAGATATACATCTCTTGTGTTGAGCAGACTATTCCATCTTCATTCTCAGCAGCTAAACATATCTCATCAAATAAAAAACCATCACCAACCAAAACTTGAGCTTAATACTAGCATCAATGCAGGGAACCAAGTTAATTAAAGGGAAAATTCCCTATTCACCCCACAAGTACAAGTGACTCACCCCTAGTACCCCACAAATTTTTTTTCTTCAAATACCCCAGAAGCGTAAGTCGTCTGAAATATTTGGGCGGAATAAGTGAACATGTGACACTTGTCCCTAGTGGTGTCCCCACCATGTACTTTTATGGTACATGGTACATTATGCAATTCTTGGGCGAATAGACCCACATAACTTGGGCGACTTAAAACTTTTTGTCTTTTTATGAAAAAGTATAATCTTTTTTTAATGATTTATAGTACAAATAACTTATGCGAATGGGTCCCACTTGACTTTAATTTTGGGCGACTGATTAGGTGTGTAGTACAAACCTTTTTTTATACACTTTTATCTTATACACGAATACACATTTTTTATTGAAAATACACATAAATACACAAATACACACTTTTAGTTTTTAAAACAAACACACACTTTTATTGAAAATACACATATATACCAACACACACACATTCCCACATTCAAACCCAAAAACGTTCCTTGGAAAACATAACCCCCCCCCCCCCCCCCCCCCCCCGTATCATCTTCTACATTCAAACAATCATTGAAATCATAAACCCTAAACGTTTATCTCCATTGGAACACACAATCAAAGAATATCATTATTTCGGGGAGGCATTGAAACCCTAATTTGATCAATGGATTCATGTAGTACATCGACATCTACTATTCATTCCGATGCAAAGGTAACTGTCAGGTCTAGATTAGAGTGTATAAATATGGTTAGAGGTCTGTTGAATACAAATAGAACCACCTTGTTTAGGAGTACTGTATTTGGGCCATGGTTAAACATCCCCCCATTTGCTGCTGATGTACATTTGTTAAATTATTTTTATCAACGCGAGATTCATGCTGATGAAAGAGAAGATTGCCCTTCCCTTAGATTTAAAATAGGAGATAATGTGCTTGAATTTGGACGTGAAGAATTTTGTCTCATAAATGGGTTTGTTTTTGCCCCTATTGCGAAAGAAGAAACTAATATAGGTTCCCTTGTTAAAGGTTTAAAACATAGCCCATTATTTGATCGATTGTTTCCAGAAAACAAATCCCGTAAGAGTAAGAAAATAAAGGGTGACGAGCTTCTGGCATTGATGAAGCCTGGTAAAGTGTGGGATGAATTAAGTGATGAGGATGCTGTTAGGGTGTGTTTGTTAGTTATGGCCACTAGTGTATTCATAGGTCGGGAACCAAGGTACTACATTCCGGACCATCTTATGAGAATGATTGAGGATTTTGATGTTTGGAATTCGTATCCATGGGGTGAGTATACGTGGATACATTTGTATAAAAGGACTCTAAATGTTGTAAGGAGGCATAACGAAGGTGAAGCAAAGAAGCCTGGAAAGAAGGCGGGTAAATCACCAAAAAAATCGGCTCAAGAAAAAAATTCACCAAATAAAGAGCAAACATACAATCTGTATGGCTTTGTATGGGCCAAGGTAATATCTTTATTCTATAATACGATTATATATTTCTAAGATGTCATGTTGAGAAGTTAGATATCATACGTTATAATAGGTTAGCAAATACTAGGTTAACCATTTTGAAAAGTTAGATTATCATTGAGAAGTTATACTACCTCCGTCCCAAAATAATTGTCCTCATTTGACTTTTTAAAGTCATAATTTTTCAACTTTGATCTTAAATATTTTTGTATGTGTTATATAATACTTGATAAAAATTATACCAATGAAAAAGTATTTAAAAACCAATCAATTCATATATTTTGCATCAATTAATATATAACATAAACAAAATTATTAAAGATTAAAGTTGAGAAATTAAGACTTTAAAAAGTCAAATGAGGACAATTATTTTGGGACGGAGGGAGTATGTAATTAAACATTTGTAAACTTATATTTCGTGCCTAAGTTTAGATCACTTTGATGGTTATTTCAGATATGGATTTTGGAAACTTTCTCTAACAACGTGCAGTTCTGGTGCAAAGACCATACAAAGACCCCCCGTGGTTTAGCCTGGTCTAAATTTAATAATTTAAAAAAAAACATTACCCTATTCTATTTGATCCTATAAGTAAACTGTGTATATTTTTTTTGTAATTTTGTAATTGTGGTTTATATAGTTTTGAATAATTTGTTTCTGTAACCCTTGTTGTTTTTTTAGGGCTTTAAGCCATTGGAGAAGTTTGTTCTAAGAAATGACGAGGGGTTCTGTTTGTGATACACGCGTAGCATGGATTATATTAGAGGGCTACAATTGCAAGTTGTGGTTGCAACACCTTTGTTGACTAAACCAGTTAAAGTTGTTGATGAAGGAATTGTTGACTAAACATATGTATATTAGTAGTATTTACTTATATACTTGTATTTAAGTGTATATTAGTATTTATGTGTATTATACAAGTACACATAATATATTAAAATACATATGTACTACATACCTAACCAGTCGCCCAAACTTAAAGTCAAGTGGGACTCATTCGCCCAAAATGTATGTACTATAAAAACAATAAAAAAAAGACTATGTTTTTTGACAAAAAGATAAAATAGATAAAATGGTACCATGTACCTTCAAGGTACATGGTGGGGACACTACTAGGGACAAGTGTCACATGTTTATGCATTCCGCCCAAGTTGAAATGAGCGACCACCGCCTCTGGGGTATTTGAAGAAAAAAAAATTGTGAGGTACTAGAGGTAAGTACCCTTGTACTTTTGGGGTGAATAGGGAATTTTCCCTTAATTAAATGAGGAACTCTCTTAAACATATCTCCACCTAAGCCCACACAGTAATGAATAAGAAACTCCATCATGAAAGGCTTCATTCTCAAGTTATTTCTTGGACCCAAGTTAATTAAATTTTTTTGAACAGAAATTATATCACCACCCTAGGAAGAAGCTAGTGGAGAGAGAGCAAGTTATGAAGGAAATGAGAGAGTATCCTTACATCCCAACACACTCAAGACTTAGATCCCTAGATGAAAATTTATTCGAAGAACTGTGTAAATCTTGGTTAAATACTGCAAGTTATTTTGTTCTTACTAAACAGTTTAAAAGCTTTCAACTGTGTCATGAAAAGTGGCTGAATAACTTTAGGTTATTCTTTGCAAGCACAAGGGAACAACATTATAGTTACTAGTATGTTTTTACAAAAGCGTTTGTTGTATTTTGACCGAGTAAGCAAGACTCCACCCTCAAGTTGTATTTGCCGGCTACCGACAAACTGTTGGCCACTAGATTTCCTTTAATTGGTTATAAATGTAAGTGATTAACTATCAAGATTGATCACAAGTTGTTTTAAAATCCAATGAACAAATCATATTCGCCATTATTTTTTTATATATCAAAAAAATAATAAGACTTTCTACTTTTTTTTTCTTAAAAATAAGATATGCAATATATTTATTCAAAACAAACAATGTACGCAATATACTTTCAAAATTACCATTGTACGTAATATGTTTTCAAATTTGACATAATGTACGTAATATGACCTGGATCCAGCAGGTTATCATGTTTTCAAGTTTGAAAATTTACAAAAATGGTCCCCGTGGTATATATATATATATATATATATATATATATATATATATATATATATATATATATATATATATATATATAACTGCTTATAAAGTGAAAATAGTCAAAGTGAAAAAGTGAAATCTTAATTTTTGGTCAATGCCCATAATACCCTTGCAAATGTGGATTTGGTCTACAGCCATGCAAATAATAAGGAAACTTCAATTTGAAAGGCTGATGAAAGGCAAGTATTGAAAAGGCTGGCGTTTGAAATAAAAATTTAAATGCTGAGTTATTGCATGAACCTATTGCAGGAAAGTATTGAAAGGCAAATATTGAATCACTAAAAGGCTGGCATGTGTGAATAAAGTAGTGTTACGTACCACGTGTGTGAATTGCAGAGAGAAGAAGGGGGAATGAAGTAGAGGCGGGTTCAGGAGGCGCGGTGCAGGGCAAAACGTCTCAAACTTGTAAAAACATATTTCGCCTCTATGATCTAGTATTTCAAATTGGTTTCAAATTGTTGAATACTCTTTATTATATGCAGTGGTTGGTTTTGACATGAAATCAGGCTATGTGCTTAATTGTATATGATTAGTTGCTTTCATGCTCTCTTATGCGTGCGTGTACAATTATCCTTTCAGTTCAGGATATGTAGAAAGAGCACCATGTAGAGTGTCAAATTGATTGGGTCAGAGTTTTTGCCTTGGGGTTTGGCTGTGTTCCATCACACCAACACGTAGGTATATAGTGACTACTCGAACTTATATGGTTTAAGGTTTTATTCTTTGATTGCGTCTTTGGTAGAAAAACGTAAAATAGTGATTTGTTGCATTAGTTGTGAATCTGAAGCTTTAGGTATTAAATTTATATAGCTGAAATTTATATAGCTGGAAGAACAACATGAACGGAAACCTGAAAACATATGTAGCCATCCTGATAGCATGTACTTTAGGTAAGGCTGTTGTGTGTTTATTTATGATCAAACTCACTATGGTTCCTTGGAAGTAAACTTGGAGTATTTATACAAACATGCATGTAATCAAAATGAGCTGCATTTTTTGGTGGCAGATTAGTGGTTATAAGTGGGTTGGCAACATGTCAAAAATGTGTGCTCTCTTCTGGGTTTATGTAATAGGCAGATATTATGCGATGCAAATTCATGATCCACAAGACTATGGCGATTAATAGTGAATGTAAATGCCGGCAAAGAGCAATTTGTGAGTCATATTCAATAAATCGATATAAAGTTCGGAACAAATGTGGATTATTCCCTTTTATATGCTTCATATCACTGAAAACAAACTATAAAAATAAAATAACTATGATATGTATACTGCAAATATGGGAGTGTTGAGTATAATAAAATTTACATCTCACACAGGCACTTTTCTAAAGTTACACTATTTAAGCTTTATAGTCTTTACCGGCTCATAGTGTTATATTTTAAACTCTATTATTGTGTGTGTAAATGAAAGTAAAAAATAAAAAATAAAAATAAATAAATAAAAATAAAAATTTTACTTCAGAGAATTAGAAGTTTAGAACACGAAAGAGGTGAGTATCATATTATCACATGTTTCTTTTGAACATTTAAGTTGCAATTAAAATTTATATTATTAGTTATTGATTGGAATTACTTAATATTACCTATATTTATGTGGAATCTAATCATAATGAATTGTTGAATGCAACTGATACAGGGGATATTGTGATGGAATACCCATTGCAGAAATTTTGCTTTCTTTATCAAGGACATGGTCAACATATGGTTGGACTGCATTACATCAAGATTTGTGATAAGGAAATATCACGCATGCTCCCTCTATGTGGTAAGCTCGATGTAAATATTTTTAATTTTAGTAGAGCTGACAGGACTTACGGGTTTGGTAATAAATCAAAGTGAGTTCGATATGTGGAAAACTAGAAGGGGGGTTGAATAGTTTACTTCTTTTAAAACTTTTTTAACTTGATTATCCTTTAAAATCTTTACGTTTGTTTAAAGATATAAACACAACTTTACATGTTCACTTCTTTGAAAAACTTTACGTATGAATAACAATCCTAACTTTACTTGTTTAGTTCTTTGAAAAGCTTTGTGTTTGTTTAAAGATATAAACACAACTTTACTTGTTTAATTCTTTGAAAAGCTTTACGTGTGATTAGCAATTCTAACTAAAGACAATATATATAATAAGCAAAGATAAAGAAAGAAACGATCAAACCACAACACGATTGTTTATCGTGGTTCGGCTACAAGGACTCTTTTTCCTTGCCCTACATCCACGCCCCGAGTTTCCAACTCGAGAGTTATAAGCACTAATCAACAAGCTCCTTTCCCGGTGGAGAAACCTTTACAACGTCGCTTACACTTTTACCGACATTAAGCTAGATGTCAAGTTCTTTTACACGGGTACAACCACTCCCATCGTCGATTACACTTTTACCGACACTAAGCTAGATGTCGAGTTCTTTTCCAATTGTACAACCACTCCCGTTAGTTCTTTTACAAGGGTACAACAACTCCCAACTCACTACGTATTTTGAGGCCTAAAATACTAACCGATCACTTCTACACATATGATACAAATGAAGTATAAACTATTAAAGCTTATACATGACAAAGCTAACAAGACTTGCAACTTTAGAGCTGAAGCTTGTAACTACTTTGATGATCTTGTGAAGTCCCTAGCTACATAAGAGGATCACACAAGTCAAATATTACTGAGTTAGTTGAGAGAGTATTTCAAAATATGTCCTAAAGTGATGACTCAAAACTAACAAATGGTTTGGTATTTATAGCAAACCATTCTGCAGGTCTGGCGGATACGACGGAACCCTCAGATGGGTTCCGCCCGTGTACCCCCAGGGTTCCGTCAGTGCTGCAGTTGGTTTTGCAATAAATCTTCCAAACCAAACAAGGTCACATCTCATTACACCTAGTCAAACACAAAACTTGCAAGCAAACATATGGTTAGTCAAACACACTTTCATACCATAAATGTATATTGACAAAGCTTGCCCTAAATGAGATGTGACATTTCTATTTTAAGAAATAAATGTGATGTGACAAGACAATTTCTAATTTAAGAAATACAAACAATGTTTTGTTAAAAAGGAAATGTAAACCTTAGTTAAACAAGACTTAAACACTTGAAGTGATGATTTACTCATAGCTAAAGTTCATACGTTGTCATTAACAAAACTTAGCAAAGATCGTAAAATATAAATAACGTTTTTAGGCGATATTTGTGATGAGGCAAAAAATGAACCATTTTTAGGGGGGTTATTTAAGTCCGGAATTGAATTTATTTTATCAAATATTGCCCTAAATCGTTCCTTTTGTGATTTTATGTACTTTTGGAGTGAATTCTGGAAAAGGAAGCATTTTGGACGTTTTTGGAGCATAAAATTGAAGAAAACGGCAAAGACTTAATTTTCCATGCTAAGAACAGTACCTGACGGCGTCAAGAAGGAAATTGTGACGGCGTCAGGAGTAAAATCCATGACGACCCAAAGAAAACCTGAAGGCGTCAAGAGAAGGGCGTCAAGAGTTAATATGATGACGGCCTGCAAAAGGAGTACACATGACGGCGTCAAACCCAGATCTAGGCAGTCCGAGAATTTATTTGGCGGCGAGATGACGGCGTCAGTCATTTGCTCTTGACATCGTCACCTCACAAAATCTATATATACTTTTCTATTTTTCATTCATTAAGAGAGGAACTTGTGTGGAGAATACTAGGGTCGAACCTAATAAACCCTAGGTCGTTTGTAATAGTATTTTCAAGGGTTTTCACCCCTTGAAACCTTTCATGTTCAATTAAGATAAGTCCTCTTTTAATTCATTCAATATGTCTATGTGTTGTTTGAATATATCTTATGCTTGTCTTGATTTTAACATGCTAGGCTAGATCTTTCATGTGTTTGCTTAGATGTAATGAAACCTAGATGTTGATTATAGGTTGATTGCTTGTTTATAGTTGTAATGGATGAATGATTTCAATGTTAGGCTTAAGAAAACTGGCAGATCTCCATTGTGTAACATGCTTGAACGTCTTGAGAAACATGAACCGATGTGTACTAGGTTTTAATGGTTGTATTTAATGCATGAGCAAATTCTAGTGATCCCATGTTAGGAGCTTCTTAGCCGGCTCAACATAGGAGTGAAGTAGGCGCTTATAGGATTGGGGAAGTAAGTACGCCACCCCATGAATGGTATTAAGGAATACAATCCGTCATCCACGCAACTGTAACAAGTAATTAACCTGTAAAAGATATCTAGGGAGTAGTGAAACCTAAGTAAACACAATTCTCCCATATATTGCTCACACCACTAGTTTAATTTAGTTTATTTTTATTTTTAGTATTTTATTTTGATTGCATCTTAGTAATTGGGTTAGTTGACTAGCAACTAATTCCGCCCAACTCCTTCAGAACCGAGATTTTTACCAGCTTTTTATAAAATATAAAAATACAAAAAGAATCATCCCTCATCTCTAGACCTAGTCTTTAGGTTTTCTAATCCTAGCGACACTATTCCTAGCTGAACGATCAATCACTCGGTACTTGTCACTATACTATACTACAACGATCAGGTACACTGCCTGGTGGGGGTTGTAAGCTTCTCGAGATCCCTCGAGAGGTAAAGCCTGGTGCAATCCCTACACATCAAGTTTTTGGCGCCGCAGCCCGGGGAATAGTTATTGTCTAGGTTAGGATTTCTTTTTATTAGGTCTACTTGCTAGATTCCTTTCTAGTAAGATTTTATTTTTATTTTTTAGGTTCTCTTTAGTCTATCTTATTTCTTCGTGTTTTTGTTCGTAACTCTTCGCCATCCGACATCATGGACGATGGTAACATCTTTGAACCAATCATCCCACCACAACAAGACCACCCACAAAATCCACCACTAGCTAACCAACCTCTTAGGCCCCGAACCCTAGGAGAGTATTCCCGACCTAGCCACCAAGGCTACTGAAACACCATTGAGCTCACCCAAGGAGCCAATGTGTCTCCCTTGCGATCCGACACCATCCGGTTGGTGCAAAGCGGATGTGCATTCCATGGACTTCGTTCCGAAGATCCAAATCAGCATCTCAAGGACTTCCTTAAAATCGTAGATTCTATAGACCTTGATGCTACAACTAGAGAGTCAACCCGATTACGCCTATTCCAATTCTCTCTACGTGTTCAAGCTCGTCAATGGCTTGAACGTTTACCCGTGGGATCCATCACTTCATGGGATGATCTCACCACTCGTTTCCTTGCTCAATTTTTCCCACCGGGGAGAACTACCAAGCTTAGGAATGATATCTTGATGTTCCAACAACGTCAAGGTGAAACTCTATATGAAGCATGGACTCGATTCAAGGACTTACTCCAAAAAGTCCCTCATCATGGCATAGATCTTTGGCTCAAAGTCCAAATCTTCTATGACCATATCGATCTCTCCACGAGGCGAACCATTGACCAATCGGCCGGTGGGAAGCTACGTGATCTAAGTGCTGAAGAATCATGGGAACTCATAGAAGATCTTGCTCTCTATGACAACGAAAGTTGGAATGATCCCCGTGATTTGAACAAAACGGTCAAGGCAATATCTCTGCCTTCGAACAATTCTAGCACTCCCGACCGTAGGATCATGGAACTTGAGGACCAAGTCAAGTTTCTCATGAAATCTTACGAAGCTCCTAAGCCTTCAAGCCAAGTGAACAAAGTCAATTCTTTATGCGAATTATGTAGTGGTCCTCATGACACTCGTGATTGTGTGGAACTCCCCGGAACAGCTTTTGCGGACTACGCATCCTCGCGTACCGACGAAGTGGGAGATAAGTGGTACACTTTCAAACCCGAGCCAAACCCTTATGGTGATTCCTACAACCCCTCTTGGAAAAATCACCCAAACCTTAGGTGGAAACAAAACCAAGCCAATTCTTCCAATCCGCCTAATCGTTACCAACCAAACGGTCCACCCTCCAACCGCACTTTCAACAACAATCCTTCTAACAATTATGGTAGTACCAACAATCTTGAAGGATTGATGTCCAAGTTTATGGCATCTCAAGAGTCTCGCATATCTAAGTTTGAAGCCGATTTCAAACAAAAGCAAAGCGAGATGACCACCAAAATTGACACATTGTTGAAAGTTCTCAATGACCGAGAAATGGGAGCACTCCCAAGCGACACGGTCAAGAACCCAAAACTAAACGTTAATTCCATATCATTAGTTTCATCACCCACTTCTTGTCCGCAATACTACTCGGTTAAATCAACGAGCACGTGTTTCAAGCAAAACTAAATTCTTCAAAAGGACCAATCGAATAAAACACCCGATATAAAACCCATCAAAAGCATAGTTGAAACACCTCCTACGCAAGACCTTGACGATGAATTCAAGGAGCTTCACATTGAACGTCCCGTCATTGATGTCTTAGCCCGTGCTCCCTACTATAGTGCCCTCCTAGAAAAGTATGAGAAGTTTAAACTAGGTAAAAATGGGACCGCCTTTGTTCAAAACAAGTTGCCTAAAAAGCTTGATGATCCGGGTATATTTGTTTTGCCTTGTAAGATAGGAAGATCCGAAGCTTTTGACACACTAGCCGATTTAGGGTCAAGCCTCAACTTGATTCCCTTATCCCTTTTCACCACTCTCAAGCTAGGAAAGTTAGAGGAGACGGAGGTATTGATTGGTCTATCAGATGGGAGTATTGCCCACCCGGTTGGAATGATTAAGGATGTAGTTGTTCACGTAGGGAAGTTAACTATCTTAGCGGATTTTCACGTCCTAGACACGGTTAGTGACACTACATGCCCATTGTTGGTAAGAAGAGGATTTTTAGCAACCGCTAGAGCCATGATAGATTGTAAGGAGTCTAAGATAGCGGTAGGTGAGGGCGATACTTGGTCAGTATATGATGTTAAGAAACATAGCTACGATTGTGAGGATGAACCGACACCACATTGGGTAGAGATGAATAGGAGACCATCTAGATATGGACCTTGGATAGAAAGGAACTTTATAGGACCTCAACGCCCATTCTATCTAGAAAAAGATTTCATCGATAAGACACATTCGGTGGAACAACTCATAGCTAGAGATGAAGAGCTAGACCCTTTTGAGGACCCCTTAGTCTTTAGGAAGATGATTGAGTTCTTAAGCGTAATGCCTATTAATATAGAGATGAACAAGTGGAAAAGAGAGGGAGATAAGTGTAAATGGAGGTGGGACAAGCCACCTAAGGAAGGTGACGGATCATGGCATATGAAGATGATTTTGTATGATCTGGATGGAGAGAAGTTTGAAAGGCCATACCGTACTAAGAAAACCGATAGGAAGTTAAAACCTAAGTTTGATCCCAAAGATGTCCTCAATGAGGAACTCACCCATGTCACGTAGTAACCCATGACCTTGAGTCTAGCTACAAGACTCGTAAATAAAGAAAAGCGCTTCTTGGGAGGCAACCCATGCTTTGTGTGATTTTTATTTTGTTTGTTTGTTATTTGTTTTCGTATGCATGCTTTATTTTTATTGTTGGTAGATCATGTTTCAAAACTAAAATGGTGAAAATACTTTATTTTGTTGTTTGGCTTAGTCTTAACTTCATCCAAAGGTATTTCGCAAAAGATAAGTGTAAGGGGAAATCCCAAATATGTTTTTAAGAAACAAAACCGATCATGATTCTCCACAATATTAAGTGAACATGTATATTCGTATTTGTTAGAGTCAAATGCTTGTGTCGAGTCATAATGATGTTTTGCAGTATTTTCAAGGAAGTAGGACGAAGTTTTTCCAGAAATTTTCTAGAAACTTAACATAAGAATTTCTGCAGGTCACTTCTGACGGCGTCACGAGTTTACTCTTGACGGCGTCACGTGTAAAATTCTGGAAATTTTACCAGTTTTGTTTTTCTAACGGAGTCTTAAAGTTTTTGTTGAATCTTTAGTTTTATAATCTCCAGGAAATCTGCAAACATCATTCCACAAGCATTATATCTTATTTTGTTTTCTAGGATTTGTTAGCATATATAGATTGCCGCCGATTTTATGCGAGGTTGCCTTGTCTGTTTTCTCAGGTTTTACAGGTTATTTATGACAAGAAGATGATTTATATTCTGGAAGGGAAGCTTTGATTGTTCATTTTCTTGGAGGAAGACCTAACCTGGCCACCTTATTATCCATACCGAGCGAATCAGGGGAGTATTTGATTTCATTCTTTTTACTTATTTCACTTTTACATTCTTTACTTGAACATTGGGGATAATGTTCATCGTAAGTGTAAGGGAAGGGTAAAATGATGATACCTTACAGATACACTTTCGCTTGAGTTTGTTTGTTTGATAGTAGATGTGTAATAAAACTATGAGAAATACTTGTTAGTGCAATTTTAGCGCCAAATTTAAAATTTTTTACAACATTTAGGAGTGAAACTTTAGCCATAGCAAGCGTCTCATGGATAGGAGATTGTATGACTAACACAAAACCGTACCATTCAGAAAAATTTTCTACCCAAATATGTGAGGTTCGCCTTTAGATTTGATAGGAAAAACATTTACTATTAGTGCTTATGAGGGTACCGGTAGCATTTAGATTCTAGAACTTGCGTTAGTGATGCATCCCGAGACAGCTAGTGAGACTACATTCGTGTAGTAGGATTTACTACATGATAAGAGGCATTAGGATCACCCTTGTGTTAAACCCGTATCATAATTATTTGACCATTTAAGTCATATTACTTGGCTAGTTAAGTCAATTAATTTTTCCCACACCCTTAGCGTTGTACTCATTTTTAGTACACGAAACCCCTAGTACACCCCTCCGAGCCTATCTTTTCATTTCTAACTTTAAGCATCTTACTTAAAGGAAGAATTTGTTACACCCCACTTAAATGTACACCCAAATCGCCTTAGCCTTCCGTGTATGCACTCATCTTTAGTGCATTATTGTTACATGTTTAAACCCTTAGTTAATTATCTAATTGATTACATGGTTGCTAAGTCGAGTCATATCCTTGTACATATTGTTTTGGGACGATTGGGACTCATGGGTAAAGTACTTATTTTATGGAGTAATGGGGAAGAACATCATATTATTACCCCCGTATGTGCATTTATCTTAAAAGTGCTCAAAGTGTTTTGATTATCTTAATTCGAGTCATTAGATTAGTTTATTGTAAAGTATGTAAAAATTCAAATGTAAGGGGAATGTTCATTCCCTATGATGTATTATTTTGGATGGTAGGATAAGAGTGTATGCCAAAAAAAAAAAAAAAAAAAAATTGAAAAAATCAAGAAAAGGAAAAAAAAAGAAAAAAGAAAAAAAGAAAAGAGAAAAACATACTGTAGGACCTTAGATCTAGCTTTATCACTTTAGAATATGATGTTAGAGAGAGATGGAAGAGCTAGAGAGAGAAAGTAGAGAGAGAGAGGTGGAGAGCACTATGTGTAAAATAAACCTTGAATAAGCATGAACTCCCACCCTTCCTAACAAAGCTTAGGAGGGGTACTTATACTTTTACATAAGCCACCATGGGCTTTCACATGGGCCTTCTTATGGGCCAAGCCATTAAGGCTTTTACTTAAACTTAATGAACTAGCATTTTACTAACTATTACATGAATATATTTAACTAACTATTTGACTCAATAATGATCGTCACTTTTAATCCTAACAATCTCCCCCTAAGGGACGATCATTGAGATCTCACTTTGATTTCATAAATGATCAACACTTCTAATGCTAACAATCTCCCCCTAAGGGTGATCATTGAGATCTCTATTTTGTGACTTTGATCTTTGATCTCTGAAGCTTGTTCTCTTGAACTTTGAGTCCTTGTATAATAGTTTTGCTAGTTCCTTTGTTCCAATCATGCTTTGTGATCTTTCTTGCCTTTGATCAACATCTTTACTAGGTTGTCTTTACGTCTTTTCCAACATGCTCATACTTTGTTTGACTTTGAATCTTTGTGAAGTTTTCTTCTCTTTGACTTTAATCTTTGTTTCTTTAGTTTGAAGATTCTTTGACTTTGACTTAGAAACATTCTGAACTTTGCTTTGCTTAGATCTTTGAAGAGAGCTTTGCAGGGTATGAGCATGTGGATTTTTGAGTGATGGTAACGGTCTTTCTCCAAGGAACATTTATGAGTACCTGCATAAAACAGTTAGCAATAAATCAACCGGTACTTACAGGTTCGGAATTAGAGATTGTCAACAGCATAGTGTGAAGACTCCTTCTAACCCTTACCAAGGCCGTTCCTGAATCAGATACCCATGAAAGGGCTTACTAGATCCACCGAAGTACATCAATGATTCAGGTGAGTTGCTGGAGATCACCCCACAACTGTAGACCGTTTTGGAACATAGTAACCATCATGAAAGATAAGGCAAGATCCATAGATCTCATAAAGACTCTTACAACTTGTGTCCTTTTTGGCGAACACAAGTGTATTCATAGGAAGTGTATCCTAAGAGATTTTTTAATGAATCTCATGGCTCTAGACTCGATAAGTGCATAATTTGGTTTTCCTATGCGGAGACTAGGGAGGGGTCTCCTGCTTCAATATCAACCATCTCTAAGAGATAGGTCGATAGATTACACCGGTTCCCCGTAAGAATGAAACAAGCTCTTTTAAGAGAACTTGAGTGGCTAGAAGGTTAAGTGCAATGCGTCACTGGGTCCATGATGTCTTTATCTTCAATACCAGTGTCACCTTGGTAACAACCAGTAGCATATGAATTGAACCCGGTGTCTGCCCTAAGGTTGAACATTTGGAGGGCTATTTCTTTTCACCCTTTCATTTGCTTTTCTTTTTAATTCTTCAACCCCTTCTTTCTCCTTTCATTCTTTTCTCCTTTTTACAGATCATACATAAGGACTTCTAATTCTAATCTATTGGAATTGTCCTTGGGTAGATCCCTTCGGCTCTGGCGGATCATAGGACGGTTTTTCCTATCCTTAGTCACCTTATAACTTCATGACTATCCTATTGTTGCCATCAAACCATTTGTGAAAATCTCTCAAAGTGTTTATAATAATAAAACAAACTTTGTTAACACTTTGAGAGTTTTGCATTTCATTTGAAGGACTCCCCCTTCACATGTGCTCATGGATTGTTAAGAAATTTGCACATGCGTGAGGAATTTGCACTTTTTGATTTGATCCACTTTCAATGAACATGACCGATTCGAGACATGCTTACATCACTAGTTAGACTAGCTTGAAGTTATTACCCGGCCTGGTCAAGTCCACAGAAAGTTTCTCGAAATGGTACATTTCTACTAAGACAAATCCTTTTCGAGACATGCTTACGTGGCTAGTTAAAGAGTTCCATTGTCAGCTTTTAGGTGACAACTAGCTCTAGTAACTAACTTGATGTTATTACCCGTCGAGGATAAGTCTTTTCGATTACTAATTTTTTGTTGTTTCGTCAATTCTTGGGTCATTTATGAGTCGAGCTCTTTTGAGATTCAAGACGATCACATTTTAATCACGTCTTCTCCTCCTCAAAAATAGCATATCCATGGTATTTTTGATACCAATTGATTAAAACTTTTTCTTTTTGGATAACTTATGGGAGAAACGGATGTTTGTTAATTCCGTATTTGTTTCCTTTAAGCATGATCTTTTTGGAACAACTTTATATTACTCCCCCTCAAAAATAGAACATTTTGTTTAAATATCTGCTTTGAAGGATTTGAGGGAGTAATATCTTGAAAAGTTTTGAAAACCTTTAGAAACATTTTTCAAAATTTTGCTCAAAAAATTAAGAAGACTTTGATAAGCTTTTTGGAGAGAAGTCTTCTTATCTTTCAGGATTGTCGCACATAAATGTACAACATGGTCCTTTCTTTGAAAATCACAGGTTATACACTGTTATGTGTGCATAATCCATAATGTTTTTAGGATAAGTGCTCAAAGAATATGTAAAACCTTTGTTTTGATTTAAGCACTTTCCTTTCTTTGAAGAACGAGTCCTTACCTGAAATACTAAGAAGTCATTATGTTGAAGTCCGAGTTCTTAGCAGAAGTACTAAGAAGTCATTATGTTTTTGGATTAGACAAAAACTTTTGGAACCCACTTAAGCACGGTGCCAACGGGTTTACCATATTTTGAAATCCATTTGAAAGTTGTGTCAATCAGAGACAAAGAAGTTGAATTCCAACGAGGACTGAAAACCGGTGTTTCATCTTGAAATAAAGCGCGTGGAATCAACGGTGATTTAAAACTCTTTTGCTTTTGAAACTTGTTTGAGAAACTCGGTGTCTCTCTTGGAGTTTTAAAACTTGAAGAAGAAGTTTTCCATCCATTGTTGAAACTCGGCATTTCATTTCGAAAATTCATTTTTGAGATGAATGGAAACCTTCCAAAATTAGAATTTTTCAAAGCATAGCCATTCTTTTGTTGTAGCGGAAGCATTTCAGAGTATGAATATTTCAAATGTTTTGAATGGCTTTGCTTTGGTTTCCACACTGGCTTTACCGGAGTAAAACGAGAGTATGGAGTTTGAAAACCTTGATTCTTTTCTTTATGAGCACTTGCATTTGAAACCTTTTGAGGAGTAAATGTTTCAGAAAGATTTGATCTCTTTGAAAACTTCCTTCCCTTTTGCAAAGAATAGGTGATAAATTGAGAAACCCTTTTTGAAAATGGTTTTGAAGATTCACCCGTGTAAAGCTTTTCTGAAACACTTACTTGTGGTTTAGACTCGTTTGAAACGTGAGATTTTCCTTTTGACCGGTTAAGAACATCAAACTTTGCTTTTAAGGCATTGTATGACGTTCTCAAATCATTGTATTCTTTTTGAAGAGAAAGATGATCTGATGATGCCAGTTTTTCTTGCAAAGAAGCATTTTGATTTTCAAGATGTGCAAAGTATTTTTCATATTTGTCTGTTTCGATTGAAAAATTATTTTTGGCATCACCAAAATCCTTGATTTGTTGTGCAATCGTTTTTTCCAATTCAATAATTTTCTTTTGAAGCACAGACTTTTCTTTTTCAAAAAGATGATTTGGTGTGATCTGAGAGTCAGATTTGTTTGAAGTTTGATTTTGAACTCTTGACCGCTTGATTGAATCAAACGAGTTTTTGTAAGTCTGTTTCAAATGCTCATTTTCTTTTTGTAATGATGCCACAGTATGTTCCAATTCAAGATTTTTTGTATCAAGTTCGTCGAAATCAAACGTGATATTGGTATCATCACAATTTTCTACAAAAATCTTTTCTTTTTCTTTAAGCACTGATGTCAAAGAGTTTTCAGAAGACATTTTCTCATTCTTCTCTTGCAGTTTAAGTTGGAAAGAGATACTTTGTGCTTCGAGTTTTGCAAGATGTTTCTCAAACTGAGCTGTTCTTTTTGACAACTCTTCTTTGACATCAGCTGCTTCTTTTGAAAGCTCGGTGATTTTCTTTTTGAGACAAAGATTTTCAGATTTCAAGGAAGATGTTTGTTCAAAATTCTCATTCTCATACTCATGGCTGACAGATGCTGACTTGAACGACTCTATTTGATTTGTTAAAAATTCTTTTTGGATGTCCAGAATTAAGCATTTTTCATCAAATTCGTCTTCAAGAGAGTGAACGTACTTTAGATCTTCTCTCATTTCAGTTACAAGATGTTTTTCAAAGTACTCAAAACATAAGCTGATATCTTTCACACGAGGTTCAATTTCCTCTTTCAAAATCTTTTTGACTTCTAACTTAAGGCGTACATCTGATAAAAGAGGATTAGAGATAACGTTGTTTGTGATGTTTTCTTGCTTAAACCAAATGACCTTTAACATTTGCTCAATGTGATGTTTAAGACTACAAAATTGTTTCCTTGCTCTATTTTGCCATAACTTAGCATCATAAGTAGCAAGTTGAGCTTCTTTGAAAAATCTTTTCACATTTGTGTCTTTTCTTTTGAAAGGTTCTTTTGGTATATCTGTCAATTGTAGACAACCATACACAAAGCCGTGGTACGAGAGTGGGTTTTTTGTTTGTTTTACTTTCAAGCGTTTTTCTTCTTCAGATTTTAAAATATCCTGAGACTCAAACAAAAGATCATCTGACAATTCTTTTCCCATATCATCAGCGTTATACAAAATAGGTGTCAACTTTTGCACTTTGTTTAAAAAACAAGGTTTTTCATTTTCCACATTAGCATTATTCACAAAACCAATCCCAGATGTTTGTTTCTCAACCTCCTCATCTTTAGTAGGCAGCATGTTGATAGTTTGAGAAGTCTGTCCCAATTTTCGAAGTTTGTTTTCAAGATCGTTTGTTCGTTTCAAAAACTCTTGGTTTTCATTCTCAAGTTTTGTGTTTACAATCTCAAAATTTGATGTGGTTTTCTGAAGCTTTGAATTTTCACTTTTTAAATCATTGTTCTCTTTTAAAAGCGCTTGAACCTTTCTGTTGTTAACAACCATTTGAGCATCCAGATTTTGAATGGAACGTTTTTCACGAAGAACGGCTTCTCTATAACCAACTTCAAGTTCTTCATTTCTTTTTAAAAGTGGTTTGACAGACTCTCCATACATTTCAAACTTTTGAGCTTGAGATTTAAGGTTTGAGTTTTCAAATTCAAGTTTAGCTTTTCTTTTTGTTACATTTTGAAAACCTTTTTCCATTTCTTTAAATCCCTCAAGCTCTTTTGTCACTAAGACATTCGTTTGCTTAGCTTTACGATTGTCCTCTTTGCACTTTTCAAGTTCATGTTTGAAATTATTGATTAATGAAGCAAAAAAGGCACGATCTTGTTCAAAAGAAGATCCATCCTGGGCAGGATCACCTCTATTAGGATCCATATCTGGAGTATCAAAAGTGATATTACTATCATTTTGTTCCACCACATAAGTGTCACTAATAGACTCAGGAGGCTCAGGATGTGTCTGATCATGAACAAACATATTCTCAAATATATCAATATTATAATGAGCATGTGAATGTTGTACCATAGCCAATATCTCTGTGTCTGATGAAGGTCTGATATGATCATCTTCGGTGTCCCAAACAGCTTCATTCCTTTGTGTACCATTAGTATCTGAATCATAGCTAGGACTGCTGCTTTCAACCTGCTGTTCTGAAGATGAATCACTTCCCGTGAAAACCAAACTATCATCTGATGCATCATCCTTGTTGACAGTTTCCTCTTCTATTTGAAAATCTTTCTCTGTCTCTTTTTCAATCACCTCTGTTTCCTTTAACTGCATCTCTCTTTCAATTAGCTCTCTTTCTTTAAACTGCATTTCTTTTTCAATCTGCTCTCTTTCCCATTTCAGCTTCTCAATTTCATTTAACTCAGCTTCCTCAGCATCAAGTATCTTTTCGAGTTCATCCATTTGATTTATGCATTGAGTTCTGAAGGTCGTATAGCTTACCCAAAATTGTTGGTAAAATGCATCGATAAACTCTGACTGGTTCCGTATCCAAGGTTTAAAGATACGCTGAAATTGAGTTTGGATCACTTTAAAAGCTTCCTTGCAGTTACTCATATCAAGTTCTGCTTCATTAAGTAGCATCTCAAGTTGATTCAGGCTTTTGTTGAGTTTCTCTTTGAAATAATGAAATCGGTCTCTGACATAGTATTCAAATGCTTGTTCGAACATTGAATCATAACCATAAATATTGATGACCTTCACTACATATGACTTGTACACTTTAAACACTTTCTTTGAATCTCTCTCTTGGATTTGCATTTTCATTTCCATTGTTTAAATGATGTGTGATAAAGTTGATCTTAGGATCTTTTAAGATAACAAAGGTTGTTGTTAGAAGATTAGATGTTTTTGGCGAATTTTGAAAAGCGTATATGGTAGATTCTAGTGATTTCGAATTTTCCTCCAAAAATATTTTTTAAAATTTTCTCTCCCAAAATTTGAAAATCACTATGAAAGGCACTTCTAAGGATACCAGAAAATTTTGAGTTTTGAAAAATTTTACGTCAAAATTTACCAAAAAAATTTGAATTTTGGCCTAAAAATTTGAATTTTCGGCCGAAATTTTCAACGTTATACCAAACTTTGAATCTCGCGTAAAAATTGAACGTTTAATCTCCTGTAAAAAATAATTTTTACTAAAAATTTCCCGCTATTTTTTTTTATTTTTTTTATTTTTATTTTTTGCAAACTCGGTAAGATTTAGATAAACCTCTAACTCGGTATGATTTCTTGGGTCCTTAACTCGGTAAGTATGAGGTTTAGTAACTCGATATGACTTGCAAGGTAGCTAACTCGGTAAGACTATAGGAGAACTTAACTCGGTAAGTTTCACAAATCCCAAACTCGATAGGTTTTGATGTTTGTCAAACTCGGTAATCAGACAAAAATTGAGCAGAGTTTCCCCCTGAAATGAGCCACAATAAACCTTACTCGATGAATGATAAGGTAAAAGAGGCTAACTCGCCAAATAACTCCTAACTCGCCAGAAATTAATTCAAACTCGGTAATACCACAAACCTTAGATCTAGCTTTATCACTTTAGAATATGATGTTAGAGAGAGATGGAAGAGCTAGAGAGAGAAAGTAGAGAGAGAGGTGGAGAGCAGTATGTGTAAAATAAACCTTGAATAAGCATGAACTCCCACCCTTCCTAACAAGCTTAGGAGGGGTATTTATACTTTTACATAAGCCACCATGGGCTTTCACATGGGCCTTCTTATGGGCCAAGCCATTAAGGCTTTTACTTAAACTTAATGAACTAGCATTTTACTAACTATTACATGAATATATTTAACTAACTATTTGACTCAATAATGATCGTCACTTTTAATCCTAACACATACGGACTACCATCCCTTTTCATGCTATGTTCATTTTATGTTTTTGTTATTTTTCATTTATTAGCTTAAGTCGAGTCTAGTCTTGGCTTAGCAACGCCTTATTGTACATGTAATTAACCAAGATTGTTAACTCGCCACCAGTAAAGACTGCCTATATCCAACAAAACCGTGTATTCCATATCCCTACACCTAACGTTACAACCCTTTAAAAGACCTCTTTGATAGTTTATCCTAGGTGCTTACGCCATGTGGTAGAGGTTTGATCCTTTCCCAAGCGTATGGTAATCTGTTTTGCTATGACAGGTAGTGAGAGATATTTTCCATTTCCATAATGTGATATTACTTTATTACACCCGAGAGATGTGAGTATCTAAACACTATTTGTGAGGTGCTAGTATATGACCTCCGTGCTTGTCTTTGGTCTTTAGTGGAACGATTATTTGTTGTAATTACTTTTATATTAGTGTTAAATGACCCCTAACAGCGCATTTGCTTAAGGACAAGCAAATCTCAAGTGTAAGGGTATATGATGAGGCGAAAAATGAACCGTTTTTAGGGGGTCATTTAAACCCAGAATTGAATTTATTTGATCAAATATTGCCCTAAATCGTTCCTTTTGTGATTTTAGGTACTTTTGGAGTGAATTATGGAAAATGAAGCATTTTGGATGTTTTTGGAGCATAAAAGTGAAGAAAACGGCAAAGACTTAATTTTCCATGCTGAGAACAGTACCTGACGGCGTCAAGAAGGAAATTGTGACGGCGTCAGGAGTAAAATCCATGACGACCCAGAGAAAACCTGAAGGCGTCAAGAGAAGGGCGTCAAGAGTTAATATGATGACGGCCTGCAAAAGGAGTACACGTGACGGCGTCAAACCCAGATCTAGGCAGTCTGAGAATTTATTTGGCGGCGAGATGACGGCGTCACTCATTTGCTCTTGACCTCGTCACCTCACAAAATCTATATATACTTTTCTATTTTTCATTAATTAAGAGAGGAAATGTGTGGAGAATACTAAGGTCGAACCTAATAAACCCTAGGTCGTTTGTAACAGTATTTTCAAGGGTTTTCACCCCTTGAAACCTTTCATGTTCAATTAAGATAAGTCATCTTTCAATTCATTCAATATGTCTATGTGTTGTTTGAATATATCTTATGCTTGTCTTGATTTTAACATGCTAGGCTAGATCTTTCATGTGTTTGCTTAGATGTAATGAAACCTAGATGTTGATTATAGGTTGATTGCTTGTTTATAGTTGTAATGGATGAATGATTTCAATGTTAGGCTTAAGAAAACTGGCAGATCTCCATTGTGTAACATGCTTGAACGTCTTAAGAAACATGAACCGATGTGTACTAGGTTTTAATGGTTGTATTTAATGCATGAGCAAATTCTAGTGATCCCATGTTAGGAGCTTCTTAGCCGGCTCGACATAGGAGTGAAGTAAGCGCTTATAGGATTGGGGAAGTAAGTACGCCACCCCATGAATGGTATTAAGGAATACAATCCGTTATCCACGCAACTGTAACAAGTAATTAACCTGTAAAAGATATTTAGGGAGTAGTGAAACCTAAGTAAACACAATTCTCCCATATATTGCTCACACCACTAGTTTAATTTAGTTTATTTTCATTTTTAGTATTTTATTTTGATTGCATCTTAGTAATTGGGTTAGTTGACTAGCAACTAATTCCACCCAAATCCTTCAAAACCGAGATTTTTACCTGCTTTTCATAAAATATAAAAATACAAAAAGAATCATCCCTCATCTCTAGACCTAGTCTTTAGGTTTTCTAATCCTAGCGACATTATTCCTAGCTGAACGATCAATCCCCCGGTACTTGTCACTATACTATACTACAACTATCAAGTACACTGCCTGGTGGGGGTTGTAAGCTTCTCGAGAGGCTGGTGCAATCCCTACGCATCAATTTGTATTAACAATCTCCCCCTTTTTGTTGATGACAAAACATAAACTTTATTTATAAGTAAGTCACTAGTTTTAGTGTTAAGTCTTGTAAAGTTAGTATAAAAACTTGTTTTTGCTAAGATGATGTGTTATGCAAATTTTTTTTTATATATAAATTCTCCCCCTTTTTGTCGAAACAAAAAGAAGAGTAGCGAAGCGGAAGTATGTACTTGCTCCCCCTTGGACAATATTCCCCCTAAATGGAGTGCCAAGAGAGGATACATGGATTTTGACCCTACAAAACAAAATGTTAGTTGCCACACAAGACAAGTCATGAAAGCATTTCATGTTTAGAACACAACTAATAGTTGTGAAGTTGAATAATGCAACACTCATGCTCGCCCTTGAATATTACTCCCCTAAATGGAGTATCAAGTAAGGAAAACATGGATGATTATCCTATAAAAAGAAAGGTTAGTTTCTAAAATACAAGATATATGTATGCTACCATATCAAGGAATAGTTCACTCATCATACTTAAATGGTAAACAAACAATGCAAACCTTGTAGTAGAATGACATTCATTTCATGTAAAATTTTGACTCTTAGAAGGTCAAATACAAGAAATTAGGATGACATTATCCTACTTCTTAAAATAAGGAAAAACTAGAAATACACTAAGAACATAAAAAGCTACAAGGAAATCATCATTTTCCTTAATGAGAAACATTTTCCAAAAACAAGGCTAAGGTTGTTTAAGGATGAAAATGTGTGTTGGAGGTTGTAGCGGGCTTTATTTTGAAAGTTAAAAGGATGACACGGTTTTTGGTTTGTTGGAAACATTTTCCAAAAGAAACGGTTTTGTTTCATTTTGGAGACTCTAAGGTTGAGGTGGGTGAGACAAGGATTGTAGATGGTCCAAGATGTGGTTTAGGATAAACCTCATTTCTTCGGATAACTCGTGAATTTCCGTTCGACACCCTTCACTAATGTGAGCGGTTCTTTCGCAATGTCCGCAACCATGGCGGGGAAAGTATGGTGGAAGAGAGGTTTGATTTGTTGATGGTGGATGGTTTGAACTTGAAGGAGCAAATGTTGATGGTTGAGAGGTATTTTTGCTTCCTTCATTGGTTGATTGTAGCGTTGTTTGTAAAACCGTAATATGGTTGATTTGAGAGTCAACCATACGTTTGAAGGCATGAAGGTGGTTTAAATGAGTGTCAATCTCATGATAAAGGTTTGGAGGTTTTTCCCATATGGATGCTTCTATTTTCTTATAAGAAGAAAGTAGAGATTCAAATTGTTGGGAAGATTCTTGTGGTGATGGTTGTTGTTGTGGTTGTTGGTTTTGAACAAAATGGCGGAAGCTTGGTTCGCCGGAAGGATTGCCATGAAGGTCTTTGTATGGGTGAAACACAAATGATTGTGAGTGGGTATGGCCTTGATCATTTGGAAAAATGGATGGTCTAGCATAACGGTAAGCCAACCGTTCTACCAATGAGGGTTGATGGTGTTCATCATCTAGTTGCTCACTAGATTGTTGTTGGGTTTCCATTTGAGCAATGGTGTCAAAGAGTGATAAGGATGGTGGACTTGATGATTTGGGTGATAGGTCTCTAATGTTTCCAAATAAGGTAGTGGTGATGTTGGAGGTGTATGGAAAAGTTCCATTAGTGTAAGTGTTGGTGATTGAGGTGATGAAGTTTTTGTTGGTTGAGGTTGTTGAGAAGGTGATGTTGAATCACTTGAAGGTCTAGTTGGTGGAGGAATGGTGGCTATGTTTGTGTAGCAATGTGTTGGAGAGGGTGTTGGAGTATCAAGATTAAGCAAATCTTGAAAGGTGATTACATTGGTATTACAATGTGTTGGGGATGGTGTTGAGGTAGTGAGGTTAAGGAAATCTTGGATAGGTGAAGAATGTTAAGCGAAGCATCACTTGAAGATGATGAGCTTGACTTGACGGTTTTGTTGAAGCAACAAGGTTTAACACTAATCCTAGTGGTTTTTGAGAAGGATTTTGATGACTCGGATGATGTATTGGATTTAGTCATTTCAAAGGTGTGGTTTTGGTGTTTTGAGAGAAGAAGTTTTGATGGTGATGGTGTGATTTGAATTGTTGCAAAACTTTCAAATTTATAGGATGGAGGAGATGTTGAAATGGGTGTTTGGATTTGATGTTCTACCATTCAAAGATCGAGGTTTCAAATGATTTACAAAGTTTTCATGAACATGTCAAATCATTGCATGTCAATCCAATGGAATAAGGTGGAGTGAAAGACCAACATATGCACTCAATGCTTTGTGATCATGGGATGTGATTTGGTTGAAAATGTTTCAATGGTTTGAAAGATCCTTTAAAAGGGTTCCTTGGGTTAGTTATGTTTGAATTTGAATTTTTGGAGGGAAATGGCTTCCTAATTGTTTTAGTGAGTGAGAGTTGTTCTAATATGGTTATTGGAGTTAATGGAAGATGTTTCTCACTTAGGATAATGGTTTGACACTTTACAAGTTTTGAAGTTAAGAAAAATGACAAAAAATTTTCTGCAGGTGACTGGCGAAACCCTCGCGGTGCACAGGCGGAACCCTGTTTTGGGTTCCGTCTGGTCCGTTGGGCCAATTCTGGGTTGCCCAGAAAATACACTGGCGGAACCCAATTTTGGGTACCGCCAGATCCGCCAAGCCTAAAAAATTTGGCAGTCCGCGATTTTGACCCGCGAGACGATTTTCAAAATTTTCGAAAACTCCTAAAATCAAAAAGATAATGCATTTCTGGTTGGGCAATGCAAAAATTGGACATGTAGACACACATATCATAGGACTTTGACCTTGAGGTCGAGAATTTCACTATACTTAGTAAGAATTTCCATAAGCATAAAAAATTGACAAACACCTTAAACATTGTCATTATGCATAAAAGCTCATACAAACATAATCCGACAAACGTAATAAAACATGAAAGTGAAAAACAATACAAATCACGTAGTTTAACACATAAAAGGTTCTAAAACATTCATAAGGCAAACACTCCTTAATCTTCTCACAACCGGTCTATCTTCTTATTGAGCTTGCTTAGGTACCTTCCAAAGCACTTGAAAATTCCTTAGGTTTGCTTGAACTCTTCGGATGCATTTTCAATGACGGGGAGTGCTTGAAGGTATTCTAAAGGAGGTAACTTAGAGTTAGGAAGTTTATCGTCCTCGCTCATGTCGGATGATGATGATGATGGTGTAGGTGAGAGAGTACGTTTGCCCTTACCTTTGAAAACTCGTTTATCACTTAGAGGAACGAAGATGTGAGGAACGAGAGAATAGTCAAGGCGCATTTCATTATCGTTAGGAGGAATGGGGAGATTGCTCTAAAGAGGCGAGTAAGAAGCATTCTATAAGGAAGAGCGGTTGTTCCAACTAAGGGTATGTCGGCCATTCTTTTGGCTAGGTAGTAGGCTAAGTTAAAGGGTTAACCGGTAGAAATGCTATAGAGCATGTAGCAAAGGCATGTGTTGACATGATCTCTATTTCCTATGGTACTTATGACGTTAGCTCTAAGGATTTCTTCCCACTTCTTAAATTGTGGTTTAAGCTCATTGACCTCCATACCAAAAGGATCCTTATCCACAATATTCCCCGAACGATTCCTCCTAGTGGTAGAGGTTCTAACGAAGAGATGTTCCTTAATTGTTTCCTTACTAGCTAGAGGGTTGTCGTATGGATGAAAACGCTCAATCGAGTCAAGGCTTGAAATGGGCCACTTATCCTTGTAGAGACAAGTACCCGCATTTGTGACACCAAAAATGATAGCTAAGTCTTTTAAATCTATGAAATTTGGTATTTGATTTGTTGTGAAGTTTAATGATATCTTACCAAAATCATTTGTGGAGAGGTTTACGGTTGCATAGAATTTTAAGATGAACCTAGGACAAATTGGCTCATCGATATCAAGGAGACAATCAAAGTTGATTGCGGCAAAGCTTTGGCAAATAGATGTTCCTTCTAGAAAGGATGGATTAATGGTTCTACCTTCGTGAACATAGCGTTTTTCTAATGCCTTAAAGGTTTCTACTTGTACTTTGTTGAGACCTTTGGTCATATGGTGTTTGGGTAAGTACTTAAGGGTTTCCTTGTGATCGGATTTATTTGCGCGAGGCATGTTGATTCCTAGAAAACACAAAATTATATGTTAATGACTTTTAACAATGTGGATGTTCTAATGTGTTCCTATATGCAAACAATGTGGAGACTTGGTTATTGATGAGTGTGCAAATACTCATCATTTTTACTTTTTCTGAGCTGCCAAAACATCTAAAAACACTCAATAATGAATCAAAATAGTGAAAATATCACAGGAAAGTGTTTTACATGTTTTAAATGCAAAAATACCAAAAACAGATGAAAAACGTACAAAGTTTGCATAATTGGCAGTTTCAGTCTCTCAACTTTCAAAAGTTGTCAAATCTAGTCCCTGGTTGTTCTAAAAACTTGAAAAAGTCACCAAAGGTCCTTTTAAATCATAAAGTTACAAAATTAGTCCTTTGGTGCAAACTTTCACAAAATGTCAAGTTTAGTCCCTGAACTTTGAAAATTGTCAAAAATGGTCCCTGGGATATGAAAACTTTGAGAAAAACAAATTTTGTCCTTATACTAATCTATTATGGCAGGTTTGGTCCCTGGGTAGAAAGTTTGGTGAAATTACAAGTCAGGTCCCTGAAGTTTGGTGAATTGGCAGATTTAGTCCCTGGGGTTTTATAAAGTGAAAAATTCAAAATATAACCTCATACTATTCATCATTGGCATATTACACCCTATGAAACATTTTGAAAAAAATGCCAAAACACACCCATCAAATTTCAGCTTTGTGCAAAATTAGTCCTTGTGAATTATCATTAACCAAACCAGACTACTAATAATAATATTACTCCTATAATCCAATCCACTATCCTATACTACCCAGCCCACCCTTTTTATGTGATCCATTTCCTAGGCCCAACCATTTCCCAGCCCACTAAACGAACAACCCTCCCGTTTAAATAAATCCACCCCGGTCAAAGGTGGGTCAAACCCACCCTTCCCACCAAAACCACCCCTGTCAATACCACCACTCCCACACCTGGTATTCCCCCCCCTTGCACCACTTGATCATCCACCATCCCTTATCCTCTCCCCTCACACTTCCCAACACCTATCACCTCCACCCCCTATCTGCTTCCACAGACCAAATTGCAAAAATAAAGCCTTTCCCGCCAAAATTAGAAAGAGAGCAAGAGGGTGCAAAAAGTTAATTAAAGTGGTGGGATTTGACCCTGTGGGACCCAAAAACCCATTGGGATGCTATATATGGAAGAAGAGGCAGAAGAGACCAAGCAAGTAGTGTAGCTTAGTTTTAGTTATGTCGTTTTTAGTGTAGTTCAGTTTCTCATTGTAATTTTTACTTCAAATCAGTTGTAATCACTTCAGTTCTGTAATTCAAACCTTATTTCAAGTTAAATCCAAGTTTCAGTTACTAAATCCAAAATTAGCAAAATTCATGTGAAATCGACAAATTCATGTGAGTACTGTTAATTGTTGTTATTTTAGTTTGTTTAAGCTCAATTCAGTCCTTATATAAGTTTTTTTAAAGTTTTCAAAGAGTGGGAAGTAGTTTAAGTTAAGAAATCAAAAAAGTCTCAAAAATAAAAGAAAAATAGTCAAAAATAAAAATCAGAAAAGGAGGAAGAAGAAAGAATCAAGGGTGCTTCTGGATTTCATTGGTTGTAGTACCTCTGGTGAGGTGTTAGGCTAGTAGTGGTGACTTGTTTCATTGTTCTGCCTTTGGATTCAATTGTAAGCTATTATCAATTTCTTATGCATAATCTGCTTTACTTAATCAAAATTGTTGTTTGTTGTTTATGTTAGTTTATTCAGGCTTAATTTATGTCAGTGTAAGTTAGTTTAGTGGCTTTTAGGTTTAATTTAAGTAGTTGCTTTAAAACTCTCTTTGATCATCTGATAAAGGAGTGTTTGGATTTAGAGAGTCCACTGTGACTCAGTAAGTTCCAGTGGTTATTAGGTGTTGCATCATGTCACTTTAGGGTAAACTGAGTCATTTCAACCTTAAAATTAGGTCACCTTTAGTAATTTAGATTTTTATTAAGTACTTGTCAATTTTATATTTTTATTAAATACCTTATATATTAAAGTAAATTTAATAAATTTTTCAGATTTTTATTTTGTCATTTGGCATTAATTAGATTTAATTTTAGTTTTCTTAATTATTAATTAATATTAAGTAATAAATCTCATATTTAGTTTTTATAAAGTAAAACTTAGCTTTTATATTTTTCCTAGCTCTAATATAGTATAATAGACTTTTAGAAAATATATTTTTGAATTCTACTGTTCATTTTCCATTTTTCTTATTTAATTGTTTAAATTAGAATTAAAGTAATTAAAAGGTAAATAATTAGTGGATTAATCTTAAAACTTAATTTTTAGAGTTTTTATAATTTTGTAGGATTCCTGTGATGGTTAAGTAATTTTATAAATTTTCTTATAATTTTCTAAGTTAATTTAGTATTAATATTAATTAAAAGTAGTTTAATTAGTTTAATTAAGTTAAATAGTTTTCAATTTATAAAAAACCCATAAAAAGACAAAAATATTTATTTTTATTACACTTTCTTCAAGTTCTAATTTAAGTTTAAAAATTGTTTTTGCAACTTTTTAGTTTAATTTGTAATAGTTATAATTATTAGTTAATTTAAATTAGATTTTAATTTAGTTTTTAAATAGTTTTATTAAATAAATAATATTTAAATGGTATTTTAATCATTTTTATAATTTCATTTTCATTTTTAATTTTAAGTTTTAAAAAGTGTCAAAAGCACCCCCTGTAGTTTGTTAAATACAAAATCCCACTTTTTCAATCCGATTGCGTAAATCTGAATTGTGAATACGTGCATATATCTGTATATCTGATTTTTGTGAATATTATATCTGTGTACAAATACCATCATAACAGTAGCAATATCAACTCCACATCATCTGGCTACTGTCCTCAGTGCCACTTTCTCATAAACGATTTCAAACGACACCATTTTAATCTCGCTGGGACTTTAACGACCCGGGAAAACACTATACTATCACCGGAGTATTGGGACGAGGCTGTCTTTGACTTGTTGACCTTGGTCAATAATTATCTGACGGTTTAGACCCAATCAAAATTTGGCGCCACTGCCGGGGAGGTTGTTGCATGTTTTATAAAATAGTTTTAAGTTTAGTGGTTTTCAAAACCCCCCCTGTACAAATTTCACACAAATTTGTAAAAAGTTTTTGTAAAAATATAATCATATCAAAAAAGTTCATTAACACTTTTCCTAAAGTGTTAAAAACACCAAAAAAAAAATTAAAAACAACAAAACAAACTGTGAAGTTAAATTACTTCGTGTTCTTTAAGATTACAACCTGAAATAGTTGGTTTAAGGTAAGTTCTGACATTAAATTGCGAACTGAAAAGGAATCCATTCTTTCCTCCCGCCAGCCTGCGAGTAATCTTAAAGGGACGATTTCGGTTAACGAATCAGTTCCAAAAATATTTCCAAGTTTTCTGCACACACACCCATAAGCCTAAAGCAGTTTTTCAAATTAATTAATAAACCCATAATAAGTTCCCAAACTTAAGATTGAAACTTGCCTTTATATCCCTGTGAGTGGTGTACCTTTTTCAAAGAAGCCATTCACTTGTGATTTCTGGTTTAAGTTCACTGTGGTTTTGCCTCGAATTTGTTTTGAAAAGTTGTTTTTGGTGCATGTGCACTAAACATGTTTCCCGAAAATACCAAAAATATTCACCTTTACCCTCTCACCTTTTTGATTCTTCATCCCTTTACCCTCTATCCTTTTGATTCTACCTTTTTTCACTTGTCCCATAATTGATTCTAATGACATCTCTCAATGACGATTTCTTTGAACAAAGGGCCTATGAGAGCAACATTGAAAAACTTATGGCCTTGTCAAAGATATCGAGATGTCGTGTTGATTATGATGGACCATCGATTCATATTCCCCCTCCAGTGAGGGAAATGGAACGAGAAACCGGGGTGACAAAGGACCCGGGTACTTTCCCCTAAGTTCACAATTGCTCCTAAATTGTCAAGAATTGATCCTAAACTTTCACGGTTTACGGTTAAAAGTTTGTCAAGCAAACGTACTGAGCTTAGGGCAGTGACTGAAAAGAACGACTTACCCAATCTTCACGTTTATCAAAAACAAAAACCCGAGACTATAACGGAAGTGGTGAAAATTGCTAGCTCTAAGAGCACACCACTTGTCCCACCTCTGGCTTTTATTCCTTGTGTTGGTTGTGGTGAGCCACTTTTCGGTTTTCCATGTCGTTGGTGTACATGTGTACAATGTGGTAACGATATTCGTGATGGGAGTTGTTTGTTTTGTGGGTCGAGTAATTCATTTGCTTATGACCCTAATCAAAACTCATTCAACAACTCCTCAAATTTTTCCAACTACCCATCACATTCATACGAGCAAGAATCATATTATCCAAATCTCAATAATGCTTCGTATCAAAATACACCACGCCAGACTCAACAGTTTTACTGTTGTGAGTATTGTGGTGGCCCTCACTACAGCTCTGATTGTCAAATTAGGGATCAGTTTGTCTATGAACAGGTTCCTTGTAACAATCATGAATTTGGTTTTAACCAGCCCTCACTATACACAAACCCTCAACCACCGCCTCAAGACGAGTTAGCCAGAGCTGAATTTATTATGAATCAAACTCAATTCAACAAAACCATTCAAGATAGTATAAACTGTCTTAAGGATTTGATTCTTAGAAAACAAAAGCCTCCTGTTAACTCATATTATTTTGAGGATGAAAGTGATGAGGATGAGCCATTTCAAGAGGTAAAACCTAAGGAAATTTCAGATATCTTGCCAATGGGGGACAAGGAAGTCAAAAGCAATCCTCTTGAGGAAATTGATGACCTTGTTCCAATCCCAAAGGTATCTGAGAAACCTCTTGAAACGGCTTCAGTAGAAATACAGGGAGAAAAGATTATGATTGAATCTCTAGCAGTAGAAATCATGGAACTTGTAGAAACCATGACTGCTAGTCCTTCTCAACTCCCTCAGTCTGCTGTTATCACACCCGAAGTTCACACTCACTCTCCGAATATGGGGGATGAGCATCTTAGCACTGTTTCTCAAAAGGAATCAGACGAATTAATAAAGTCTAGTGCTGAGATCCTTGTCCCAATCCCAAGAGAGTCACAGGGAACTTTGGATCATGTGTGTGATCTACCTTCTCACCCTGAAAATCCAAAAGATCATTTTGAGACTTTCTTCGATTTTAATGATGATTGTACATCTTATGGAGAAGTTGAGTATGAGGAGGCACCATTGCCTCATTCGGATGTTGACCCTCTTATTGAGGAGTTCACAAACGAACTTACTCACATCAATCCACTTCCTTTGGGAAATGATGATGGTCTCCTTGATTTTGAAGCCGATATGGGAGAAACTGAAAATCTTTTAAACTCTAATCCCAACATCGAGCTTAGTACTTCACATGCTGATGAAAATTCTTTATCTTCTGGAGACATCAGTCAAAATCTTAGAAGATAAATAGCTTAGAAGAAGAGAATGATGAGATTGACAATGAAATCAAAGATGAAGCACTTCGTGCAACATTAATGAAAGTCAATCTCCTCATTTCTAAAATTGAGGCTTTCAAAGAGAAACCTATTTCATCTCCTATCCCCATAAAGGATAGTGACATTCTCTCCGATGACCCTATACCGGAATTTGAAGCCTTTACTTTTGATCCTATGGGAGAGAAGATTAGTGGCAGTACCACTTCTCATTCTCATAATTCTCTCCCCGATTATGAATCATTTACCTTCGATGAGTTCTCCTGTGAACTCACGCACATCAATCCAGAATATGATTCGTTCACATTTGATGAGTTCTCCTGTGAACTCACTCATATCATGACTCCTCCGGAGTATGATGACCCGGGGGGAGATGCACTCAATCATGAGAATTTACAAATTCCCACCCACCCTCCCGGGATGTTTTCGAGCTTAACCTTTGAAATCCAAAATCAGGCTAATGAGCCTGCCTTCGAGGAAGAAGATCTTATCATAATTTTCATCATGGTTTTCTTCCTTTTCTTCACCTACAGGGTGACTTCTCCTGTTCTTCACTCCTTCGGGAGTGAGGACACTATATTTGATCCCGGCATTTTCATGTATCATTATCTTGAGCCGGGGACTATGTCTAATCGGTGTGGAACTTTCACGTGCTTCAAATGTTTATCCAAACATCTTGAATGAAAGTTCTTCCACATCATGCTTCCCCAAGGACAAATGAATTCGGGGTCGAGTCAAGCTAGCGACTCGATAACAAAAACAGTAGCATGCTTATAGGGTTTTCACCCTAAGTGTGGGGGAGTTCCCCATGCTATGATTACAAAAGTGAAAAACAAAATTGTGTTTCTACGTTTAGCTTGTAATGTTGCTCTTTTACGTTCAAGGAATCGGCATAATAGCCGGGACTTTGAATATTGAGGACAATATTCATCCTAAGTGTGGGGGGGGGGGGGGGGGGGGGGGGGTATTCGCTATTCTAGCGAATTTTATCATATTTTACTATCTTATACCCCCGTTTTTTACCAAAATTTTTCAAAATTTTTTTCACTAAAGTTCAAAATTTTTTGTGGTAATCAGTCCGCCAAAGTCTTAATGATAAATGGATTGACTAGTCCAGGAGCAAACGGCTCTTGGTAAAGACATCTCAAATCCGTTTACGGCTTGCAATTTGCCCAAAATTGTATGGTTCCTCAACTCCCCAAAAACAAATGAGTTGGCTAGCCCGCAAGATTATGGCTTGTGGTAAAGGCCGTGGAAAATCCATAATTGGTAATCAGCTCACCAAGATGTTGACTTAGTCCATCAAGATGCTGGCTAGTCCAGAAGCAAACGGCTTTTGGTAATGACAAATCAAATCCGTTGACAGCTGGTGGTTTGCTCAAAATCACACGGTTATCAGGTGTGCCACAGTTCTTACACCTGGCTACTTCAGAAGTGATGGCTTTTGGTAAAGAGATTCTCAAATCCATCAGGTTTTTCTCAAAAGATTGCTAGGGACTAGCAATGTTTTAGTGTGGGGGATTGATGAGTGTGCAAATACTCATCATTTTTACCTTTTCTGAGCTGCCAAAACATCTAAAAACACTCAATAATGAATCAAAATAGTGAAAATATCCCAGGAAAGTGTTTTACATGTTTCAAATGCAAAAATACCAAAAACAGATGAAAAACGTACAAAGTTTGCATAATTGGCAGTTTCAGTCCCTCAACTTTCAAAAGTTGTCAAATCTAGTCTCTGGTTGTTCTAAAAACTTGAAAAAGTCACCAAAGGTCCTTTTAAATCATAAAGTTACAAAATTAGTCCTTTGGTGCAAACTTTCACAAAATGTCAAGTTTAGTCCCTGAACTTTGAAAATTGTCAAAAATGGTCCCTGGGATATGAAAACTTTGAGAAAAACAAATTTTGTCATTATACTAATCTCTTATGGCAGGTTTGGTTCCTGGGTAGAAAGTTTGGTGAAATTACAAGTCAGGTCCCTGAAGTTTGGTGAATTGGCAGATTTAGTCCCTAGGGTTTTATAAAGTGAAAAACTCAAAATATAACCTCATACTATTCATCATTGGCATATTACACCCTATGAAACATTTTGAAAAAAATGCCAAAACACACCCATCAAATTTCAGCTTTGTGCAAAATTAGTCCTTGTGAATTATCATTAACCAAACCGGACTACTAATAATAATATTACTCCTATAATCCAATCCACTATCCTATACTACCCAGCCCACCCTTTTTATGTGATCCATTTCCTTGGCCCAACCATTTCCCAGCCCACTAAACAAACAACCCATCCCCCGTTTAAATAAATCCACCCCGGTCAAAGGTGGGTCAAACCCACCCTTCCCACCAAAACCACCCCTGTCAATACCACCACTCCCACACCTGGTATTCCCCCCCCCCCTTGCACCACTTGATCATCCACCATCCCTTATCCTCTCCCCTCACACTTCCCAACACCTATCACCTCCACCCCCCTATCTGCTTCCACAGACCAAATTGCAAAAATAAAGCCTTTCCCGCCAAAATTAGAAAGAGAGCAAGAGGGTGCAAAAAGTTAATCAAAGTGGTGGGATTTGACCCTGTGGGACCCACAAACCCATTGGGATGCTATATATGGAAGAAGAGGCAGAAGAGACCAAGCAAGTAATGTAGCTTAGTTTTAGTTATGTCGTTTTTAGTGTAGTTCAGTTTCTCATTGTAATTTTTACTTCAAATCAGTTGTAATCACTTCAGTTATGTAATTCAAACCTTATTTCAAGTTAAATCCAAGTTTCAGTTACTAAATCCAAAATTAGCAAAATTCATGTGAAATTGACAAATTCATGTGAGCACTGTTAATTGTTGTTATTTTAGTTTGTGTAAGCTCAATTCATTCCTCATATAAGTTTTTTTAAAAGTTTTCAAAGAGTGGGAAGTAGTTTAAGTTAAGAAATCAAAAAAGTCTCAAAAATAAAAGAAAAATAGTCAAAAATAAAAATCAGAAAAGGAGGAAGAAGAAAGAATCAAGGGTGCTTCTGGATTTCATTGGTTGTAGTACCTCTGGTGAGGTGTTAGGCTAGTAGTGGTGACTTGTTTCATTGTTCTGCCTTTGGATTCAATTGTAAGCTATTTATCAATTTCTTATGCATAATCTGCTTTACTTAATCAAAATTGTTGTTTGTTGTTTATGTTAGTTTATTCAGGCTTAATTTATGTCAGTGTAAGTTAGGTTAGTGGCTTTTAGGTTTAATTTAAGTAGTTGCTTTAAAACTCTCTTTGATCATCTGATAAGGGAGTGTTTGGATTTAGAGAGTCCACTGTGACTCAGTAAGTTCTAGTGGTTATTAGGTGTTGCATCATGTCACTTTAGGGTAAACTAAGTCATTTCAACCTTAAAATCAGGTCACCTTTAGTAATTTAGTCAAAATCACCAATTCCCCCCACCCAACAGTTAACTGTTGGGCTGTTGGACCTCAAACCACCTCACACCTGCTCATAGCTCATAAATTTAGCCTAGGTTAGCCTTGTCATAGCTTAACATAACTCCATAAGTTCATAAGATCAATCACAAACTCAGAAAAGTCAACATTTAAGTTTTCATCAAAAGTCAAAGTTTTCAATAGGCAGAAAATTCAAAAGTCCAAGGATTTTTATAGATTTTTGTATGTTGATTCAGACCATGAGATTTTGAGTATTTGTAGCTTACCACCTCAGCTTTAAAGTCCCATAATCATTAGATTTTTAAGATTTTATCTGTGGGCCCCACAACCCTCCAAAGAGGGCTGCAGGGCAACCTGTTGCTCTACATCAGCAGATATCACCACACCACCACCACTTTGGTGGTGGTTTGTGGCCAACTCAGTGGGTCATAGAGTTTCAAACTTGGTTTTCCCAGTCCCCCTCCTACCACGGAACAACCCTTGACTTTTAGTTTGACCCCAAACCCAGTGGACCCCACTTGAAATCAACCCCAAACCTTGTCCCCATTCTGAGTAACAATAGGATTTTGGAAGTGCTTATGTGTGACTTATTTGCTTATTCAGTGGTCCTTATTTGATTTTGATTGCTCACACATGCCCATTCAATTAGTTTGAACCAGTTTTCACCATAGTGGGTCCCACTAAAGCTCAAATGAGCTTATTTGCTTAAAAAGTCAACTGTGGTCAACTGTCAAGCCAAATAAGCTCTCAAGTGCTTATTTTTCATTTACAAAAAAGTTGTTTTCATTAAAAGTAGTTGTTTTTAGGTATTAATCAAGTTTATAAAAGAAAAATCCAAAAAAGTTAATTTAAAATTAAGTGATAGTTTCCATTTAATGTAATTTAAATTTGATTTTGCATTTTTAGATTTTTTTTAAGTACTTGTCAATTTTATATTTTTATTAAATACCTTATATATTAAAGTAATTTTACTAAATTTTTCAGATTTTTATTTTGTCATTTGGCATTAATTAGATTTAATTTTAGTTTTCTTAATTATTAATTAATATTAAGTAATAAATCACATATTTAGTTTTTATAAAGTAAAACTTAGTTTTTATATTTTTCCTAGCTCTAATATAGTATAATAGACTTTTAGAAAATATATATTTGAATTCTA
Source organism: Artemisia argyi (assembly GCA_030686995.1). Lineage (NCBI taxonomy): Eukaryota > Viridiplantae > Streptophyta > Magnoliopsida > Asterales > Asteraceae > Artemisia > Artemisia argyi. The sequence continues at coordinate 21,847,433 of CM060677.1, read as the reverse complement.
CTATTCATTTTCCATTTTTCTTATTTTAATTGTTTAAATTAGAATTAAAGTAATTAAAAGGTAAATAATTAGTGGATTAATCTTAAAACTTAATTTTTAGAGTTTTTATAATTTTGTAGGATTCTTGTGATGGTTAAGTAATTTTATAAATTTTCTTATAATTTTCTAAGTTAATTTAGTATTAATATTAATTAAAAGTAGTTTTATTAGTTTAATTAAGTTAAATAGTTTTCAATTTATAAAAAACCCATAAAAAGACAAAAATATTTATTTTTATTATACTTTCTTCAAGTTCTAATTTAAGTTTAAAAATTGTTTTTGCAACTTTTTAGTTTAATTTGTAATAGTTATAATTATTAGTTAATTTAAATTAGATTTTAATTTAGTTTTTAAATAGTTTTATTAAATAAATAATATTTAAATAGTATTTTAATCATTTTTATAATTTCATTTTCATTTTTAATTTTAAGTTTTAAAAAGTGTCAAAAGCACCCCCTGTAGTTTGTTAAATACAAAATCTCACTTTTTCAATCTGATTGCGTAAATCTGAATTGTGAATACGTGCATATATATGTATATCTGATTTTTGTGAATATTATATCTGTGTACAAATACCATCATAACAGTAGCAATATCAACTCCACATCATCTGGCTACTGTCCTCAGTGCCACTTTCTCATAAACGATTTCAAACGACACCATTTCAATCTCGCTGGGACTTTAACGACCCGGGAAAACACTATACTATCACCGGAGTATTGGGACGAGGCTGTCTTTGACTTGTTGACCTTGGTCAATAATTATCTGACGGTTTAGACCCAATCAGTTATCTTGACTCATTTTGATGCCCAAATTGTTTTGTTATGCAAGTTTTGTTATAAAAACAAAAGATAACCAAAACTCTCCTAATTGAATGTGTCTTCGATTGAATGTACCCGAAAATACATATTAGTTATGTATTCCCTTTAGTATTCAAGAGATAATATGCAAGTGATGTTTCAATGATGTTTTTCATTTGTTTTAACAATGTGGTGATGAATTATGTTCTAGTCTTGGATTGCAATTTTTGAAAGACAATGCACTTGGTGTGTTTGGCAAATCAAAGTAACAACAAAAAGGATACAATTCTTAACTAATGGAAGACATGATTTGCTAGTAACCAAGTTTTTCATGAATCAAGAAATTTTATGCATAAACCATAAGATTCTAGTTAATGAATGTAAATGAGAATGTTATACTTGAATCAAAAATGTAGTTATGATTAGAACACTTACAAAGTTGATTGGATTTGAAGAGATTGGATTGAAAGCCCTAAATTTCGTATGGTTATGTGTTTTTTAGTGGGTGATGTCTGTTTGAAAGTGAATGATTAAGTTAAGAGGGTGTTTGGTTTTGAAATTAAAAATAAAAACATTCTGTAGCTTTGGCGGACCAGGCGGAACCAAAAGGAGGGTTCCGCCCGTATGGTCTGAGGGTACCGTGGGAGCTGCAGGAAATATTCAAAAGGAATTGTCTTGATTTTTGTGGTTGTATCCTAATGTTCAAAACTAAGGTTTTAGGTCTTATGAGTCTTTGACTAAGCCTAGGGATGATGAATGCTTCTCATTCAAGAGGTTTTGTGAAAACGTTGATAGAATGGTTAACGTATAAGACTTTCTTAGTTAAGATGTTCCTCAATGAACATTTTTACCAAGACGAAGATGATGGATCACAATATGTCAATTAAGAACATAATGGATTGAATTGTCGCTAAAGTCGATGCTTCCTTTGTTGAAGAGATACCAATGTTGATAAAAGAATTCCGTTGTTGACATGAATTTGCTTGTTCAAGCAGAGTTTGTTGATGTGCTTCTCCATCCGATACTAATTTAACAACCTTACGCGTTTTGGAGAATCATTGGGTAAGTAAGTATAAAAGTTCAAGTACCACTTGGGCTTTTCTTATCAACTTATTACCGACATAATTCCATTTGGCATACACTAAAGTTTCTATTCCCATTCTTTTGGGATACCATAATCCTAGTTGTGTAGTACCTTATGATGAATCCAAACAAGCTCTTTCGAAATAGTTGTTTTAGGATCTTCTCTAAAAACGAGCACACAGACAAACGCTAATCATAATGTTGGATCTAATTGTTATGATAACAAGTAGTCTTCCGAACATTTCTCTACGTTTAGTTTTAGCTACGGATTTACTAATCTCATTCTTGATAAGTCATCAATAACTTAACCATTGAGAACAAGAGAGTAATTAGGAATGTCTTATACGTTAAAATCCCTTGCTTTTGGGGCTTGCTTTTATTGTCAAAAAGTCTTTCAAATATTGACACATTTTGAAATATCTATTATGTTTCACTAGTTGTTTTACTCTAAATTCCAAAAACTGTTTTTGTTGAATTTGTTTAGACACAACTATGACCTATAAATCAAGTTTTATAACTTATGTCAATTTTGCTTGATTAAATGTTTGACTCAAGGTGAGAAGATGTTATTTTGTACTTTTATTCTTAATGTTTTACACAACATACTTGTATTGCCATCATTGGACTTTCGACTAAGTTATCATCTACCAAAGATAATATCTTAGAAGGAGGAGATTACTCGTTAAATGTTATATTCAACGACTCCTCGACTCTTTGGGTTTTCTTACTTAAGACACTAGGAACTCTACTTGTTTTGAAAAAGTCCAAGAGGTACAACATCATAAGACTAAGTGTCACATTTGATGTGTAAATCCTAGATGTTGAAAACTCATTTTCTTCCACACATCCTAATGTATGCTAATGTGATTGATTTCACCTTGTGTGTTTTATGTGAGATTGTCATAAAGGAGTGATCGAAGAAAAACACAATTTAAGACTCAAAGTATGGTGTTTGAGAATGTTGTTTAATAAAGGTTTGTTTTGCAAGCATCACAAAAGTGTTTGACATTTTAACACTTAGAAAATTCTTATTTAGCTCACTTGTAAGCAAGAGTTGAGTGAGACTCACTCAAGAGTTTCTCGTGTTTATCTCTTGATGGTTAAAGAACCAAAACACCTTATATCTCTTACTAGTACTAATGACGAAATTCCTTGTTGCATAGAATCTAATCTTAGTTATTACTAATAGCAAGTAAACACTTTTAGAGTATTACTAATAACACATATTCCAACACATAATGCTAGAAACAAGAGACAATCAAAGTCAAGTTGAAGTAATGCGTACCTTTTAAATTGCATAGAGATTCTATCAAGAGGATAAACACAACGCGTAAAATCTTGGTTTGACGACACGCTTTGAAACTCAATTACTTATGTATCCAAGAAGGTTAGATAATCATATAAAAGCATAGAGCATGATAATCTTAAACTTTTTATCATGAGTTTCTATTAGAGATTGAATTATCTCTAAATCTCTTCTTCTAGGTTAGACAAATTTTACTTGTTTTGTTTTACTAGTTTATGGTGCTTTTGGGTTAAATCCTAATCTGGTTTTATCTTTAAACACCCTTTGACTCCTCAACAATCTTTCAAGAGATTTTGAGCCTTCATCAAATTTAACTAATATTTTTCCTTTCTCATTTTGCTTTTTAATCTCATGTTTGTAATCGAGACATAATTTACATTCTAGATCAATTTCAACATTACTCTCAATTCTAGACATTTTATCTTCTAACAAGATTTCCTTTTCAAAGATATTCTTAAAAGATTTTGAAGACTCATTGTTAAAGATAGTTTTCAGGTCCATGTTGCATAAAAGTTTAGACTCATTTTCTAGTTTAGAAAACTCTAGGATAAATTTGTCAAGCAAAAGTGTTTGGTTTCAAAATGTACATTGCTTGATGTTTTATCTAGTTAAGAATCACAAACCGGATGGTTGGCTTCATCTTCTTCCGTGTTATTCCATGAATCGCAAGCAAGTCCACTAAGAGCTCAACATGAGTAATCATCTTCACTTACACCTTCATTTAAAACATTTAAACTAGTAACACATGTATTCATCTCAACTAAATGTCTATCTATTAATATTTCTAAGACTTCTAATTCATATATGAGATCAAATTGATCATCTTTGACTTGACATATTTCTTGATGAAAGTTTAACATATTTTTCCAAATATCATTAGCTGTTTGACAAAAATACATTCTTTCATATTCGGTACTAAAGCTTTATAAATCATTGTTTTAGCTTTAGTATTTTTATCAAGTTTAAGATAGTTATCTTGGTTTTCAAAAACTTGTTTTCTTTAATTTGAAATCACCAAAAGAAATAATATGCCAAAGATCTTGATCAATTGATTTCACATAGTTTTCAAAATTACTTTTCCATTCAAGGAAGTTTCCTTTTTCAATTAGCGGTGAGTTTTGAATAGGTTGCTCTTCTTTGATATTTTCAAAATCCATGGATCGATCCAAGTTTTAAAATACATTCTATTTTAAAGATCTTGAGTAACGTAGCTCTGATGCCAATTGTGGAAAACTAGAAGGGAGGTTGAATAGTTTACCACTTTTAAAATCTTTTTAACTTGATTATCCTTTAAAATCTTTACGTTTGTTTAAAGATATAAACACAACTTTATATGTTCACTTCTTTGAAAAGCTTTACGTATGAATAACAATGCTAACTTTACTTGTTTAGTTCTTTGAAAAGCTTTGTGTTTGTTTAAAGATATAAACACAACTTTACTTGTTTAATTCTTTGAAAAGCTTTACGTGTGATTAGCAATTCTAACTAAAGACAATATATATAATAAGAAAAGATAAAGAAATAACCGATCAAACCACAACACGATTGTTTATCGTGGTTCGGCTACAAGGACTCTTTTTCCTTGCCCTACATCCACGCCCCGAGTTTCCAACTCGAGAGTTATAAGCACTAATCAACAAGCTCCTTTCCCGGTGGAGAAACCTTTACAACGTCGCTTACACTTTTACCGACACTAAGCTAGATGTCGAGTTCTTTTACACGGGTACAACCACTCCCATCGTCGATTACACTTTTACCGACACTAAGCTAGATGTCGAGTTCTTTTCCAAGGGTACAACCACTCCCGTTAGTTCTTTTACAAGGGTACAACAACTCCCAACTCACTACGTATTTTGAGGCCTAAAATACTAACCGATCACTTCTACACATATGATACAAATGAAGTATAAACTACTAAAGCTTATACATGACAAAGCTAACAAGACTTGCAACTTTAGAGTTGAAGCTTGTAACTTCTTTGATGATCTTGTGAAGTCCCTAGCTACATAAGAGGATCACACAAGTCAAATGTTACTGAGTTAGTTGAGAGAGTATTTCAAAATATGTCCTAAAGTGATGACTCAAAACTAACAAATGGTTTGGTATTTATAGCAAACCATTCTGCAGGTCTGGCGGATACGGCGGAACCCTCAGATGGGTTTCGCCCGTGTACCCCCAGGGTTCCGTCAGGGCTGCAGTTGGTTTTGCAAAAAATCTTCCAAACCAAAATGGTCACATCTCATTACACCTAGTCAAACACAAAACTTGCAAGCAAACATATGGTTAGTCAAACACACTTTCTTACCATAAATGTATATTGACAAAGCTTGCCCTAAATGTGATGTGACATTTCTATTTTAAGAAATAAATGTGATGTGACAAGACACTTTCTAATTTAAGAAATACAAACAATGTTTTGTTTAAAAGGAAATGTAAACCTTAGTTAAACAAGATAAACACTTGAAGTGATGATTTACTCATATCTAAAGTTCATACTTTGTCATTAACAAAACTTAGCAAAGATCGTAAAATATAAATAACGTTTTTAGGCGATATTTGTATTAACGCGATGTAAATATGTTGGCATGAATATTACGATATTTAATCTAAACATCCTCTTCATGTTTTGATGATGACAAAGATGTAAGTTACAACATATAACGTAAAGTGCTTAAGTTACTTGTGATCAGAATTCTTCTATGCATTCTTACGTCAACAAGCCTCGACATCTCAACGTCTCAAGTATGCTTCAACTATCACTTAAGGTATGGATAAACAAGTGTTTAATACATCTCATGATCAAAGGGGTATTTAATTAACTAATACAAAGTTTATTTAATTATATAAACATATTATATATTTTTGAAAAACACTTTTGGTAATAAAGAAAAATGTTTTAATCATACTAAATATATGATTTCAAACTTTTAACCAAAATTAGTTAGTTTTTCACCAAATAAACTTTCCCCACTAAAAGACAGAAAATCTGGCCATTTCAGTAGGGCGGCCCCCTTAATTTTAAGGGGACCGGCACACAATTAAGGGGACCGGCCACGCTCCCCTGTCAGATTTGGTCAGAAACTTTTCCCTATAAATACTACCTCAAATCTGGAATTTTTCTCACCTTTTGCACAAAAATTTTCAGATCCAACTCTCTAAACATCCTTCTAAAACCCTTTGATCATAAGATTATTAATCTTTGTTTCAAGTGATCCAATTTCTCATCACTCAAAGTGCAAGAGAAGAATCCTCCCGATCATAAAGCCAAAGATGTATTAGGATCTAGTTAGTGCTTATGTGAAGTTGTGAGTTATGTATATGTAATAAGTAGATCAAGATGATCTTACTTAGTAGTGATTTAATGAGTGAGTAAGAAGTAGTGGAAGGAAGTAGTAGTGTGGAGAAGACATGTAGTTGTGAAGATGTAGGTGTGTGATTAAGTAGTGGAGTTTAGAAGAAGTTGTGAAGTCGTGAAGACGTGAAGAAGTTGTGAAGCCGTGAAGAAGTTTAGAAGAAGTTGTGATGAAGTCGTGAAGTTGTGTAGTGATCGAAGTTGTGTTGTGAGATTGGTTCTAGCTACAATTAGAACTCGACATTTAGCTTAGTGTCGTTAAATGGCGTAAGCAAAAGTTGCGTACGGTTTTCTCCGCCAAAAGGGAGCTTGTTGAGTAGTGAAGAAAACTCTCGAGTAGGTGACTAAGGGAGTGGAGTAGGAACAAGGAAGGTGTCCTTGTAGCCGAACCACTATAAATCATCGTGTCCGGTTTGCATTTCCTTTCTCTTATCTCTTATCATTTGTTCTTGCATTTATCGCTTTACTTCTATGCTTGCCTACATGTCTTAGTTGTTGATTATATAGTTGTGATGATTGAATGTGTTGAACATAGTAGTTAATATTGTGATTGTGTGTATAATTGCATGATATGATCAAATAGATTATTATTCACACTTCTCATATTAAGTTTAACTTGATAGATAATTTGATACAAAACGTTTTAAGATTTTAAAAGAAAAACGTATTCACTTAAAGATCGACCAAAGCTTCATTCATAAAACTAAGCTTTTCCAAAAGCTTACATATATAATTGATCATATTGATTATATGTTGTTTTCATACTAAACTCTAATTGAAGTTTTCCAAACAAACAATTGAATAAATTTGAATCAACATTTTGAAACAGAGTTTTTATAAAATGAAAAAGAAGGGAAAACTATTCAACCCCCCTTCTAGTTTTTCACAATTGGTATCAGAGCCACGTCGCTCAAATTTTCAAAACAAATGGTTTTAAAAATTGAGTACGATCCATGTATCAAATTACCCATTAAGGAGGATTTAATATGAAAAGTGTTTTGTTGATTAACTTGTATTAGTTTTGATATTATATACACTAATTATACTAGCTCGAGATAAGAATTATGCTTAAAACAAGTGTTATATGTTCGTTCTTGAAATCAGAAAGTTACACACCTTTCCACAAAGTCAGAAAACAATTTTTAACAAAAATTGCATTTTTGAGTATCAGATGGGCGGCCCCTTTAATTGTCTGGGCGGCCTCCTTAAATACTGGGTGGCCCCCTTAAATTTAAGGGGTCCGCCTGTCTGTTCGACAGTTTTTCAGAAACTTTGAAAAATCATATAAAATTAACCGTAACTCCGTAGAAGTCGTGCCACCCGGAGTTTTAAAGGTAATTGAGTCTACTTTCATTTAAAAATACTTACAAGTAACCATTACAAACTTAAATAAGTCAGAAAGTTAAAATACTACACGAAGGTCAAAAATTTAAGTCTTGTTTTAACGTAAAACTTGTATTTTACCTTTTCCTTCGAGTTGGGCATTCCTTGTCGATATATCTTTGAAAAATTAAGTATTTATGTTTTCAAAATATTGATCTTAATTAAATTTTAAAATGGATAGGAAACTATTTTATTTTCAAATAAAATCGAGCTAAGTAAACATTGGTATATATAATACACAAAACGACGACAAGTGTTTTATGTGCTATGTGAACTCATTTGTGATTTTACTTTGTTAATCGTTGTTATTTGTAATTTAGCTATTTGAATATCTTAGCATATGTGCCTTGTACTCTATTAGTTTATAGCTAGTTTTCTGGCATATACTTAACTAGATCTTATGCTAGATTTCTTGCGTTAGGATTGCAATATTATGCTTGCATTGCATATAGGTATAGATGGCTTAATGTTACTCAAACATCTTGTAAATAAGTTAAATCTAATCACCTAAATATTTCAAACAATTTAATCTATTTTTAACAACACACTTAAATATTTTCAACAAATTACCTTGTTTTACCTTAAGTTGTTTAATAAGAGAAATTGAATCTTTGTAAAACATTAGTAGTAATATAAAAGAAAAAGTATTTTTAAAATCTAAAGTGTGTTCATTATAAGTAACAATGAAGAGTCTTTCACATAAACAAAACTTGTAACAATCATGAAGTAATAAGTCAAATTTCAATCACTCACCAACCTCACTCATTAATAATCTTAGGATTAATGGAACACACTATCAAAATGTCTATTTATTTTAAATGAAGGGTCAAGAAAGATCTTGATATTATATCAATTCATTATTCAAATTATGGTTGATATATTCATCAAATCTAATTGACATGTTTTTTAGTATGGACAAGAAATTGGATTGTTATTTGTTTAGTTTCAAGATTACACTAAATTTTAACAAAGGATATAGTCTTGAATCTACATACTCAATCACACTAGATTGATATGAAAATATTTACATCCTTTGTAGATGAAAAGAATATGCATTGGATCATAACTCACACTTGTGTTGACAATGCCATATTGAATCTACTTGTCAAATAGTTGTGTTCCAAATATTAGAATAACATGTTTAACACATGCATAAAATATACAATGAAGTAGGATTGACGACTTGGATGTTTTATCCGAAAATATTCAAGCAATTTACATTGCAAAACAATGGATAAATGTGTCATATCCGAAAAACCAAACATGAGCAAACTAACAACATATGTAAACTTTGCTCACACTACTTAAAATCATCACTTCAAGCTAAAATATATATTTAAGAACAATACACACTATGTATTATATGTACTTCATTTTCTTTGTAGCATGAATGGTTGTGTTACAAGATAATGCACTACACTTTTCTTTTTGAAATAATTTAAGTTGACTTGTCACAATGCATAAACAAGTAAAATTCATTTTGTTTCAAATACTAGTTAAAATTATGATATATATAACATTGGCAAAAATCATAGAAAATAATATTTGCTTTAGAATTTATAAATGTCTAGTTTTGATATCATTTGTGAATCACAATCTCATTTAAGATAAATAATCATAATGAGGTTCATTTTTCAAGATATGCTAAGGAGCATTCTTAACTCAAGCACATTTATTAAATCAAGTAATATGCCATCAAAATAACCGGTTAATCATGAACAAAAGATTAAAACTTTGCGTTTACTCTTATCTAAACATTTAACACATCTCTATTGGGAATGTGAGTATAATATATCATGTAGACTTACCTTCATAAAAACATGATGTTTGAGTCACATTAAGCCAAGTATTAGTGAATCAAGCAAACTTCATATTTGGTACTCTTCGATAGGTAAATTTAGGAACTCAATTTCTTCTAAAAAGAGAATGACTACTGGAGAATCTGTTGACTAGAAATTCAATTTAACCTAACGGTTGAATTGCTTCTATGTGAGAAGTTGGGTGTGTGTAACCCGTAAAAATGGTCGTGTTTAGCCTGAATTGAGCACCACTAGTAATAGTCTCATACTCATTCTCCAACTTGATTAAATTGCTCTTCCTAAATATACCTAATGCTAGTTTACTTTTATGAACTTTGCTCCTCATTAGATGCTTTCATTCCTAGATTTATGGCATATCACATATATGTTATTTCTAGATGATTATTTGCTCCTATGTGATTTGATTGTATGCCTTTACATGGTTTACTCTATATGTATCATTCATCTAGGTATATTTTTCTTACCTTTAGATCCTACACCCTCATTCCATGAGAACCTTAGTGTCATAATCCGATAGGTCATATTAGTCTCATAACATATCCGGATGAGCATGAATTTAATGGGAAGGGAAATCACACTCACTCACATATATCCTTCTACCTCATACCCAAAACCGAGTCATCCTTTATACTACCAATCTTGAGTCATCCACCGTTTCCATGTCCTCAAAGAAACCAAGAATCAATATCATACCTCCTAAATCACTCCTTATTAATACCTCCTAAACCAACACGTTTTGTCTAACCAATCCAACACCTACTATCCTTCCATAAACACATAATCAAAATCATCATTCAACCCATCATGTCATCTCCCAACAAACCTAACATCATTGTTATCATCCCACATACAACATCCAAACTACCATCCACACATGATGAATCACTTTCATCCATACCTTCATCATGCTTTCATGATCACCCAAATGAAACCATTCTTTTAGCTCAACAAGACAACCTAACTATCACCCTCACTAATAAACTTCCACATTCATCTCACTCAATTCTACCAAATGACCCTTTTGAGGATCATACTCAATATCAAAACAATAACCATCAATCTCATCCAAACATGAATCATAAGTTTCATGACCAAACCTCAATCCCTAATCACAATCCAACTCCACCATCATCACCTTCCTCCGAACATGAAAAGTTCGTTGAAGAGCTCAAAGAAGCTCATGAGCTTAATGCTCTTCTTGCGTTGCATCTTATTCAACGCAATTTGGATCAACAACCTACCTCCACCAACTCATCTCCATCAAACAATTTGATCCATCTTGAAAACCATATCATAAATTGCATTTGTTGCACCTACCTTGAAAAACAAACCTTTGTTCTCAATGAACATCTCAATTGGATTGAGTATCTACTCACTAGGACGACTCAAGATTACACCAACACTCCATCACCACCACTTATATGTTCATCTCCTAGTGCTCCCAATCAGTGTTCTGAAAGGCTCAAGGCGCACTAAGGTGCAAAGGAGGGCAAAGAGCCTCGAGTCGAGGCGCATTTCAAGGCACGGGATTCATGAATGCGAGGCGCACTAAAAACATTAAGTTTTTTATAACATATATGACCATTTATGTAGCTTAAATAACACAAAATAACGTTAAAATACTTAATGCATGACACATATTGCCATTATAAATATTAAAATGGATCAGTTGTCACTTCTAAAATGGATCAACTCTTTGAATCGATGACTTAGAGATTAAAATCCATATCAGACTAAATATTCTTGTGTCCTACATTTGTAGCTTACATCTGACAAAGCTCATAATTTAAACCAAAATATCAAGCAAGAAATATATTAATATTCAAGGCACAATGCCATATTTTCATGATAATATGTCGTAAAGAAAATACTTAATTAAACAAAGTAACTTCTTAAAGAAAATTTCAATCAATAAAATAAACATAGAATTAATTCAAATTTACAAATCATACAAATACTCACCCTATGACTTAAAAGGTCCATATATCTTATCTTAATATTAACAAAAAAAAAAAAAAAAAAAAAAAAAAAAATCGTTAGATCTCCTAGGCGCAAAAAGCCCCAAGGCGCAAAGGCGCAAAAATCTCCCAAGGCGCGCGCTTTTTGTGAGATTCATGCATGTCGTGAGCCTCGATCTGAAAAAAGCCCAAAGGCTGGAGCCTTGCTCCAAGGCGCGCCTAGGAGCGCCTTAGGCGCGATTTTGACAACTATGCTCCCAATGCACCATCCAAAACACCATCAACTCAAGGAACCTCTACCTCCTCCATACCATTCTCATCATGTCCTATCAATCCACCAACCTATAACCCCGTCCCATGGAGCTTACTTGAAGCTCATGGAGACACTTGCCTTTGTTGCATCCACAACCGAACAATTATGTTCGGACTAAGAGATGAGATACAATACATGTTTTCTCACATTGAAAACTTGTTGCATCCTCTACCACCAACAACAAACACAACACCTCCACCACCATCAACAAAACACCTAAAAATCCCATGATTCACTATCATCCACCCTTGTCGAACGATATATTAATCTAAACCATAATTGTCAACCCTTTGTTATCACCTTCCCTTTACATTCACGATCATCCCTCCTCATTCTCCTATATTTTCCTAGGTTCTAATCTTTGCATTAGGTTCTAATTTTTTAATTTAGGTTGTTGTTTTTAAAACAATAATTGCATGTGTCATACTTTTAGTGCATATACCTAATATGTCCATATATTGTTCCCCTATTAGTTTCATGCATATATCTATTATCATCATTATATATATGTGCACTTGTCTACTAACTTTGTTTTGAATGATTACTTCACCGCTCGATTCTTTGGTAGCCAAAACAAGTTTTGAGCATACACCAAGGGGGAGCATTGAGGTTGCTAGGATCAAGGCTTCACTTACGATGATGCAAGCTCGCCTTTTAGATTCGATCTCAAGAGTTCAAGCATAGTAAAAGTCTCGTCTTAGAGTCCACCTTTTTGCTTCGACAAAACGGGGAGAAGAAGTGTAAACAAGTAACTTATACATTTTACTATAAGTTATAGTTTACATAGTTTGTCATCATCAAAAAGGGGGAGATTGTTGGCATGAATATTACGATATTTAATCTAAACATCTTCTTCATGTTTTGATGATGACAAAGATGTAAGTTACAACATATAACGTAAAGTGCTTAAGTTACTTGTTATCACAATTCTTCTATGCATTCTTACGTCAACAAGCCTCGACATCTCAACGTCTCAAGTATGCTTCAACAATCACTTAAGGTATGGATAAACAAGTGTTTAATACATCTCATGATCAAAGGGGTATTTAATTAACTAATATAAAGTTTATTTAATTATATAAACATATTATATATTTTTGAAAAACACTTTTGGTAATAAAGAAAAATGTTTTAATCATACTAAATATATGATTTCAAACTTTTAACCATAATTAGTTAGTTTTTCACCAAATAAACTTTCCCCACTAAAAGACAGAAAATCTGGCTGTTTCAGTAGGGCGGCCCCCTTAATTATAAAGGGCGGCCCCCTTAATTTTAAGGGGACCGGCACACAATTAAGGGGATCGGCCACGCTCCCCTGTCAGATTTGGTCAGAAATTTTTCCCTATAAATACCACCTCAAACCTGGAATTTTTCTCACCTTTTGCACAAAAATTTTCAGATCCAACTCTCTCTAAACATCCTTCTAAAACCCTTTGATCATAAGATTATTAATCTTTGTTTCAAGTGATCCAATTTCTCATCACTCAAAGTGCAAGAGAAGAATCATCCCTATCATAAAGCCAAAGATGTATTAGGATCTAGTTAGTGCTTATGTAAAGTTGTGAGTTATGTATATGTAATAAGTAGATCAATATGATCTTACTTAGTAGTGATTTAATGAGTGAGTAAGAAGTAGTGGAAGGAAGTAGTAGTGTGGAGAAGACATGTAGTTGTGAAGATGTAGGTGTGTGATTAAGTATTGGAGTTTAGAAGGAGTTGTGATGAAGTTGCGAAGTCGTGAAGACGTGAAGAAGTTGTGAAGCCGTGAAGAAGTTGTGATGAAGTCGTGAAGTTGTGAAGTTGTGTAGAAGTTGTGTAGTGATCGAAGTTGTGTTGTGAGATTGGTTCTAGCTACTATTAGAACTCGACATTTAGCTTAGTGTCGTTAAATGGTGTAAGCAAAAGTTGTGTACGGTTTTTTCCGCCAAAAGGGAGCTTGTTGAGTAGTGAAGAAAACTCTCGAGTAGGTGACTCGAGGAGTGGAGTAGGAACAAGGAAGGTGTCCTTGTAGACGAACCACTATAAATCATCGTGTCCGGTTTGAATTTCCTTTCTCTTATCTCTTATTATTTGTTCTTGCATTTATCGCTTTACTTCTATGCTTGCCTACATGTCTTAGTTGTTGCTTATATAGTTGTGATGATTGAATGTGTTGAACATAGTAGTTAATATTGTGATTGTGTGTATAATTGCATGATATGGTCAAATAGATTATTATTCACACTTCTCATATTAAATTTAACTTGATAGATAATTTGATACAAAACGTTTTAAGATTTTAAAAGGAAAACGTATTCACATAAAGATCGACCAAAGCTTCATTCATAAAACTAAGCTTTTCCAAAAGCTTACATATATAATTGATCATATTTATTATATGTTGTTTTCATACTAAACTCTAATTGAAGTTTTCCAAACAAACAATTGAATAAATTTTAATCAACATTTTGAAACAAAGTTTTTATAAAATGAAAAAGAAGGGAAAACTATTCAACCCCCTTCTAGTTTTCCACAAAATACTTTTGATTTGAGTAGAGCTGGCAGAAATTACGGGTTTGGTAATAAATCAAAGTGAGTTTAGGTCATATTAGTTCGGGCTGGGTTCGTTAATTAACACCTTTTCTTTTTGAAATATGGAGTATCTGTTTGTACATATCGATTTAGTAGGTTCACAACATTTGGTTATCGATGTTGAAGAATTTTAATGGCATCACACAACTGAAGCAAAAATAGATAGCAAATGAAATAATGCATGCATATAGTAAGTTATTATATAAGTTTCGGATAGGCATTCATATTTACTATTTAGTACAATATCAAATCTTTCTAAAAGTTACATATAAAATGAAAAAGCAATGCGACATGATGTGTAATATGATAAAGCTTCATATCTCATTGCGGTGAAAAATTTGGAAAAGCTTTATGTTTGTCAAAGAAATTCTTATTGACATTAAAATAAGCTTTTGATGATTTGGAAAAGCTTTATGTTTGTCAAAGAAATTCTTATTGACATTAAAATAAGCTTTTGATGGTAAGAATATTTGAAACATTGTAGGATTATGTGTATTGCTAAACGAGGTGTTTATGCATACATATGTAGTTTAAGAGGGTACTTGAATGCGTGTTTTAGCTTAACTCCTTCGAGGGTTTTGGGATTGCTTATTTGTATATTGGATTTTGCAGCTATATATGAGAAATTCACGGCTGGAGCTTTGGCATAGCAACCATAAAGACAATAGTAAAGACGACTTTTTAAGAATATGCTCAAGTACAAGGCTGATTGCAGGGGAGGTGGCCAAGCGGCAATCGCGCTCCTAATGACAAGCCCACAATGGTTGATGTTAGGAATCGAGAAAGTGTCAATTATCCAGTATCATTTATTTATGTAAATATGTTTTGTAATAGATTAGTGCACATAGGTCCGGCCCATGAAGCCCATTACCGATATATCCCTATCTTGTAACTACTAGGCAAGTATCTGTGCACAAAAACGGAATTTTATAGCGGCAAATAGTTATAATGATATTTTGGTTTTGGTTAAGTGTTCTGTATAATGATTTGTGTAACAAAAATATCACTATCATTATATGCCGCTATAAAATTCCGTTGCTATGCACAGGTACTCGTCTAGTATATATATATATATATATATATATATATATATATATATATATATATATATATATATATATATATATATAGGGGAGCTTTATTTTCAGAACCCTGTTAAGTGCGAGAACTGCGAGAACTTCAATTTTACATTAGAAAACATGCTTGTTCACATAAAATATGTATGTTTTCTTAAATACACCTTAATACACATGCCTGCGTATTAGGGTGTATGTAAGAAAACATACATGTTTTATATGAACATGCATGTTTTCTAATGCATAATTGGAGTTCTCGCAGTTCCCGCACTTAACAGAGTTTTAAAAATAAAATCATTTTGCATTGATTTGTTACACTTAACAGGTTTTTATATGAACATGTATGTTATGCATGTATGTGTATTAAGGTGTATGTAAGAAAACATACATGTTTTATATGAACAGTCATGTTTTCTAATGCAAAATTAGAGTTCTCGCAGTTCCCGCACTTAACATGATTCTGAAAATAAAGATTACACTATATATATATATATATATATATATATATATATATATATATATATATATATATATATATATATATATATATATATATATATATAAAGTGAGTTTTTCACCTAGATGAAAAATGAAAGGATAGAATTTATTTATTGGATCCCATATCCAAAAAAAATTTGTAATCTATATTGAACTTTTCTCTGACTAACTAAGAGAGCTAAGAATATAAGCGATGAATAAACAAACCTTCTTGTACTATAATTTAGGAAAGTGCGGTTGACGATTGAGTTCAATAATAGCTTGTATATAATCTTAATCCGTTGCTATATTAGTCAATTAACCAAGAATTAGAAACAACACAATTGTTTTAAACAAAGTGCATCTACAAATATTCATAAAATACGAAGGTTAGCACTGCAAAACAAATTCTATTGGTGTCACGTGACACTTCGAGAACCTTTTTCACGACCGACTCACTAATTTAGTTACGCGATTATGTGATGGTGATAAAGGATGAGAAAATAGCCATGCAAGTATGAGATAAAGAGACATAGATTCGATAATTCTTTGGTGTGGGTGAAGTACTGCTATGCGAGTTTCATTGTTTGTTTATGGAGAAAATGTCTGTTTCGGACTAGGTTTGCATAATTTGAGATTTGAAAGATTGGATTTACGTTAAAAACATGTTACTAAAATAGCTATTTCAATTCGCGCGTAAACTAGTATTATTTGACCATGTTGATAATAGTTAACTTTGATCATGAATTCATGATATGATAACTTATGACGTACGATGCGTTTTATTAAGGGCAAGTCATCATTTGTTTCTTTGGGTAATGAGCAAATTTTTTTTATTTTCGGTACATTTTTCTCCGGTTTTTTTTTTTAATCTTTTATTGGTACTGAAAACTTGTGATTACCATTTTGCTTAGTGAATTTGCGAAAATTGAATCAACCGTCATTAGAGTAAATTACGTAAATGGTACTTCTGGTTTAGCGAAAATTGCATCCATCGTCCCTAAACTGTTTTTTTAATCAACTTTTGATTTTGACCCATTACATTTTTATACATTTTCGTCCGTTTTCTAGGTTTTTGTCTATTTTTATACGTTTTCATCCGTTTTTATGCGTTCTCGTCCTTTTTTTACGCTTTCATCCATTTTTATACGTTTTTGTCCATTTTAATGGGTTTTCGTCCGTTTTCTTAGGTCTTCATATATTTTTATCCGTAATCATCTGTTTTTATACGTTTTCGTCCAATTTCTTAAATTTTCGTCCAATTTCATTCATCCGTTTTTTACATTTTTATCCGATTTTATACGTTTTCACATGTGGCAAAAAAAAATCAGATTTTTTTTTCACATGTGACGTAAAAAACAGTTCTAAAAAAATATTTCAGAAAAAAAATCATAAAAAAAAGTTTTTCGACAAAAAAAATAATTTGAAAAAGAATTTTGAAAAACAACAATTGGGAAAAAAAATCGGAAAAAAATTCCGAAAAAAAGTTTTTCGACAAAAAAATTCCAAAATTTTTTTTTGAAAAAGAATTTCGAAAAAAAAACTGGAAAAAAATTTCAAAAACAAAATTGGGAAAAAAAATACGAAAAAAAGAAATTCCGAAAAAAATTCCTAATTTTTTTTGAAGGGACCATTTATGTAATTTACTTTATGAATGATGGATGCAATTTTCGCTAACCCACAGAGATCATTTATGTAATTTGTAAAAGTAAAATTGTCATCACTAATTTACCTATAAAAGATTAAAAAAACAAAAAAATGCCCATAAAAAAAAATGTTCCTTATCCAAAAAAACAAATTGTGACGAGTATTATTCCTTTTTAAAACATTTATCCTTTTATTAATTAAATCCTTTTTTATGAGGAAAATAGGCCCGTATCAATGTTGACACTTTTCATCCAAAAAACGTTTTCTGCTAAATAATATAAAAAAGACACGTTTTACTTTTTATAGTATAAATTAACTAATACATAAGTCCTATTCTTATCGTTTTCTTCTATCTTATTGGGATTCGAAATATGATGTGGGTGATTAAGAACCCATCAACTATAAACCAAATAAACTACGCGAGTCAAAAACCACAACATTTTCCCCGCGTTGTTTGAACGCACACATCAATCATAGCACTATGAAATCCATTAGGAATAAACGTACGCCTTTTAGGCTCTATATATTAACTAAACCATAAGTCACAAACTCAATACAAACAAATATAAGAAACATAAAACCAATAAAAATGAGTGTGGAGTTGTTAGATGGTGCCATAATCCTCGGCTTTGTAGAAGACGACGAAGCATTTAATGGTTCGGTTCAAGACCGTTTTGCTAACTTAGATACTAACCATGATGGTCTCCTTTCGTATTCAGAGATGCTAAAAGAGTTAAAATCACTAAGAATGATTGAAACACATTTTGGAATTGATGTGAAAACCGATCCTGAAGAGTTGTCCCAAGTCTATGATTCCTTGTTTGTGCAATTTGATCGTGATTCAAATGGAACGGTTGATTTGGAAGAGTTCAAAGCCGAGACCAAGAGAATGATGCTTGATATGGCTAACGATCTTGGCTTCTTGCCTGTTCAAATGATTCTTGATGAAGATAGTTTTCTAAAAAAAGCCGTCGATAGGGACCTTTTGAAGTTGAAGTCCGGTGTATCATCCTAGCATCTTTATTCGACTAATCCCGCGTCATGTATGGTTATGTACTTATGTACTTGGTGAAAATAAGGAAAGTCTATAGTATCAATTATCACGAATAATATGCCGTGTAACTTAATAACAACTTGTTCCATTTTGTAACTTTTAAAAAGTATATTGGAAGTTGTCTTTGTAACGTACACCTGCATTTTTTTTAACGGCAAATTTTCACAATCTACATCACCCATCTCACAAATTCTATTTCGCATTTCTCCAACAAGACTGAAACCCACAATATTTCACAAATTCTATATGTTTCATTTAAAATAGAGAACAAAATCTTAGAAATATATAATCATCTTATGAGATGTTATATTGGTTTATACTTTCTCAATGTAATTAATTAATCAATAATAAATAGTTAATATACCTTTGTGATTCTAGCCCGAACAAAAATCAATTGTAATCTTCAATTCAAGAACCCTAATAAAGGTTTATGTGGATTATAAGAATTACCCCCTACCTTTTTGTAATTCAATCCAAGAATCAAACAATAGTGTGTTTGAATCGCGTTCTTGTACACACGTACTAATTCAAGTAAAAGTTTATGCAAGTAAATTAAACACAAAACCTTTTGATCTTATGAAAATCGAAAACCCTTAGAGGGTTTAAGTTTGGATCAACAAAGGGACAAGAGAAGGAGAAAAACACCAAGATGTGTGTGTACAAGTTATGAGAAAACAATGAATCTTGGGTTTGTTTATATACTTGAGTTTACTTTGAGCACAAGGCAAAAAGGAGGTGGAAACCACCCCTTGGCCGATCGGTCTAGGTTTTCCCCAAGGGATTCCGGAACCTTCTCTTGTTTCCAATTATTTACAAGTATTACTTTCCTAATCTTCGTCTAACGGTCGTTAGTCATTCTCCGTTAAATACTAACGGTCGTTACTAGTTTTGTGTTTATTAATAATTATATATAACATTTGTAAATAATTATTCTTTTACTCTTCATACGTAAAGTGTGCAATCCCACGATCTCGAGTTCGATCCTAACATACGACTACTAAAATAATGTCCATAATCTAACAGCTCCCACTTGAACATATTTTAATAGTGTAATCACATCGGTTAGCGTCTTGCAACACGCCGATGCCTCTAGTACGATCTCAAGTAAGGCTCATGGACAAATCTTTTAATGATTTCTTATTATTATTATCCTTTTGTTTCTAATACCACATTAATCAGGATATGGATCAAAGTCATTCCTTAATTAACCATTCTGTTTCTCGTTGTTTGTGATTGACCAAGATTATCAAATCTTCTGAACATATTCTGGGGAGATCTTGGGTGCGGCCACACATACATCTTACCAACCCTACGAGGGGCCCAGTAGTATTAAACTTCAAAAATAAATTTGAAGGAACAAATTCTATCTTGACTACAAGCAAAACTCACAAACTTTGTAACACTTTCGAAAACAACCCTTATGACTACCAGTTACGTATAGCGTTAAGTTGTTCCACAAAAATGTACTACATTCATGACACTTATCTTGCATCTCAAGTCTGAGGATAACTTCTCATAATTTACTTAATGACAAGATCCATAAAGTAACATCATGTAGTTGGGATAAGTCCTATATTCGGTAACATTGAATATCATCTGAAATGGCATGACTACGCATCAATATACTTTAAGTGTATTATACCAACATTCAGATTTGTCTTGATTTAATAATATTCCCATATTATTAATTGACAACGGACAATTTTAGAATAACATTTATTCATGGATTTAAACATGTAAAAACAAAATATAATATATTATAAATTAAACATACCATGTATTTAAATTTATTATAATAATTGTTTAACATCCCTTATCCAAATACTAAATAGATCAATGCATGATAACTCTTGTTGATGAATTATGTCTCAAGTAAAGACATTCATACTTGTAGACAATACATAAATCATCCAACTTTGATCTATCGAAATTTTAAGAATACTTATTTCAAGAATTCAACTATTGAAGTTCTTGTATATGCATACTCAACTATTTTGATAATGCATGCCATATAAGTTTTCATAAAATGTCTGACATCCTTAACCACCAATTTATGATAATCAAACTTCCAAACATTTTAAAGTTTGAAGTATTCTTATTCTCTTAATGTATAATGCAACTATGCTTTTAGTAAGCATAACTAGTAATATCCAAGGATGAAATCCTTACCATAACTAGTATTGAGTGTCATCTCAATTTCATTAGCATCATTGTATGCAAACAACAATATGCTCTAAAAACTTCCGTAAACATTAATATCTATTGTGCAATGTTTGATGCCCTTCAAACTATCAAGTTTGTTAGCTATGACAATTTGCACAACAATTGACCAATTGTTCATCTATAGAATTTGAAAGCTATTCCAGATTTAGGATGTGATTCTATAATCAAACAAATTCTTTTAGAATATTACACAAGTTATCTAATAACCTTTTAGATATTAATATTGCCAAATCCTCTTATAATCAAGCATGATACAACAAAACATGATGTTCATGAAAAATCTTATACTTAGATTTTTATTCATGTCATACATATCTATTTAGACTTTCTAAATAATATATCATGTTATATTAGATTCATTTACCACACATGTTGTATGTCTTATTTCCTAAATCTTACAAGTAAAGTTTCATTCCAAACTAATAGTTAACTTTTAACTTATATGAAATGTTACTTTTATATGTTCCACAACATATATGATTTAAGAATTTAAACATACTACTCCCACTAGCTTTTAGGAATACTTAGAAATTATCTTATTTCAATTATAAATCAAAACATGGATTTAATAATTAAACATAAGAGTAATCTTCTAGATGCATGCATTTATCCATCCATGGATTATTGCACTTAGTACATTTCTAAAGATTTATTTGAATTCATAAACTCCTTTTGATTACTTATCGTCCTCGCTGAAGTAATCACTCAAGAAAGAGTTTTGATATTCCATTGTCAATTTCATAAATGTGACAATCATAATCTTTATATATTAATGTGCTTAGAAAAGAATATTCAATCACAGTTAATTGCTTAAGTGTGATTAATAATCTTGTTATAAGACATGCATTAAATACGTGCACAATATTGTCCATATGATTTCTATTCAAGGATTTAAACCACAAGGGTTACTGTTGGGATCATACTTTAGTATTTAGTCAAGTCTCGGTCATTACATTTTGTAACATGTTGCTTAAGTATTATTTATGTTTATGTTTTGTTAATGGGCAAGTTGTAAAAGCCGATAAGGCTTGAGAAGCCCACGTTAGTGATATGAAAGGGACTAGGGAGTGTTGCCCTAGCTTCCCTCCTATAAATACTAAGCTTATGTAAACATAACACTTGTTGGTTATTTTGATATTCTAATGAAACTCTTGCTTTTATAATTCTCTCATATCTTATAATCAACCAATCCTTATATCTATCTCATTCTTTACTTGTGTGATATTAATATGGGCACCTAACAAGTGGTATGATTCGCCTAATAGAGATTGAAGTGTTGTTTATTTGGTTTACGTGGGATTTAGGTGTATTTTTCCTTATATTTTTGCTTTTTCTTTGTTTCTATCACTTAATCTTGAAGCTTGGACAAGTTTCAAGGTTGATATAGTGATTAGAAGCTTAGATTTTGCATAAAGTTTTGATCTTTCATAGTTTTTAGTACTTTTTATCATTGTTTCTTAAGTTTTATAGCTTCTTTGATATTAGAAAACTAGTCTTTGGTACCTAAAACTTTCATATTTTGTGTTTTCTAAGTGTTGGGGAAGTTATTTGATCAAAAGTTACTCATTTCTAAGCATTTTTCTTCAAAAAGTAGTGATTTTTCATTGTTTCTGGTCACTCTACGCATAAGAATTAGTGGAACAGTACATTTTGAAAGCTGTCAACAGTACTTTTGGTCTCCCTACGCATAAGACAACTTCTTACGCGTGAGTTTTGGCCTAAAACCCCATTCCTACGCGTAAGTGAGCAATCTACGCCTTAGATCTACGCTGAAGCTATTGTCTATGCCTAAGTTCTACGCAAAAGCTACTTTCTACGCCAAAGTTCTACGCTGAAGACATTTCTTACGCATAAGATTCTTCTTACGCGTAAGTTTATGATTTCTACGCAAAAGTCTCTTCTAAGGTTCTCTCTTCTAGCAATGGTGACTCAGTACTTCCCTAGCTTGGACAAGTTAGTGGAATACTTCAACTCAGGATATCTTTCAAGCTTGGACAAGTTTGAAAGATTTGTTTGGTTTTTACCTTACGCATAACTTTCTTTATGCAAAAGGTTTAAACTTACGCGTAAAAGGGTAATCTTACGCATAAATCTTGTGTTTACGCATAACATCACCTTTCTACGCTTAACTTTAAATTTACGCATAGGTTTTGTTACGCGTAAGATTTCAACTTTGCCCAAGGATTTTGAACTTTACCAAAGGAACATACATTTCAATCTTCTACAAGATCCATCTTTTCACACAAGTGTTTCATTATGTCTCAACCACCGTACTACAACTTTAACCACCCTCAGTAACATCAGAATCAACAATATCATCAGCAACAGCAACAGTATCAACAATCACCACAATATTATCAACAACCGGTTTACTCACAACAACATCTTCTCATGCAACAACATCAGATGGTTCCAATGTAACAATCCTATCCAATGTCACAACAACAAAGCCAACTCCCATCAAAACTTACTCACTGGTTTGACAGGGTGTGTGAAGTCATTTCAACTCAACAATCCAGACATAAAGCAGGATCTATTGACACCCCACCAATGCTAACACCGGGTAATTATGTTCAGTGGGCAAGTCGATTCTTAAGGTTTATATAACTCAAGAAACCCAATGGTAAGTACATGAAACAAGTTATCCTTGAAGGACCGTTTCAGTGGCCTGTTAACTATGTTGGCGGTGACTCATCTGCTGATCCTCCAGTAGCTCCAACTACTGTGCTAGTTCCTGAGTCTTCACTTACTGCTGAACAACACCACCATCGTGAAGCAGATGAGTATGCTATGTCTTACATACTTCAAGGAATACCAAATATCATATTCAGAAGTGTTGATGCTCAGACAACTGCAAAAGCTATGTGGGAACATGTCCATCTACTTATGGAAGGCACACAACTAAACAAGGAAGACATGGAATCTAAACTTTACTTGGAATACACTAATATCATGATCGAACCAGGGGAATCACTAGAATCTTACTTTCATCGTTTCACCAATGTCGTCAACGACTTAGAGAGACATGAAGTACACCTTCCAAGGATCGCTGTCAATACAAAATTTGTTAGTAGTCTGGGTTCTGAGTGGCAAAAGTATGTGACATTTGTGTGACAAGCTAAGAATCTTCATAGAGATCCATATGGTTTGTTGTACGACTATCTCAAGCACTATGAGTCTGAAGTTGAAAAAGATAGAGCCGCACGAGGAGGATATACACCACCAACTACTTCTAATCCCCTAGCACTCGTTGCTCAATCTCATGCTGCACATCCTCCGTTGTCTAATCATGCTTATGATCAGGAACATAATTATTTCAGTTACCAGCAACCTGCTACTTCACACAAAATGGTCCCATATGAATCATCCTCGCAACACGCTTCTCCTCAACCTGCTCCATATGACAACCATGATAGCATGTATTATTCTAATCAGATTGAAGATGATGATGATGAAGTCAATACGTTGAATTAAGGACTTGCTCTTATTGCTCGTGCTTTTAGCAAATTCTCTAACAAAACCAACAACCGTCTTCGTTCTTCATCAAATACAAGGAATCAAGCTGTCATTCAAGATGGTCGAGTTGAGATTCAGAACCATAATCCTGGACGTACAGGCCCAGGAGGGTATTCTGGAAATTCTGGGTATGGACAAAGATTCAACACCAATGGAGGATTCAGAAACAAGTCAGGTGCTCCTCAGAAAAGTAATGAAAATGTGGCAAATAGCAATACAGTATCTGGGAATGCAATATGGTGCTACAACTGCAACGAGAAAGGTCATATTGCAACTGCATGTCCAAAACCGAGAACCCGCGGTAGTCAGTTTCACAAGCAGGCATTACTAATGGCTCTCAAAGATGAAAAGGAAGGAACTTTCAATGCACAAGAGAACAATTTCTTTGCTAATGCTTACAACGATGATGATATGGAAGATCTTGAAGCCAATGCAGCTGTGATGCTTATGGCCAACATGCAGGAACATCAGTTGAATGATTCAGGCCCAGTGTTCACCACTGATGGTATGTCTCAGGTAAATGACCTAACCACATCCTCCATAGAATTTAATGCATCACCCTCTGCTTCTGAATCAGATTAGGCGTAAGTTGTTCCATCTGAATCATTTTTATCTCCTCAAGAGGATGAACAATTAGACACAGTTGTTATATTTGATGATGACACTGTCGTTTCATTTGATGATCCTATTGAGCAAGACAAAAATGACAATATTGAACAATATGAACCTTCTTCTGATCCAGATCCTGACTGTACTGTCATGGCCAAACAACTTAAAGAAAAACTTCTCACTACTCACATAATGGACGAGCAAACTAAAGTTTTGAAAGAAACTAATGCAGATTTGAAAAAGGACATTGAATGTTATAAAATACAACTTTTACATTTTCAAAATGCAGTTCAACGTGAAAAGTGCTTTGAAAAGTCATTTCAAGAATCATATGTCAAAGAACAAAATCTTCAAAAGCAAATATATGACATAATTGAGTAAAACGGTAAATTGGTTTCCAAACTGGAAAATGAAAAACATGATCTTCAAAAACAAGTTGTACAACTTCAAAAGGAACTTTCAAAAACACAAACAGAGGTGACAACTTGCAAACAGGAATTTTATGAACACAAAGTACAAAAACGAAAAAAAAATCTTTAATTGAAGAGAATCTCATTCTCGAACGTCAAATTAAAGCTTTTCAAAATATCGTTTATAAACATGGAGAATCTGTAACGACAATTCAAAAGTTTACTTTAAAACCAAGACACGATAAAGGTTTTGCCATTGGTGATTACAGATCCACTTTTATTCGCACTGCATTCAAAACAATTCCTAAGCTTTACAGTATGGACCAATTGATGGATAATGATGTTGTACGTGTTATTGTACATAATACTGAGGAAGAATACGAACTTGAAGAAAAGAGTCGATAAAAAATGAGTCAAGTTGAATATTGCAAACCATATGATTACTCAAAAGCTCCTCACATTTCAAAATCTTTTGTTCCATCAAAAGAAATACCTGAGAAATCATGGTATGTAACTGAGTCTTATGTTTCATCTTCTAATGGGGCTCCTGTCAAACCCGTGGCACAAGTAAATGGTCCATTACCATCTTCTGGTACTGTGACACCATTACCAACACGTTGTAAAGTTTTAGACTATTTTCAAACATTCCTGAAAGGCATCAAAAACTTGGAAAACGTAATTGAACATCATTCGGAAATTAAAATTGCTACTTTTCAATCAGCTTACGAGTGGGAAAAGCGAGACAATTTTTAAAAACAAGTTTTGCCTTTAGTTCAAAATTTGTGTTATTGTGCTACTCGTTGGGAACAGGAATTTTGGTTCAACAACGCAAAAATCGATTTTTGAAAACGGATTCTGATCGACTCTTGGTAAAACTCCTCCCAGCTGATATTCATACTCTCATCATGAATGATGTCTATTATTCTAGCAATGCTACGGTATTTGAAAATTACTGTGCTGATATTGATTTGCTGAAATCAGAAGTTGAAACATTGAAACATAAATATGAAACGTTGCGTCAAAACAGTGATGATGTGAAAAACAAACTTTCAAACGAAATTTGTCAACTCAAACAAAAACTTGATTGGTGTCAAGCTCAAAGTATTGAAACTGAATTGCAACTACGAAGTAAAAATGCTTTTCTCAAAAACAAATGTCTTCAATATGAAAATGAAATTGCGGAGTTAAAAATTGAAAACGTCGAATAGCAACAAAACCGCGATGACACTCGTTATTGCAATGGTTTACTAGAGTCTGATATTCAGGATAAAAATCACATCATCATTGATTTGAAAGAGAAAATTAAGCTACTTCAAAAAGGAAAGTTTGTTGACAACACAGTGATAGCACCAGGAATGTTTCAAATAGAGAGCACAGATAAGGGTAATCATGCTAAGAGTTCTAATGTTAGTTCTTCCACTTCTACAGGACTAGTTTCCCCTAAGAGCGTTAGCAGCCCAAAGCCAAAAAGTGTTAAGAAGACTAAAAAGACTAGGCTCTGGCAACATAGAAGAGGAACACTAGAAGTGCAAGAAGTAGAAGCTCACCTTAGGAACTTGAATAAAACTCATGTTGCATCTGATTTAGATTATAATCTGGAAAATTGTAATCAAAATCTTAATGTAACGAATGCTGAACCTTCAAATGTTTTGAATATTAATGCATCTTGTGTGTTTTGTCGTCAAAGTGTGTTATCTGGTGATCATACTAAATGTGTAGCTAATAATCTCTTACATCGTAAAAAGAAACGTAGATCCGGCTTTCCTTCTAGGCCAACTACTGCCTCTAAGTCTACCCTAGGAAAAACGCCTACTACCGTTTCAAATGATGTTGTAGTCAACCCAAGAGCAGAAATCAACAAATCTAGGAACACGCCAAAAGCTAGTGCATTCACTAAAAACAAAGCAAAAACTAGTTGGAATTGGCAACGTTGGTTACAATACAAACCAAATTTTAAATGGATTTCTAAACGGTTAAATACTTGTGTTTCTAACCAACAGGAACCCACTATTTCTTCGGGTTCCACCCTTAATTCTGTTCCATCTCTGTCGTCTACTTGTGATGCAGGTGGTTCAGATCGTTCTCTGGATTGTTGATAGCGGTTGCACCCGACATATGACATGAAATCTCAAACTGTTAACTAACTTTATCTCAAAGTTTATTGGAACTGTCAGATTCGGGAATGATCAATACGCTTTAATCATGGGTTACGGAGACTATGTCAATGAGAATATTGAAATTAGCAGAGTATATTACGTTGAAGGCTTGGGTCACAACCTCTTTTCAGTCGGTCAATTTTGTGATGGAGATTTAGAAGTAGCATTTTGAGAGAAAACTTGTTTTGTTCGTGATCTACAAGGAAATGATGTAATGTCCGGCAAACGTGGAACTAACCTTTACACAATTTCAATGTCTGACATGATCGCTTCATCTCCTATCTGTCTTCTATCCAAAGCTGAAACGACTAAATCCTGGTTATGGCACAAACGCCTTTCTCACCTGAATTTTAAAACGATGACTGATCTCGCTCGTCACAAATTAGTTGAAGGCTTTCCAAGATTCCGCTATGCCAAAGATCACCTATGTCCAGCCTGTGAACAAGGAAAAAGTACCCGTGCTCATTTTCCCTCAAAACCTGAACACAGTACTAATCATGTCTTACAAATGCTTCATATGGATTTGTGTGGTCCGATGCGTGTTCAAATGATCAACGGTAAATGCTACATTTTAGTAATTGTTGATGATTACTCTCGCTGGACTTGGGTTTTTTTCTTCGAAGTAAAGATCAAGCTCCTCAAATGATCATCACCTTTCTCACCAAAATACAAGTTCAACTACGCAACACAGTCAGAATTGTTAGAACTGACAATGACACTGAATTTAAGAATCAGACTCTAAGGTCGTATTTTGAGAAAGTGGGAATTGAACATCAAACATCAATTCCACGAACACCCGAACAGAATGGAGTAGTCGAAAGACGCAACAGAACGTTAGTGGAAGTTGCTCGAACGATGTTAATCAATGCTTAATTACCAGATTACTTATGGGCGGAAGCTGTCTCAACCGCCTGGTACACTCAAAACCGTTGTATGATCACAAAATGCCATCACAAAACCCCATATCAGATTGTTCACAAAAGGAAACCGAACATCAGTTACTTTCATGTATTTGGAGCTCTATGCTACCCAGTCAATGATTGTGATGATTTAATTAAACTTAAAGCAACGGCTGACATTGGAATATTTATAGGATACTGTGAAAATTCAAAAGGCTTTCGGATATGGAATCGTCGTACTCGGGAAATTCAAGAAACTATTCATGCTAATTTCGATGAACTCACTCAAATGGCTTCTGAGTAAAACAGCTTAGGACCCGCATCCAACCGTCTATACTTTCCGGAATCTTCGGCTGAACCGTTGCCACTCTCCCGTCAAGAAGTGGAAACCTTGTTTGCTCCATTGTTTGATGATACGATTGTTAACCGTCCATCTGAGGCCACACCAAATTCCGCTGCATATCTTGATCAACATCAAGTACCTGATACACCTCAACAAACTACCACTACTATTGGAAGAGACGACCCTCCAATCATATCACCTACAATAACAGAACAAACCGGGTCCAACTCACAACTCAGCTAGAGACTCCATACCTTTATCAGTTCCACAAACCGCAGAGCATGACCCAGAACAGTTCATCAACCCATTTGCACCGGCTCCACCTCTCCCCGACATTGCTAAGTCATCTACACGCAATTTGGGTCCTGCTCACTTGCGAGATACTTATCAACTTCATCCATCGACACACAAATGGACTAGAGACCACCCCTTAGTTCAAATTATTGGCCATCCAGATGCACCAATTATGACTAGACAACGCCTTCACACAGACGGTGAAACTTGCATTTATGCACTCACAGTTTGTGAAACCGTACCTAAAAACGTCAAAGAAGCTATGACTTATGAAAACTAGATTGAGTCTATGCAAGAAGAATTAGAATCCTTTCAAAGATTAGAAGTCTGGGAAATGGTTAAAAAACCAGAAGGAATCATTGTCATTGGATTAAAATGGATATGGAAAAACAAACTGGACGCAGAAGGAACTGTCATACGCAACAAATCCCGCTTGGTAGTAAAAGGATACTGTCAAGAAGAAGGAATCAATTTTGAAGAATCATTTGCTCCAGTAGCTAGACTTGAAGCTGTACGGATCTTCTTAGCATTTGTTGCTCATCGGAATATGATTGTTTACCGAATGGACGTGAAAACGGCTTTTCTGAATGGTCAACTCCGTGAAGTGGTTTATGTCAGTCAACCTGAAGGCTTCGTTGATCCAGAACGTCCCAATCATGTCTACAAGCTTTAAAAGTCTCTCTACGGTCTCAAGCAAGCCCCTAGGGCATGGTATGATAAGCTTTCTAAATTCTTATTGGCTAATGATTTTACTCTAGGCTCGGTGGATCCAACACTTTTTACAAAAACATACGGGATGGACTTATTAATCGTTCAAATTTATGTCGATGACATTATTTTTGCTTCAACCAACAAAATTTACTCAATGGATTTTGCAAAATTAATGACAGATAATTTTGAAATGTCCATGATGGGTGAACTTACGTTCTTTCTAGGACTACAAGTTCATCAATCACCCCGTGGAATTTTTCTAAATCAGTCCAAATATGCTCTTGAGATTTTAAAGAAACATGGAATGCAAATTTGTGATACAATGAATACACCTATGGCCAATTCCACAAAACTAGATGCTGATATACATGGGACTCCTGTTGACCCTACCAAATACCGAAGTATTATTGGGTCACTCATGTATCTCACATCTAGTAGACCTGACTTTGTATTTGTTGTCTATATGTGTTCTCGATATCAGTCTAAACCAATTGAAAAACACCTCAATGAGGCTAAAAGAATCCTTCGATACCTAAAGGGAACCATCCACTTGGGGATCTGGTATCCGAAGGATTCTGGTTTTGAACTAATAGCTTTTTCAGATGCTGACCATGCAGGATGCTTAGACACGCGAAAAAGCACATCAGGTGGCTTACAGTTTCTTGGAGATAAACTTGTGTCTTGGCAATCTAAGAAGCAGGACTGCACATCACTGTCATCAACAGAATCTGAATACGTAGCTATGTCTGCTTGTTGTGCTCAATTCATTTGGATGAGATCACA
The DNA here is from genome assembly GCA_030686995.1 of Artemisia argyi. Classification (NCBI taxonomy): domain Eukaryota; kingdom Viridiplantae; phylum Streptophyta; class Magnoliopsida; order Asterales; family Asteraceae; genus Artemisia; species Artemisia argyi. The sequence continues at coordinate 21,816,607 of CM060677.1, read as the reverse complement.
GCTTAAAGACTATGGCTACCTATTCAATAATATTCCAATCTACTGTGATTCCAAAAGTGCCATTGCAATCTCCTGCAACACAGTCCATCGCTGCAAATCCAAACACATTGATCTCCGATATAATTTCATCAAGGAGCATGTCGAAAAGGGTACAGTTGAATTATATTTTGTGGGAACTGAGTACCAGTTGGCAGACTTACTCACTAAAGCATTACCTCCAACAAGGTTTGCTGATTTAGTCCACCAAATTGGTATGCGATGTTTGTCTCCAGAAGATCTGGAAAAGTTTTTAAAACACAAATGATCGACAAACATCCAAACTTTCTTTGTAAAATATTTTCCAAAAACAAAAACACAAAAAGATTTTTTCCTTTGTTTTTTATAAAAAAAAAATGCAAGTACAAACCACTCTTTTCAACACTATTTTTTTCTAAAAAATATTACAATATTACAAAAACAAGTGTTGAGGGGGAGGTAAAGTATTTTTAAAATTTCTCAAAATATTTACTTCGTACTTGCATTTTACCAAAAATATTTTTTATTGATGTAATATAAGTGTTGCTTAAAAAGGTTTTTCGGGACACTCTCCTTGACTATTGTAATAAATTTTCTATTTTTAAGACATCGGTCTAAGGTCGAGGGGGAGTAAAATCCTACAAGTTGTTCTTCTCTAAATACTTGGTGTAGTTAACGAATGTTATATTGTGAGTTACAATGGTATACTAGTTGCTACATTAGTTAAGGTTAAGGGACTTAATGTGACAATTATGCAAACATGTTTTAAACCTAGTCAAAACCACTTTGACCCACCACATTTACTGCATCAGTACTTTTGTGCTAATCACATTTACTACTCCACCAAACTAATCAACGACTCACAATCAACCCACTAATCTAATCGTTGTTCTTCAAATCTGTAAGTACCAATATGTTTTGATCATGTTTCTTATCAATGGTTTTAAATTTCATTAAGATCTAATGGTCCAATTCGTTAAAATCATTGAAAATGGACTTAGGGTTTGCGTAAAATTTGAACATGAGATTAAGAGTGTTATTGTTTGATTTAGTTAGTGAGATATGATCATTAGATGATGCTAAACATGTTACTAAACTCCAGTCGTGCCCAGAAACATCTATTAATGAAAATCAAAGTTAGGGTTCATCGTACGATTTGGGGGTTTTTTGTATAATGATGTTTTAAAACAATTAAATGGTTAGGATATTGTTAGAAGTGGTTTAGGAACATGTTGTAGTGGCTTAATTGTTTCAGTAACAAGTATAGATCAAGAATCTTTGATTTAGGGTTCATACGGCACTTGCAGCTATGAACATGAGATTTTGTGGTTAAAAAATGTTATAACTTGGTCAATACGTTCCTTAGTATGTTTAAAACACTCGCCTAACATCCTTTTTCACCCATAATCTTGTTTTCATATGTTATGATTTGTTGATTCATGCGTTCTTACGCAAAAGATTGGTGTTATGCTTGTTTACGCAAAATTTATGAAATAAGTGTTTTGGGATATATTTGGATAAAGTATTGATCAGTGATTGTGTTTTAATCTTTCAAGAATCTAAGATACTTAAAATCTAAATGTGAATTTTCAATTAGTTGCAATCCTACGCAAAAGATGATTCATCTTACGCGTAAGATGAAATCTTACGCGTAAGATTCTACAGTTGGATAAACTTGTCTTGGATAAGACAATGTTTACGCAGAACATTAACTTTTACGCATAAGTTCATTTCTTACGCATAAGATATATCTTACGCACAAGTCAAAAACTTACGCATGAGTTATTGTTTACGCATAAGGTTCAAACCTTTGCTAAAGTTTTTATCTTACGCTAAAGAATTTATTCTACGCATAAGATGAAACCTACGCAAAAGTTTAAACCTTACGCGTAATATATAAGTTATGCGTAGACTTTTCATTTATGCATAAAATAACTTCTTACACATAAGAATGTTATGCGTAGGATCCCTAATCTTACGTGTAACATTGTATATTTCCTTGAAATTTGTCTAAGTGTTGTAAACTTTCAATTGTGTAATCTTTTGTATTTGATAACTTATATTGTAACTTGTTTGTTATCAGTTTCAACATCAAATATACAAACTTTACCTCATATTAACACTTTGAACAACAAAAACACACACTGATCAATCCATTCATGCATAAACAAGTATATTAATAAATGTGCTAACAAATAATATTGCAATGTCTATGTTTATGTATGATCATCCAGATGGCCCAACCAGCTAATGTCCCACAAGCACCTGCACCTGAACCTAAGCTCACATGGGAAGAAATCTTTCCTGAAAATTACTCCAGAAAGATTGGAAAGAACAACTTAAGGGTCAACTTCAACAAATTCACGTGCAATGAATCGTCTTGCATTGTAGCTGTGGATGCTCTTGTCTATCACCCGTACAAAGTCCTGCTCACCAAATCTGCATCAGTTGCCTGTTTCTATATCCACCAGTTCTGGCATACTATTTAGCTGGACCTTGGAGAGGAATTTTTCACATGCATGCTTCACAATAGACAAGTCACGGTGGACAAAGATATTCTTCGTGGCGTTCTAGGGTTGCCTGAACTTGGTCCAGATGAAGAGTATGACCAAGTTCCTAATGAAGAAGAGTTGATTGAGTGGCTACGTGATATTGGTTACGATGAGTCAGCTGAAGTCGTGACTAGACACTCTAAGGTCAACACAAGGAATCTTCCACAACCATGGAGAACCATGTATATCCTTATAGCTAAGTCCATGTCTGACAAAGACACCGGTCATGAACACCCCAAAATCTAGCATCTCAAACTTTTTTGGGCTATGGCAAATGTCAAGAAGGTGGACTTTGCTAGCATCATCTGGGAAGACTTAGTGTGGCACATTCAACACCCAACATCAAACATTCCATTTATTCGCTACACCAAGCTGCTCATCGAAAGCTTCCTTCGTGAGTATGACGACATTCCTCAAAGACTGGATGATGAAGACAAAAACACATTCAGAAATGAGTCTACTCTTAGACAAATTAAAAGAGTTGAGACTAGTACATGTAAGCAAGGAATGATTCTTCCCGAGTGCCTCCTGAATGATAAAGTAAAGAAATGCTCGAATTACAAGTACTATGTCCAAGCTGTCAAAGAAGAGAAAGTTGGGTTCTTGGACGAAATCCCTTTACCATCGTTCATTACAGAAAAAGGGAAAGAAAGGAAGTAAGTCTGGACAGCCTCACAAGAAAACTCTCAAGATAAGAATACCGGCCAAGAAACCAGTCTCTGAACCAGTTCCTGAACCCACACCATCACCTTCTCCAAAACCATCCGACTCAGAAACAAAATCTGATAGAGGTCCAGTTTACAGCGAATCTTACAACAAACCGGATGACAATCTAGACGATCTGGACATGTCTATAGATGATTGGGACAAGAACATTGATGAATTTGTTGACCAAATTGAGAAGGAAACAATTCAAAGACCGTTAACTGAAGAGGATGCTAAGTTGGAAGAAGAACAGTTAAGGGGTAAAAAGTTGAAGGAACCGATGACCGCTGAACAGGTACAACAAGAAGAGGCAGACACTAACATTGGTTTATCTGTGGAAGAAGAAAATGAACGAGCACTAAAGTTAGGTCTCCTCAACAGCAGAATCGACTCCCTTCAAGCTGATCAACCTCCGCCACCTTTGTTTACTCAAACAACCGAGGCTGGAGGATCAAGTAGCATTCTTGAAGCAGGAGAGTCTAGCAGTATCCCTGAGTTCACTCCAGTTGATCAAACTCAGGAAATGGGAACCACTGCTGAAATGACAGTCTACGAATCTCCCAATGTCACACCTGAAGACGTAGAGATGCTGAATGCTTCAGAAAGAGGAGACGATGATGTGGAAGACCATATGGACACAGATATTCCACATCTTATGTCAATGGAAGAGATGGAGGATAGAGAAAAGGCTCAAGAGGAAGATCTCAAAAGTAAAGCAGAGGCTGAAGAGGCAAGGCTTGAGGCTATCGAACAAGCAAAACTGGAAGAAGCCATCAGAATGGAGGAAAATAGGAAAACTGAAGAGGCAGCTAAACTTGCCGATGAATTAAAGCTTCAAGAAGAAACAAAGAAAAGAAAAGAAGAAGAAGTTAAAATTGCAGAAGAACTCAGACAAAAGGCAGAAGCTGACCTACTTGCAGAAGAGCAGAGAGTAAGGGCTGAAGAAGCTACAGTTGCAGATAAGGCAGAAGTGACTAAGGATAAACCCAAATCACCCAAAGTAGATGATAAAGACACAACTACCATCATTAAATCAACACAATCATCACCTCCTGCATCACAACCTACAAATGACGAATCTATCAAGAAACCTTCCAAAGTTGAAGCCTCAGCTGCATCTAAGTTGATCAAGAGGGCAGTTAAGAGAATTCGAGACAAGAAGAAAAACAAGCTAGAAACACAAGTTGAATCACTGGCTAACCAAGTTGCAGAGTTAACCAAACAAATGACGACTGTTCAGGATATGAATACAAAAGTTGACGTCTTCTTAGCCAAAGATGTACAAGAAGCTATGGAAGCTACTTTGACTGCTCAAGCAACTCAATTCATGGAACAACACCTAGTGGCAGAATTGAAAGATTTGCTGAAGCCGATGAAGGACGAACTAACAAAGATTGCTGAACAGGCTGTCAAGAAAGTGATTAGAACTACTTCTTTCACTCTCCGAGCTGACAAGACACCTCTTCCACAACAAGAGTTGACAACAAATGAGATTGAGACTCAGCTCTTCTACATACTGGCAAGCAAAACCACCATGACACCTGAAGAAACCAAATTGTGGGAAGCTTTACGAGCCAAGATGTCTAAAGATACTTGCAGCACTGAGGCCGACAAACTGAAACGTCAAAGAGATGATAAAGACCAAGACCCGAACTCACAGGCTAAGAAACAAAAACAAGCCGAAGGACCCTCATTTCAACACAAGCAACTGGTCATAACTCCTACTACCACAACATCTACTCAACAACCAAAGGCATCGGGTTGCGGTCCTAAAGCCCATGATCATTTTGAGTACACCGGCGGAGATGATTTCCCTCAGCCAGACGACATACCAGAACCATCACCAAAGAAGAAAGAGAAGAAAAGAAAACATCATCAGCATAAACCTGAAACCTCTTCGAAAAGCACCGAACCAAAGAAACCGAAAAAGATTCTTAAGTGGCTGGACGAAGACAAAACTGCTGAATATTCTTGGTTTGATGAAATGGTTAAAGCTCAACCACCTCTTGCAGAAAATCAATCACCACAAGATGGTCACACAGTGGAATATGCACAACTTCTGCAAAGAGACTATGGTTTAAAGAATATGAGCAAAAAGGAGCTGAGAAGGGTAAAGAATGCTGCATTCAACTTGTTGAAAGACCGCTCGGCCAACTCTGTTGAACTCGAGTATCACCTGGAAAACATAGCCTGAGCAATGTCTAACGACATCGACTGGCTAAATCCCGAGTCCAACATTGATTACTACTCAAAGAAGAAAGGGCCTTACTACACTGACTGAACCAAACCGCTACCCTTGGTTGGAAAGTCGAAACAAGAGAAAATCCCTTACAAGTTCTTCTTCAACAACGACTTGGAATTTCTACAACACGGCAGCAAGATAGAAAAGAAGTACGCCACATCACTTACCTTCTCCATCCCTGCAGCCAGATACCTCAACAACGCCATCGAAGAAGAAGCCTCCGACTTATTCATCAAAAAAGTTGTTGACTATGACCGGAACGCACTTTATGGAATACATCATTGGCCAGATAACCGGGCACAATATTATCGAAGCAGCAGACTCAATCAGACTATGGGTAATGTGACAAGTGAGTTGAAGATTGTCTCCATCCAGTTCATTTCGACAGTCACTCACTTTGGGTACTCCTTTCTCAACAAAATCGTACTCAAAAGACTTGATGAACAAGAGTACGTGATTTCCGAGTCAGACTTTCTACGATTGCTCCTCAATGACATAGAAGATATGTATCTACTCAAAGTCCAAGGAAAGCTTTGCAACTTACCCAAGGAAATGCAGCTTGCCTTTATCACAGCTCACCTAATCTTCATAAGACAAATAGTCATCAGAGAAAGAGTAGAAGATCTTCAACTGGGAGTGGAAAGTTATCAGAAGAAGCTGAATCTCACAAAACCTAATCTCTACAATATCCCCAACCTTCAACACAAATCTCAATACACCTTGATCAGGCATCCGGCATTTGGGTTCACATACCGCAGTGTCAACAGTCAAAACTGCTTCATGGCTTTTGATGAGATCCACAAGTTCTGTGATGAAACCCTTAAGTTCGCTAGAGATGGAATCAAAGGCAGATTAGATGATGTTGCGCTATACAAAACCAAAAGGTGGAATACCAATGAGGCCAGAGACGCTCGCAGATTCATTACAAGGATTGAGAACCGGTTAAAGCGTAGGGATCAGATAAGGAGATTGAAAAGCTATGTGGGAGGCAGACCAGGATTTCCCGTATTGACGTTTCAGAGACCAGAATGGTAGAAGTATTGTTAGATTTTGATATGATTTGTCAATACTATTATTCATTATGGCTTGTGCACGCATTACAGTGTACAACCCGAACTTGTAAAGAAAGGACCCTGAGGTACGCATCAGTGCCTCAATCCTAATATAAGGAGCGAAGGCTTCTTACTTTTGAGTAGAATTAATCAAATATTTTATGATTTTCATAATTCTGCTCAAAAGGACAAGTATTTCACCTCAATAAGACCTAATCACTTGTTGCGGGGGAGCACTTGTCAAAACAAAAAAAATACTTTGTTCTAAAATCAAAAGTTCTTGGTGAATCTCCCCATAAGACTCAAAGAGGCATATTTTAATCTAAAAGATTGTCAAAAACATCATTTTATATGCTATTTTTGAAGGGGAGAAAATGGAAAAGTGATTAAAATATAAGCAGTCAAAAAGCTAAAAGTTGTATCTTGTGCGAGCTAGACTCAGAATTGACCCAGGAATTGACGAAACAATAAAAGTTAGTAATCTCGAAAAGACTTATCCTCGACGGGTAATAACATCAAGTTAGTTACTAGAGCTAGTTGTCACCTAAAAGCTGACAATGGAACTCTTTAACTAACCACGTAAGCGTGTCTCGAAAAGGATTTGTCTTAGTAGAAATGTACCGTCTCGAGAAACTTTCTGTGGACTTGACCAGGCCGGGTAATAACTTCAAGCTAGTCTAACTAGTGATGTAAGCGTGTCTCGAATCGGTCTTGTTCACTGAAAGAGGATCAATTCGAAAATGCTTGCTCCTCCCGCATGTGCAAATTTATTAAATACTTATGAGCACATGTGAAGGGGGAGCCCTTCAAAAGTGTACACAAAACTCTCAAAGTGTTAACCAAAATATTTGATTATCACAAACACTTTGAGAGATTTTTCAATCAAAGGTTTCTTGGCTACTGTCGGTTAATCAAGGAGTTATAAGGTGATTAAGATAAGAAAAACCATCCTATGATCCGCCAGAGCCGGAGGGATCTACCCAAGGACATCACCAATAGTTATAATTAGAAGTCTGATACGTGGGAATCGCACCAGGATTTACCTCTCAAGGGATCTTGAGAAGCTTACAACCCCCACTAGGCAGTGTACCTGATCGTTGTAGTATAGTATAGTGACAAGTACCGGGGGATTGATCGTTCAGCTAGGAATAGTGTCGCTAGGATTAGAAAACCTAATTACTAGTGCTAAAGATGAGAGATGATTCTTTTTTGTATTTTTATATTTTTTATGAAAGCAAGTAAAATCGCGGGTTTGAAGGATTTGGGCGGAATTAGTTGCTAGTCAACTAACCCAATACTAAAGATGTAATCAAAATAAAATACTAGAAATGAAAATAAAACTAAATTAACTAAGGTTGTGAGCAATAAGTGGAGAAAATGTGTTTACTTAGATTTTACTACTCCCTAGACATCTTTTACACGTTAATTACTTGTTATAGTTGTGTGGATGACGGATTGTATTCCTTAATACCATTCATGGGGTGGCGCACTTACTTCCCCAATCCTATGAGTGCCTACTTCACTCCTATGTCGAGCCGGCTAAGAAGCTCCTAACATGGAATCATTAGAATTTACTCATGCATTAAATACAACCAATAAAACCTAGTGCACATCAGTTCATGTTTCCTAAGACGTTCAAGCATGTTACCATTTGGAGATCTGCCAGTTTTCTTAAGCCTAACATCGAAATCATTCATCCAATATAACCATAAACAAGTAATCAACACATAATTAACATCTAGGTTTCATTAGATCTAAGCAAACACAAGATAGATCTAGCCTAGCATGATGGAATTAAGACAAGAACAAGATATAGACAACCAACACATAGACATATTGATTGAATTAAAAGAACACTTATCTCAATTACACATGAAAGGGTTCAAGGGCTGAGAACCCTTGAAAAACCTGTAAAATTCGTACTAAGTTCGGCCTTAGGGTTTCTCCAAAACTTCCTCTCTTAATATGTAAAAATTAGAAAACTATATATAGGAAATAGGGGCTGACGGCGTCAAGACCAAATTGGTGACGCCGTCATCTCGCCGCCAAAATACTTCTCGGACTGCCTTGATCTACTTCTGACGCCGTCAAGTGTTATGTGTTTCCAGGCCGTCATGCATTTTACTCTTGACGCCCTACCTTGTGACGCCGTCATTTCTGTACTGGGTCGTCATGAAAATTACTCGTGACGCCGTCAAAAAATTACTCTTGACGCCGTCACCTACTGTTCCCAGCTTGGAAAATTGAGACTTTGCCGTTTTCTTCCCTTTTATGCTCCAAAAAAGTCCAAAATGCCTCCTTTTCTAGATTTCACTCCCAAAGTACCTAAAATCACAAAAGGAACGATTTAGGGCAATATTTGATCAAATAAATTCAATTCCGGGCTTAAATGACCCCCTAAAAGTGGTTCATTTTTCGCCTCATCAAAGTCCTTAGGTATGACACGAAAAAAGGAGAAAAGAATGAGAGTGAAAGAAGGAGTTGAAGAATTAAAAAGAAATGTAAAAGCAAAGGGTGAAAAGAAATAGCCCTCCATATGTTCACCTTAGGGCAGACACCGGGTTCAACTCGTATGCCACTGGTTTTTGCTAAGGCAACACCGGTATTGAAGATAAAGTCGTCATGGACCCAGTGACGCAATGCACTAAACCTTCTTAACCACTCAAGTTCTTTTAAAAGAGCTTGTTTCACTCTCACGGGGAACCAGTGTAATCTATCAACTTATCTCTTAGAGATGGTTGATATTGAAGCAGGAGACCCCTCCCTAGTCTCCGCATAGGAAACCTAAGTGTGCACTTATAGAGTCTAGAGCCATGAGATGCATCAAAGATCTCTTAGGAACACTTAGTATTTCTACAACTGGTGTTCTACATCAATGGACACCAGCTGTAAATTATCGAGTCCTTCGCAGATCTTAGCAATCTGCCGAGAACGTTTATGAGAGAATTACAAATGTATTTCTCAATGATTGAACGGAAATTCCTGCCAGGGTCAACATCAAACAACCCTGACAGCAGGTCACCTCGGTAACCTCACAAGGGTTACGCTTAGTGTTCCCGGTGGTTCCATAGCAGTCTACAGTCGTGGAGTGATCCCCAACGACTCACCCAGTCATTGAGCTACTTAGTAGGTCTCGTAAGCTCCTTCGGGAGTATCTGATATGGGAATGGCCTGGATAAGGATTAGAAGGAGTCTTCACAATATGCTGTTGACAAGCTCTAATTCCTTATCTGTAAGTACCGGTTGATTATTGCTAACTGTTTACCTGCAGGTACAAATCACCTCCATGATGGTAGATTCCAGCATACTCATGCATACATCTTGAAGTCAATGATAGCTCCCCCAAAGATCTAAGCACCACAAAGTTCAAAGACAGATTCTACTACAATAAGAAGAATCTACAAAGTTTAAAGACAAAGATCAGTATGAATGATAAGGAACTACGTGCACTTGAAAGACAAAGTCCAAAAGATGTATGAGCATGTTGGAATGGAGGACAACCACCACAGACGCAAGAGTGACGAACGGCTGACTACTTCATAACACAATCACAACGTCATCACCAAAGAACAAAGATTTAGAGCAAAGTACATTCATTTTACAATATTTTTGAAGACGTCAAAAGTTTTACATGTCACAAGTTAAAGACAAAGATGAAGACGTCCAGCAACCGTGATGACCGACCCTTAGGGGGAGATTTTTGGGATCATACTTTAGTATTTAGTCAAGTCTCGGTCATTACATTTTGTAATAGGTTGCTTAAGTATTATTTATGTTTATGTTTTGTTAATGGGCAAGTTGTAAAAGCCCATAAGGCTTGAGAAGCCCACGTTAGTGATATGAAAGAGACTAGGGAGTGTTGCCCTAGCTTCCCTCCTATAAATACTAAGCTTATGTAAACATAACACTTGTTGGTTATTTTGATATTCTAATGAAACTCTTGCTTTTATAATTCTCTCATATCTTATAATCAACCAATCCTTATATCTATCTCATTCTTTACTTGTGTGATATTAATATAGGCACCTAACAATTACCTAATATTTGAAGAAACTCATCTTCATTTTCTAGTCTAACTAATAAGATAAACCACATTTCTAAAATTGATTATCTTTATGGACAACATCTTAATCATTCATATCATGTATACTTTACCCAATTTCATATTTGGTAATGTATCGTAATGATTATCAGGTTTACAATAATCCTGTAAATCATAGCCCTCAGCATATTAATCAAATATCTGAGATATATTTCTATTCTATGAATGATAATTCCATCATCTTGATATTTAACATTTAAATGTCAAACTTTTTTATCATCTTGAGATTTAACATTCAAATGTCAAACTTCATCATAAAATTTACTAGTGTATTTTAGAAGATTATGTATCTTGTAATTTTATCTTTTAAAGATCAAAACTCCCACTTGCTTTTAGCAATTTAAAGACTAACTTTAAATTCTTAGCAAATAAAGCAACAATACAATGTTCTCTTTTGGGATATTACAAATACTTATTGATTGTTCCTGACTTTACTTTGTTAATAACCTCTTCATAAGCAGTTAAACAAATTTAGAACCTCAATTTAAGACTTAATGTAATTCATCACATTCATCACATTCCATCATATAATGATGTCTTATTAATCTTCTAGGTTGGAGTTTTATTAAATATGTCCAAGTCATACTCAATATTCTAACCTTGATAAATTTTGGAAGAAAAGAAATCATAGTTATCTTTAATCAAACAATATAACAAGAGTTTGATTTTCCTAACTGAACATACCATAAACATTTGGTATTTCATTAGTATTAATATTGTAAGACAATCTAACAATATATAAGATAACCATATTTCTTTTGACTTGTCTATTAACCAACTAATACATTTTAATGGTATAATAGTATTTTCAAGCCAATTACATGCTTTATAACACAAGTACTTTTTACAAAGTCACTTCATGTCCATGTCTTTACAAGAAAACATAAACTGTTATAATCCCACTATACGTTATTAGTCATTTAACAATTTAATAACTTCATGTATATGTCTTAATTAAAAAAACATAACAAGATAACGTCTTACTTTATTATAAGTCTTGTAACAATTAAAAGACTTTATGTTTATATCTTTACAATGAAACATAAACATGTTTAACTAAAGTAATTATGAACACCATCTTTTGGTTTCAATAGTAATTTCAAGTTAATTTATTACTTCACAATAATGTAAATAACATTATTTATTTATTTATTTCATTCCAAGACACATAAATATTCAGATTGAAGTAGCATTAGATTACTTTATTAATTTATGTCATTCTATGAATTCATAAGTATACAAATTAAAGTAGTCTTGATATCATATTGACACATGTTCTAATAGGTATCTAATTTAGAAACTGTAAATTCTCATAGTTCAATTACATCAGTTGATCTGCTAGTAATGAAAATATGAAATTCACCTTGTTGTTGCAATCTAGCTAAGCTCTCACATAACTTAAATTGTAACACCAAGTGTTTCTTGAATTAGATTAGTATAATTCATATTAGAATGTAATTCTCTTACCTTGCAGTCAAGAGAATCCATTAAATCATATCTTTATGAGTTGTTTCTTGCACACATTAAAGATAACATTTCTCCAACTTGTGCATGGAACAACCTCATATAATTGATAAACAACATGCCATGCATTTGTTTATGTGATCAATATGATTGTGTCATAAATCTTAGCATAACAAGTAGATGTAGAACAACAATGTCTAGTAAGGAAACGTACAAGACTATCCTTAAAAGTATGAGTGTCTACACTTGGAAAGTAATTATCTTTAGCTACCAAGATGTCAAAGCTTGTAACTCCTACTGAATTAAAGATCATTACAATAATTTCTTATTCAATAACAAGTACACAATACTCCCACTGAATTTGATAACATTGTAAAAGTTTCATATCTAGTGAAAGAAAATAGTGTGCTTTTAACTTTCCTACACCTTTGAATGTCCATACGTAACACTTACTTATGCATTAAAGAGTGTATTCTACTACGTAAATGATGGACTATCCACCAAATGCTATGAACTTGAAAAATTGGGCATGCAATTTCTTCCTTAACAGGTCTACCATCCTACAATGTATGTAGCGCCTTTTAAATAGTCAAAACAACTAGTTTGTCTTTAAACATTTTGCGGTAACTAGTCTAGCTTCTAATTATAATAACTCATAAAATGCCATACATAATTTTCTGTTAACCAAATATCATATTTGTTACTAAGAATTTAATCACCGAATGAGGATGATAAAATCCCTATGAAAATATTCGCAATTTTCTTAACTATTAAAAAAATTTGCTATGAGTTATATTAGAATTTAGACATATCTAATATTCCTATTATCATTTCTCATTCATGAAAAGGAATATGATTGTATCTCACTCTTCTTTCATAGAAAGGAGACTTCTTTCGTCTTTTAAGTAAATTATTCTTAATCAAACATTTGTTTGAAAACAGAACTAGATCAATTTACCAAAGCCCAAAGTGCGTTTACGGTTTGAACGTTGCATTAATACATTAAAACGAATTACAAAATTCAATTTCAGTATTTTCGATAATTAGGTCTTTAAGAAAATAAAATACCCATTGGTAAATATTCATATAAACCGTAGTATTTTCTTAAAACTAGGATCCTAATTGTCATAGTACCATTACATCAGTTGATCTACTAGTAATGATAGTATTCAACAAGGTAATTTTCGAACAAGAATTGCCAATATCATATTGCAATTCCTAGATTTAAGGGATTTACAATCACAAAACTTTTGTAATGTAAGCATGTTTGATCCCCATCTAATGCCTTGAGTCCAAGCTCTCACTTCCTACTCAATTTAAGTCGTCTAACTTAAAAACTGCAAACTCATAAATCCATTACATCAGTTGATCTGCTAGCAATGAAATTATGAAATTTACCTCTCCATTGCAATCTAGCCAAGCTCTCACATGACGTAAACTACAACTTCAAGTGTTCTTAATTAGATGGCATTTGACTTAATTTTATAAGGGTATTAATTTTGACGTATGATCAAAATAATGTATGAAGAAGCATGCATACAACTTCATAACATTGGTTTTATAAAACATTTTATTACCAATTCACTAAGAGTAAAATAGCAAAGTTTTGATTGAGGTATCGGGTTCACCAATTAAAGAATTACCAACAATTATCGTCCACTTATATCGTACTTTTGCATAAGCCCTAAGGCTTAGTGTTTCGGATTATCATTGTGGAATTGTGGTGAATTCACCCTTAAGATGACAATGTATGTAATATAGTGATATAGGTAAGTCTAGAGTCGGCACACAAGCGGTTGTAGAGAACCGGTAGGTGCATGGTCTTTAAAAACCCCTCTCTACAAGCACATTGTATGGCAACCTTCGGTCCGCCTTTCGCACACTATGTACAAAAACATCAATCAACCAATCATTTAAATTTAATCTCTTAAAACCAAAATAATTTCGCCATTTATTTAGTCCATATTATTTTTCTATTAAAAAATTACCCTTTTTCGTTTATAAACATGTCTCACATAATAATAAACAAAAAAAAACAAGTAATATATAATAAAAATAACACAACTAAATAAACATATACATAACATAACAATTAAATATGTATAAAACATGTAGCCACATGCAAATTTTATTCAATAGTCCTATTAATAATCAAGTCTAGGTGTATAATGCATTTATTCAATTAAGGCTTTCTTCTTCAATGAAAAAAGAGCCACATACATCGATAAATCGATTGCGTAAGCCAAAACTAAACAAATACCACATAGCACATAATTGATTACTTAATTTTGGAGTCTTCCCCAATTCGACATCTATTAATAAATTTACATGTTTCAATATAGCTTAACATTTAATTTATATATTAAATTTAAACCATTTAAATCATCACACAATAAAATCCATGCAAACATGCATTTTTCATGGATTATGCTTAACAATAAACATATTGCACCAAGATCGTTTACTAAAACGCATAACCAATTACATGACATCCTAGGGTTTCTAATCATATTAAAAATCAAACCAAAACCCTAAAACCCTAATAGGTCAATCGACCCAATTAAAAAAAATTAGGGTTAGGAAACGAAAAACCCTAAAAACATGTAATTAAACGAATCAAGATTCAATTTTTATGCGTTTCGATAATTAATTACACATTATAACGGCTCTAGATGCCACTGTTGGAATTATAATATCATGACAATCATATAAAATAAACCAAACACATCAAGGGAGCATAGCGGAAACGTTATAACAAGATCATATAACATGTAATTAATTAATCAATAATAAATAGTAAACATACCTTTGTGATTCTAGCCCGAACAAGAATCAATTGCAATCTTCAATTCAAGAACCCTAATAAGGGTTTATGTGGATTATAAGAATTACCCCTTACCATTTTGTAATTCAATCCAAGAATCAAACAATAGTGTGTTTGAATCGCGTTCTTGTACACACGTACTAATTCAAGTAAAAGTTTATGCAAGTAAATTAAACACAAAACCTTTTGATCTTATGAAAATCGAAAACCCTTAGAGGGTTTAAGTTTGGATCGACAAAGGGACAAGAGAAGGAGAAAAACACCAAGATGTGTGTGTATAAGTTATGAGAAAACAATGAATCTTGGGTTTGTTTATATACTTGAGTTTACTTGGAGCACAAGGCAAAGAGGAGGTGGAAACCACCCCTTGGCCGATTGGTCTAGGTTTTCCCCAAGGGATTCCGGAACCTTCTCTTGTTTCCAATTATTTACAAGTATTACTTTCCTAATCTTCGTCTAACGGTCGTTAGTCATTCTCCGTTAAATACTAACGGTTGTTACTAGTTTTGTGTTTATTAATAATTATATATAACATTTATAAATAATTATTCTTTTACTCTTCATACGTAAAGTGTGCAATCCCACGATCTCGAGTTCGATCCTAACATACGACTACTAAAATAATTTCCATAATCTAACAAAATATATTATCACCAAAAAATATAAAGAAGCCAAGCTATGTCATACTATGGACAACTCTGATAGCCACATAGAAAGACGTACTACTACAACAGAGTTTATACAAACAAACATACACACAACTATAATTCATACTATACAACTATTCCATCTTCCTTCTCAGCTTAACACTAGCATCAATGCAGGGACTCTCTTAAACACATCTCCAACTAAGCCCACACAGTAAATAAGAAACTCTATCATAAAAGGCTTCATTCTCAAGTTATTTCTGTTAGAGTTTAACAATTAAATAGCACGTATTACGGAAGCTAGGATCAAGTATAACACATAAATATTAACTAAAACATAAATAGAAAATGTACCCGATGCACTTCAAATTAACCTTGATTCTTGTACAAATAGATCAATGATAAACCCCTTACCGTTTTGTTTATCGATCTCTTGATAATTACTAAAGTAAGTAATTACCTCGTTCTTGTACACACAAACTACCAACGAATAAATGTTTGATGCAAGTAAACAAAACACTTAGTTTTAGCTTATGGAAAATCGATCCAAACACCCTTGGGGAGGGGTTGTACGATCGACCACAAAAAGAAAGAGACAAGAGAAAAGATTTAGGGTTAGTGTGTGTGCACAAAAGATGTGAAACCCTAATCCTTGGCCTTGTATATATACTAGAGGAATCTTGGAGCACAAGCAAGGCATGGGTCGACCCATGGTGTGGGCTTCGACCGGCCTAGGCACCCAAGGGGTGTTTCTAGATCTTTCTTGACTCACAAGTTACACTCTAGTCCTTATCTTTTGTTACTAATGATAGTTAGTCCATACGGTTAATAACTAACGACCATTTAGTCCTTTAAGTGTTTATAAATATATATATTCGATACATTTAATATATATATATATATATATATATATATATATATATATATATATATATTTATTTTACATTATTCTTGTTTGTAAAGTGTGCAATACCGAGGTCTCGGGTTCGATACTAGACATTTACTTATTAATGTTTATACGTAACATTTAACAGCTCCCACTCGTATATTCATTAATAGTAAAATGACATTGGTTAGCGTCTTGCAACACTCCAATGCCCCTAGTTCAATCCGAGCTAGGTTTCCTGGAAAAACCTTTAATGATTCATCATTATAATTATCCATTCATTACTAATACCACATTAATAAAGATGTGAGTTCCTTTATTAAATTTCTGTTTCTCGTTTCTTTATGATTGAACAAAATTAACAAAACATCTGAACGTATTCCAGATAGACTTTGGGCATGGCCATGCAAACATTTTGTCAACCCTACGAGGGGCCTAGCAGTATTAAACTTCCAAACAAATCAGAAGGAATAAATTCTTTCTTGACTACAAGAATAACCCATGAACTTTGCAACACTTCTGAAAACAACCCTTATAACTCCCTGTTACGGTGAGCGGTAGATTGCTTCACAAAAATGCACTACATCCATGACACTTATCTGGTATCTCAAGTTTGAGGATAACTTTAAATATGATTCTCACATTAAATATTAAATCATATTATTGGGATAAGTCCAATATTCAATTCATTGAATATCATGTGAAATTGGTATGACTACGCATCAATATACTTTCAAGTATATCGTAAACCAATACTCAAATTTGTCTTAGTTTAATGATATTCCCATATCAATAATCGACAATGGACAATTTAGAATAATAATTTATTCATGGATCTTAAACATGCAAATATAGGATATATTATTAAGACAATGAATAAATAAACATAAAACATATTTTATTTCATTAAAATAATAATTGTACATTACATCCTTTATCCAAACACTAATCACAAATGGGCATGAAACTTTCAGCTAATCTAAGTCCTACACCTTCAGCATGCTTGTAAAGCTTGGTGCCAGGTAGAGGCTTTGTTAATTGATCTGCCAAGTTATCATCTGTGTGAACTTTGAGCATTTCGATTTCGCCTATTTCGACTTGTTCTCGAACATAGTGATGCTTAATCGGGAAATGTCTGGTGCTTTTCATGATTCCAGGCTCATTGGCAAATGTAATTTGCAGCTGAATTGTCACAATACATTTTAATAGGTCGTTGAATCGAAGGCATAACTCCTAGCCCTGAAACAAACTTCCTAATCCAAACAGCTTCCATTGCAGCTTCTGAAGCAGCTATATACTCAATTTCTATAGCAGACATCGCTAGTACACTCTGCTTTTTGCTCCTCCAATCCACAGCTCCTCCATTAATGACAAAGACATAACCCGTCTGAGACTTCGTATCATCCTTATCACCTTTCCAAGAAGCATCGCAGTAACCTGTAACATCAAGTTCTGCTGTTGGATTTCCCCCATAAACCAAGAACATATCTTTAGTAGCCCTAAGGTACTTAAGAATATTCTTAACAGCTGTCCAGTGAGCTTCACCTGGATTCAGCTGATATCGACTGGTTAAATTCTGTGCAAATGCCACATCAGGCCTTGTACTTTTCACCGCATACATTATAGATCCCACAGCCGAAGCATAAGGGACTCTCTTCATGCGTTGCACCTCTGCAGGTGTTGACGCACAAACCTTGTTGCTCAAGCCATGTTGTTCTTGCATCGGCAAATATCCTTTCTTGGAATTTTGCATATTGAATCTCTTCAATATTTTATCAATGTAAGCACTTTGGCTTAATCCAATTAATCGCTGAGATCTATCTCTATATATCTTGATTCCCAGAATAAATGCAGCTTCCCTTAAATCTTTCATAGAAAAACACTTTCCAAGATATGCCTTAACCTTTTGCAAACTTGGAATATCGTTTCCCATGATTAATATGTCATCAACATATAATATAAGGAAAATTACATTACTCCCACTAACTTTGTGATATACACATGGCTCATCAAGATTTTGAGTGAATCCATACTTTTTAATTTCACCATCAAATCTCTTATTCCATTGTCGTGAGGCTTGCTTTAATCCATAAATGGATCTTTTAAGCTTGCATACACGATTTGGGAATTCTGGATTTACATACCCCTCAGGCTGCGCCATATAGATGTCTTCATCTAGGCGACCATTTAAGAAGGCGGTTTTTACATCCATTTGCCAAATCTCATAGTCATAGTAAGCGGCTATGGCTATAAGAATCCTAATTGCCCTTATGTCAGCTACAGGAGAAAAGGTCTCCTCATAGTCAACACCAAAAGTTTGAGTATAGCCTTTAGCTACACAACGGGCCTTATAGGTGTGTACAACGCCATCCATGTCAGTCTTTTTCTTGCAGAGCCATTTACTCCCAACTAGTTTGGCACCCGGAGGTAGGTCTATTTCTTCCCAGACATCATTGTCTTCCAAGGATTGAATTTCCCCATCCATAGCTTCTTTCCATTTGGCCTTTTCAGGTCCATTCATGGCAGCTTTATAACTTGTAGGGTCATCAAGATCACCCAGTATATTCTCATCACTCTCTACATTAAGACATAGACGAGTAGGAGCTTTTACTGGTCTTGTTGACCTACGAATGGGAATCACTTCAACTTCAGGTGGAGGACCTAAACTTTCAGGTTCTACCGGAAGTTGGTTAGTGTTTTCAGAAGGTTCTACATCTTCTTGACCGTCTTCCAGATCATATACTCTCCCACTGAATTCTTGAGATATGAGCTCCCTTTCAAGGAAGTCTCCATACCTTGCAACAAATACTTTGTTTTCAGGTGGGTAATAAAAGTAGTATCCCATAGTTTCATTAGGGTATCCTACGAAGATGCACTTCACAGATCTTTGTTGGAGTTTGTCTGCTGAGTCACGTTTAACATACGCCTCACAACCCCAGACCTTAAGATAAGACAGGTTTGGAGCTTTTCCAGTCCATACCTCATATGGTGTCTTATCAACCTTCTTTGTTGGAACCATTTTAGAATGCGAACCGCAGATTCTAAGGCATAATCCCAAAACGAGAAAGGAAGAGTTGTTAGATTATACATAGATCGCATCATGTCTTGCAATGTACGATTCCTTCTCTCAGATACACCATTTTGTTGTGGAGTATATGGAGAAGTAAGGTGCTGGACAATTCCCTCCGTTGCTAGATAATATATGAACTCCTGACTCAGGTATTCACCACCTCTATCGGATCGAAGAGCTTTAATCTTCTTTCCAAGTTGCAACTCTACTTCTGCTTTAAACACTTTGAATGTTTCAAATACCTCATGCTTATGTTTAAGTAAATAAACATAACCATAACGGCTGTAATCATCCGTAAATGTTAAGAAGTAGCTAGCACCTCTCCTTGACACATGTCTAAGTGGTCCACACACATTTGTGTGAATAAGACCAAGTAGATCATTAGCCCTTTCAATCCTATTTTTAAAGGGTTTCTTAGTCATCTTCCCAGCAATGCAAGATTCGCATTTATCAAATGATTCATCATTGATCTTATTTAAAAGCCCATCATGTTTCAGCTTTTTCATGCGATCTTTGCCAATGTGAGCAAGTCGACAATGCGAAAGATAAGACGAATCCAGACCTTTCTTGATTCTCTTATTGTTGATGCTATACATTGAATTATTTGTAACAAAAGCATTATCATTATCATTCATATCAATTTCAAATACACCATTCACAGCAATAGCATTAAAATAAAAAACATCATTTAAAGAAACTGAAATTCCATTGCTAGAAATAGTATGATGAAAACCAAGGTTTAACAAACATGACAATGAAATTACACCTCTAACAATTGACGGTGCATAATGACAATTATTTAAAGATAGTACTAAGCCCGAAGGCAATACTAAATTAAAAACTCCTATAGCTTCAACTCCTGCATGCGCTCCGTTACCAACGTGCAAGAATTATTGTCCATAGGCCAGCTTTCTCTCAACTCTAAACCCCTGCAAGGTATTGCAGATATGAATGCCACATCCCGTATCATATACCCATGAATTCAATTTAGGAGTAAGAGTGAATAATTCAATCATAAAGAACGCACCTGAAGTACTGGCTTTACCAGCTTCATTCCCCTGCTTCTTCTGTCGCAAGTCATGAATGTAGAGTGGGCAATTGCGCTTCCAATGGCCCTTTTCATGATAGTGGTGACAAGCCTGATCC
Organism: Artemisia argyi; assembly: GCA_030686995.1. Classification (NCBI taxonomy): domain Eukaryota; kingdom Viridiplantae; phylum Streptophyta; class Magnoliopsida; order Asterales; family Asteraceae; genus Artemisia; species Artemisia argyi. The sequence goes on along the minus strand of CM060677.1, from coordinate 21,795,902 downwards.
TTCTTGTTTGGATGGTTTGTCTTGTTCTGCTTAGGCTGATGTTGTTTCATCTTTGGTTGTGGTTGATAGGCCATGACCTGCTTGCCTTTATCACCTTTACCTTTGCCTTTGTTCACATGCGATTTCTTCTGGATTCTCCCCCCATAAATTGCCAACACTTGTGGGGTAGGAGCTTTGACCTTGGCTGGTAGACTTTTCTCATAATCAACAAGCAATGCGAGTAATTCTGAGACTGTCTTCCCCGAGCAATGCATGTTGTAATTCTGCACAAAACCAGCAAAATCCCTGTTGAGGGATCTGTTGATCAAGTGCACTTGCACATTGTCGGGGTAACCAAAACCAATTCTGTGGAGTTGATCAAACGAATCTTTCATCTCATCCACATAATCAGCTACTGGTTTACCATCACCATGCACGAATCTTTCATCTCATCCACATAATCAGCTACCGGTTTACCATCACCATGCTTGCAGTTGTGTAGCTTGTCGAGTTCATCATACAATTCAACTGCAGGTGGCTTCTCATAAGACTGCCTGAGGTTATCAAGCATATTCTTAGGAGACGAGTACTCATACTTCTTTTGTAATTGAGCACTCATGCTAGTGAGCATTAAACAAGCAACCTCATTATACTTAGCATTAGTCACCTTTCATGCTGCCTTTGCTTCTGGTGTTGCAGTAGCAGCAGGTTCAGCATGGCATTCCTCGGTCACATAGTCTAGCTTACCAGACGCCCTCAAGACAATTCTGAGCGAACGGTGCCAGTCATTGAAATTCTTTCCAGTCAGTTTTTCTTTCTCAAGATGACTCTTGAAAGCAGAAATCACAGTTTGGTTATCGGGTTGAGCCATATCTACAGATAAAGTTCAAATATTAGTATTTTCGATAATCAATATCTTCAAGAAAAATAAAATACCCAAGGCTATATTCATATAACCAACTAATTTTCTTGAAAATCTAGGATCCACTTTACATAGATTCCACCACATCAGTTGATCTGTTAGTGGTGAAAGTACAAAAGTTGGTAATCTGTCGAACAATAATTGGCAAACAAAATTTCCAATTCCTAGATCATTATGGGATTTACATCAAATTGATTCATCAATTTGCCTTGTAAGCATGTTTCATCCCATCTCATGCCTTAAGTTCTAGGTCTCACGCACAACTTAATTAAGTCGTCTACCTTAGAAACTGTAAAATTATAATTATGGTCTCACGCGTTAAAAGAATTTTACCTTGTTATAGTAATTTAGCCTAGGTCTCATGTTTACTAAATTAACATTCCAAGTGTTCCTTATAGATAGATGGCATGTAACTTAAATTATTAAGGGTATTAATTTTGATATGTCAATCAAAATATGTACAAAGATGCATGCACTCATCTTTATAACATAAGTTTTCATAAAAACTTTTTATATCCAATTCGTGAAATTAATACACAAAGTTTTACTTGAGGTTTATGCCAAAACCCTAAGATGACTTTCTACAATCATGATTTTAAAAGTAATTCGTTTAAGACATATTCAAGATTGTGATAACCAAGGCAGAATCTAAGGCTCTTTTCTAAGCCTTCAAATCACGGTTATGAATATCATCTTAAAAGACTTAATTTTAAAAGCATACTTGTATAAAACATCAATCAAGTAAAAGTTTATGGATTCAATCTCAAAATTATGTAATAAAGTGTGAATTTTGCTAGTCTCGCCTGGGAGCTGATTACCGTGCGAATCGGACCACTAGCAGCACATAAGACCTTGCAAGATTCTTACTTTATCACATTAGGGTTTCACCATTATTAGTCCATATTATTTTCTTTATAAAAACAACCCTTTTATTGCTTACATCAAGTCCAACTAATAACAATAAAACAAGTACCAAAGAAAATCAAAACAACCAATAATGAATAAGTGAATCAATTAGCCACATGCAATCCGTATTAGAAAAGATCCTAATAAAATCAATTCTAGGTATAATAATGCATGCAATCAACTAAGGCCTTCTCCTCTTAGTGGAAGAGAGCCACACACATTGACGAATCAATTGCGTAGGCCAAAGCTAATTAACACACCACATAGCATATAAAATTGATTTTAATATGTATTGGAGTCTTCCCCAATTTAAGATCTATATAAAACATGTGATAAAAAAACAAGATCCATGACGAACATGCATGTAAGTCACGGATTAAAACCTAACAATTAGCACATAGGTCACAAGATACGTTCAATTAACCGGTTAAAGACCTAGGGTTTCTAGTGATTACACATAATCCAAGAAAACCACAAAACCCTAATTAGGGTTTCATGGAAAAATCGACCCCCCCCCCAAAAAAAAAATTAGGGTTAGGGTTTCGAAGTTTTTAGAAAAAATAGAAAAACCCTAGATAAAAAAAAAACATGTATCTAAAACAATTAAAGATCCGGTTTTATTACGTTTTAGTAATCAATTACATGTTATACATGGCTCGTGATGCCACTGTTAGAGTTTTACAATTAAATAGCACGTATTGCGGAAGCTAGGATCAAGTATAACACATAAATATTAACTAAAACATAAATAGAAAACGTACCCGATGCACTTCAAATTAACCTTGATTGTTGTACAAATAGATCAATGATAAACCCCTTACCGTTTTGTTTATCGATCTCTTGATAATTACTAAAGTAAGTAATTACCTCGTTCTTGTACACACAAACTACCAACGAATAAAGGTTTGATGCAAGTAAACAAAACACTTAGTTTTAGCTTATGGAAAATCGATCCAAACACCCTTGGGGAGGGGTTGTACGATTGGCCACAAAAAGAAAGAGACAAGAGAAAAGATTTAGGGTTAGTGTGTGTGCACAAAATATGTGAAACCCTAATCCTTGGCCTTGTATATATACTAGAGGAATCTTGGAGCACAAGCAAGGCATGGGTCGACCCATGGTGTGGGCTTCGACCGGCCTAGGCACCCAAGGGGTGTTTCTAGATCTTTCTTGACTCCCAAGTTACACTCTAGTCCTTATCTTTCGTTACTAATGATAGTTAGTCCATACGGTTAATAACTAACGACCATTTAGTCCTTTAAGTGTTTATAAATATATATATTCGATACATTTAATATATATATATTTATTTTACATTATTCTTGTTTGTAAAGTGTGCAATCCCGAGGTCTCGGGTTCGATACTATACATTTACTTATTAATGTTTATACGTAACATTTAACAATTTCTTGGTCCCATGTTAATTAAATTTTTTTGAACGGAAATTATATATATCACCAACCTAGGAAGAAGTTGTTGGAAAAATTGGTCATATGGTGGGTTTGAATGACAATTGATGGTCATCAAATATACTAATGGGTGTTAACACAAAATTGAATGTGTGGTCAAATATAATGATCGAATTAATTGGGTATTCATGAGCCATTAGTATAATTTATTATTGAACCGTTTTTCTTTCATTCCCCTTGACTATTTGTTGAGAGTTCTTCTCTCATACATGATACCGGAAAAACACAACTCAATCACTCCTCTCCTTTTATTACCATTAATAATTTTCATGTGTATCCGTTCGTAATAGATGAAAGGCACGGTTTTTGGTTTGCTTCGATAACCCGTTTGTATTAACGGAGTTATCCGTTCACTAGTGGAAAAAGGATTATTTGGTTCGGTTAAAAACATTTTTAGGCACGGTTCTTAACAAATGGCGTTCCAAAAAATGAGCTTTTTTTAGTTCGGTTAAAAAACCGATACTTAAAATAAATTTTAAGGAACAGTTGCCTTTACCCGTTCCTTAAAATGATTTCTTTTGAACGCTAATTTGCCTTTCTAAATGAATTTTAAGGAACGGTTGTCTTTACTAATTATTTACTAATTAGCCTTTTAAAATAAATTTTAAGCTATTCCTAAAAAAGAGTTCCTAATAAACTAATAAATACATAATCAACAGTAATCTACTAACAGAATTACAGACAACTGTGCAACTACACAAAAAAGAAAGAGTACTCCAACCGTTTCATTTTCAAAGCAACATATTACTAAATAAATAAGAAGGTCTAGCCATACATAGAGTCATAAGCCATCAACAAACAAAAGATCCATATGACCAGTGGCAGTGGCGGTGCCAGGAAATTAAGCTATGGGGTGCAAAAAATAATTTTCCAACGAGATATCCAATTTTTAGCGTATGTTAAAACAAGTCGGGTCAGGTTTAATTCAACGTTCTAAAACACCTATAATTTAAATTATCAACAACGATATGAGTTTTTTGTGTCTATGCATCGAAACCCCGTTATAGTAGTAATTTTGACCTTTTTATCATAAATGTGACCAAAACAAAACAAAGCTCAAATTGTGTGAATTCGCTTAACAAGAAAGTTGCTCAATAATATGATAACAACCATACCCAAAAAAATAAAAAAAATAAAAAATATTAATATTTAAAGTTTACACGACAATAGATGTTTCGACTTTGTATCACTATTGATTTTTAGCATTTAGATGACAATAAAATAATAATATAAATATCAATGGTTTTTTTTTAATGAAAATATGAAATATCACTAGTCCGTTGGAGGCTTCTTGATTCATCATTTTCTAATTCTCATTTTAATAGTATTTCATCTATTTCACCCACACAACTAGTAAACGAGATCTGAAGAAGAGAAGCCATATATTCCATCTAAGCTCCGTCACATATATTTTCTTACTCTTGAATTGTTGTTGTCACTCACTTGTGAGGGCACCCTGATTTTAAAGTTGAGGGCACTACACATTTTTGTTCTAATTTAACCATTTTTTCTTACCAATTTAGCCTTTCTCCGAGACCTTCGTTGAGGGCACTTCCCCCCACTACTTCCTACATGGCTCCGCCCCTGCATATGACTTTGTATGAAACATAAACAAACATTCTACTTTATTGAAGACAAAGACCTAACACACTTAACTTAGTTACCGTTCCAAAAAACGCGTTCCAAATACTCCTTTTTGTAGTAGTGGTTGTTGGTGTATTCTGGGAGATAGATGTTCACGATTCTCAAGCACCGTGGAGAGGACGAATCTATCTTAAGAAAACTGTGAGCATCACAGGCCTCATTGCCTCAACATTTTATTTGTTTATGTTTTTGAGTCTCTACTATCAAAAGATTTACGGTATCGTTTATACACTTCATGTTTTATGTTATTGTTTATTTATCTCTAATAGCAATACACGTAATATATACAACAGAAGCTAGTGGAATTAAAGAGAGCAAATTGATTATAAAGGAAATGAGCAGAGAGCATCATTAGATCCTGACACGCTGGAGACTTAGATCCCGACAACATGTATAGATTTGCGACTTAGCTTGTTAGTTAGTGTTGGTATTGTAATTCTTTCGGTAGTTATTACATTAGTAATTAAGTATTCCAATAACTATGCAATATAATCACGTAACGGGTGAAAATTTCTTGTAGAAAGATTAAGGACATGCACACCAATTATATTAATATTGAACCCATGGTTCTAGCCTTCTAGGCTTATATAGCACACAAACACGTACTAATGCTTCGATTACATATATAGTTTCAAACGATACATAAGTAACAAGCTGTTGGCTCTATCAAGATGCGTAGATCAATTGTGAGTTTGGGCTTGTTTGTAAGCAGTTGCCTCTGCAAAAGTGCTGCAGCACCTGCAACCTCCATTGTAGTAACGTCCACCACCGCAGCATCCATACCTGCAATAGTTTCCTCCATGACGACCACCATTGTTATACCCTCCACGGCCTCCACCATTGTGGTAACCTCCTCGTCCGCCATTGTAACCTCCACCATTGTTGTAACCTCCTCGTCCGCCATTGTATCCTCCACCATTGTTATATCCTCCACGTCCTCCATTGTAGTATCCACGATCATCACGGCCATACTTAGCATCTTCTACCTCACCTGCATAAGCATTAATTACATAAATTTACATACTTTTTTTTTAACGTTAATTTCATTAGAATTAACACGATGCCATGCAAAAAGGAAATAGGCATCACTCCATGTCTCCATCCATCCCAAAATTAGTGCCCAATATGAAAGTGTCAAATAGTTTGAAGATACCATATTCCCCAATCAAATTTCATACTTTGCTTAACTGGACACTTATTTTTAGACAATCAAAAATAGTATGGTGGATGCTTATTTTGAGACATTAGGAGTGTATTTTCCTAATCTGATTTCCTGTTAACTAAACTTTTGTGTTAGTAATCACAATATATTCTAATATGTGAATGAAATACTATACTATAAATCGAGTATTTACTCACTCTCATGGGTCGAGGCTTCCTTAGCCGCAGAGACTTGGGAGGAAATGAGAAGAACAACAGCAAAAGCTAATGCAAGAAGAAGAAATGTCTTGGAAGCCATTTTGTATTGTTTCTTGAAAAGGAAATATATTGTAGAAGGATGAAAAAACCAGTGTGCTACACTTGTCTATTTATAGAAGGATTATACAAAGATGCAGCTTTTATTGCAGATTAGTTGGCTGGTAAGGAGATGGGTCTTAGCTTTCATTGCCGTTGACATTCTGAATGCATTCTTATCCTATAGAGGCAATCCTTCATTTGTTTTAAAAAGAAAATATCAGATATAATAAATAAAAATTAAACACTCAGCAGAGTCATTTACAGGATGCAATAAAAGTATCCAAATGAAAAGACTAGTAAGTAATTGAACCACTAACCTATCAAAAGGGAAACATGCATGTAAGTTGAAACATCGATCGGAAATAAAACATGCATGCATTGTACTAGCTAAAACTGCAATGCAAATAACGGCAGTCTTGACTCCTTCAAAATAGGAACATACTAGCTAAAACTGCAATGCAAATAACGGCAGTCTTGACTCCTTCAATCTGCTTAGTTTAATAAAGTCAACGAGCTGGAACACTCCGAATTTGCTAGGACCTTTAATCCATGTCGAGACGTGGGACAACAATGTTATCACAGAGTCATTCACGTACATGCATGTACATAAATATTCTTCTTTAACCTATGTTTTTTCTAGATTTTCTACAAATTATACGCTCAGCAGTCATTTACAGGACGCAATAAAAGTATCCAAATTTTATACTTGTTTTTATTGCATCCGGTATATTAATCAGCTGCCATTATCAGTATACTTGCATTTGTTCGTTAAACTATATACAACTAATCACTATATAATTAATACCTCGTATAATAAGATCATTATCTCGTCCAAAGTCATGATCTGAAATTCACCATGTGATGCATTTAACATCATCGTCTGAAGTTCACCATGTGCTAGCCTAATTGTTGTAGTATAGTATAGTGACAAGTACCGGGGATTGATCGTTCAGCTAGGAATAGTGTCGCTAGGATTAGAAAACCTAATTACTAGTGCTAAAGATGACGGATGATTCTTTTTGTGTTTTTATATTTTTTTGAAAGCAAGTAAAAATCTCGGGTTTTAAGGATTTGGGCGGAATTAGTTGCTAGTCAACTAACCCAATACTAAAGATGCAATCAAAATAAAATACTAGAAATGAAAATAAACTAAATTATACTAAGGTTGTGAGCAATATGTGGAGAAAATGTGTTTACTTAGATTTCACTACTCCGTAGACATCTTTTACACGTTAATTACTTGTTATAGTTGCGTGGATGACGGATTGTATTCCTTAATACCATTCATGGGGTGGCGCACTTACTTCCCCAATCCTATGAGTGCCTACTTCACTCCTATGTCGAGCCGGCTAAGAAGCTCCTAACATGGGATCATTAGAATTTACTCATGCATTAAATACAACCAATCAAACCTAGTGCACGTCAGTTCATGTTTCCTAAGACGTTCAAGCATTTTACCATTTGGAGATCTTCCAGTTTTCTTAAGCCTAACATCGAAATCATTCATCCAATACAACCATAAACAAGTAATCAACACATAATTAACATCTAGGTTTTATTAGATCTAAGCAAACACAAGATAGATCTAGCCTAGCATGGTGGAATCAAGACAAGAACAAGATATAGACAACCAACACATAGACATATTGATTGAATTAAAAGAATACTTATCTCAATTACACTTGTAAGGTTTCAAGGGCTGAAAACCCTTGAAAAACCTGTGAAAATCGTATTAGGTTCGGCCTTAAGGTTTCTCCAAAACTTCCTCTCTTTATGTGTAAAAATTAGAAAACTATATATAGGAAATAGGGGCTGACGGCGTCAAGACCAAATCGGTGACGCCGTCATCTCGCCCCCAAAATACTTCTCGGACTGCCTTGATCTACTTCTGACGCCGTCAAGTGTTGTGTGTTTCCAGGCCGACATGCATTTTACTCTTGACGCCCTTCCTTGTGACGCCGTCAATTCTGTACTGGGTCGTCATGGAAATTACTCTTGACGCCGTCAAGATTTTCTTCTTGACGCCATCACCTACTGTTACCAGCTTGGAAAATTGAGACTTTGTCGTTTTCTTCACTTTTATACTCCAAAAACGTCCAAAATGCCATTTTTTTCCAGATTTCACTCCCAAAGTACCTAAAATCACAAAAAGAATGATTTAGGGCAATATTTGATCAAATAAATTTAATTCCGGGCTTAAATGACACCCTAAAAGTGGTTCATTTTTCGCCTCATCAGGTAGCTACTCACGAGCCAAATTCTGAAGGGTCGGATCTTGTTTTATCTTGTTTGTTTTCTTGGAGTACCCCAATGGTAAATGTGTAGTGCGTGCAACGAGTAGAGCACTCGGTATGGCACCACACTGGTAGGGAGTTTGGGCCCCTCCCCTGATGAGTCAAAGGCAGGACGATACCACTGAACCTCTATTATACGTGGGACGGATAGCTGATCCTTATCGGGTTAAGGACACCATGCGGGGTCGAAGGAATGACACCATGACAAATAGCCAAGTTGGACCGAGGCGGATCAAAGTAAAATCGCTCATGTCGCTCTCCTAAAAATCTTAAAAGTGTTGGTCGCGCAAAGGTGGCATGAGATGTCTCCCGGGATATTGTAGAGGAAAACATGATGATATGTCGAGGCACAATGTTACATTCGACAAAATCCGGAGGGATTAATGGCTTAATTCAAGCGGAATGACAGTCGATGCACGCTAGATCTTAAGTCACCTGAAAGATTAATGGTCTAATCCAAGAGGGATAGTCATTGCATGTTGGGACCCAAATAATCAAAAGTCGAATGTCCCTTCAAGTCACCAAGTTGAGTAAAGCCAAATCATTTGAGGGATGTTATCCGTTGAGGCAAATGACCAGGCACGAGGTCATACATGAATTAGTGGTGGGAGAATGTCACGAGCCAAATTCTTAACGGTCGGTTTGTGCTTGGAAGTGTGCTGATCAGTGCGAGGGTTCCTGGTTTATCGTGTTGGTCTTTTTGGAGTACCCAAATGGTAAAGGTATAGTACGTGCCACGAGTAGACAACTTGACATGACACAACACTGGGAGTTGGGGTGACTCCCCTGATGAGTCCAAGGCAGGATAAACCATTGAATCTCTATTATACGTTAGATGGACAGCTAGTTTTTATCGGGTTAAGAACAATATGCAAGGTCGACGGAATGACTCTATTACACAAGTCTTTCGTTTCTAAGGGATGATTTTTTTGGCTATCTTTTTTAGAGAACTGCCAACAATTCATTCCTTATAAATGAGTACATCTGGTTGAATATTTTATGTACCTTGAACGACACACGATATTTACTAGTTGGATTTTCCCTTCTAGTTAACTTCTTTTTGTGGGATACTGCTAGAAAATGCATTTCTATACGATAATTCTATTTAAGAAGTTTGATACTCTTGTTTGCTAAATCAAAATTTGGAAAGGCAATAAGCATCCTATTGTAGTTCAAATAAAAATGCATGTCATGTATACGTTTTAAACTAACTCAAGTACAGTACCAAACAATTGTTCATCCACCTTCTATGTATCTTGAATAATCGATTTTTGTGTTCTTTTCAAATGTAATATGTAGGTTGCACTGCACCAAGAATTAACCGTCTAAGTGTCCAAAAATACGCCAAAAAAATATTCTTCTTCACTCTTGGAAGGAGACCAAAAAGCTATAATATCCAAGGTTTTTTTTGGCTATAAAGAGATTGCCCAGAAGATTTAAATAGTGACGGCCTCATGCCAATCCTGACGTAGTCATAACGGCGACTTGCACAATACGAAACCCTTGATACGGCGAGCTGACGGCGTCACGACCTATAAGGTGACGCCGTCAACCTTGTAAATTTATATATACTTTCACATTTTTTTCTTTAATTCGAGTAACACTTTGGGGAAGGAAATCCTAGACGATTTTTACTGCCATTGTAAGGCTTTTATAGTCTTCGAAGTGTTGAACTTTTTTGTCAAATTACAAAGAGAACATCACATGTTGATGTATTTATATTTTCAAAGTGTTGAACTTGATCAAATTTTGAAATGGGGTGGAAAATAATTCATTTTCAAATAAAATCAAGCTTAGTGTATACTATTATACTTAATACACAAAATGACGATAAGTATTTTTATATGTTAAGCTAAATGGTTATTTGTTTTTCTTTGTGTCTTAGTATTGTTAGTTAATATATTTGAGTACTTATAGTTATCTTCAGTTGAGCTAATTATAACTATAATCACAAGCGTTTTACATGCCTTGTTACTATGTGATGATTATTAGTTTTCAGGTTTATACGTCAATAGGATTTAGACTAGACTTATTGCACTAAGTTGCGTGATTGGTTTTGCATTGCATATAGGCATAGACCACTTTTCTTGCATATGTGTTTTCGACATCTTGCATGTTTTAGGATGATTTAGTAACCTTCTTAGGAATGAAAACTAAGTTGGTTGATCATGTGCGCCAAAAGATATTGTCTTACACAATTATTTTTTCAAAGGTCTAAGTATAAAAAGTATATCACCTCCAAATACTTAACACTTTCATTAAATCCGTAATATGATCTCTAAAACATCACATCTTCGTGTCTTGCTTGACTATGGGCTGTCTAAACAAGATAAAAGATCATATTAATGCATTAGTATTTAAGTAAAAGAAAATGTATTAAACTTGCATTGATCTAACACACATACAAAATGTTTTAAATATTTACTATTTTACGTTTGTTGTATAAAAATAGTTAAGATAATTATTTATATACTAATGAGGTGTTGAAAAACTAAGAATATTATTCTTAATAATATAAATGGTTTTTCACAAATAAAATAAATGACAATAACAAAGTAGTAACTTAATATGTCATTAACCTCACACATACTATTAGTATTAGAATAAATGGAACACATTCCTTAAATTTTTATTCTCTTTTTAAAAGGAGTGACTGTGAGGGTCAAGAAAGATTTCGAGTACATATCAATTCATTATTCAAATTATGATTGATGTCATCATCGAATCTAATTGACAAGTTTTCAAGTATGGACATGAAATTGGAGTCATTATTTATCTAGCTTCAAGATAACATCAAAATATAACAAAATATATTATCTTGAATCTACATACTCAATCACACTCGGTTGTTATGAGAATAATGACGTCCTCTCAAGACGAAAATAATATGCATCGGATCATAACTCACACTTGTGTTGAAGATGTCTTATTGAGTCTTCTTGTCCAATGGCTGTGTTCCAAACATTAAACTAATTTGTTTAAAAGATGCATAAAATACACAACTAAGTAGGATTGACAACTTCGATGTTTCATCCGAAATATTCAAGTAATTTACTTTACAATGCAATTAGTAAATGTGTCATTTCCGAAAAACTAAACACGAGCATACAAACAACATATGTAAACTTTGCTCATGAACGACTCAACACTCAAAATCACATGTCAAGTAAAAGTGTCACACATAATATGTTAGTAACACCCTAGGCAAATCCCACATCGACATAGGCCTGAAGAGATGTCGGGCTCATAAGATAACATTCGCCTTACAATGACACAACGTGTTTGTGGTCTACTGCGGGTGGAGTTCTTAGGAACTGGCAGTTAAGCGTGCTCATGTGAGAGTAGTACTGGCTTGGGTGACCTGCCAGGAAGTCTTCAAATGAAGCTACAAAAACAAAGTCGTGAGCCTACGGGCAAAGCGGACAATATTGTAGTCTGAGTAGGTGGGATGTTACATAATCAATCTTTGAAAATATCACATGTATTTCTCTTATCAAAAGATTAACAAAGGATAACTTATATCCTATGCATCTTATTTTCTTTGTACATGAATGGTTATGTTAATAGAGAATACATTGCATCTTCTTAACAAATATAGGATATTAGAGTTGAATAATAACCAAATACAACATGTGACATTGCATAAATAAGTAAAATTGGTCATACACTAAAATACTTGTTTCACTAAGTATTCGTAAGAGTAATAAGTTTCCTCTTAGAAAAGCATATTTGTTGAAATATACAATACATCTCATTTCAAATTTAATACTCACAAGATCTATTGAGGTAAATAACCTTTACTAGATTCTTCTCTCAAAATATGCTAAGGAGCATTCTTGAAACACTCTCGATGTAGTAGATTCTACACTGTATCACATTAGAGCATCTCTTGGTTCTAGGAAACCAAATCATTCTAAAATAACATGCAACAACTCAACAAACAAAGTTTTTATCCAAGAGATCATAAAAAGCAACATCTCCACCAAATAACCTCTAAATCTCAAACACGAAATTAAAACATTTCGTTTGCCTTTGTTAGAAGTTGTGTAAGACTTGTCATCTTCATAACCGACTTTCAAAATACGGTTAGTTGAGTCACATTAGGCCATGTATTAGTGAAATAAGATAATATCATCTTTGCTATACTTCGAAAAGCAAATATAGAAATTTAAATTTTCTAACATGAGAATGACTACTGGAAAGCCTATCGCACTGGAAATTCAATTTGACCTAACGGTTTAATTGCTTCCAGGAGAGAAGTTGGGTTTGTGGTATAACCCGTAAAAATGGTTGTGTGTAGCCTGAATTGAGCACCACTAGTGATAGTCTCATAATCGTTCTCTAACTTGAAAATTTTTCATTCCTACATTTGACTAAAGATAGTGTACATCGATGAACTTTATCTCCCATTAGGATTTCATTTTGAACAAGTAGGTTTTAGGATTCTCCTAAGCAAACCTAGATTACTTGCTTCCCACATATGTGTTTCTAATTGATAACATGTTCTTGTGGGATATGACTAGATGCCTTCATGCTTTCTTAATGCTCAGTAATTAATTGTTTAATTATTGAATGCATGTTTATTAGAAACATCTTGTCTTTGATTAGCTATTTGGATATTATATCTCTTGATATACATATCTATGATACATGCTCTTAAATGCTAAATGATTATCATATTTTGAATGACATTTTCATTTATTCCTTATGTGCGTTTTAGATGATTTGCCTATGCACCCACACTACGTTGTTTTAACACATTAGGAATTAGGTATGCTTATCACTATGAACCCTTAGAAGTCATATGGTCATACACTAGTGTCAAAACCTATAAGTTAAAGTAGTAGCGAAGTTGTCCTAATTCCCTGGTCATCACTTCACCTTCTTCCAAGTAATACACCCCTTTTGTCATGGGAAGGTTGGATAAAAACCCAATAGAACTCGGAGTAGCTTTGACAACTTAAATATTTCATCCGAAATATTCAAGTAAGTTTAACTTGCGATCGTAATTGTTAAATGTCATATCCAAAACATCATATCCAAGCCATTTAACAACATATGTTAAAATGCTCATCCTAATGCTTAAAGCAAACATCAACCTTCAGGTAACAAAGGCTCACGAGTTACTACATAAGTCCTTAGTAGTTCCTTTTATCCTCGTCTGAATATACACTCCTTAAGACCAAGTATATTCATTTTCGTTAGTTCCTCTTATCCTCATAGGTTTGTCATCATTTTATGTTGTCAAGCTCACCTCATACATAATAAGGATCAAACTTATCCATTAGTTTTAGGGTACAAAACAACATATAATCCTATCTTGCCAAGAGTATGTTGATACTCTCTTTCTTCCGAATCTCGTCTTATGTCTATCTAAATATTTCATTGGAAATATTAAAGTCATTCTTCAAATCCCTCTAATGACTACTTAAATATTTCCTTGAAAATATGAAAGTCATCTCGATTGTCAGTAATCTCGTGTCAAATCCCATTGGATTTATCCCTCAAAGAATTTATTGAGTATAGATTCTTTCATCATGTCTAAAAGTCTCACTAAATCAGCAAGATTTACTCGTTAGATCCTCTCAAATCATTGATTTATGTGTGTCTAAAACATCTCTAGATTAAAGTCAAATCCTCTCAAACTTTAATGACAACTTAAATATTTCATCCGAAATATTTAAAGTATATTTAATATACGAAATGCAATTAAATGTCATTTCTCATTCCCGATCAACGTTCATCGAATCCTGTTGGATTCATTCATAAAAGAATTTATTTGGTATAAATTCCTTTAATCCAAGGTCTAGAAAAATCACAACATATGTGAAATTTCTTTATTGAAAATCAAATTCTGGGTCAAAACTGACCTCAACAGGTCACGGTACCCTTAAATAGGGGACGATACCGCTAAATTTAACGGTATGTCGGATCGTTAGCTGCTGAGACAATTTATACTGTTTTCAGTTCTCACAGTCAAAACCCACTCGTGGTAGTCTTGAACCAGAACCGTCTCCTATGGGAATAGATTCTGCCTATCATCTGATTCCTTAGCTTTTTCCCTTTTCACTTCCGCATGGTACTAAACACACCATATCTTTGGTCACCTTCATATCCATCATCTTCTAACTTATCTACAATCCTCAACCTTCATTCTACACTACTAATGCTTCCGCATCCCACTCATCTTCCACACACTTCAAGCGAAGAACCGCTAGGATAAGTTTAGATAACCCTTCTTCATCAATGTAGTTCCTTCTATCAAAGATAACCCTACTAGAACCTTATCACTAACTCTACAACCTTGAATATTGTATCTTCTTAACTCTTAGCACATTTCCACGTAATCACATGCTTCATCATATGAATATTCTATGAATACTCACAATGATTGAGAAGAGCTACGTGACTTCAAAGGTGAAATTTATTGTATGCTATCCACCACTTGTCATAACGTTACTAAGCTCATCGCTTCCATCAACGTTTGTCTTCCTCTTTATTTTTATTTTTTTCTTTTCTTTTTTCAACACATCTTGTCCGGATGGTCATCGATTAAGGGGGAGCATAAACACACTCATACTCATCTAGTCTTTCACCAAACACTCTCAAGAACATACAAATGTGGTTCTTATTCCCTAGAATTCCTTACTAAAACACTCACTGCTTAAGTACCCGCTACTTAGCAAAACCCCAGTCACAAAACCACAACCCTCAAATCAAACCTTGTAACTAAAATTCACTCTTGATAGTGATATTTGGTTTCAGAACCTTCAACCCTTATATCAATTCCACTCAAACCCTATAGATATACTTCATTCTTGATAGTGATAGTTAGCTTAAGAACCTTCAACCTACTGATCATTACAAACCTTATCACTATACCTCACTCCTGATAGTGACAGTTAGTTCAATAACCTTCATCCATCAAAACCACTAAACCCAAAGTGTATAACCACACAATCACACGAAATCCTTCATGCACCAAATTATCTCTAACACACAAATAGGATCATCCAAATTAGAACTTTAGAACTTCGTTACCTCAACCCCGTTAGAGAAATTTACCCTCAATAGGATCAATGCACATCCTTTTCTCCTTTGAAATATATCATGCATCTCATCTTTAGTGCAAACGATATATTAATCCAAACCGTCTTTGCCCACCTTTTCTTAAAGGTTAACTCCAACATTTTCCCATCTTATGGAATTATTTCCATTCGCATCTAGGTACATATCGCTCTCATTTTCATTTTTCTTTCTTCTTCGAGTCTATATTGTGATATGAATTTTCATAATATTAGTGACATGTATCTACCTCATTTAGAGTATGTCTTATCAACAAACTATCCTTAACACCAATCATCATAGGTAGATGATTATGTCGTTCAAAAGGTTTGTTAGAACTCACCGTCCCAGTGACAACTTGGTACAGTTTCATCACATGTATAACCTCTAGCATACTTTGATATGCTTACATACTTCATCAAACTCATTGCTTTTAGGTAATCCTTGCATGTCTTGGTATGTGCTTGATTCGCCTCAAACGGTCAGATAATTATTGATCAGCCACTTGTGAATGGCCAACTGTAATAGTCAAACAGCTGAGGCAAATGCTTCCGTGAAATACAGTGTTTTCCCGGGTCGTAATGTCCCAACGAGGTTGTGATGATTAAAAACGAATCTGTGATCGAGTGAATCTGAACAGGGAATGGTATAAAAGTGTGTGTGTGTGTGATTAGACTAGGGTTTATAACTTAAAATAACTTAGGTAAGCTAATGGAATGATTATGTGAAAGCTAGGTATCTAAAACGTATAAACGTACACCAATTTAAAATCAGACGCGATTGCGTACTGGGAAAAAGGTGAGTTTTAAGAAAAATAAACTACAAGGGTTAAAAATGACAATTCTATAAACTTAAACTTAAAATAAAAGTAAATTAAAAAGAAAACTATTTTTAAGATTATTTTATTATTTATTATTAATTATTTAATTAAAAACTATTTAACTATTTAATTAAATCTAATTTAATTAAAACTAAAAATTATAAATACTACAAATTAAACTAAAAACTTATAAAAATAATTTCTAAACTTAAATTAGAACTTGAAGAAAGTATAAAAAATAAAAATAAATATTTTTGTCTTTTTATTAACTTTTTATTAATTAAAAACTATTAATATTGATTATACTAATTAAACTATCTTAAATTACAAATAATACTAAACTAACTTAGAAAATTATAAAAAAATTTATAAAACTATTTAACCATCACAGGAATCCTAAAAAATTATAAAAACTTTATTTTATGTATTTTTAAACTAGTTTATTAATTATTATTCTAATTATTAAACAATTACCAATTAAACTATTATGAAAACTATTAAATGAACAGTAAAAATTCTAGAAAAATTACTAAAATTATATTATGACTTATAAAAGCTAGGAAAAATATAAAATATAGGTGTTACTATATAAAAACTAATTATGCTATATATAACTTATTTATTTATTAATTACTAATAAAACTATTTTTAAATCTAATAAATATCAAATGATATTATAAAAATCTAAGAAAATTATTTAAATTACTTTAACCTATAAGGGAATTAATAAAATTATAAAAACACAAATTACTTAATTAAAATCTAAAAATGAAAATTAAAATTAAATTAAATTAAATAGAAACTATCACTTAATTTTATATTGTTTTTTTCTGGATTTTTATTTTACAAAACTATATTATATATAAAAATAAGTAACTTTTGTAAAAACAACTAATTTCTAGCTTAATAATAAGCACTGTGGAAGCTTATTGCTACCACAGTTGACTTTGGTTGACTGAGATGGAAAATAAGCTCAAATGAGCTTATGTGGGACCCACTTTGGATATTTCTGGTTCTAATAAGATAGATGGACTTGTCAAAGCTTAAGTTGGTTAAATAAGCTCAGTAGAAAAGCAGGTAAGCCACAATAAGCTAATCCAAAACCTTAATTCAATACAGAAATGGGACAAAGTATTGGGTCTGATTTAGGTGGGGTCCACAGTGATTCAAGTCAAACCAAAGGTCAAACCTAAGAGTCTACTAGGAGGGGGGTTGTATGGAACTGATTTTGTGGTGTGGGGCCCACTGAGGTGGTCACAAAACACCACCAAAGTGGTGGTGTTGGCCTGAGCTGCTGGTGCAGGGCAGTTACCGTGCCCTGCAGTTGTGTTTGGAGGTCTGTGGGACCCAATACAAAAATCTTAAAAATGTAATGAAGGTGTGAAATCAAAGTTGAGGTGGTGGACTATTACTCCTACAAAGAACAAGGTTTGAATCCTATTGCTAAATTCACAACAATTCCTTGAAATATTGAGATTTTCTACTTATATGAAATTTGACTTTTTAACTAAACTAAGACAGTTGACTAATGTGAACTTCTATCTAATCCTATTGACTGAATATGATGTATGAAGTTAATTTGAAACTATTATAAGCTAACTTAACAAGTTTTACAGCTATAGTGAAGATTTGGCTTCCTAATTTTCTATCAGTGGATCTGTGAAGAGATCATGAGGTGAATTTGACTTTCTAATGAACATACACAAGTTTCTATGGTTTTTCAGACCAAATAAGACCTAGTATGATATTAAGCAAGCAAAAACAACAATTCAAACAACTTAAAGCAAAGCTAAACAGCTTGATCCAAACACACCCTTATGAAACAGTTTTGGTAATTTTCAAAGGAAATGGTGAGATTAAACCAAAACTCAGATTCCTAACACTATATTGAGATTATTTAAGAATAATTAAGCAAAAATCAATCACACCACAAGCATATAACACAAGTTTCTCAATTTTGAGTTTTAACTGTGAGATTCTTGATTTTTAAGTAGTTATGAAATTTGATGAACAAGAAAACTATATTATGCTAAATACTGATTATCTAATACCAAATAAACATGAAACAACTATAAATAAGTAATATTGAGTAGTCTACAGTAAAAGATAAAAATTGAAAATTAGACTTACAAAGGGTATTAGATTGAGAAACAATGAACCAACGATCAAAAACACTTCCACTGACTTGTCACTACACCAATGGAATCATTTCCATCCAAAATCCACCCTGCTCAGCTTCCTTATTCTTCCTAAAACTCTATTTTTTTTATTTATTTTGGATTTTCTTGATTTTTATTGAATTTTTGAGTTTATACCTTCAATGGATTATGAGGATGTCTAAAAGCTTCCAAAAGCTTTGTCAGAGCTTAAATGGACTATTGAGATCATACAACAACAACAACAAACAACCTACAACTTTTTGAGATTTTGATCAAATATTGAAAATGGCATTAACTGAAATAGTAACTGAAGCTTGAAATTGATTATGCAGAAAGATTAAAATACATGAATTTAACTGAGTACAAGTGTTTTTAATGGAAATTACAACTGAAAGAGCAAACTAAATTACCTACGACTTAATTAATCTAAACCTAATCTAATCTCTCTTCACCACTGCTTCAATTCCCTTTTGTAGCTATTTTCTGAGCATGTGGGACCCACTGGGTGATTTCCCACCAATTGTGGACCATTGGATTGGTCCCAATCATCCTAGCCGTTTAAATCCTTTCTTGGCGCCAAAGTCTCAATTGGGTACTGTGGATTGCGTGGAGCTGATTTTAGGGCATTTAAGGTTTGTTGGAGTGTTGTGGAGGTGGAGGGATAAGGTTGGATAGCTGGGGGTGAGGTGGAGGTGGAATACCAGGTGGTATGGTGGACTGTGTGGTGGTGGTGGTATTGGGAGGGAAAAGGTGGAAGGGGTGGTTTGGTTTTGTTGACCGGGTTTGACCCTGGAGTGGGCTGGTATTGTTTTTGGGCCAAAAGAAGTAGGGTGGGCTGTTGGTGTATTTGGGTTTAGATTTAGTTTAGATAATAATAATAATAAGGAGTCCGTTTGGTATTTAAAGCATAGGGACCAAAAGTGTAAAATCTGAATTTTTGAGGGACTGAAAGTGTAAGTTTTCCAAAGTCATCCAAGAGGTGTATTTTGTCATTAGTGAATAGTACAAGGGCAATAAAGATAAATTTCCATGTTTTAAATACCCGGGGACTAAAACTGACAAACCTTCAAACTTGAGGGACTAAATGTGTAATTTATTCAAAACTTTCTCCCAGGGACTAATAGTGACAATTATGAATTCCCTAGGACCCTTAATGATAATTTTCCCATTTTGAACACCCAGGGACTGAAACTGTCAAGTTTGAAACTTTGAGGGACCTGTTTTGCCAAACTGTGAAACTTCAGGGACCAATCATGTAAATTCACCAAACTTAACACCAAGGACCATTCCTGCAAAAGATTATTAGTATAAGGACCAAAATTGATTTTCTCAAAGTTTTTACATCCCAGGGACCATTTCTGTCAAATTCCAAAGTTGAGGGACTAAACTTGTAATTTTGTGAAACTTTGCACCAAAGGACTAAATATGTAACTTTATGAATAAAAAGGACCTTTGGTGACTTTTTCATGTTTTTAGAATAACCAGGGACTAGTTTTGCCAATTTATGAAACTTGAGGGACTGAAACTGCCAATTATGCAAACTTTGTACGTTTTTCATCTGTTTTTGCATATTTTGCATTTGAAACATATAAAACACACCTTTTAAGATATTATAAGTATTTTGATACATATTTGAGTGTTTTTGTATGTTTTAGCAGTTCAGATTAGTATAAAATGATGAGTATTTAGACACTCATCAATCCCCCACACTAAACTATTGCTAGTCCCTAGCAATCTATTGAGAAAAACTTAATGGATTTGAAAAACACTTTACCAAAAGCCATCACTTCTGGAGTAGCCAGGTGTAAGAACTGTGGCACACCTGATAACCGTGTGATTTTGAGCAAATCACCAGCTGTCAACGGATTTGATTAGTCTTTACCAAAAGCCGTTTGCTTCTGGACTAGCCAACTCTTGATGGAATAGTCAACATCTTGGTGAGCTGATTACCAATTATGGTTTTTCCACAGCCTTTACCACAAGCCATAATCTTGCGGGCTAGCCAACTCATTAGCTTTTGAGGATAATGAGGAGTTGAGGAACCATACAATTTTTGGCAAATTGCAAGCCATAAACGGGTTTGAGTTATCTTTACCAAGAACCGTTTGCTCCTGGATTAGCCAATCCTGTTGTGGGTTAGACATGGAGGATTGATACCATTTATTGCGTTCTAAGTGAGAAAAAATTTTAAAATTTTGGCTAAAATGGGGGTTCTTGATGGAACATGTGTTTAAATTCGTTAGAATAACGAATCTCCCCCCACACTTAGAACTGAATATTGTCCTCAATATTCAAAGTACCGGGTGATAAACCGAACACTTAGAACATAAGAAGAAAATATTCCATAGCCTTTATTTATTTAAGATGTATATACATACAATTATTTTTTTAGATAAAACTTCTTAAATAGAAGCTATCACTATATGTACTTTTTTTTTTTTTTTTTTTTTTTTTTTTTTTTTTTTTTTTAAGATATATACAACATGTGGGGCATTTCCCCCACACTAGGGTGGTACACACGGGTGAAAACCCATGTTTTTGCTAATGTTTTTGATTCCCGAGTCACTAGCTTGACTCGACCCCGAATTCATTTGTCCATGGGGAAGCAAGTGGAAGAGACAATCTCAATCGGACTTTCATTCAAGACGTTTGGATAAACATTTGAAGCACGTGAAAGTTCCACACCGATGAGACAAGTAACCGGCTCATAATTTATAAATGATAATGCCGGGGTCAAAGATAATGTCTTCACTCCCGAAAGATTGAAGAACAGGATAAGGAACAGAATATATGAAGAAAAGAAAGAAAGTCATGATGAAAATCATAACTAACTCCTCATCTTCAATAGGAGAATTCATTGTTTCATGAATCTCTTCGTTTAAGCTCGTTTGATCAAGACATATTATGGGTATGTCTAGATCAAAATAGAAATTATCATACTCCGGAGGAGATATGATATGAGTGAGTTCACCGGAGAACTCCTCAAAGGTGAATGATTCGTATTCGGGATTGAGTTGAGTGAGTTCACTAGGGAACTCCTCAATAGTAAATGATTCATAAACGGGAAGAGAATTATAAGAATGAGAAGTGGTGATACCACTTATCTTCTCTTCCGTTTGATCAAAATGGAACGTTTGCAATTCAGGAGTAGAATCATTGATCAAAACCTCATTATCCTTGACGGGGATAGGAGATGAAATAGGCTTTTCATTAAAAGCCTCGATTCTAGAAATGAGAAGATTAGCATTTAATAATGTAAGACGAAGAGATTCGTCTTGGATTATTTCTTCCTCATTCTCTTCTTCTGAGTTGACAAGCTCAGAAGGTAATTCCCCCACATAACTTATGTCTCCACAAGATAAAGAATAGTTCTCATCAGAATCAGAGAACATCTCAGTATGATCATTTGGAAAGACAAGAGGGGGAGGAATATCACACATATGTTCAAGAATTCCCTGTGACTCTCTTGGGATTGAGACAAGGTTCTCAACACTAGACTTTATGAATTCGTCCGATTCCTTTGCAAGAACAATGTCAAGATGCTCGTCCCCCATGCTCAGAGAGTGAGTGGGAACCTCGGGTGTGATAACATCATACAGAGGGAGCTGAGAAGGACTAGCAGTAATGGAGTCTACAAGTTCCATTATTTCTACTGCTGGTGATTCAGTTATATTCTTTTCTCCCTGTATATGCATGGAAGGAGTCTCAACTGATGAACATGATGAGGTATCATCACTTTCATCATCCTCATCGAGAAGAGCAGCATTTTGAAATTTGGTACGTATTTTAGCTGCTTGTTCTAAGACTAGTAATTCTTCCATGCTTCTTTCATCTCTAGCAGCACGTTTTTCAACAAGTAATTCCGCGATAGATTTATCACAAGAATATGGAATGAGTGGATATTGTGGGGGTGTGGATGTGTCAAAACCGGAAGGTTGACATTGATCATCATTATGAGGACCCCCACAATGTACACAAGAAGAACTTGGTGCATTGTGAAACGACATATTAGCCAACTCCTCTCTAATATTTTTAAGTTTTTCAAGAACCTCTAGACAAGGGTCTTGCTGGTTTTGAGGAGTTGCTTGGTCCATTTGGTACTGTGGAGGTGGGTCTTGAAATGAATAGTCGTAATTGTTACAAGGAATTGGATTCCTTGTTTGACAATCTGAGCTAAAGTGTGGACCTCCACAGTACTCACAACAGTTGAACTGATGTGACTGTGAGTCGTATGTGTTTAAGTCATAATTGTTATTAGGAACCTGTTCATAGACAAACTGATTCCTAGTTTGACAATCAGAACTGTAGTGTGAACCACCACAATACTCACAACAGTTAAACTGCTGAGTCTGGCTTGGTGTATTTTGATACGAAGCATCATTGATATTTGGATAATATGATTCTTGCTCGTATGAATGTGATGGGTAGTTGGAAAAATTTGAGGAGTCGTTGAATGAGTTTTGATTAGGATCATAAGCAAATGAATTACTCGATCCACAAAACAAACAACTCCCGTTTTGAATATCATTACCACATTGTTCACATGTACACCAACGACATGGAAAACCGAAAAGCGGCTCACCACAACCGACACAAGGAACAAAATCTGGAGGTGGGACAAGTGGTGTGCTCTTAGAGCTAGGAATTTCCACCACTTCCGTTATGGTCTCGGGTTTTTTTTCTTGATAAACGTAAAGGTTAGGCAATTCGCTGGTTTCTCGTTCCATTTCCCTCACTGGAGAGGGAATAGGGATAGATGGATCATCATGATCAACACGAATTCTAAGTTTCTCGGACAAGGCTTGATACTTTTCAAGCGTGAATAAGAATTCGGGGTTCATAGATGCCATAAGAATATAGAAGTTAGAATTAAATGGATAGAGGGTAAAGAGCTAAAGAATCAAAAAGGGTAGGAGGGTAAAGATGGATATTTTTGTGTTTTGTTTTATAAAAATTTAGATAAAAGATGGTAAATATACAATGGATGTGTGTCCAGAATTACCAATACACAAAATCGTTTAAAATAAGCGCACAACTTCCCCGGCAGCGGCTCCAAATTTTGATTCGCCTCAAACGGTCAGATAATTATTGATCAGCCACTTGTGAATGGCCAAGTGTAATAGTCAAACAGCTGAGGCAAATGCTTCCGTGAAATACAGTGTTTTCCCGGGTCGTAATGTCCCAACGAGGTTATGATGATTAAAAACGAATCTGTGATCGAGTGAATCTGAACAGGGAATGGTATAAAAGTGTGTGTGTGTGTGATTAGACTAGGGTTTATAACTTAAAATAACTTAGGTAAGCTAATGGAATGATTATGTGAAAGCTAGGTATCTAAAACGTATAAACGTACACCAATTTAAAATCAGACGCGATTGCGTACTGGGAAAAAGGTGAGTTTTAAGAAAAATAAACTACAAGGGTTAAAAATGACAATTCTATAAACTTAAACTTAAAATAAAATTAAATTAAAAAGAAAACTATTTTTAAGATTATTTTATTATTTATTATTAATTATTTAATTAAAAACTATTTAACTATTTAATTAAATCTAATTTAATTAAAACTAAAAATTATAAATACTACAAATTAAACTAAAAACTTATAAAAATAATTTCTAAACTTAAATTAGAACTTGAAGAAAGTATAAAAAATAAAAAAAAATATTTTTGTCTTTTTGTGAACTTTTTATTAATTAAAAACTATTAATATTGATTATACTAATTAAACTATTTTAAATTACAAATAATACTAAACTAACTTAGAAAATTATGAAAAAATTTATAAAACTATTTAACCATCACAGGAATCCTAAAAAATTATAAAAACTTTATTTTATGTATTTTTAAACTAGTTTATTAATTATTATTCTAATTATTAAACAATTACCAATTAAACTATTATGAAAACTATTAAATGAACAGTAAAAATTCTAGAAAAATTACTAAAATTATATTATGACTTATAAAAGCTAGGAAAAATATAAAATATAGGTGTTACTATATAAAAACTAATTATGCTATTTATAAGTTATTTATTTATTAATTACTAATAAAACTATTTTTAAATCTAATAAATATCAAATGATATTATAAAAATCTAAGAAAATTATTTAAATTACTTTAACCTATAAGGGAATTAATAAAATTATAAAAACACAAATTACTTAATTAAAATCTAGAAATGAAAATTAAAATTAAATTAAATTAAATAGAAACTATCACTTAATTTTATATTGTTTTTTTCTGGATTTTTATTTTACAAAACTATATTATATATAAAAATAAGTAACTTTTGTAAAAACAACTAATTTCTAGCTTAATAATAAGCACTGTGGAAGCTTATTGCTACCACAGTTGACTTTGGTTGACTGAGATGGAAAATAAGCTCAAATGAGCTTATGTGGGACCCACTTTGGATATTTCTGGTTCTAATAAGATAGATGGACTTGTCAAAGCTTAAGTTGGTTAAATAAGCTCAGTAGAAAAGCAGGTAAGCCACAATAAGCTAATCCAAAACCTTAATTCAATACAGAAATGGGACAAAGTATTGGGTCTGATTTAGGTGGGGTCCACAGTGATTCAAGTCAAACCAAAGGTCAAACCTAAGAGTCTACTAGGAGGGGGGGTTGTATGGAACTGATTTTGTGGTGTGGGGCCCACTGAGGTGGTCACAAAACACCACCAAAGTGGTGGTGTTGGCCTGAGCTGCTGGTGCAGGGCAGTTACCTTGCCCTGCAGTTGTATTTGGAGGTCTGTGGGACCCAATACAAAAATCTTAAAAATGTAATGAAGGTGTGAAATCAAAGTTGAGGTGGTGGACTATTACTCCTACAAAGAACAAGGTTTGAATCCTATTGCTAAATTCACAACAATTCCTTGAAATATTGAGATTTTCTACTTATATGAAATTTGACTTTTTAACTAAACTAAGACAGTTGACTAATGTGAACTTCTATCTAATCCTATTGACTGAATATGATGTATGAAGTTAATTTGAAACTATTATAAGCTAACTTAACAAGTTTTACAGCTATAGTGAAGATTTGGCTTCCTAATTTTCTATCAGTGGATCTGTGAAGAGATCATGAGGTGAATTTGACTTTCTAATGAACATACACAAGTTTCTATGGTTTGTCAGACCAAATAAGACCTAGTATGATATTAAGCAAGCAAAAACAACAATTCAAACAACTTAAAGCAAAGCTAAACAGCTTGATCCAAACATACCCTTATGAAACAGTTTTGGTAATTTTCAAAGGAAATGGTGAGATTAAACCAAAACTCAGATTCCTAACACTATATTGAGATTATTTAAGAATAATTAAGCAAAAATCAATCACACCACAAGCATATAACACAAGTTTCTCAATTTTGAGTTTTAACTGTGAGATTCTTGATTTTTAAGTAGTTATGAAATTTGATGAACAAGAAAACTATATTATGCTAAATACTGATTATCTAATACCAAATAAACATGAAACAACTATAAATAAGTAATATTGAGCAGTCTACAGTAAAAGATAAAAATTGAAAATTAGACTTACAAAGGGTATTAGATTGAGACACAATGAACCAAGGATCAAAAACACTTCCACTGACTTGTCACTACACCAATGGAATCATTTCCATCCAAAATCCACCCTGCTCAGCTTCCTTATTCTTCCTAAAACTCTATTTTTTTTTTTATTTTGGATTTTCTTGATTTTTATTGAATTTTTGAGTTTATACCTTCAATGGATTATGAGGATGTCTAAAAGCTTCCAAAAGCTTTGTCAGAGCTTAAATGGACTATTGAGATCATACAACAACAACAACAAACAACCTACAACTTTTTGAGATTTTGATCAAATATTGAAAATGGCATTAACTGAAATAGTAACTGAAGCTTGAAATTGATTATGCAGAAAGATTAAAATACATGAATTTAACTGAGTACAAGTGTTTTTAATGGAAATTACAACTGAAAGAGCAAACTAAATTACCTACGACTTAATTAATCTAAACCTAATCTAATCTCTCTTCACCACTGCTTCAATTCCCTTTTGTAGCTATTTTCTGAGCATGTGGGACCCACTGGGTGATTTCCCACCAATTGTGGACCATTGGATTGGTCCCAATCATCCTAGCCGTTTAAATCCTTTCTTGGCGCCAAAGTCTCAATTGGGTACTGTGGATTGCGTGGAGCTGATTTTAGGGCATTTAAGGTTTGTTGGAGTGTTGTGGAGGTGGAGGGATAAGGTTGGATAGCTGGGGGTGAGGTGGAGGTGGAATACCAGGTGGTATGGTGGACTGTGTGGTGGTGGTGGTATTGGGAGGGAAAAGGTGGAAGGGGTGGTTTGGTTTTGTTGACCGGGTTTGACCCTGGAGTGGGCTGGTATTGTTTTTGGGCCAAAAGAAGTAGGGTGGGCTGTTGGTGTATTTGGGTTTAGATTTAGTTTAGATAATAATAATAATAAGGAGTCCGTTTGGTATTTAAAGCATAGGGACCAAAAGTGTAAAATCTGAATTTTTGAGGGACTGAAAGTGTAAGTTTTCCAAAGTCATCCAAGAGGTGTATTTTGTCATTAGTGAATAGTACAAGGGCAATAAAGATAAATTTCCATGTTTTAAATACCCGGGGACTAAAACTGACAAACCTTCAAACTTGAGGGACTAAATGTGTAATTTATTCAAAACTTTCTCCCAGGGACTAATAGTGACAATTATGAATTCCCTAGGACCCTTAATGATAATTTTCCCATTTTGAACACCCAGGGACTGAAACTGTCAAGTTTGAAACTTTGAGGGACCTGTTTTGCCAAACTGTGAAACTTCAGGGACCAATCATGTAAATTCACCAAACTTAACACCAAGGACCATTCCTGCAAAAGATTATTAGTATAAGGACCAAAATTGATTTTCTCAAAGTTTTTACATCCCAGGGACCATTTCTGTCAAATTCCAAAGTTGAGGGACTAAACTTGTAATTTTGTGAAACTTTGCACCAAAGGACTAAATATGTAACTTTATGAATAAAAAGGACCTTTGGTGACTTTTTCATTTTTTAGAAAACCAGGGACTAGTTTTACCAATTTATGAAACTTGAGGGACTGAAACTGCCAATTATGCAAACTTTATACGTTTTTCATCTGTTTTTGCATATTTTGCATTTGAAACATATAAAACACACCTTTTAAGATATTATAAGTATTTTGATACATATTTGAGTGTTTTTGTATATTTTGGCAGTTCAGATTAGTATAAAATGATGAGTATTTAGACACTCATCAGTGCTCTATACTGATTGCTCCTATTTTGTTATATATTATGTTGAACGAAGCTAACCCTTGATGTAGAAAAAGCCTTTGTAATAATTTGATCCATGGATCCGCTAGATACTAAGGTAAATAAATAAGGGGATTCAATCACTATAGGGGAATATTGAGCTAGGGGGAGCTCAGGGGCATTTGAATACATGGCATGGAGTCTTCTTAACTGTGGTGATAGAAGACTTCACTGGGACGATGCAAGCTCGACTTTCTGGGGAGAAAGGAAGGTATTGTAATAAGGAGGAGAATGGAGCAAAATTTCAAAGCAACCGACTTACGAGTTGCATGATAGAAGTAGAGAGATTGAGGCAACTACCTTTTTGCTTCGACAAAAGGGGGAGAAGGGAGTGTAAATGAGTAACTTCTACATTTTAATGAGTGTTACGATTTACATATTTTTCATCATTAAAAAAGGGGAGATTGTTAGTGCAAATATTACGATATTTAAACTAGATGGTCTCTTCGGTTTTAATGATGACAAACATGTAACTTGCAATACACAATGTAAAATACACAAGTCACTCGTAAGTACGCATCATCATCTCAAGACTTCTACATATGGACTTAGGTAATTGGATTGGGGTCAAACATACATATGGACTCAACTAATTGGATCGGGCCAAGTATACATATGGACTTAGCTAAGTGGATCAGGCCAAGCAAATGAACAAGTCAATTCGAGGCCCAATAGTAACCGGCCCAACATGGCCCATCAAGGCCTAACAATGCTTCTAGAAGCATCTAGAACATGGAGGGAAAATGGCAAATTCAAAATACAAAAATTGAATTTAGGGGGGAATGGATGGAATATTCTTTGGCATATTCCTGATGCTTTGGAATATTCTTTGGTATATTCTTTATGCTTTGGAATATTCTTTGCCATATTCCTTATGCTTTGGCATATTCTCCAATCTCGAGTCTATAAATAGCAAGCTAATCTTCATTTTTTGGGCACGAAATGGAAGCATAAAGAACACACTCATAAATATTCATGTAATTAGACTATCAAAATGTAAGTGTAATAGGAAGATTCGGACTATGTGTAAGTCCTTGGAGTGTCATGTGTAGATTAGGATGGTGTGTATGTCCGTAGTTTGATCGTGTGGATCATTTGATCGTGTGGATCGTGTGATCGTGCGTAGATCATATGGATCTTGTAGCTTGTGTGATTTGTGAGGATTGGGTAGATCGTAAGTAGATCAAAATCGAGTGAAGATCATGTGGATCTTGTAGCTTGTGTGATTTGTGAGGATCGGGTAGATCGTGGTAGATTGGCACTAGCTACGATTAGTATTTGACATTTAGCTTAGTGTCCAAAAATAATTTAAGCGACGTTGTATGGTTTTCTCCGCCGAGAAAGGAGCTTGTTGATTATTGAAGTAACTCTCGAGTTGGGTACTTGGAAAGTGGAGTAAGGCGAAGAGGAGCTTCGTGACTGAACCACTATAAATCGTCGTGTTCGGTTTGCGCTTTCTTTACTTATCTCTTTACATTTATTTTCGCATTTACCGCTTTACGTTTATATCTTGCGTAGTATTTTTACATGTGTTGTTTGTTGCTTATATGGTGTTGATCTTGTTTGTGTCATGGCTTG
The DNA here is from genome assembly GCA_030686995.1 of Artemisia argyi. Taxonomy (NCBI): domain Eukaryota; kingdom Viridiplantae; phylum Streptophyta; class Magnoliopsida; order Asterales; family Asteraceae; genus Artemisia; species Artemisia argyi. The sequence continues at coordinate 21,766,282 of CM060677.1, read as the reverse complement.
ATAGTGTTTGTGTTGTAGTTTACTTCATATGACCATTGTTGACACTTTTCATATTGTGTCACACTTTATCGGTTATTTGATACAAAAGGTTTTAAGTTTTTAAATGGAAACGTATTCACCCTCCTCTACGGTTTCCACAAAGGACATGTTAGTGCATATAGGGAAATTAACTATTTTGGTGGATTTCCATGTCCTTGATATGGTTAGTGACACTACATGCCCATTGTTAGTAGGAAAAGGATTCTTAGCCACCTCTAGTGCTATGATTGATTATAAGATTTCTAAGATAACGGTAGGGGAAGGTGATTCTAGGTCAATCTATGATGTCAAGAAACATGCTTATGATCATGATGAGGAACAACTACCACATTGGGTAGTTATGAATAGAAAACCATCAACAATGGAAATTACAAACAAACACACAAAGAAAAAGATAGACTAAAGAAATCCAAAAAAAATAAAAATAAAATCTTACTAGAAAGGAATCTAGCAAGTAGACCTAATAAAAAGAAATTCTAACCTAGACAATAACTATTCCCCGGGCTGCGGCGCCAAAAACTTGATACGTGGGGATCGCACCAGGCTTTACCTCTCGACGGATCTCGAGAAGCTTACAACCCCCACCAGGCAGTGTACCTGATCGTTGTAGTATACTATAGTGACAAGTACCGGGGGATTGATCGTTCAGCTAGCAATAGTGTCGCTAGGATTAGAAAACCTAATTACTAGTGCTAAAGATGAGAGATGATTATTTTTGTATTTTTATATTTTTTAGAAAGCAAATTAAAATCTCGGGTTTGAAGGATTTGGGCAGAATTAGTTGCTAGTCAACTAACCCAATACTAAAGCTGCAATCAAAATAAAATACTAGAAATAAAAATAAAACTAATTTATACTAAGGTTGTGAGCAATAAGTGGAGAAAATGTGTTTTCTTAGATTTCACTACTCCCTAGATATCTTTTACACGTTAATTACCTGTTATAGTTGCGTGGATGACGGATTGTATTCCTTAATACCATTCATGGGGTGGCGCACTTACTTCCCCAATCCTATGAGTGCCTACTTCACTCCTATGTCGAGCCGGCTAAGAAGCTCCAAACATGGGATCATTAGAATTCACTCATGCATTAAATACAACCAATAAAACCTAGTGCACATCGGTTCATGTTTCCTAAGACGTTCAAGCATGTTACCATTTGGAGATCTGCCAGTTTTCTTAAGTCTAACATCAAAATCATTCATCCAATACAACCATAAACAAGTAATCAACACATAATCAACATCTAGGTTTCATTAGATCTAAGCAAACACAAGATAGATCTAGCCTAGCATAGTGGAATCAAGACAAGAACAAGATATAGACAACCAACACATAGACATATTGATTGAATTAAAAGAACACTAATCTCAATTACACTTGTAAGGTTTCAAGGGCTGAAAACCCTTGAAAAACCTGTAAAAATCGTATTAGGTTCGGCCTTAGGGTTTCTCCAAAACTTCCTCTCCTAATGTGTGAAAATTAGAAAACTATATATAGGAAATAGGGTCTGACGGCGTCAAGACCAAATTGGTGATGCCGTAATCTCGCTGCCAAAATACTTCTCGGACTGCCTTGATCTACTTCTGACGCCGTCAAGTGTTATGTGTTTCCAGGCCGTCACGTATTTTACTCTTGACGCTCTTCCTTGTGACGCCGTCATTTCTATGCTGGGTCGTCATGAAAATTACTCTTGACGCCGTCAAATTTTTACTCTTGACGCCGTCACCTACTGTTCCCAGCTTGGAAAACTGAGACTTTGCCGTTTTCTTCACTTTTATGCTCCAAAAACGTCCAAAATGCCTTCTTTTCCAGATTTCACTCCCAAAGTACTTAAAATCACAAAAGGAATGATTTAGGGCAATATTTGATCAAATAAATTCAATTCCGGGCTTAAATTTCCCCCTAAAAGTGGTTCATTTTTCGCCTCATCATCATGCAAAACAAATCTGTCTTTCTCTCCAAAAGCTTTTTCTTAAACTGTTGATATCAAAAATATCACGCTATGCTATTTTTGAGGGGGAGAAGACATGATTAAAATGTGATCAAAGATGTTTAAAGATTGTGACTGAATCTCGAAAGAGCTCGACTCAGTAAGTACCAATGAATTGACGAAGCTTAAAATGTCAGTAATCGAAAAGACTTGTCCTGGACGGGTAATAATTTCAAGCTAGTCCAACTAGTAATGTAAGCGTGTCTCGAATAGGACTTGTCTAAGTAGAATGTACCATATCGAGAGACTTTCTTTGGACTTGATCAGGACGGGTAATAACTTCAAGCTAGTTTAACTAGTGATGTAAGCGTGTCTCGAATTGGTCATGTTCGCTGAAAGTGGATCAATTCAAAAGTACAAACTCCTCACGCATGTGCAAATTTCTTAAATAATTCATGAGCACATGTGAAGGGGGAGTCCTTCAAAAGAAATGCAAAACTCTCGAAGTGTTAACAATGTGTTTTATTATCATAAACACTTTGAGAGACTTTTCATAAATGGTTTCATGGCAATTATAGGATAGTCATGGAGTTATAAGGTGACTAAGGTTAGGAAAAACAGTCCTATGATCCGCCAGAGCTGGAGGGATCTACCCAAGGACAAATCCAATAGATTAGAATTAGAAGTCCTTAGGTATGATTGAAAAATGGAGAAAATGAGAAATGGGAAAGAAGGGGTTGAAGAATTAAAAAGAAAAGTTATGAAAAAGGGTGAAAAGAAATAGCCCTCCATATGTTCAACCTTAGGGCAGACACCGGGTACAATTCATATGCTACTGGTTGTTACTAAGGTGACACCGGTATTGAAGACAAAGACGTCATGGACCCAGTGACGCAATGCACTAAACCTTCTTAACCACTCAAGTTCTCTTAAAAGAGCTTGTTTCATTCTCACGGGGAACCGGTGTAATCTGTCGACCTGTCTCTTAGAGATGGTTGATATTGAAACAGGAGACCTCTCCCTAATCTCCGCATAGGAAACCAAATGTGCACTTATCGAGTCTATAGCCCCGAGATTCATCAAAACACCTCATAGGAACACATGATATCTCTACACTGTTTATTCATCATTAAGTACGCCAGATGTAAACTTTAGAGTCCTATGCAGATCTTAGCAATCTGCCAGAACATTTATGAGAGGATTCACTGTTGTGATTCTCAATGATTGAATGGAAATTCTTGCCAGGGTCAACATCAAACAGCCCTGACAGCAGGTCACTTCGGTAATTCTTTATGGGTTACGCTTAGTGTTCACGGTGGTTTCAAATGGTCTACAGTCGTGGAGTGATCCCCAGCGACTCACCCAGTCATTGAGCTACTTAGTAGGTCTTGTAAGCTCTCTCGAGAGTATCTGACATGGGTACGGTCTTGATAAGGATTAGAAGGAGTCTTCACACTATGCTGTTGACGAACTCTAATTCCTTATCTGTAAGTACCGGTTGATTTACTGCTAACTGTTTTCATGCAGCTACACATCACCTCCATGGAGACAGATTCCGCATGCTCATACATACATCTGGAAGTTAAAGAAAGCTCCCTCAAAGATCTATACAACACAAAGTTCAAAGAAAGATTCAACGCCAAAAAGAAGAATCTACAAAGTATAAAGACTTAAGATCAAAGTGATAGAAAGGGAACTACGTGCATATGAATATCAAAGTCCAAAGATGTATGAGCATGTTGGAATGGCGAACAACCACCACAGATGCAGAAGTGACGAAAGGCAGATAACTCCACATCACAAAGGAACAAAGAACAATGAAAAATCAGTTATCAAAGATCACAAAGCATGAAGGAACAAAGACTAAAGACTATTCTACAACGACACACAAAGTTCAAGACAAAGAACACGGAAGACCTAATCACGTGGAGCATCATTCGAAAGACCACCCCTTAGGGGAGATTGTTAGCATTAAAAATTATATTTAAAAAGTGATGGTCATTCTCATTTATTGTAACGTTGTAATGTGTCGTAGTTTTTGTTATTAGAATAGTCAATGGGCCTTGGTCTTGGTAATATAATATGTCATGTGTTATGTAATGTAAGCCTTTATATGTAAAAGGAAACCAAGCCCAAGCCCAAGACCAAGCCCATGGAAAGCCTCTTAAGGCATCATGTTAAGAACTATATAAACACCTCAAAGGCTCATTTGAGGTGTGTGCTTGTGTGTGTATTGTGTGTGTTTTATTAATAAAAGCTCTCTTCATCTTATACTCTTTCTCATATAGTTAACGCCACATACATCTTACCAAGTCACCATCTTTCCTTCTTCTAGTGCTTATATTTGTGTTAAAGTTGATATATCTAAGGTCATACAAAAAGCATTTCTTATTAAACATGATTATTCCACGGGAATTGTAGATAACACTCTTTTCACTAAAAAGAAAAACCAAAATCTCATCATTGTTCAAATATATGTCGATGACATTATATTTGGATCGACTTGTCAAGAAATGTGTGATGAATTTGCCAAAATCGCGCATGATGAGTTTGAGATGAGTATGATGGGTGAACTAAACTTCTTCCTAGGATTACAAATAAAACATTTAGAAGATGGAATATTGTTTAACCAATCTAAGTACATTAAGGAAATGCTTAAGAAATTTGGACTAGAAGACTCAAAACTCATGAAAACTCCTATGTCTACGGAAGAGAAACTCACAAAAGATGAAGAAGGTGAGTCCTTAGATAACACTATGTATAGAGGAATGATAGGTAGTTTACTATACTTAAAGGCAAGTAGACCCGATATTATGTTTAGTGTTTACCTTTCTACCCGCTTTCAAGAGGATCCCAAAACCTCTCACCTAGAAGCGGTTAAGCGTATCTTTCGATACCTTAAAGGCACTATACACTTAGGATTGTGGTATCCTAAGGGATCCAGCATAGAAATCATTTTCTATGCGTATTCGGATCATGCGGGAGACTAAGTGGATCGAAAGAGCACTAGCGGTATTTGCACGTTTATGGGATGTTGCCTAACATCTTGGTTCTTGATGAAGCGAAAAGTGTACCGCTTTTGGGGGGTCATTTAAGGCTAAAGTCAAGATTATTTGATCAAATATTGCCCTAAATCGTTCCTTTTGTCATTTTAGGTACTTTTAAGAGGAATTTTACAAAAGGAAGCATTTTGGACATTTTTGGAGCTAAAAAGTGAAGAAAACGACAAAGTCTCAAAAGCATGCTGGAAATTGCACTTGACGACGTCACAAGGTGCTAATGACGGCCTCATAAGTTGACAAAAGGGTAGATAAATCAAATACACGTTACACGCCAGAATGTTTTGTGAAGGGGTCGTGACGGTGTCACATACAAGTTTATCAAGGCCATCAAGAGTAACTGCAAAGAGTGACGGCCCAGAACCCATAAAGAGTGACGGTGTCAGAAGTGGATCTAGGCAATACGAGTTTATTTTTGCAGTGAGTTGACGGCATCACACATTACTCTTGACGCCGTCAGGAGACAAAATCTATATATAGTTTTCTAGTTTTCATTCATTCTGTGCAACTTTGAGGGAATAAACCCTAGACAAATTTTATAGCTTTTTCAAGGGTTTCAACCCTTTGTTTCTTCCATGCTTAATTGAAGATAAGTACTTTATCAAATCATTCAATATGTCTATGTGTTGTTTGATTATATCTTACGCTTGTCTTCTATTTAACATGCTAGGCTAGGTTTTCTTCGTGTTTGATTAGATGTAATGAAACTTAGATATTGATTATGGGTTGGTTGTTTGTTTATAATTGTTGTGGATGAATGAATTCGATGTTAGGCTTAAGAAAGCTAGCAGACTTCCAATTGGTAACTTGCTTGAACGTCTTAAGAAACATGATCGGAGGTGTACTACGATATATTGGTTGTATTTAATGCGTAGGTAACTACTAATGAGGCCATGTTAGGAGCTAGTAGTCGGCTCGACATAGGAAGAGGTAGAAGCTTATAGAGTTAGGGAAGATCGTACACAGCCCTATGAATGGTATTAAGGAATATAACCCGTCATTCATGCAATTGTAACAAGCTAATCAACGTATAAAAGATATCTAAGGAGAAGTGAAATCTAAGTAAACACAATTTTCTCTCATTGTTGTTTACACCACAAATTATTTTAAGTTTAGTTTATTTTATTTTGATTGCATGTTTAGTTAATTGGGTTAGTTGACTAGCAACTAATTCCGCCCACTCCTTCCAAAACCGAGGTTTTTAATTGCTTTCCTTAAAATATAAAAAATAGAAAAAGAATCATCCCTCACCTCTAGACCTAGTTTTAGTGAGTTTTAACCCTAGCAAACACTATTCTTTGAGTTGAACGATCAATCCCCTGGTACTTGTCACTATACTATACTACAACGAACAGTTACACTGCCTGATGGGGATTACAAGCATCTCAAGATCCCTTGAGAGGTAAAACCTTTTGCGAAGGCGCAATTCCACGCATCAAGTTTTTGGCGCCGCTGCCGGGGAATAGTTATGGTCTAGGTTAAAATTTCTTTTTATTAGGTCTACTTGCTAGATTCCTTCCTAGTAAGATTTTTATTTTATTTTTATAGGTTTCTTTAGTCTATCTTATTTCTTTGTTCCTTTGTTCGTAACCTTTGCCATCCGCTATCATGGAAGGTGGTAATATCTTTGATCCCATCAACCCACCACAACAAAACCACCCACAAAACCCACCACTACCAAACCAACATCCTAGACCCCGAACCTTAGGAGAGTACTCCCCTCCTAGCCACCAAGGCTATCAAAACACCATTGAGCTCACTCAAGGTGCCAATGTGTCTCCCTTGCGATCCGACACCATCCGGTTGGTGCAAAGCGGATATGCATTTCATGGACTTCGTTCCGAAGATCCTAATCAACATCTCAAGGATTTCCTCAAAATAGTAGATTCCATAGATGATTCAGTCGTTTTAGTACAAGGTTTATTTTTCTGAAGAAATACCGGTGAAAGTATTTCCCGGGTCGTTCTCCCAACGAAGGTTGAATGGAATCGTGAATATTGATTCGCAAATCGTGTTGTGAAAAGTGGAATTAAGTGAAATTTGATGGAATTTATAACTACGGAAATTGAAATGATACTAAAAAGCATACAATAAAGTAATAAAAATGATAACACAAACTAAACTTACAACGTAACCTAAAAACGCGATAACTAACTTAAAACTACGTACTTGCGCGAAATAAAAAGTGAAAATAATGCTAGACTACTCCTACGGGCATGAAAATGGATTTTCTACGTTACTAAAGATAAAAGAAAATTTTTAGGAAAAAGAAAAATGTTTTTTCGACTTTTTATTTAATTATTTTGTTATAACAACTAAGAAAAAGAAATGAAATGTTTAAAATTAGAAAAACCTTTTAGAAAAATATGAAATTTTTATAGTAAATATTTGAAACTAATCTTAAGCTAAGAAAAATGAAAACTTGTGAAAAACTATTTCTTAGAAACAACAAAAAACTGAAATTAGAAAACTAGCTTAATATGCTAATAAGTGTACAAAATAATTAATAAAGCAAGTCTAGCGAGAAAAATCCCAAGGGTGCGTGTGGTAGAATGTGGTGGTGTTGAGTATGCTGTGTGATAGAAACCAGGGTTCGAGTCCTGTTCCTGGCATTTTTACTAAACATTTTATTTTTGTAATTTTCTGTTTGGACACTAATTAGAAACTGAAAACAAGACTTTTTTATGAAGACAAGTTTTATGAAAACTACCAATAAGTTTGATAAAAAAACTGAAAGGATTAACAGATTTGAAAAGAAGCTAAGAAGGGTAGATTTTGAAAACTTAAAAAGCTCGAATTAAGAAGCTATAAGCTACGGGTTAAACTAATATTAACTACTACTAATCTACTGTACCCCAATAAGCCATACTACTCCCTAATAAACAGATTAAGATAAGCAGAAAAGCAGAATGAAGTAATCAAAAACCAATGTAATCTACTGATGCAAAAACAGCCCAACAGGCCAACTCTTAAAGCCAATAAAAACTATTCAAACCAGCAGGTACATCCGAAACAAGCTCAAAGCTAACAAGCTAGCACAACTAACTTCCCAAAAATCCAAAATACAAGTCATGAGCTTAAGTACAAAGCTAGATCTGAACTTATAAAAGTGGACCAATTGGACAAAGAGAACTAGAGTAGGGAAATTAGCAGCCCACTGAGGCAATATGCAGCCTAAAATTCACTAACCAAATAAGCTCAAAATCACAAATAAGCTCAAAAACATCAAAGACAAGCAAGAAAAGTACCAATAAACTAAATTTCAGTAACTAGGAAGCTTCTATGAGCTCATCACAAGCTGATTAAAGGTGACTATTTGGGAAAGTATGCTGGTGCAGGGCATATTGCAACCCAACTTAGGCATTTGAGCTTATGAAAAGCTTATAAAGTAAATTCCAAAAATTATTCTAAAAATAACCTAAGTATCACAAGCTGACAAGATTTAAAAATCCAAAGTTACAAATAAATTGGTTGAAAAACAAAGAAATTAAAAATGAAAACAAAAATGGATTTGAAAATCTTTTTTTCTCTTTTGACTTTTTTGAGTTTTTATGAATTTTGACTTTATGGAACTACAATTGATCTAAACTGATTATCAATGCAATTTCAAGCTAGAATATGAAGAGATTAAGCTAAATTAACTAGTTATGCATCTAAAATTAAGCTAATTTAATCTACAAATGCAAATAGTGTACATCTAAAAGGATTTAAAAGAGATTTTTGAATTTCTAAACCATGACCTGTCAAGTTTATGCTTAAACTGATCTACATACTCCTAATGAATCTAGTCTAGGCCAAATTCTCAGCAAGAAAACAACAAGAACTACCAATTAAACCCTGATCCAAACAACCTTATAGAATGCAATTACATTATGAATGACAGATTTAAACCACAAATTTCCAAACTAATGGTCAAGCTAACTTACTAACATGTATTTAAGTCTAAATGAACAGACAAACCTCAAAATTAACAACTAGATTAGCATAAAGCAAATTCAAACAGTAAACATGTTATGAAATGCAGTTAACACTATGAATAACTAACTAATGCTACAAGTTACCAACAAATAATCAAAACACATTTCTAAACAGATTTTTAAGCTAAAACAACAGTGTAAACAAACTATTAATAACTAATTCTTAGAAATGCAGATATGAAATTATGATGGCAGTTATCTAAAAATGATGTGAAACATGATTAAACAACTATTTAACTACTACAGATCATCATTTATACTAACAAATGATTAAAGTAAATATGTATATCAAACAATCAAGCAAATAATACTAATCTACACTAATCAAATCATAAAATGCATTCTAAAGTGAAAATGGGAATTGAAAACTTACAATGGAAACCTCAGCTGAACAGAGGTGACATTTGATCATAACCTATCTCTAGATAGGCTCCATTAACCAACTGCTACTATCATCTAACACCAGTAATCCAGAATCATCATGAACTCAACCTTTGACTTTCGATGACCAGAAGCAAATAGTACCAATTTAAGCAGAAACTTTTGCACAAAACTCACTACAAGCTATTGTTAAGCTTGAATGAGCTTATGAAACAGGAATTAAGATAATATGATTTTAATGAAGACTTTGAAAGGAAATTGCATAAAACTAAAACTGAATTTATATTGATATAAAAGAGATTACAATACTGAGGAAATATAAGAGCAGGAAATGAAATTTTATAAGCTAAACTATTCTACAATAAGCTAAAATCTACATTACACTACTCCTACTCCTAGTGACTAACTAACAAGCTAACAGCCTAAATTTGTGAGTGAAGGAGTCTATTTATAGCCTTGAGTGGAGCTTTGGGAAGCTTTTGGATATCTTATCACATCCCTTGATTGATTGTCTCATCATTTTCTCACATAGCAGCCGTTGGATCAAACCTCCACATCACTTTGACCAATAGAATTGCTCAGGATCGCCAGGGTGTCATTCCTCATGCTTCATAGCCTCTGACATGTTGTCAGGTCTTCTAGAAGGCTTTTGATTAGACTTTATTGCCCTTAATCACGGTAATTTTGGAGTTAGTGTAAATTAGGGTTCTGAAGGGTGAATAGTATCTAGGAATTGGGGATAAAAAAGGCGGGGTGTGTGTTTGTTATTTTTTTTATTATTTTGTTTGACTTATGTTTGACCGAATTATATTAAAAGGGTGGATGGGTCGGGTTTTGATGGAAAGGATGAGTGGACTGGGTATTAGGAAGGGATTAGGTTTGTTTTAAGTAAAAGATAATTGGGCTTGGTGGGATTATAATTGCATTGGACAAGGATTATGTAAGCTTAGTAGTTTTAGAAAATAAATTCACAAGGATCATCTATGTTTGCTTCATTTTTCCAGGGACCAATTCTGTAAATTCTCAAAGCTTTAATCCAAGGACCATTATTGCCATTCTTCAATTCTTCAACGGTTATATTGGCACTTTGAGCTCAAACTTGATCCATTATGTAAAAATCCTTCCCTGGTTTCGGCTTTTGAACCTCTTTCCATTCCCGTGCTCGTGTTTATCGGTTTTGACCTGTTTTCTCGTGGTTTTTGTCCAAATTCACAATATCCTTACCTGCACATTCAAAAACACAAAAACATCGTATTTTTGGCATTTATGGTCAGGTTTTTAGTCGTTTTGGTCCGGTTTTCTTCAAATAAAAGTGAGTGAATAAGCACTCACCAAAATCCCCCAGACTAAAGTATTGCCGTGTCCTCACGCAATGTGATCAATTCACGCTTTTGGGATAAATAATTTCATAACTCTTCCTACTATCGTTGTAAAGTAGCAAGGAGGTTCAAAAGAAATTACAAAATCATTTATTCCCGAAAACCCTCTGTTTTCCAAAATTTATTCTTTATTTGACTTATCACGACCATTTTTGGCCTTTTCTCACTGTATTCTTGTGACGGTTTGTTGAACTTTCATTATTTTGAAATAATTTTTAGGGTCAAAGAGTAGAAACACTTCTCATGTAAAAGTGACCATACGGATAAAAATCGTCATCCTTGATTTTTCACAAGCTCCCAAACTAAGCGTACAAACGAGATCACAGCTTATCTACAAGTTAGATGCTAACACTACTCATAAAAGTTACTTGTGGAAACCTCTTACTCCCATTTCCTAGGTTTTGTATCTCAAGATTTTATTTTTGTTGAGAAATGAATTGCTTCATATTTTCTCGTTTAAATACTTTTAAATCCGATAGTGATACCAAGTTTAAACACTAAGTAGTTTTTCATTTTCTCTCAAGAACCACTGCAATAGAAATTCGGTCCACATCAAGGAATTTGGGTACATACAATATCATAGATAAGTTGCGGAGTACTACACGTGCACCTCATGTGTCCAATTCAGAATCATCCACATGCACCTCACACACCAACAACTTATTTACATTCAAACTCTTATTCATCATAACTATCAACTTTCACTTTCTTTTTTTTCATTTTTCACTTTTTTCATACTTTTCTCATATTTTTCATACTTTTCTTTCTTTATTTTTTTCAACGTCAATGGAAGCTTATCGGGTAGCTCCAAAACCACATACATAATCAACTTTTGACTCTTGATTTTTTTTTCATTTTTGCTCTTATTTTTAACGTTCCTTGATATGTACCCAACTTCTAAAGCAAAGATTCTCTTAAGAAAATAAAGAACTAAATATTATCCAAACCTAAATACCACTAATTAACCTAGAACATCTATTATATATTGGAGACGTATTTTATGGGAGCAAAAAGCCACAAGTACCTTTCATGAGCTCTAAAGAGAACCAACTACTCCACGTTTAGCATCTAACTTCTAAATAAACTCTATCATTTCTCGCTCTTCGCAATTTAAGATTCCAAAATAATGAAACCAGCGAATACTTAGCCGATAATCAGCCATGCATATATAAAGTCAGTTACGAAAACTTGCAAATTTTAGAATAAGAATTCACATTTTCTAGCTCCTGATGTAAAAGACTAGCGAAAGCTTTTAAGCTGCGCATGTATAAAGTCAAGTACGGGAACTTACAGATTCTTAAAAAAGAATTCGCATTTTATAGCTTCTTGTGTACAAGACTAGCACAAGCTTATTTGATTATCATTGGTTAAGGGAACAAGCTAGGGCTCAACACGCCCGGTCAAGTCAAAATATTTATTCCTACTCTCACCAACAAGAAAGTCAACAAGGTGTCAAAACACTTATTCAAACTTTATTATATTTTTGCACAACTTTTCAACTTTTTCTCATTTTTTTGTTGTGCATTTTCATGACTTGGTCATTCATTTTTCTTCAAAAATTTTCAAATTTTCAATTTTTTTCAATTTTTTCATTTTTTAGGAAAAACGGAGTTGCAAGAGTTCACAGCAAAGTGCAAGGCAAAAATAAGATCGAAAGATCACCCCCCCCCCTCCGCGGACTAAAACGAAACATTGTCCTCAATGTTTAAAAGGTAAGGGTTCTCCTACATAAATCTAAGGCCATTTATTAATTATGCCAAAAGATAAATGTTAGCCGATAAGATTAGGATGTTGGATAAGCAGCGAATGATTAAACTCGAGTGGAGACAAAACAACGAGCACGAGAGTCTTCAATATTCGGGCAAATCCTAGACATTCACAACAACAAGCACAAAACACAAGAAATTGGAAGAGGTAGCCCTACTCACGTCACATTAGAAAGAAAATAGAAATTTAAGAAGATGAAAAAGGATAAGCATGGGGTGCCTCCCACGAAGCGCTTGTTTTTTATCGAGTCTTATAGCATAGACTCGCCCCGAATTTACTTAATCTTGGGGGAGCAAATGAAACGGACACCTGACATGAAAAACGGAGATGCCTGGGTCAAAAACAGTATCCTCACTCCCGGTGGAGTGGGAAAGTAAAGAAATGATGGGATAAGTAAAGAATGGGTGAAACACACGGATGGTAAAAGCATAAACAGCATCATAATCATGGGTTGGGTGGGTAAAATATCAAGCACGGGATCATCATGATCATAAGTCTTGTCCACCACTCCAATAATAACTTCATTCGTATCTAATTCAAAATCTGCATCCGGTGGTTTCGCGGGCGGACAAGAAGACGGTAAATTGAAAACAGATGAATCAGTATCGGAAGGTAAATCACCATTATGTAATCCTTTAGTAAACACACTTCTTCGAAGGTCATTTTCGTCATTCTCTATACCCGGAGAAGAAATGATATGAGAAAGTTCATCGGAGAACTCCTCGTGAAGAGAATCAATCAAATTATGTGAATCCTGAACCTCGGGTTCCATTTCGGACTCATCACAAGGAATATCGAAGATTGGATTATCAAGAGTCAATTCCAAATCGAAATCAAATAACGAATTTGTGAAAGCCATATTGAATGTTTCAGAAACCCTTGGAACAAGGTCACCAATATCTTTAGGATGATCAATTTTAACTTCATTTTCGACATTATTCTCCTCTTCTAAGCCGACGAGCTCAGAAGGTAATTCGTTCACATAGTCGATGTTTCCACAAGATAAAGAATCATCATCATCAGAATCGGAGAATATCTCAACATGATCATTCGGATTATCAAGACGATTATTTTCAACAAATTCACCATCACCATTAGAAATTTCCTTGGACTCAATTGGGATTCGGACGAGGTCTTCAACACTAGACTTATTAAATTCGTCCGATTCCGTTGCCAGATTAGTGTTTAGATGCTCGTCCCCCATTTTTAGAGAGCCCTCGGGTTCTACGGGAGAAACAACGGAAGCTTTGTGAGGATTAAGAACGATCGTAATTTTCTCATTATCATCGTCGGAATCATAGTAAATAAAATATTTATAAGGATTAGACACTCTCTCTTCAGCAAGTAACTCTGCAATAGATTTTTCACAAGGCTCGGGAGTATAAGTTTCACGATTAGCCACCAACTCTTTTATCTTCTTGATAACGGATTTAATTTCAGCAATAAATTCCATCGGAACTTGAAACTTGTTGGGAATTTGTGGGGGTTGGTTAAAACCATGAGAATCGTAACACAAATTAGGTTCATAATAAGAATTTTCAAATGATCCCCCATAATTTTCAAAATTTGATGAATTTTGGAATGAATTACCATTAAAATACAGTTCTTGCTCATAAAAGTTTTGAGAAGGAAGATTAAAATCATTTTGAGGATAATTATCAAAACTCGTATAAGACGTTTCTGCACTCGGGGCTTAGCACATACAATTCGTGTATCCACATTGATTACAAAAACATTGCCCACACGGTAATCCTTCGTCGGATGGATTTCCACAATTAAAACAAGTGAATGGAGACGGCGGTGGTGTTGGATAGTAATCGGGATTGTTTTGAAGGATTGCTCTTTGAACATACTCGGGAGAATTACAAAACCAACAAACTCCATCATGAATCTCACTACCACATTGTTCGCACGTACACCAAACACATGAACCTTCAAAGAACGGTTCTCCACATTTAAAACAAATCGGATCCATAAGAATTAAACATATAAGGGAGAAAGTGAAAGAATTATCATTTTAGAGGGTTTAAAGAAGAAGAATCAAATGATAAGAGGATAAGAAAATTATTTTTGGTTTTTCGTATCATGAAAACAAATCAAAATAAAAGTGAAAATCAAATATGAAAAGGAAGAATATTTTTGGATTTTTATTATTTATTGAAAAACAAATCACAAACTTTTATTATTTATTTTTTTTCAAACGTTACGTTAATCGTAATCGTTTCCTTCAAAACTACTCGCGACGAAACGAGAGAAAAGAATTTTCCCACTTAATCGGTTGTGGAATTGAAGTAATCCGATAAACAACTAATTTCACGTTTTTCTTATGTTGTAAGGCTTATTTGGTTTACAACGCCCTCCCTTCCACGGGAGAGTCGAGGCTGTAACTTTATTTTTGTATTTTTGTAAACACTTTAGGAAAAGTGTTTTTGATTTTTCAATTTTTATGGTTTTTATAGAAAATATATACAAAATAGAGGAAGGCTTATCAAAACACGATTTTTAAAAACGAATATTCAAAAACTCACTTCAACCTTCCCCGGCAGCGGCGCCATTTTTGATTCAGTCGTTTTAGTACAAGGTTTATTTTTCCAAAGAAATACCGGTGAAAGTATTTCCCGGGTCGTTCTCCCAACGAAGGTTGAATGGAATCGTGAATATTGATTCGCAAATCGTGTTGTGAAAAGTGGAATTAAGTGAAATTTGATGGAATTTGTAACTACGGAAATTGAAATGATACTAAAAAGCATACAATAAAGTAATAAAAATGATAACGCAAACTAAACTTACAACGTAACCTAAAAACGCGATAACTAACTTAAAACTATGTACTTGCGCGAAATAAAAAGTGAAAATAATGCTAGACTACTCCTACGGGCATGAAAATAGATTTTCTACGTTACTAAAGGTAAAAGAAAATTTCTAGGAAAAAGAAAAATGTTTTTTCGACTTTTTATTTATTTATTTTGATTCAACAACTAAGAAAAAGAAATTAATTGTTTAAAATTAGAAAAACCTTTTAGAAAAATATGAAATATTTATAGTAAATATTTGAAACTAATCTTAAGCTAAGAAAAATGAAAACTTGTGAAAAACTATTTCTTAGAAACTACAAAGAGCTTAAATTAGAAAACTAGCTTAATATGCTGATAAGTGTACAAAAGAATTAATAGAGCAAGTCTAACAAGAAAAATCCCAAGGGTGCGTGTGGTAGTATGTGGTGGTGTTGAGTATGCTGTGTGATAGAAACCAGGGTTCGAGTCCTGTTCCTGACATTTTTACTAAACATTTTATTTTTGTAATTTTCTTTTTGGACACTAATTAGAAACTGAAAACAAGACTTTTTTATGAAGACAAGTTTTACAAAAACTACCAATAAGTTTTGATAAAAAAAACTGAAAGGATTAACAGATTTGAAAAGAAGCTAAGAAGGGTAGATTTTGAAAACTTAAAAAGCTCGAATTAAGAAGCTATAAGCTACGGACTGAACTAATATTAACTACTACTAATCTACTGTACCCCAATAAGCCATACTACTCCCTAATAAACAGATTAAGATAAGCAGAAAAGCGGAATGAAGTAATCAAAAACCAATGTAATCTACTGATGCAAAAACAGCCCAACAGGCCAACTCTTAAAGCCAATAAAAACTATTTAAACCAGCAGGTAAATCCGAAACAAGCTCAAAGCTAACAAGCTAGCACAACTAACTTCCCAAAAATCCAAAATACAAGTCATAAGCTTTAGTACAAAGCTAGATCTGAACTTATAAAAGTGGACCAATTGGACAAAGAGAATTAGAGTAGGGAAATTAGCAGCCCACTGAGGCAATATGCAGCCTAAAATTCACTAACCAAATAAGCTCAAAAACATCAAAGACAAGCAAGAAAAGTACCAATAAACTAAATTTCAGTAACTAGGAAGCTTCTATGAGCTCATCACAAGCTGATTAAAGGTGACTGTTTGGGAAAGTATGCTGGTGCAGGGCATATTGCAACCCAACTTAGGCATTTGAGCTTATGAAAAGCTTATAAAGTAAATTCCAAAAATTATTCTAAAAATAACCTAAGTATCACAAGCTGACAAGATTTAAAAATCCAAAGTTACAAATAAATTGGTTGAAAAACAAAAAAATTAAAAATGAAAACAAAAATGGATTTGAAAATCTTTTTTTCTCTTTTGACTTTTTATGAATTTTGACTTTATGGAACTACAATTGATCTAAACTGATTATCAATGCAATTTCAAGCTAGAATATGAATAGGTTAAGCTAAATTAACTAGTTATGCATCTAAAATTAAGCTAATTCAATCTACAAATGCAAACAGTGTACAGCTAAAAGGATTTAAAAGAGATTTTTGACTTTCTAAACCATGACCTGTCAAGTTTATGCTTAAACTGATCTACATACTCCTAATGAATCTAGTCTAGGCCAAATTCTCAGCAAGAAAACAACAAGAACTACCAATTAAACCCCTGATCCAAAAAACCCAATAGAATGCGTTACATTATGAATTACAGATTTAAACCACAAATTTCCAAACTAATGGTCAAGCTAACTTACTAACATGTATTTAAGTCTAAATGAACAGACAAACCTCAAAATTAACAACTAGATTAGCAGAAAGCAAAGTCAAACAGTAAACAAGCTATGAAATGCAGTTAACACTATGAATAACTAACTAATGCTACAAGTTACCAAACAAATAATCAAAACACATTTCTAAACAGATTTTTTAGCTAAAACAACAGGGTAAACAAACTATTAATAACTAATTCTCAGAAATGCAGATATGAAATTATGATGGCAGTTAACTAAAAATGATGTGATACATGATTAAACAACTATTTAACTACTACAGATCATCATTTATACTAACAAATGATTAAAGTAAATAGGTATATCAAACAATCAAGCAAATAATACTGATCTACACTAATCAAATCATAAAATGCATTCTAAAGTGAAAATGGAAATTGAAAACTTACAATGGAAACCTCAGCTGAACAGAGGTAACATTTGATCATAGCCTATCTCTAGATAGGCTCCATTAACCAACTGCTACTATCATCTAACACCAGTAATCCAGAATCATCATGAACTCAGCCTTTGAATTTCGTTTACCAGAAGCAAATAGTACCAATTTAAGCAGAAACTTTTGCACAAAACTCACTACAAGTTATTGTTAAGCTTGAATGAGCTTATGAAACAGGAATTAAGATAATATGATTTTAATGAAGACTTTGAAAGGAAATTGCATAAAACTAAAACTGAATTTATATTGATATAAAAGAGATTACAATACTGAGGAAATATAAGAGCAGGAAATGAAATTTTATAAGCTAAACTATTCTACAATAAGCTAAAATCTACATTACACTACTCCTACTCCTAGTGACTAACTAACAAGCTAACAGCCTCAATTTGTGAGTGAAGGAGTCTATTTATAGCCTTGAGTGGAGCTTTGGGAAGCTTCTGGATATCTTATCACATCCCTTGATTGATTGTCTCATCATTTTCTCACATAGCAGCCGTTGGATCAAACCTCCACATCACTTCGACCAATAGAATTGCTCAGGATCGCCAGGGTGTCATTCCTCATGCTTCATAGCCTTTGACACGTTGTCAGGTCTTCTAGAAGGCCTTTGATTAGACTTTATTGCCCTTAATCACGGTAATTTTGGAGTTGGGGTAAATTAGGGTTCTAAAGGGTGAATAGTAACTGGGAATTGGGGATAAAAAAGGCGGGGTATGTGTTTGTTATTTTTTTTTTTATTATTTTCTTTGACTTATGTTTGACCGAGTTATATTAAAAGGGTGGATGGGTCGGGTTTTGATGGAAAGGATGAGTGGATTGGGTAGGTTTAGGAAGGGATTGGGTTTGTTTTAAGTAAAAGATAATTGGGCTTGGTGGGATTATAATTGCATTGGACCAGGATTATGTAAGCTTAGTAGTTTTAGAAAAGAAATTCACAAGGATCATCTATGTATGCTTCATTTTTCTAGGGACCAATTCTGTAAATTCTCAAAGCTTTAATCCAAGGACCATTATTGCCATTCTTCAATTCGTCAAGGGTTATATTGGCACTTTGAGCTCAAACTTGATCCATTATGTAAAAATCCTTCCCCGGCTTCGGCTTTTGAACCTCTTTCCATCCCGAGCTCGCGTTTATCGGTTTTGACTTGTTTTCTTGTGGTTTTTGTCCAAATTCACAATATCCTTACCTGCACATTCAAAAACACAAAAACATCGTATTTTTGGCATTTATGGTCAGGTTTTTAGTCATTTTTGTCGGGTTTTGGTCAAATAAAAGTGAAAATCACTTACCAATAGACCTTGATGTTGGAACTCGAGAGATGACCCGATTGCGTCTCTTCCAATTCTCTCTACGTGACCAAGCTAGTCAATGGCTTGGGCGTTTACCCGCGGGATCCATCACCTCTTGGGATGATCTCACCACTCGTTTCCTTGCTCAATTTTTCCCACCGGGGAGAACTACTAAGCTTAGAAATGATATCTTGATGTTCCAACAACGTCAAGTTGAAACTCTCTATGAAGCATGGACTCGTTTCAAGGACTTACTCTAAAAAGTCCATCATCATGGCATAGATCTTTGGCTCCAAGTCCAAATTTTCTATGACCATATCGATCTCTCCACAAGGCGAACCGTTGACCAATCGTCCGGTGGAAAGCTTCGTGATATAAGTTCGGAAGAATCATGGGAACTCATAGAAGATTTTGCTCTCTATGACAACGAAAGTTGGAATGATCCCCGTGATTTGAACAAAACGGTCAAGGCAATATCTTTGCCTGCAAACAATTCAAGCACTCCCGACCATAGGATCATGGAACTTGAAGACCAAGTCAAGTTTCTCATGAAATCCTACGAAGCTCCTAAACCTTCAAGCCAAGTGAACAAAATCACTTCTTCGTGCGAATTATATAGTGGCCCCCACGACACTCGTGATTGCATGGAACTCCCTGAACAAGCTTTCGCGGATTACGCATCTTCGTGTACCGATGGAGCGGGAGACAAGTGGTACACTTTCAAACCCGAGCAAAACCCTTACAGTGATTTACACAACCCTCTCGGAAAAATCACCCGAACCTTAGGTGAAAACAAAACCAAAACATGCCCCAAAACAATTCTTCCACTCCACCTAATCGATTTCAACCAAACGGTCCATCCTTTAACCGTACTTTCAACAACAATCCTTTTACAACTATGGTAGTACCAATAATCTCGAAGGATTGATGTCCAAATTTATGGCATCTCAAGAAGCCCGCATAGCTAAGTTTGAATCCGAATTCAATCAACAACAAGCGGAAATGACTAATAAAATTGACAACTTGTTGAAAGCCCTCAACAACCAAGTGCTAACTACACCAAAGAATGACACTAGGGACACTAGTAGTGGAACCCAAATTAAGGACCCCTCATCATTTAAACACGTTCACTTTGTCAATGTAGTTACTATTAAACCAGTTAATAATAATAGGGAAGAAAGTGATAGGGATGAGATTAAGGAAGTTGTAGAGAAAAAGGAAGAGAAAGTTGAGGAAGTAGAAAATGTAGAGGAATACTTTGATAGGTTACCTACCAAGGAAGAACGGGAATACCATAAGGATCTATTCGATGACCCCGAGACACCATACGTCCTTGGTTCACCAATTACCAAAGCGGGTGATCCCTCTAACATCAACATACCATGCAACATTAGGCATATGCATGTGTGGAAACCCTACATCGATCATATATCTCCCATAAACATTATGACTAGGACCTATTATAATTGGGTAATGAGGAAGTAACTTGGATATAGGATGATGCCCAACACAAGTTGGATGAGTAACTTTGTGGGAAGAGTGAAAGGATTGCACGTCTTTGTAGGAAACTTCACTTATGTTACCAACTTTGTGATTGTAGAGGATATTCGCCCGGTAATAGATGGTTGCCTAAGTCAAGTAGTGTTCAGAAAGCCGTTTGTTGAGGCTTCTAAGATGAATTATGACCAATCTCTAGGGATAGTTAGGTTTAAGGATGAGAACGATGAGATAGCTTACCAAATTCCCTATAAGATTGAACAATTTCGTCTTTTATCAAACATCGAAAAGGAACACAAGCAAGCAGTCTACTATAGAAGTGATGAGGATAGACGTAGAGGAGTAGACTATGTTATGAATAAGATATTTGGTTTTTACAAGGAATGCTTGCAACTAGGTCCAGAATACAAAACTAAAATTGAGGATGACCTAGGAACCGGAACCGATGACGAGGTCACGTAATAACCCATGACTTTGAGTCTAGCTACAAGACTCGTAAATAAAGAAAAGCGCTTCTTGGGAGGCAACCCATGTTTTATTTGTTTGATTGTTTGTTTGTTTGATTTTATTTGTTTCCGTATGCATGTTTGATTTTTATTGTTTGTGGATCATGTTTCATACTAAATTGTGAAAATGCTTTAGTTTGTTGTTTGTCTTAACTTCATAAAAGGTATTTTGCAAAAGATAAGTGTAAGGGAAATCTTAATTTGTTTTTAAGAACATAATTGAACATGACCCACAACAATATTAAATGAACATATATATTAGTAGTTGTTTGAGTAAAATGCTTGTATCGAGTCATAATGATATTTTGCAGGAAATTCCAGGAATTAAGGCATAAGTTTTTCCAGAAATTTTCCGGAAACTTAAAATAAGATTTCTGTCAGAACCCTCTGACGACGTCAGGATTAACACCTGACGGCGTCAGGTGTAAAAATCTGGAAATTTTGCAAGTTTTGTTTTTCTAACGGAGTCTTGAAGTTTTTGTTAATTCTTTAGTTTTATAAATTCCAGGAAATCTGCAAACATTCATTCCACAAGCATTATATCCTTATATATATAGATTGCTGTTGATTTTACGCTAGGTTGCCATGATTGTTTTCTCAGGTTTAACATGTTATATTAGACAAGAAGATGATTTATTATTTCGGAAATGAAGCTTTCAACGTTCATTTTCTTGGAGGTTGATTTAACAATGTTAACGATTTAACCACATCGAGCGAATCAGGGGAGTATTTGTTTTCATTCTTTTACCTTATTTACTTTTACATCTTTTTATTGAACATTAGGGACAATATTCAGCCTAAGTGTAAGGGGAGGGTAAATGATGATACTTTAGAGAATACAATTGCACTTGAGTTTGTTTGTTCAATGGTAGGTGTGTAATAAAACTAAGAGAAATACTTGTTAGGGCAATTTTAGCGCCAAATTTAAAATTTTTTACAACATTTAGGAGTGAAGCTTTAGCCTTAATGAGCGTCTCATGGATAGGAATTATATGAATAGCACAAAAACCGTACCACTCAAAAAAATTTCCACCCAAATATGTGAGATTCGCCTTTAGATTTGTTAGGAAAAACATTCATTATTAGTGCTTATGAGTGTACCGGTAGTATTTAGATTCTAGAACATGCGTTAGTGATGCATCCCGAGACCGCTAGTGAGACTACATTCGTGTAGTTAGGATTTACTACATGATAAGAGGCATTAGGATCACCCTTGTGTTAAACCCGTATCATAATTACTTGACCATTTAAATCAATTACCTTGACTAACAAAGTCAATTAATTTTCCCACACCTTTGCGTTGAACTCATTTTTAGTACACGATACCCCTAGTACACCCCTCCGAGCCTATCTTTTCGTTTCTAACTTTAAGCATTTTACTTAAAGGTAGAATTTTTTTACAATCCACCCAAAATGTGCAACCAAATCTCCTTAGCCCTCCGTGTATGCACTCGTCTTTAGTACATTATTGTTATTTGTTTAAACCATTAGTTAATTGTCTAATTGATTACATGGTTGCTAAGTCGAGTCATATCTTGTACATATTGTTTTGGGACGATTAAGACTCATGGGTAAAGTACTAGTGTTATGGAGTAATGGGGAAGAACATCATATATTACCCCTATATGTGCGTTAATCTTAAAAAGTACTCCAATTGTTTTGATTATCTTAATTCGAGTCATTAGAATAGTTAATTGTAAAGTATGTAAAAGTTCAAATGTAAGGGGAATGCAAATTTCCTATGATGTATTATTTTGGATGGTAGGGTAAGAGTGTATGCAAAAAAAAAAAAAAAAAAAAAAAAAAAAAAAAAAAAAAAAAAAAAAAAAAAGAGAAAAAAAACGTACGGACTACCATCCCGTTTCCTTTTATGTTTATTTTATGTTTTTGTTAGTTTATGATTAGCTTAAGTCGAGTCGAGTCTTGGCTTAGCAACGCCACATTGTACATGTAATTGACCAAGATGATTAACTCGCCACCAGTAAATATTGCCTTTATCCAACAAAACCGTGTTTATCCTATCCCTACACCTCACGTTATAACCCTTTAAAAGACCTCTTTGATAGTTTATCCTAGGTGCTTACGCCAAGTGGTGGAGGTTTGATCCTTTCCCAAGCCTATGGTAATCTATTTGCTATGACAGGTAGTGAGAGATGTTTTCCATTTCCATATTGTGATATATACTTTATTACACCCGAGAGATGTGAGTATGTTGGGATATGAAATATCAAAGTGCTTCTGGATGTCAAAGTACTGCTGCATGAAGAATAAAGTCAAAGTACTGCTGAAGAATAAAGTCAAAGTACTGCTGATATGAAGAATGCTTAAAAGTACTTCGAAGTTAACAAGGACTGATATGCAATATTAGATAAGGATTTATATGTAATATTAGATGATTATTCTAGAATTAGTTAGGGATAATTACTTGTCGTTTAAGAATTAGATGTTGTAAACCGACTTAAGGTTATCTATATAAAGAGCCTTAAGAGGTATTGGTCGATAGAAGTTTTATAAGTTTTACAAGTTAGAAGTTGATCAAGTTAAATAGTTAGGGATTGTTAGTGAATCTGTGTAACAAAGCAGGTTCAAAGTTTGGTTAATATAAAAGTTCTTCTTAAGATTTGTGTTAGTAGATTCCGCATACTTTACAAGGTCAAACAGTGTTTCAATATTAATAGTGTTGAGTTTACTCAATATTGTTAAACCCTTACAGGCTACAAAGTAGTTTGGTCAGAGTATATCGATCCAACAGAGTATCTAAACACTATTTGTAAGGTGCTAGTGTATAATTTCCGTGCTTTTTTTGGTTGAAGTGGAACGATTATTTGTTGTAATTACTTTTATATTAGTGTTAAATGACCCCTAACTTGTATTTTGATTAGAATAAAAGCGCATTTGCTTGAGGACAAGCAAATCTCAAGTGTAAGGGTATTTGATAACGCAAAAAGTGTATCGCTTTTGGGGGGTCATTTAAGGCCAAAGTCTAGATTATTTGATCAAATATTACCCTAAATCGTTCCTTTTGTCATTTTAGGCACTTTTGAGACGAATTTTACAAAAGGAAGTATTTTGGACGTTTTTGGAGCGAAAAAGTGAAGAAAACGACAAAGTCTCAAAAGCATGCTGGAAATTGCACTTGACGGCATCACAAGGTGCTAGTGACGGCGTCATGAGTTGACAAAAGGGTGGATAAATCAAATACACGTGACGCGCCAGAATATTTTGTGAAGGGGTCGTGACGGCGTCACGTACAAGTTTGTCAAGGCCATCAAGAGTAACTACAAAGAGTGACGGCCCAGAACCCATAAAGAGTGACGGCGTTAGAAGTGGATCTAGGCAATACGAGTTTATTTTGGCTGCGAGTTGACGGCATCACACATTACTCTTGACGCCGTCAGGAGACAAAATCTATATATAGTTGTCTAGTTTTCATTCATTGTGTGCAACTTTGAGGGAATAAACCCTAGACAAATTTTACAGCTTTTTCAAGGGTTTCAACCCTTTGTTTCTTCCATGCTTAATTGAAGATAAGTACTTTATCAAATCATTCAATATGTCTATGTGTTGTTTGATTATATCTTACGCTTGTCTTCTCTTTAACATGCTAGGCTAGGTTTTCTTCGTGTTTGCTTAGATGTAATGAAACTTAGATATTGATTATGGGTTGGTTGTTTGTTTATAATTGTTGTGGATAAGTGAATTCGATGTTAGGCTTAAGAAAACTGGCAGACTTCCAATTAGTAACTTGCTTGAACGTCTTAAGAAATATGATCGGAGGTGTACTACTATATATTGGTTGTATTTAATGCGTAGGTAACTACTAATGAGGCCATGTTAGGAGCTAGTAGTCAGCTCGACATAGGAAGAGGTAGAAGCTTATAGAGTTAGGGAAGATCGTACACGGCCCTACGAACGGTATTAAGGAATATAACCCATCATCCATGCAATTGTAACAAGCTAATCAACTTATAAAAGATATCTAAGGAGTAGTGAAATCTAAGTAAACACAATTTTCTCTCATTTTTGTTTACACCACAAATTAGTTTAAGTTTAGTTTATTTTATTTTGATTGCATCTTTAGGTAATTGGGTTAGTTGACTAGCAACTAATTCCGCCCACTCCTTCCAAAGCAGAGATTTTTAATTGCTTTCCTTAAAATATAAAAAATACAAAAAAAATCATCCCTCACCTCTAGACCTAATTTTAGTGAGTTTTAACCCTAGCGAACACTGTTCTTTGAGTTAAACGATCAATCCCCCGGTACTTGTCACTATACTATACTACAACGAACAGGTACACTGCCTGGTGGGGATTGCAAGCTACTCAAGATCCCTTGAGAGATAAAACCTTTTGTGAGGGCGTAATTCCACGCATCAGTTCTCCAAGAAGCAAACTGCTCTTGCTATTTCTACCACCGAAGCCGAATATGTAAGCGTTGGAAAGGCGTGTCAACAAGCACTATGGATGAAACAAGCTCTCGTAGACTATGGCATTAGGTTAGAAAATTTTCCTATTATGTGCGATAACAAAGGTGCTATAGATTTAAGTAAAAATCCGGTTCAACACTCTAGGACTAAACATACAGAAATACGCCACCACTTCCTTAAGGATAATGTACAAAAGGGAAACATATCTATAGAAAATGTAGCATCGGAAGATAACATTGCAGATATATTCACTAAACCCCTTAAGCGTGAACTATTTAACCACTTGCGTCTAGGATTAGGAATGATGGAACAAATTGACTAAATTTTATTGCATTTACACTACTTATTCATTGCATAAAATTTATTTTCCTTCCACCTCTTCATATCTGAGTCTAGGAACCTATTTTGCACAAAATTAAAGATTGAGAAACCACATTTTACTGCATAAAAATTCCTATAAAACCCAATCCAATTTATTTTTTAAAACTATTCTCACATTTAGGAAACACATGAAAACCATTTTTCTTGAATTGTTGAATAATGCTAAAAATATTTTCAAAAATCATGCATGAAATCTCACATGAATTGTCAAATTATATAATCTAATATATACCTTTGATATTCATGAATTGAGCAAAAATCGAATCAAGGAGATATTGGATTGTTTCTTAGGAAGTTTTCTTATTTGCATTTAGCAGTCGAAACAATCACAACTCCACGTTTGTTGCATATAGGCACACACTAGGACAAAGTCACTGATGCGTGGGAATCGCAACAGGCTTTACCTCTCGAGGGATCTCGAGAAGCTTACAACCCCCACCAGGCAGTGTACCTGATCGTTGTAGTATAGTATAGTGACAAGTACCGGGGGATTGATCGTTCAGCTTAGGAATAGTGTCGCTAGGATTAGAAAGCCTAAATACTAGTTCTAAAGGTGAGGGATGATTATTTTTGTATTTTTATATTTTTATGAAAGCAAGTAAATATCTCGTGTTTGAAGGATTTGGGCGGAATTAGTTGCTAGTCAACTAACCCAATGCTAAGATGCAATCAAAATAAAATACTAAAAATGAAAATAAACTAAATTATACTAAAGTTGTGAGCAGTAATTGGAGAAAATGTGTTTACTTAGATTTCACTACTCCCTAGACATCTTTTACACGTTAATTACTTGTTATAATTGCATGGATGACGGATCGTATTCCTTAATACCATTCATGGGGTGGCACACATAACTCCCCAATTCTATGAGCTCTTATCTCCTCCTACACCATGCCCAGCACAACTATAGGGATTGTAAACAGTGGCTCATGCATTAAATACAACAAATAAAGACCTAGTGCGCCTCGGTTCATGTTTCTTAAGACGTTCAAGCATGTTACCAAGTGGAGATCTGCCAGTTTTCTTAAGCCTAACATATAAATCACTCATCCAAAACAAGAATAAACAAGTAATCAACACATAATTAACATCTAGGTTTCATTAGATCTAAGCAAACACAAGATAGATCTAGCCTAGCATAATGGAATTGAGACAAGAACAAGATATAGACAACCAACACATAGACATATTGATTGAATTAAAGGAACACTTATCTCAATTACAATGCAAGGTATCAAGGGTTTGGAACCCTTGAAAAACCTGTAAAAGTTGCACCAAAATCGTACCTAGGGTTTCTCCAAAACTTCTCTCCTTAATGTGTGAAAATTAGAAAACTATATATAGAAAAATGGGTTTGACGGCGTCAAGACAAAGCTTGTGACGTCGTCACCTTGCCGCCAAAACTCTTCTCGGACTGCCTTGATCTACATTTGACGCCGTCAAGACCAAATCATTTCCAGGCCGTCATGACTTATTACTTTTGACGCCCTTCTTTCGTGACGCCGTCAAATCTGTTCTGGGTCGTCATGGACTTCTGCTCTTGCCGCCGTCAGAGGATTGCTCTTGACGCCGTCACCTACTGTTCCCAGCATGGAAAATTAAGACTTTGGCGTTTTCTTCACTTTTATGCTCCAAAAACGTCCGAATTGCTTCCTTTTCCAGATTTCTCTCCCAAAGTACCTAAAATCACAAAAGGAACGATTTAGGGCAATATTTGATCAAATAAATTCGGATTCGGGCTTAAATGACCCCCTAAAAACGGATCATTTTTCGCCTCATCATATACCCTTACACTTGAGATTTGCTTGTCCTCAAGCAAATGCGCTTTTATTCTACGCAAAAGACAAGTTAGGGGTCATTTAACACTAACATAAAAGTAATTACAACAAATAATCGTTCCACTAAAGACCAATAGACAAGCACGGAGGTCATACACTAGCACCTCACAAATAGTGTTTAGATACTCACATCTCTCGGGTGTAATAAAGTGTAAATTACAATATGGAAACGGAAGATATCTCTCACTACCTAACATAGCAAAATAGATTACCATAGGCTTGAGAGAGGATCAAACCTCCACCACATGGCGTAAGCACCTAGGATAAACTATCAAAGAGGTCTTTTAAAGGGTTGTAACGTTAGGTATAGGGATATGAAATACACGGTTTTGTTGGATAAAGGAAGTTTTACTGGTGGCGAGTTAACAATCTTGGTTAATTACATGTACAAGATGGCGTTGCTAAGCCAAGACTAGACTCGACTTAAGCTAATAAATGAAAAATAACAAAAACATAAAATGAACATAGAATAAAAAGGGATGGTAGTCCGTATGTTTTTTTCTCTTTTCTTTTTCTATTTTTTTTTTTTTTTTTTTTTTTTTTTTTTTTTTTTTGCATACACTCTTACCCTACCATCCAAAATAATACATCATAGGGAATGAATATTTCCCTTACACTTGAATCTTTACATACTTTACATTTAACTAAACTAATGACTCGAATTAAGAAAATCAAAACACTTGGAGCACTTTTAAGATTAACGTACATATGGGGGTAATAAATGATGTTCTTCCTCATTACTCCATAAAATAAGTACTTACCCATGAGTCCCAATCGTCCCAAAACAATATGTACAAGGATATGACTCGACTTAGCAACCATGTAATCAATTAGATAGTTAACTTAGGGTTTAACAAATAACAATAATGCACTAAAAATGAGCGCATACATGGAAGGCTAAGGCGATTTGGTTGTACATTTAAGTGGGGTGCAACAAATTCTTCCTTTAAGTAAGATGCTTAAAGTTAGAAACGAAAAGATTGGCTCGGAGGGGTGTACTAGGGGTTTCGTGTACTAAAAATGAGTACAACGCTAAGGGTGTGGGAAAATTAGTTGACTTAACTAGGCAAGTAATATGACTTAAATGGTCAAGTAATTATGATACGGGTTTAACACAAGGGTAATCCTAATGCCTCTTATCATGTAGTAAATGCTACTACACGAATTTAGTCTCACTAGCGGTCTCGGGATGCATCACTAACGCAAGTTCTAGAATCTAAATGCTACCGGTACACTCATAAGCACTAATAGTAAATGCTTTTCCTATAAAATCTAAAGGCGAACCTCACATTTTTGGGTGGAAAATTTTTCTGAATATACGGTTATGTGCTAGTCATACAATCTCCTATCCATGAGACGCTTGCTATGGCTAAAGTTTCACTCCTAAATGTTGTAAAAAAATTTAAATTTGGCGCTAAAATTGCACTAACAAGTATTTCTCATAGTTTTATTACACATCTACCAAAACAAAACAAACTCAAGCGAAAGTGCATATGTAAGGTATCATCTTTTTGCCCTCCCCTTACACTTAAGATGAACATTGTCCCCAATGTTCAAGTAAAGAATGTAAAAGTGAAAAAGTTAAAAAGAATGAAATCAAATACTCCCCTGATTCGCTCGGTATGGATAATAGGGTGGCTAGGTTAAATCTTCCTCCAAGAAAATGAACAATCAAAGCTTCCCTTCCAGAATGTAAATCATCTTCTTGTCATACATAACCTGTAAAACCTGACAAAATAGACAAGACAACCTCGCGTAAAATCGGTGGCATTCTATATAAGTTACTAAATCCTAGAAAACAAGATAAGATATAATGCTTGTGGAATGAAGTTTGCAGATCTCCTGGAGATTATAAAACTTAATAATTCACAAAAACCATAAGACTCCGTTAGAAAAACAAAACCGGTAAAATTTCTAGATTTTAACTCCTGACACCGTCAAGAGTAAACCCCTGACGCCGTCAGAATTGACCTGCATAAATCCTTATGTTAAGTTTCCGGAAAATTTCTGGAAAAACTTGGTCCTACTTCCTAGAAAATCCTGCAAAACTTCATTATGACTCAATACAAGCATTTGACTCTAACAAATACGAATACACATGTTCATTTAATATTGTGGAGAATCATGATCGGTTTGTTTCTTAAAAACATATTTGGGGTTTCCCCTTACACTTATCTTTTGCAAAAATACTTTTAGGTGGAGTTAAGACTAGGCCAAAACAACAAAGTAAAGTATTTCCACTATTTAGTTTAGAAACATGATCAACCAACAATAAAAATTAAGCATGCATACGGAAGCAAATAACAAACAAACAAATAAAATCACACGAAACATGGGTTGCCTCCCAAGAAACGTTTTTTTTATTTACGAGTCTTGTAGCTAGACTCAAGGTCATGGGTTACTACGTGATTTCATCATTGGTTCCACTCTCTAGGTCGTCTTCTAAACCAATATCGCTTTCGCAGTGTAAGTACTTCGGGTCTTCGAACTCGAAGATATCTTTTCGATACTTAGAACCAAGCTTGCTAACATCCCTAAAGAATCCACATGATAAATCAGAAGTGTTCTCACACCCTCTCCGAACATCTTCATCGCACAAAATAAGCTGGGAACTTATCTTATCAAGCCCGTCACAATCTATTTCCCTAAGATCTTTTCTTTTGTATGGCGTTTGGTATGAAACCCTCCTAATTCCATCAGCAAAGGTCATGATTCCATTCCGGTCATCAATTATCAAATTAGAAATTTATCAAAAGGGTGCCCCAAAAATGACTTGTGACAACCTAGGGTCGACATAGTCCTCAATGTTGTCCACAATCGTGAATTCCATAGTAAATGCCATGTTTCCTACGAACACCCGGATTTCATGATCTTTACCAACCACTTTCTCTCCTTTGTAAATCATTCCCCATCTACAGATATTGTTGTAATGGAACAGGGACATAACATTCTTAGGCATGAATATGTTGATGTAGACGTTATCGAAATGCTTGTGACCGATCATGCATGGAATTTTGAGATTATTCGGATCACGCCTCCTTATCTTCCCCGACTCTCCATTCCTGGATCCGAATAGATTACCCTCAAGGGAGGGACGATATTCGTAAACCTCTTCATTACCCCCACGAAAAATCACCTTTTTAACACCATTGGTGAACATTACACTTCCATCCATCTCATCAAGGATTACTCTTGATTCATTGATAAATGGTTTCCCCAGAACAAGGTTGGTTAACGGTTGATCGGTGAGAGGGTCTATATCATCGACCACGGCGAGGTTAGTATTGTAAACAAGCTCTCCGACCCTGATTGATAAATTATTCATTACCCTTTCGCACGCAATGCGTTTTGGGAAGGTCTCATGGTATAAGGAAAGGGGGATTAGGTTGACTGGGGAGCCAGGATCTATATGACTATCGGTTAGGAGCTTATCCTTAATGGTGCAGGAGATCTTGAAAACTTTATGGTTATTTTCCTTAGTCCTATCGCTACTCCCACTAGTAACATTCTCCATTTTTCTCTCGGGTTCTTCTATAATAGATTTACCCAAAATGGTTGGATTTCTCTTATGTTCTTCCGATCTCTCTTTCTCCTCATCCGATTTACTAGGTTCTTGTGCGATGCACCGCTCGAATGAGTTGACAGGGTTTCTGGTCAGGTCGTGGTTTACCTTTGAGGTCTCATTTTCAGCTGTATGACCAGTTTTTTCAGTTTGTTGTTGGCTTAGGTTAGGTGTGGAGGCAGATATTGCGGTGATGGTGTTTACGAAACGGATTGGCCCTAGGGGGTTGACGGGTTCTTTTTCTTTTGGTGATAGATGTTTGAATAGCTTACTAGGGCTTTTTATTTTCACATGAGAGGTTGGCGGACTCATGATGGTAGCAGACTTGACCTCATCAATGCGAATAGGTTTATTAACAACATGCTCCTTGATAGCAGTTAACAGATTACACATCTTGTTATTCACATCGGCCTGCTGTTGTCTAAATTTAGCCTCGAGCGTGGAGAGCTGTAATTCTTGAGATAAAATAAACTTTCGCAAGGCGTCTTCACAGCTCTGCCTAGGAGTGCTTTGTGAGGGAAAATGCTCGGACCAAGTGAGTGGTGAGGAGTCATTGAAAGATACGCTCCGCGTTTGGTACCCTCTGAAATTAGGTTTATCCTTCCATGCTTCATAGGCCTTGTCAGAAGTGCGAGGGCCTCATCCCACGTGTGACGATGTGAATTCGTTATAAGCATGTTTTGGAAGCTCCATGCAGTTATGCGTCTCGTGAGGGCCATTACATAATTTACATGTGGAAGTGATTCTGCTTACATGGCTTGAGGATTTTGGAGCTTCGTAAGATTTCATGAGAGACTTGACTCAACCTTCAAGTTCCATGATCCTACGGTCGGGAGTACTAGAATTGTTCGAAGGCAAAGATATCGCCTTGACCGTTTTGTTCAAGTCACGGGGATCATTCCAACTTTCGTTGTCATAGAGAGCAAGATCTTCTATGAGTTCCCATGATTGTTCCGCACTTAGATCATGTAGCTTACCACCGGCCGATTGGTCAATGGCTCGCCTCGTGGAGATGTCGATATGGTCATAAAAAATTTGGACTTGGAGCCAAAGATCTATGCCATGATGAAGGACTTTTTGGAGTAAGTCCTTGAAACGAGTCCATGCTTCATAAAGAGATTCATTTTGACGTTGTTGGAACATCAAGATGTCATTTCTAAGCTTAGTAGTTCTCCCCGGTGGGAAAAATTGAGCAAGGAAACGAGTGGTGAGATCATCCCATGTGGTGATGGATCCCGCGGGTAAACGCTCAAGCCATTGACTAGCTTGATCCCGTAGAGAGAATTGGAATAGGCGTAATCGGGTAGTCTCTCTAGTTTCAACACCTAGGTCTATGGAATCTACGATTTTGAGGAAGTCCTTAAGATGTTGGTTTGGATCTTCGAAACGAAGTCCATGGAATGCACATCCACTTTGCACCAACCGGATGGTGTCGGATCGCAAGGGGGTCACATTGGCTCCGGTGAGCTCAATGGTGTTTCGGTAGCCTTGGTGGCTAGGTCGGGAATACTCTCCTAAGGTTCGGGGCCTAAGGGGTTCTAATGGTGGGTTTTGTTGTGGTGGGATGACGGGTTCAAAGATTTTCCCGTTGTCCATGATATCGGGTGGTTACGAACAAAGGCACAAAGAAATAAGATACACTAAAGAAAACCTAAAAAAATAAAAATAAAATCTTACTAGAAAGGAATCTAGCAAGTAGACCTAATAAAAAGAAATTCTAACCTAGACAATAACTATTCCCCGGGCTGCGGCGCCAAAAACTTGATGCGTGGGAATCGCAACAGGCTTTACCTCTCGAGGGATCTCGAGAAGCTTACAACCCCCACCAGGCAGTGTACCTGATCGTTGTAGTATAGTATAGTGACAAGTACCGGGGGATTGATCGTTCAGCTTAGGAATAGTGTCGCTAGGATTAGAAAGCCTAAATACTAGTTCTAAAGGTGAGGGATGATTATTTTTGTATTTTTATATTTTTATGAAAGCAAGTAAATATCTCGGGTTTGAAGGATTTGGGCGGAATTAGTTGCTAGTCAACTAACCCAATGCTAAGATGCAATCAAAATAAAATACTAAAAATGAAAATAAACTAAATTATACTAAAGTTGTGAGCAGTAATTGGAGAAAATGTGTTTACTTAGATTTCACTACTCCCTAGACATCTTTTACACGTTAATTACTTGTTATAATTGCATGGATGACGGATCGTATTCCTTAATACCATTCATGGGGTGGCACACATAACTCCCCAATTCTATGAGCTCTTATCTCCTCCTACACCATACCCAGCACAACTATAGGGATTGTAAACAGTGGCTCATGCATTAAATACAACCAATAAAGACCTAGTGCGCCCTGGTTCATGTTTCTTAAGACGTTCAAGCATGTTCCCAAGTGGAGATCTGCCAGTTTTCTTAAGCCTAACATATAAATCACTCATCCAAAACAAGAATAAACAAGTAATCAACACATAATTAACATCTAGGTTTCATTAGATCTAAGCAAACACAAGATAGATCTAGCCTAGCATAATGGAATTGAAACAAGAACAAGATATAGACAACCAACACATAGACATATTGATTGAATTAAAGGAACACTTATCTCAATTACAATGCAAGGTATCAAGGGTTTGGAACCCTTGAAAAACCTGTAAAAGTTGCACCAAAATCGTACCTAGGGTTTCTCCAAAACTTCTCTCCTTAATGTGTGAAAATTAGAAAACTATATATAGAAAAATGGGTTTGACGGCGTCAAGACAAAGCTTGTGACGCCGTCACCTCGCCGCCAAAACTCTTCTCGGACTGCCTTGATCTACATTTGACGCCGTCAAGACCAAATCATTTCCAGGCCGTCATGACTTATTACTCTTGACGCCCTTCTTTGGTGACGCCGTCAAATCTGTTCTGGGTCGTCATGGACTTCTGCTCTTGACGCTGTCAGAGGATTGCTCTTGACGCCGTCACCTACTGTTCCCAGCATGGAAAATTAAGACTTTGGCGTTTTCTTCACTTTTATGCTCCAAAAACGTCCGAATTGCTTCCTTTTCCAGATTTCTCTCCCAAAGTACCTAAAATCACAAAAGGAACGATTTAGGGCAATATTTGATCAAATAAATTCGGATTCGGGCTTAAATGACCCCCTAAAAATGGATCATTTTTCGCCTCATCAGTCACAAACAATATTGTCATTTTTGTTCCATCACTAGTTTCTCACTCACTAGGTGCCTTTGGCCTTGCTCTAAGATAGTTCCACTAGGTAGAATTGGTTGCCCTTGCCTTTACTTGCTCCCACTAGGTAAAATTGCTTGCTTGATTGTTCTATTACTTAAGTGTTTTTGCATGCATGCTAAATTATGAATATATTACATGCTAAATTGCCTCAAAGAGTTGAACTTTCTTGAAACCAAACCCAAAAACACAACCTTTCTGCAATTTTCTGCCAAAAACCCATTTCTGGCAATCTGGAAACCACCAGATGGGCGGCTCCCTTAATTTTGTAAGGCGGCCCCCTTAATTATTAAGGGGACCGGCCCATAATTATGGGGACCGGCCATCTGATGGTTGGATTTATAGAATCTTTTCTGCTTTTTAGCCCATTTTATTCTACACTTTCCAAAATTCACAAACATATTTTGTCCTAATCTCCCAAACAAACATTATCCATCCATAATCACACAAATCTCACACTATAAATACCCCATTCTTCAAACTCTCCATTCATCTCATCATGAATTCTCCAAACAAACTAAAACCAAAAGCCTCAAGGCTAGCAAGGATGACGGAAAACCCGTTTGGCGAAGAAAAAGCCCTCGAAACAAATCCATCATAACCAATGAAGTTGGTAATCAATCAACACCTCCAACTACTTACTTCCCAAAATTTACTCCAAACCCACAAGGACATTCCTTTGATATACTTTACAAACCATACAACATTGGCCAAACATCCACCTTCATCCCAAACTACACATCTCAACCCCAAACTATCTACAATGATCCCTATAAGTTTGGTCAACCATCAAACTACACTTCCAACAATCTCTATTCCAACTACACAACCCCAATTCATCCATATCAACCAAATGATTCACTCCACATTGCCACAGAAAAGCAAAAGTTCTGTGAAGAAATTAACCAAATCCATGATTTAAGTGATCTCCTTACTATGCATCTTGCACAACGCAACAAAGGGCAACCCCCATCATCACCCTATGCAAATTGCTTACCCCACTCTCTCAACTAGGATCAAGTTACAAACCACACTCATTTTTTCCCTTGTTGCATCTTCCTCCAAAAACAAATCATCTACTTGAGTGAAGATATCTCTTGGATCGAGTATCTTCTCAATCGTCCTCATCCAATACCCCCTTGACACGATACAACATCGTGAGATCCACCTCTTCTGCTCCATACCCTACTCCATATCCTTCTCCATCAAACAATTAAGCTTTATGCTTATGCTCCCCTCAACCAAATAAAACACTCAACCATGGGTTGCAAGCAAGTCCAAGAGCTCTCTTTGGCAATTTAGGACTATTTTGTTTCTTTTATTTTATTGTAATCAATATGCTTCAAGCATATTGAGTGTTGTAATGATGTTCATTTCTACGACCATCTTAAATGCTTGAATGAATCTCAACATGTTTGCTTTATTCTTGCTTTGCATATATATGTCTTTTACTCTTCACATATTTTTTGTAGCCAAGCATTTCATAGCTCGTTTCCTTGGTGCTCTCAAATGAGGGGGAGCACACATCAAGGGGAGGTTTCTACCCGTCTAACTTCATTTCATGAAGCTAGTTGGCATAACCTTTTTGATTCTACAAAAAGGGGGAGAAGTGAACTTAAACTCACTAAATACTTGTCTAAAAACTAATTTTTAGACTTAATGAGTTTAGGTTTTGTAATCATCAAAAAAGGGGATATTGTTGATATAAATAATGCCCAAAACATTATTAACATTTATTGATATCTCTATGTTTTGGTAATCACAAAACGTAAACTCATTGAACTAAAAATCATGTCGTAAACAAGTATTTAGTGGTAAATATTCACTTAACATCCAAATCACTTAAGGTATGAATAAACAAAGTGTTTATTGCATTCTATGATCAAAGGAACATTTTTTTTAAACATTAGATTTTTTATAAAATGTCACCAAACATTTTATATCTTGTACAAAATCATTTTTGGAAATAAAAGAATATGTTTAAATCATTATAATATATGAATTCAAATTTTCAATCAAAAATGGCAAAAATAGTCCAGAAAAACCTTCCTCACAAAAAGACAATTCTGGGCAACGTTCGTATGGGCGGCCCCCTTAATTTTGCTAGGCGTCCCCCTTAATTATTAAGGGGACCGGCCCCTAATTAAGGGGACCGGCCACGCTCCTGCATAGTATTTTCTCCCCTATAAATACTGGACTATTCCTGGATTTTTTTCTCACCTTTTGTACTAAAAACTTTCTGATCTAAATCTCCATTTCTATTCTCTAAAATCCTTTGATCATATAATCATAAGCTTTTGTTTCCAAGTGATCCAAGCTTCAAAACTTCTAATGCAAGAGAAGAATACTTCAACTCATCAAGAAAAGAAGTATTACAACTTGTTGTGACCTCCACATCCAAGTTGTTTGTGCATCATCACATATATATCTATTTTGTGTATAAGTTGTAAATAGTAGATAGAAGCTAGTATAAGAAGTTAGGTTAGCAAGGTGTGTAGATATAGAAGTTGTGAAGTGATCTAGGTGTGAAAGAAATAGAGGTGTGAAGAAGAAGTAGTGTAATTAAGTAGAGACTAGGTGTGAAGAAGTTGTGAAATAGGTGTGAAGAAGTTGTGTTGTGGTGTGTAAGGTTTTCTCCGCCATAAGGGAGCTTGTTGACATAGTGAAGAAAACTCACGAGTTATGTGCTTGGGGAGTGGAGTAGGGCAAGGAAGGTGTCCTTGTAGCTGAACCACTATAAATCTCTTGTCTCGTGGTTCGATGTTTCCATCTCTCATTTACTTCTTTACTTACTTTGCTATTTAGTTTATATATATATATATATATATATATATATATATATATATATATATATATATATATATATATATACTTGTTTATATTGTACAAGAGTAGATTTCACATAAACTCGAATCAACCTTTTTGAAACAAAGTATAAAATTAAAAAGATGTTAAACTATTCAACCCCCCCCCCCCCCCCCCCCCCCCCGCTTCTAGTTTTCCACACAATTATATAGCTAGCACAAAAACCCTACCACTCAAATTTTCCACCCCAAAAATGTGAGGTTCGCCTTTAGGTCTTTAGGAAAAAACATTTATCTTTAATGCTTATGAGTGTACCGGTAGTATATAGATTCTAGAACTTGCGTTTGTGATGCATCCCGAGATCGCTAGTGAGACTATATTCATGTAGTTAGGATTAACTAAATGATAAGAGGCATTTGGATAACCCTTGTTTTAAACCTATTTAATAATTACGTTGGCTACATTAGTCAAGTAGTTTTCCCACGCCCTTGCGATGTACTCATTTTCAGTACACGATACCCCTAGTACACCCCTTAGAGCCTATCTTTTTCGCGGTTCTCGTGATATTTTGGTGGATTCT
Source organism: Artemisia argyi (assembly GCA_030686995.1). Classification (NCBI taxonomy): domain Eukaryota; kingdom Viridiplantae; phylum Streptophyta; class Magnoliopsida; order Asterales; family Asteraceae; genus Artemisia; species Artemisia argyi. The sequence continues at coordinate 21,728,596 of CM060677.1, read as the reverse complement.
GAAATATTAATAAAGAACATTATTTACAATCCACCCTCAAATCTACACCTAAATCACCTTAGCCACCTTGTATGCACTCATTTTTAGTGCATTATTGTTACAACATATGTGTTAAACCCTTTGTTAATTATCTAATTTGTTACATGGTTGCTAAGTCGAGTCATATCTTGTAAATAAATTTTTTGGATGATTGGGACTAATGGGTAAAGTACTAGTTTTTATGGAGTAATGGGGAAGAACTTCATGTGTTACCCCTATATGTACGTTAATGTCTAAAGTACTTTACGTGTTTTGATTTTCTTAATTTGGGTCATTAGTTAGTTATGTGTAAAGTATGTAAAAGTTCAAGTGTAGGGAGGTTACAAGATCCATTTGATGATTGTTTCGGATGGTAGGGCAAGAGTGTATGAAATAAAATGATAAAAAAGTAGAAAAGGACATGAGAAAAAACATACGGACTACCATCCCGTCTTTTTATTTTTGTTTAAGTCAAGAACGTGTCTGGAAAAATACAAAAAGAGTTGGTATTTAGTGAGTTGAGTCGAGTTTTAGCTTAGCAACGCCTCATTGTACATGTAATTGACCAAGATAATTGACTTTCCAACAGTAAACTTCCCTTTATCCAACAAAATTGTGTTTTTTCATACCCTTACACCTAACATTACAACCCTTTAAAAGCCCTTTTTAATAGTTTATCCTAGGTGCTTACGCCAAAACGGTGGAGGTTTGATCCATTCCCAAGCCTATAGTAATCTATGTGCTATGACTGGCAGAGAGTGTTGAATTTTCGCGTTTCCATATGTTATATCAGTTAATACACCCGAGAGATGTGAGAATCCAAACACTTTATGTGAGGTGCTAGTATATAATTTTCGTGCTTGTTTCGACTAATGTGGAATGATTGTATGTTGTAATTATTTTTATATTTATGCTAAATGGCCCCTAACTTGTATTTTGATTAGTGTAAAAGCATATTTGTTTGAGGACAATCAAATTCCAAGTGTAGGGATATTTGACAAAGATTTATTTGGTACATTTAATCCCAAAAGCATATAAATATGATCAAATATTGCATCAAATCGTTTCTTTTTGTATTTTATGTACTTGGGACGAGAAATCGGGAAATCGACACTTTTTTGACGTATTTGGACAAAAAAGTGAAGAAAATGACGAAGTTGCGTAAAACCTGTCAGACCTGAAGATCTGACGGCGTCACAAGCTGTAACATGACGTTGTCCTTTGTTATTCAAGCTGGATTTCTTGTGGAAAACTATCAAGTGACGCTTAAGAGAATTTGGAAGACTTGACAACCTGACGCTATCAGGTACAAATTGAAGAAATATTCTGTGATATTCTGAATATCACTTGGGATTTTCTGAATATCACTTGTGATTTTCTAAATATCACTTGTGAGTTTCATGTTATAAAACATTAGTTGAAAATCATTTGTGATATTAAGAAAATCACTTGGGATATTCAGAATATCACTTGTGATATTCTAAATATCACGGAATATCACTTGTGATATTCAGAAACGTATGAAAACGTCTAAAAACTGCCGAAATATTTAAAAACGTATGAAGTATGAGAAATGGACGAAAATGAAAGAAAACGGATAAAAACGGATGAAAATGTATGAAAACAAACGAAAACGTAAGAAAACGGACGAAAACATATGAAAACGTAAGAAAACGGACGAAAACGCAAGAAAACGGACGAAAATGTATGAAAGCGTAAAAACAAGTTTGAAAACAGACGAAAACGTATGAAAAATAAACGAAAACGAAAGAAAACGGATGAAAACGTAAGAAAACGGACGAAAACATATAAAAGAGGGAAAAGTAAAGTGAACTAAAAAAATGCATGAATTAAAAAAAATAACGTGAATTTAAAAAAACAAGTAGAAATTTATGAATAAATAAGAAAGGTAAAAAGACAAATAAAAAGATATGGACTTAGATTGACATATTAATTTTAAATTACTCCGTAATTCTTATCATTAGGTCAAACTAGATATATGATGAATATTTAAATAAAGTGACTCATTAGGAATCATGATGAATATTTAAATAAAGTGAATCATCAGATGGTACTATATACTAAACTAATACAAACCTGTTATCTTATGGAATGTGGGTGTTACACATGCTTCAGAATTTTTAGTAAGATAAGTAATTATTAGTATTCGAACATGATTGTAGTTTATGAAGGGCCAAAACTTAAAGTACACTAACATCAAAAAAGAAGAAATTTTAGAATAGACATAACCCTACTAGCAAGAAAACTTTATAGAAACCCAATCTGCTACTAACCATGTGCTAAAAAGCAGCACCAATAAGGAAATAAATAAGTGTACAAAAGAAACGTACTTGTTAATCTTTATCTACCCTTTACTTTACAGTTCCAGCTCTAAAGTTATCTTACCTAATCCAGGCAATTTATTGGCTTTTTTCTAAATACCATTAAAGAGTAATAGTAATACTTTCAAAATCCAAAATTTTAGATGGAGTTACTGTTTTGTTTAGCTAAAAACGTAATTTCTTTATGATATTAGAGTTACAAGCTTACGATGTATTTTTAATAGAGAATAGATCTAGTCCAATTGTAAGCTTACGACGTATTTTTATTAGAGAATAAGGTCTAGCCCAACTCTATGGTATACGAGAGTGAAAAGCTAGTTATTTTTATTCGGCTTTTGAATGATCAAATAATTAAAATCGGTTTTGTTGCACTCCAGCCTAGACTGATTAGCCAAAACTAATTACTAAAAAAATAAAAATAAAATAAAAAAATAATAATAAAGTAACTTCCAATACCGTCTTCTACGGGGAGGTTGAGACGTATACAACCGTACCCCATCAAACCCTTTACCTCTAGGTTAAGAGGCAAAGAGTTTTCCAACTGATCCAACCCTACTTAGCCAAAACTAATTACTGAACCCCATAATAATCCATTCTCAATAATTAAAATCAGTTCACTATAACCAAATAATTGGACATGTGATTTGCTAACTGAGAATGTAAATAATCAAAATAAAAAAGTACAAATGAATACAAGTGGACCATATATTGTTGTTCTTTTGTACAACAAGCTAGCATATGGGCTTCTGGTTCCTTTTTTCTTTCTGATATAACTAGTACAACCTGATAGAATTTTATCAATTATAGAAATGGGCATCACTGGAGAACTAGTTAGAAGTGTGTTCTCGAAAAATAGATCTTTCGGAACCACCCACGACACCAATGTAATAGTTCTTGATCATTTTATATAATTCGTCGTTTATTTGCTAAACGTTTTAATTTTAATGGTTTTGATCAAATCAGGTGATGCGAAACAATGCAGTTGAAAGAAAGAGATGGACTTCTGTGAGATCATATCTTTGTGGTGATGAATTTAATTCTGTTTTAGCCGAAGAAGATTGCGCTTCTAGAAGAAGTGATAAAACAGCCCTGAGTTCGGTTTTTCTTGCTGATTATTCTGGTTCTGCTAGAACATCAAAAGCTACTATTTTTAGCTCAAGAATTGAAGATGACTCATCATCTATCAAGGGTTCAGAAGCCAGTGTCACACAGCATCTAGAACACGAGGAAAATACTACTTTGAGCTCAGAACACAAGGCTGCAGTTGTCATTCAGACAGCATTTAGAAGTTTTATGGTCATTTAAAAACCAAACTTCGTGTTTTTTACTCTAATTTTATTTTCATGTTTAAATGATTATACTGTTTCGAAATTTTATCAGGCAAGGCGTCGAATTGAAATACCTGAACCTGTGGATATTGGTGATCATGATCAAGAGTCGATAGCAACATCAATAGAAGTGCAAACTGGAAACTCGGTGGTGGAAGCTAAAGAGGTTAGCGAAAGTTTCACTCATCGTGTGCAGCAGCATCATAAGGGTACTCGAGCACAAACGTTAAGACTAAAGGTACAAAAACACAAGTAAAAGCAGATTTTGTGTATGTCTTACTACAGCTAATATTATAGAGGTAAAATGATGGACGGGTTGGGGAACATGTCAAAATGAATTCAGGTTGAAATGGGTAATTTTGGAGTACATGTTGAAACGGCTCAGATCAGGTTAAGTTGGCTCGTAAAACACATTTTTATCCACTCTTAATAGTTTTTATAAACAGCTGATGCGATGTTATGACTTATGATCACACAAGCAATAAATATACAACAATAATCTTTTATTATTTACTAACGTGATTTTGGAGGTTCTATGCAATAGAAATATGCTCGTTTGACTTGTTCTTCTTTTAGTTAAATATTTATATTGGCCATTCTACCTGGTTTGAGATAAAACACGCTCAAACCAACCACATCATAACTTAATGAATCAATATTGTTAGCTATAGCTAATATACCACAATGTGTGATTTGTTTTAGCAGGAGGATTGGGACGATAGCACCCTGAGTAGCAACATATCGAAAAAGAGGATGCAACATAGACTAGAGGCATCTACTAGACGTGAAAGAGCACTCGCCTATGCTTTCTCTCAACAGGTAACAATGTAACACTTGATCTTTAATTAGTCATCTTAATGTGAGAAGAAACAATAAGTCATATATATTTTGACTTCACTTTATTTAGTTGAGGATATGCTCAAAGAAGAAACAAAATGTGAGATCCGGGAACGATTCAGAAGCAAACATGAGCTGGAGTTGGCTTGAGAGATGGATGGCGACCCGACAACATGACGCTTCATTTGGGGACATAAGTAAACAGTTTGAACAATTAAATGTGAATGAAAAACTAATGGTACAAACTAGAGTTTTATCAGATTTAGCAGGGGAGGAGAAGGAAAGTTGTGGATCAAATGAAGTTTCTATTCGTTTTGACAATGTTTCTTTGAGCTCAAAATCAGGCGAAAAATCTTACTATAAACCCACTCGAAATAGACTTAAGGCTACAAGTGTCTCGAGGCGAAAAACATCACCAGCTTATGGTTTCAGTAAGGACTATTCTAAGGTATAAACATTAAACACCCCCTCAATTAGGCCACAATTATACTCCACATTGATAACTATACGATAAATTCGTGTTTAGGTGAACAAGCAAGGAGGACACAAAGAGATTAGAAGTGAAGATCAACAATAACTACAACTAGTATGATTTTATTGCATCAATAATAGTTAGTATTTTCACTATATTAATGGTGTGGGAAATTTATATAGAAGTTTGAAGTTGTAACTAGGTTGGGTTTGAAATGTACTATATATGTATTTGAAATAATATGCTAATGCTAATATCTTGACGGTTATTTAGCTTACATTTTCTATACATCTAAAGTTAAGTGGAGGTTCATCTAAAACCACTAAACTTTCGTCAGATTATTCACATGTTCACTTATGCTTAGGCCACAGGCAGATGGCATGTGATTAAAATTTATGAATGCAAATGTACTTTTACAAATGCTTCAACTTGAATATGTAACAGTAATGTCATCCATTCTTTGGTCAAAAGCGCATGCTTATTCTCTGAATTGCAAATTTATTGATGGTTTAGCTGAAAGCACCCTTGTATCTTTAATCTTGCCGTCACTCAACTTGGTAAATTTAAGAATTATATATATATATATATATATATATATATATATATATATATATATATATATATATATATATATATATATATATATATATATATATATATATATATTAATTCCCATCGTCGGTGCATACTAAAAAATTGCAACGCCAATGGTTAAAAAACTAATATACTTTGTGCCTTTTTTTATCCCATCAAGAGCCCAAAGCTGCAGTCCGTTTTCTTATACACGGTCCAATAATACGGTACTCATATATGACGTTCCATTACCTTCTAGCCATTTGCTTTCTTCTGGTTGAAGATAACTACGACCTGTCCTGCTTGCAAGGGTTTTGGTTGGTAGATCTACAGCTATCTAAAGGCTGTTACTTAAATTACCTTTCAGTATGTGTAGTAAGAATGTTGATACAACCAGTACGATAAAAGTGTCGTAACAGCAACACGGCACAAGTTTTGACTAGCTTGTGCAGCCGCTCACCGTTTGTAAACCACCGGCCTGTATTTTGTATTAAAGGTATGTGAAAGCTAAACCAGAAAACTATAATGTAATCGTTTTAGGAACTATGTATAGATACCTGAAAAGGTTAAGGTGCCCGAAAAATGTTACAGCACATATTTTGGACAGGTTTTGCAGGGATACTGCAATAAAAATATATCGTGGCTATCAGCTTATATGAATAGCTCACCTTCTTAAATGTCAACAAACCCAATGTGTTAAAATCCACACATGGCCTGCATATTTATTTCCCTTTTTATGATCTATTAACACATGATATACAGGTTAACACAACCACTAATCAAAGACATACTCCAACATAACAACGATTGTCATAAAACAACTAAACAAAATGGTACAATAATAGTAGCAGTTCACGACGACAACCACATATGATCAACAAAACAACCTAAATAGCTATTACAATATCGAAAAAACTTTAACAACAGTTAGCACAAATTAGCGCGCAAACAAAAACAGTGACAAAGAAAGTAACCCCGCCGCAACGCGGCAGGGCCTTCACCTCGTTTGGATAATTACTACTATACTTTTTCTTTGGGTTTGGTTTGTAAGAAGGTATAATAGAGGCATAGATACTGCCCAAACATTTATATAAATCAGCCCAATTAATTGGCCCGCTATAAAATCAAACATTACTTCGATCGGCCAATACTGTACAAAGTGTCGGCCCATATTATGTTTAATGGCCCATTCTATAATCAACGACACCTATTAGTAACTTCAATCTTTGATATTTCACTTTCGGATGAATATATATATATATATATATATATATATATATATATATATATATATATATATATATATATATATATATATATAGGCATTGGCGTAGCTATTTAGGGGCGGGGAGGGGCGCCCGACCCTCCGAAATTTTTTTTGCGATGTAGGGTATATAGTTTTCGTGTAGAAAAATTTTGGTATATTCGGTTTCGACCCCCATTTTAATTGTGAAATTTTTTTTTAAACATTAAGCAATAAAATTGATCCATTACATTTTACATAAGCCCATCTCTCCAAACTAAAATCTATTAACAAACCAAATCCCAAACTAAAATCCATTACTTAGCCCATTTAAAAAAAATATATAGAAGAAAAAAAAAAACGGAACAGTCCCTAACAATTAACAAACCAATTAACCAAATCCCAAACCCTCCCCCTTCTACCCTCAGAATCTAGCAAACAGTATGGTGATTTACATAGAAAAAGAAATTGCTAACAAGTTTGATGCGGAGTCCATAATTGAATAATTCAAGGATCTTAAAGGTCAAAAGACTGAACTCTAATTTCTTCAATGAATCGAATTAGGTACCAACCGTTTGTCTCCTTTTTAATGTTTAGTTGTCTTGGATAAATGCTTAGTTTTTTAGTGATTGAATTTTTTTTTTTTTTTATAATAATAGTATTTAATTTTTGACCCGACCCGAACATATTACCCGAAAAATAGCGTTAGGAAAAAAAAATTTAGATCCCGACCCCCCACTGAAAATTTTCTAGCTTCGCCACTGTATATAGGGGGCTTTATTTTCAGAACTCTGTTAAGTGCGGTAACTGCGAGAACTCCAATTTTGCATTAGAAAACATGCATGTTCATATAAAACATGTATGTTTTTTTACATACACCTTAATACACATGCATGCGTATTAAGGTGTATGTAAGAAACATACATATTTTATATGAACATGCATGTTTTCTAATGCATAATTGGAGTTCTCGCAGTTCCCGCACTTAACAGGGTTCTAAAAATAAAACCATTTTGCATTGATTTTGTGGAAAACTAGAAGAGGGGTTGAATAGTTTACCGATTATAATCTTTTTAACTTGTTAAGTTAGCTTTGAAACTTTCCGTTTGATCAAAGATATATACACAAACATAATATATAACATGCAAGTAAATGAAAGAAATGATCAAACCACAACACGAGTATTTATCGTGGTTCGGCTACAAGGACTCTTTTTCCTTGCCCTTCGTCCACGCCCCGAGTATCCAACTCGAGAGTTTCTTTCACTAGTCAACAAGCTCCTTTCACCGGTGGAGAAAACCTTACATGTCGCTTATACTTTTACCGACACAAAGCTAGATGTCGAGTTCTTTACCAAGGGTACAACCACTCCCGTTAGTTCTTTTACAATGGTACAACTACTCCCGATACACTTTGTATTTTGAGGACTAAAATACTAATCGTTCACTACTGAAAATACACAATCAAATGAAGTGTAAACTACACAAGTCTACACAATGCTAAGCTAACAAGTCTTGCAACGTTGTGTTGAATACTTGCTACTTTTAGTAAGCTCGTGAATCTCTTTGCTACAAAAAGAAACTTCACATATGAAATGTTAAAAGGTTAGATGAAAGAATGAATGTGTGTGTAAAATATGATGTAAAGTGATAAGCCAAAATTCAACTTGTGGCTTGATATTTATAGCCAAACCTTCTGCAGGTCTGGCGGATCAGGTGGACCCCTCAGAAGGGTTCCGCCCGTGTACCCCCAGGGTACCGCCGGGCTTGCAGTTGGTTTTGCAATAAATCTTGCAAACCAAACAAAGTCACATCTCATAACTCCTTGCAAACCAAACAATGTCACATCTCATAATATCAAGTCAAACACTAAACTTGCAAGCAACATCTTAGTAAGTCAAACACATTTCTTTCCATAAATGTATAATGACAAAACTTGCCATAAATGTGATGTAACAATTCTATTTTTAGAAAATAAAAAGTGTTGTGTTTTATGAAATGTAAAATGTAGCAAAAGTCTAATTTATGCAAGTCTTTAAAACTAAGATTGTGTTTTACTTAGAAACTAAAGTTTACATTTTGTCATTAACAAAACTTAGCGAAGATCGTAAAATATAAATAACGTTTTTAGGCGATACTTGTATTAACAATCTCCCCCTTTTTGTTGATGACAAAACATAAACTTTGTTTTTAAGTAACTCACAAAATCTTAGTTTTTAAGACTTAAAAAAAATGAATATTAAACTTGTTTTACTTAAGTTATGAAAATCATATTAAGTTTTGAAAGTTTAATATATTTCTCCCCCTTTTTGTCGAAACAAAAAGTAGAGTAGCGAAGCGGAAAAAAATGTACTTGCTCCCCCTTGCTTGTTACTCCCCGTAAAAGGAGTGCCAAGATGGGAAACATGGATTTTGGATCCTACAAAAATAATGATTAGTTGGTGATATATATAGTCAAGCTTGTAGTTACCACACACATTGCAATCACAAAGATAACACAAAAGTGATCAACCAACAATGCACGAAAGTAAGTAGAAAGAACTAGCATTCCAAGTAAAATTTTGACTTATAAAAGTCAAAGGACAAGAAATGGGTAATATTCTTCTACTTCTAAAAACTTAAAAAAAATAACCAAAAAAGAAAAATAAACGTCTAGTTTCCTAAATTGGGGCAAACGGCCTCCAAAGGTTGTCTAGAATTTGTTTGGGTGAGAAAGAGCATCCAAACGTTCAATGACGTGTTGGAATGCAAACCGGGTTTCATCTTGGAGTTGGTGAAGCAACGTTTTGATGCTTGCACCCATTTGCTCACAATTTGAGCAAACATGGGGATGAGTGGGTGGAAATGGGTTGGTTTTAGTTTCTTGGTTTAAGGGTTGGTTGGTTTTTGGTTCTTGGGTGGATGGTGGGTTTGGTATTGAGTCAAGCAAGGTGGTTTGAAATTCCATTGCTTGATGGAGGTGGTTTTCAACCATGCTTTGTATATCCTCATATGAGGGAAAGAAGGATTCAAAGGTTTGGGCTTCAGAATGTGGTGGAGTTGGGTGATCATGGTTTTCAAAGTTTGGTTCTCCATAAAGAGGACCATGGATGTCATTGTAGATGGGGTGAAACAACAATGGTTTGGGTTGATGGTATACTTGTTGTGGTGGTTGGGTGTGGTTAAAAAGCTCGTTTTGGTCAAGAATTGACCTTGGTAAAAAAGGTGGTTGTTGTGAAGGTCTTGGTGGGAGATCATTTAGATCTTGGACAAAAGGATGTGGTGATGTGGGAGGAGACCCAAATAACTCCATAGGTTCAATTTTGGGTAATGGTGATGGTGATGAAGTTTTGGATAGTTGGGTTGGAGCACTTGGTGGAGTTGGGTCAATGGGTGATTTAGTTGGTGGTGGAGTGAGCTCATTTGGTTCATTGGGTGATGGTGATGGAGATGCAAGGTTCAAAAAGTGTTCATTTTTTATAGGAGAGGTGAATTCATCCGAAGATGAGGAGCTTAGGTTGGTGGGTTGATTAGACCATAGTGGTTTAACACTTATCTGGGCGGTTTTCCGGATGGATCGTGATGGTTGAGAGGTGATTGTTGACTTAGTCATGGTGAAAAATGGTTTAGAAGTTTAGAAATTGTAATGAAGAAGGTGTGATTTGATAGTGTTTAGGATGGCTTAATTTATAGTGTTGAAGGATTGTGGAAAGGAGTGTTTGGATTTGATGTTAGTCCATACAAAAATGGAGGTTTCTAATGATTTGGAAAACTAATTGTGGGTTGTCAAATCATGGAAGTCAATCCAATGAAAATGGTGAAGTGAGAAGACAAGTTTTGCACTAAATGCTTAGTGGTTTTGGTGGTTTTGGTGGATTTGTTGGAGTATAAATCTCAGGGATTTCAAGGATCCTTTAAAAGGGGTCCTTCCTTTATGTGTGAAGGGTCCTTGAGGTTGTTATGGCTATTTTTGAATTTTGGCGGGAAATGGTTTTGGTTAAGTTTATGGAAGGAGAAGTACCCTATTATGCTAAACATATTGCAGGAAATGGGTTTCTATCTAAAAGGATTGGATTTTGGTGTTTGGATGTTGAAATGTTGAAAACAAAAACAAAAATTCTGCATGATTCTGGCGGAACCCTCATAATACACAGGCGGAACCCATTTGAGGGTGCCGCCTGGTCCGTTGGGCCATTTCTGGGATTCCCAGAAATTGCACTGGCGGAACCCAATTTTGGGTACCGCCAGATCCGCCAGAGCTCCAGAAATAGGCAGTCCGCGTTTTTGACCCGCGAGACGATTTTCAAAATTTTCGAAAACTCCTAAAATAAAAAAGATAAGGCATTTATGGTTAGGCAATGCAAAAAATAGACACCTAAACACACATTTCATAGGACTTTGACCTTGAGGTCGAGAATTTCACTATACTTAGTGAAAATATCATAAGCTTGAAAATTTCACAACTTGCCAAAAGTTGTCTTCCTGCATCAAAGTTAGATAAAACATGTTCCAAATAGTATCCAACATTGTACCAACCTACAAGTACATCACAAACATTGTTTAAACAACCAAATTAGTTCGAATAGCACCTAGTGCCAAACACTCCTACACACCCGCACTCATTGACGGTTAATCTTGTTCTTGAGCTTTCCAAGGAATCTTCCAAGGTTCTTAAACATCCCCTTTGTTTGCTTGAACTCCGCTGACTCATTAGGAATATCCGATAGTTGGGATAGGTATTCGAGAGGTGGGAGCCTAGAGTTTGGCAAATTGTCATCTTCACTCATTGAGGAAGATGATGATGAGGTAGGAAGATGAGGACGTTTTCCTTGGGCTTTGTAGACTCTCTTATCACTAAGTGGAACAAAGGTGTGTGGAATGAGAGTGTAGTCATACGAAGACCATTTGGAGTTGGTGGAATGGGTGAGATGAACCTAAAGAGACGGGTCAAGAGCATTCCATACGGCATAGTCGTTGTGCCATGCACGGGAACGTCGGCCATTCTCTTGGCCATATAGTAGGCAAGGTTGAAAGGTTTTCTAACGGACAAGGAGTAGAGCATGTAGCAAAGGCAAAGGTTGATATGATCTCGGTTTCCTATTGTGCTAATAACACTGGCTCTAAGGACTTCCTCCCATTTCTTGAATTGGGGCTTAAGTTCATTCATTTCCATTCCATAAGGGTCCTTATCGACCTCATTCCCCGAACGGGTTCTCCTAGTGTTGGTGGTCCTAACAAAGAGGTGGTCACGGAGTACGTCTTTTGAGACAAGGGGTGTGTCATAAGGGTAGATACGGTCTTGGAGGTTGTCAAGAGTTGAAAGGGAATGCAAGTCGGAATAGAGGCAAGTGCCACGGTTTGGGACACATAGGATTTGAGCAAACTCCTTAAGAGTGAAGGAGTATTGATGACCACTAACCCTAAAGTTGATAGACATATGACCATAATCATCTGTGGAGAGGACGGAGGATGCATAGAACTCTAGAATGAATCTAGAACAAATAGGCTCGTCGATATTCAAAAGACACTCAAAGTTGATTGTGGAAAATTCGGTGTAAAGGTTTGTGCCTTCTAGGAAATATGGGTCAATGGTTCTACCCTCATGGACATAGTGTTTTTCTAGGGCTTTGAAAACGTTGACTTGGTTTGGGGTAAGGCCTTTAGTTTTGTGGTGTTTTGGTAGGTACTTAATGGTGTCCTTGTGGTCGTAGTGGGTTAGAGGAGGCATGATGATTCCTAGAACAACAAAATTTCACATTTTAGTTTAAGTAAACCACTATTATAATGTGGAGGTGCGGGTATCTTGACTCATTTTGATTCTTCAAAATCGTTTTATGCAAGTTTTGTTATAAAACAAAAGATAACCCAAACGCTCCTAGTTCAATGTAGCTTCGTTTGAATGTACCCGAAAATACATATTGGTTATGTATTCTCTTTAGCATTCAAGAGACATTATGCAAGTGATGTTTTAAACATAACGTTTTGATTTTGTATTCTCAATGTGAGACAAAAAAATATTTGTCCTACTTGTGAGAAATTTTTGGAAGGATTTGACATGGGGTGTTTTAGCAAACATGTTTATACTAATTAAGGATGAAATTCCTAACTATGGGAAACATGATTAGTTTTGTTAAACACCTAATCTTATGCATGAGTTTTTCAAGTTAATGCATAACCCCAAGTTTTTGTTTTTTTGTGCAAGAAATAGAATTCCTAGACTCAGATCAGGATTGTAATCACGTTTAGAATACTTACAATGATGATTGATTTGCAATGTAAATGGATAGAAAACCAAGAATTCATAGGTATGGATGGATGGTAAAGTGAATAGTAGCAGTTTGGAAGTGGTGGTATGAGATAATGGGTGTTTGGTTTAATAAAAACAAAGATTTTGATTCTGCATGTCGACGGATACGGCGGACCCCTGGAATGGGTTCCGCCCGTTATGTCTGAGGGTTCCACCGACCCTGCTGAGAAAAATAGTTATGGATTTGTTTTGATTTTTGTGATTTTTGTCTAATGTCCAGAACTATAATGTAGGTTCCATGAGTCCTAAGCCTAGCCTAAGAAGGTTAAAAGGTTCACGTTTAAGGGGTTTTGTGAGAATGTCGGCTATGTTGTCTTCGGAAGAAACTTTCTCAATTGAGATATTTCCTTTTTGAACGTTGTCATGAAGGAAATGATGACGGATTTCAATATGTTTGGTACGAGCATGTTGAACTGGGTTTTTGCTAAGATCAATGGCACCTTTGTTGTCACAAAGTATTGTGATGTCGTTGAGTTGAATTCCGTAGTCGACAAGAGCTTGCTTCATCCAAAGAGCTTGTTGACATGCCTTTCCGGCCGAAACGTACTCGGCTTCCGTTGTTGAGATAGCAAGAGCCGTTTGCTTCTTAGAGAACCATGAGGTGAGACAATGTCCAACAACAGTACAAATACCACTTGTACTTTTTCTATCGACATAGTCACCGGCATGATCCGAGTCGGCATACACTACGGTGTCTATTCCCGTTCCTTTGGGATACCATAAACCTAAATGTGTAGTGCCCTTAATATACCTAAAAATCCTTTTAACGGCTTCGAGATGGGTAGTCTTAGGATCTTCTTGAAAACGAGCACATAGACAAACACTAAACATAATGTCGGGTCTACTAGCCGTTAGGTAAAGTAGACTACCAATCATACCTCTATATTTAGTGTTATCTACGGATTCACTTTCCTCATCCTTGGTGAGTTTAGTTTCCGTGGACATGGGAGTTTTGATAGGTTTCGAATCTTCTAATCCAAATTTCTTAAGCATGTCCTTAATATATTTAGATTGGTTAAAGAAGATACCATCTTCTAGTTGTTTAATTTGGAGTCCCAGGAAAAAGTTGAGTTCTCCCATCATACTCATTTCAAACTCGTCATGCATGATTTTTGAGAAATCCACACATAATTCTTGACAAGTTGATCCGAATATAATGTCATCAACATAGATTTGGACTATGATAATATGTGAATCTTTCTTCTTAGTGAAGAGAGTATTATCAACTAAGCCCATGGTATACTTATTGTCAACTAGGAATGTTTTAAGTCGATCATACCATGCTTTTAGAGTTTGCTTAAGTCCGTAAAGAGCCTTTTTAAGTTTGTAAACATGATTTGGTTTTTCAAAATCGATGAAGCCCGGTGGTTGAGCAACATACACTTCTTCATTAATGACTCCGTTTAGAAATGCACTTTTGACGTCCATTTGAAAGAGTTTAAAATTGTGTGCACATGCATATGCAAGTAAGATTCTAATTGACTCGAGCCTAGCAACCGGAGCAAAAGTTTCATCGTAGTCAATGCCTTCTTGTTGGTTATATCCGTGTGCAACTAGCCTAGCTTTGTTTCTAGACACAATTCCATTTTCATCCATTTTATTTCGAAATACCCATTTTGTTCCAATTATAGTTTGACTCTTTGGTTGAGGAACTAATGTCCATACATCATTCCTAACAAATTGGTTTAACTCTTCTTGCATTACAATAACCCAAGATTCATCTTTAATGGATTCATTAATATATTTAGGTTCAATGGTTGACACGAAACAAAAGTAGTTGCTTTCATTTTGAACTTTTGACCTTAGTGTTCTTTCGTTAATATTGCCAATGACACCATCTAATGGATGACTTTTATATTCTTTGACATTGACAAGTTCTTTGTTTAATAGTTCATCTTCTTTGTCATCACTTAAAATTTCTTGATTTTCTATTGCTTGACTTTCAACTAAGTCATCATCTACCAAAGGTGATGTCTTGGAGGGAGGTGGACTCTCGTCAAATGTTACGTTCAACGATTCCTCGACTCTTAAGGTTTCTTTGTTCAAAACAATGTATGCTTTACTATTTTGTGAATATCCAAGAAATACACCTTCATAAGACTTTGGGTCAAATTTGGTGAGATAATCCTTGGTGTTAAGAATGAAACATTTACTCCCAAACACTCTAAAGTATCCTAATGTAGGCTTTTTACCTTTATATAGTTCATAAGGAGTTTTATTCAAAACTGGTCTAATTAAGACTCGATTTAAAATGTACGTTGATGTGTCAACGGCATTACACCAAAACTTTTGTGGAATGTTTTATTCATTAAGCATTGTTCTACTCATCTCTTGCAATGTCTGATTTTTATGTTCTACTACACCATTAGATTGAGGAGTACGTGGAGCCGAAAAGTTATGAGTTATTCCATTATTATCACAAAAGTTTCCAAATTGAAATTCATTATCAAATTCACGACCGTGATCCGTTCTAATAGACACAATATTAGACCCTACTTGATTTTGAATTTTCTTACTTAGAATTTCAAATTTATCAGAAGCTTCATTTTTACTTTTCAAAAATTTTGTCCAAGTGTATCTTGAGTAATCATCAACTATGACCAAAGTGTAGAAGTTACCTCCATAACTTTGTATAGCGGATGGACCAAATAAATCCATATGCAAAAGTTCTAGACACCTAGATGTAGAAACCAAGTTTTTAGCCTTATGGCTATTATGGACTTGTTTACCGACTTTGCAAGCATCACAAAAGTGTTGGTCATATTTCAACTTAGGTAGGTTTCAAACTAAGTCTTTGGAGGAGAGGTTTTGGATTAGTCTCATGTTAGCGTGTCCTAAACGTCTATGCCATAAAGTTGAAAATTCATCTAATGAGGTAGACAAAGTTTGTCTCTAGATGTTGGATCCATCTTCATGACATATACGTTGTTCTTAAGGACACCTTTGGCTATGGTTATACCATCTTTAAGTATTTTACTTCTGTTTTCACTAAAAAGTACATTATACTTATTACGACAAAGTTGACTAATACTAAGGAGATTAAAACCTAAGTTATCAACATGAGCTACATCATCTATAAAAAAGGAGTCATGAGAGATTGTACCTTTTCCGATGATTTTGCTCTTAGCATTACTACCAAACGTAACATTACCTCCGTCACATTTATGATAAGACGTGAAGAGGATTTTGTTACCCGTCATGTGCCTTGAACAACCGCTATCTTTAATCCATTCATCCGGTTCCAAACAAACTTTGAGGCACACCTATTTTATGAAAAACACTCAAACATTTGGTCCCCAATTTCTCATGGGTCCATTTTGGTTAAGCATACCATTAATTTGTTCCAAGTATGAAAATAGAGCATAAGGGTTCCATGGCATGTGGTTTGGAGTTTGGTAATGTCTAGGAGTGTTTTAGTTCCAAACATGTTGGTAGTTTGGTCGAGCATTTAAGTTGCTCTTTGGAAAGGGGCATTTGGGAATTGGAGTCTTAGGTCTTGGTTGAGTAGTTTTAGCTCTAAATTCATTTTTACTAAATCCTACTCCAGTTTTAAACACAGGTTTTGTTCCATTTTTGTATGTAACTTTAACAAATTTTGAACGATCCGAAGTGGATGGAGTTACTGCTGCAGCAGACCTGGCGGAACCTTCGGGACCAACGGGCGGAACCCTAAATTGGGTTCCGCCTGATCCGCAGGCTGCTGTAGCAATTTTATTTGTTTCTTGTGAAATCTTTTCTTGTTTCATTTGACCCTTTGAAGTTTCTATTTTCGTAAATCCTAATCCTGTTTTATCAAAGGGTGACTTTTGAAGTTTCATAATTTCATCCGCACAAGAAATGCTCTTATCGAACTTCTTAAACTTTGTGGTTTGTTTTATTAGATCATTTTGAGTAATCTTGAGTTTCTCAACTTCTAGTTTAAGCTCTTCACATGATTTGCAAGGTGTGTCAATACCTTTACTCTTTTCTAATCTTTTGGCTTTTTCTTTTAACTCATGAACTTCATTTTCTAAAAACTCCTTTTTAGTTTTCAAAAATTTATTTTTGTTTATGATTTTTAAGCTCAATTCACAAAGTTTGTTATATTCTTTTTGTAAAGTGTCATCATCAATAAAGGAGTAAGATGAGTCGGATAATACCTCATTTGAGTTGTGAGCCATGAGAGCAATATCGTCATTCTTTGGCTCATCGTCATCTCCTTCATAGTCACTCCAAGCACCACCCACAAAAGCTTGTTGAGGTTTGCTCTTAGGTGGTTGATGCGTGGGAATCGCAACAGGCTTTACCTCTCGAGGGACCTCGAGAAGCTTACAACCCCCACCAGGCAGTGTACCTGATCGTTGTAGTATAGTATAGTGACAAGTACCGAGGGATTGATCGTTCAGCTTAGGAATAGTGTCGCTAGGATTAGAAAGCCTAAATACTAGTTCTAAAGGTGAGGGATGATTATTTTTGTATTTTTATATTTTTATGAAAGCAAGTAAAATCTCGGGTTTTGGAAGAGTGGGCGGAAGTAGTTGCTATTCAACTAACCCAATACTAAGATGCAATCAAAATAAAATAATAAAAATGAAAATAAACTAATTTATACTAAAGTTGTGAGCAGTAATTGGAGAAAATGTGTTTACTTAGATTTCACTACTCCCTAGATATCTTTTGCACGTTAATTACTTGTTATAATTGCATGGATGACGGATCGTATTCCTTAATACCATTCATGGGGTGGCACACATAACTCCCCAATTCTATGAGCTCTTATCTCCTCCTACACCATGCCCAGCACAACTATAGGAATTGTAAACAGTGGCTCATGCATTACATACAACCAATAAAGACCTAGTGCGCCTCGGTTCATGTTTCTTAAGACGTTCAAGCATATTACCATTTGGAGATCTGCCAGTTTTCTTAAGCCTAACATATAAATCATTCATCCAAGACAAGAATAAACAAGTAATCAACACATAATCAATATCTAGGTTTCATTAGATCTAAGCAAACACAAAAGAGATCTAGCCTAGCATGATAGAATTAAGACAAGAACAAGATATAGACAACTAACACATAGACATATTAATTGAATTAGAAGAACACTTATCTTGATTAATCATGCAAGGTATCAAGGGGTTGGAACCCTTGAAAAACCTGTAAAGTTACACCAAAATCGTACTTAGGGTTTCTCCCAAAACTTCTCTCTTTAAATGTGAAAAACGAGAAAACTATATATAGGAAAATAGGGATGACGGCGTCAAGAACAAAGGTGTGACGCCGTCATCTCGCCGCCAAATACTTCCTCGGACGGCCTTGATCTACTTCTGACGCCGTCAAGGCCTAGGCTGTCACACAAATTACTCTTGACGCCCTGTGTGTGACGCCGTCATCAACTACGGATTTTAATTCTTGGGGTTTGACGCCGTCAGGAAAACTCTTGACGCCTTCATGAACTCTCGGATTTTATTATTGAGGTTTGACGCCGTCAGGAAATTACTCTTGACGCCGTCACCTACTGTTCCCAGCATGGAAAATTGAGACTTTGCCGTTTTCTTCACTTTTATGCTCCAAAAACATCCAAAATGGCTTCTTTTCCAGAATTCACTCTCCAAGTACCTAAAATCACAAAAGGAACGATTTAGGGCAATATTTGATCAAATAAGTTCGGATTCGGGCTTAAATGATCCCCTAAAAGTGGTTCATTTTTCGCCTTATCATATACCCTTACACTTGAGATTTGCTTGTCCTCAAGCAAATGCGCTTTTATTCTAGTCAAAAGACAAGTTAGAGGTCATTTAACACTAATATAAAAGTAATTACAACAAATAATCGTTCCACTAAAGACCAATAGACAAGCTCGGAGGTCATACACTAGCACCTCACAAATAGTGTTTAGATACTCACATCTCTCGGGTGTAATAAAGTAATATAACATTATGGAAATGGAAGATATCTCTCACTACCTGTCATAGCAAAATAGATTACCATAGGCTTGGGAAAGGATCAAACCTCCACCACATGGCGTAAGCACCTAGGATAAACTATCAAAGAGGTCATTTAAAGGGTTGTAACGTTAGGTATAGGGATATGAATTACACGGTTTTGTTGGATAAAGGAAGTTTTACTGGTGGCGAGTTAACAATCTTGGTTAATTACATGTACAATATGGCGTTGCTAAGCCAAGACTAGACTCGACTTAAGCTAATAAATGAGAAATAACAAAAACATAAAATGAACATAGAATAAAAAGGGATGGTAGTCCGTATGTTTTTTTTCTCTTTTTCCTTTTTTTTTATTTTTTTCTTCTTTTTTTTATTATTTTTTTTTTTTGCATACACTCTTACCCTACCATCCAAAATAATACATCATAGGGAATAAGCATTCCCCTTACACTTGAATTTTTACATACTTTACAATTAACTAAACTAATGACTCGAATTAAGAAAATCAAAACACTTGGAGCACTTTTAAGATTAACGTACATATGGGGGTAATAAATGATGTTCTTCCCCATTACTCCATAAAATAAGTACTTACCCATGAGTCCCAATCGTCCCAAAACAATATGTACAAGGCTATGACTCGACTTAGCAACCATGTAATCAATTAGAAAGTTAACTTAGGGTTTAACAAATAACAATAATGCACTAAAGATGAGTGCATACACGGAAGGCTAAGGCGATTTGGGTGTACATTTAAGTGGGGTGTAACAAATTCTTCCTTTAAGTAAGATGCTTAAAGTTAGAAACGAAAAGATAGGCTCGGAGGGGTGTACTAGGGGTTTCGTGTACTAAAAATGAGTACAACGCTAAGGGTGTGGGAAAAATTAGTTGGCTTAACTAGCCAAGTAATATGACTTAAATGGTCAAGTAATTATAATACGGGTTTAACACAAGGGTGATCCTAATGCCTCTTATCATGTAGTAAATCCTACCACACGAATGTAGTCTCACTAGCGGTCTCGGAATGCATCACTAACGCAAGTTCTAGAATCTAAATGCTACCGGTATTGATTGAATTAGAAGAACACTTATCTTGATTAATCATGCAAGGTATCAAGGGGTTGGAACCCTTGAAAAACCTGTAAAGTTACACCAAAATCGTACTTAGGGTTTCTCCCAAAACTTCTCTCTTTAAATGTGAAAAACGAGAAAACTATATATAGGAAAATAGGGATGACGGCGTCAAGAACAAAGGTGTGACGCCGTCATCTCGCCACCAAATACTTCCTCGGACGGCCTTGATCTACTTCTGACGCCGTCAAGGCCTAGGCCGTCACACAAATTACTCTTGACGCCCTGTGTGTGACGCCGTCATCAACTACGGATTTTAATTCTTGGGGTTTGACGCCGTCAGGAAAACTCTTGACGCCTTCATGAACTCTCGGATTTTATTATTGAGGTTTGACGCCGTCAGGAAATTACTCTTGACGCCGTCACCTACTGTTCCCAGCATGGAAAATTGAGACTTTGCCGTTTTCTTCACTTTTATGCTCCAAAAACATCCAAAATGGCTTCTTTTCCAGAATTCACTCTCCAAGTACCTAAAATCACAAAAGGAACGATTTAGGGCAATATTTGATCAAATAAGTTCGGATTCGGGCTTAAATTATCCCCTAAAAGTGGTTCATTTTTCGCCTTATCAGTGGTTTTGGACATTCTCCTACAAGATGACTTGTGTCTCCACACCTATAGCATTTCCTTTCAACCTTTCCTTTCCTATCATCACGATCTTTTCGGAAAGTTTTCTTGTCATCTTTAGGTTGTCTTACAAACTTTCCTCTTCTACGAAAGAACTTCTTGAATTCTCTAACGGCCATAGCATATTCCTCATCATCACTATCCGAAGTAGATTCTTCATCATCACTTGATTGGACTCTAGCTTTCAAGGCAATGGACTTAACTTTTTCTTTCTTGCCTCTAACTAG
Source organism: Artemisia argyi (assembly GCA_030686995.1). NCBI lineage: Eukaryota > Viridiplantae > Streptophyta > Magnoliopsida > Asterales > Asteraceae > Artemisia > Artemisia argyi. The sequence continues at coordinate 21,707,583 of CM060677.1, read as the reverse complement.
TTCCGAATCTTTTTCCATTACCATTTCGTGAACTTTGAGGTTTCCAATTAGCTCATCAAGTGACATGCTTGAAAGATCTTTGGATTCTTCAATTGCCGTCACTTTGCTCTCCACTTCGGATGGAGTGCTCTAAGAAATTTCCTGACAAAGTTCTTACTACAAAAAGATTAGTCAAGTGCTTTAAGTGAAGTAATAATAGTATTAAATCTAGCAAAAGCATTAATACTAAATTGTTCATATTGTTGAACAAGAAGATCAATTTTGTTATCTTTAACTTGTGAGTTTCCTTGATGAGTGACAATTAAAGATTGCCAAATATCTTTGGCGGTTTTACACAAAAAGACTCTTTCATATTCTTTCTTAGGCAACGCATTGTAAAGCATCATTTTAGCTTCATTATTTTTACCTATTAATTTCTTTTGATCACCATCTTTAATGTTAGTAACTACGTTATCACCATCAATGATTATATACCACAAATCTATATCTTTAGATTTCACGTAAGTTTCAAAACGGTTTTTCCAATATATAAAAACATTTGCTTCAAAGAGTGGTGGTCTTTGCATAGATTGCCCTTCTTTGTAATTTTCAAAATCCATGGATCGTTTCAAGTTTTAAAACACAATATATTTTAAAAGCTTGAGTAACGTAGCTCTTGATGCCGATTGTGGAAAACTAGAAGGGGGGTTGAATAGTTTACCGATTAAAATCTTTTTAACTTGTTAAGTTAGCTTTGAAACTTTCCGTTTGATCAAAGATATATACACAAACACAATATATAACATGCAAGTAAATGAAAGAAACGATCAAACCACAACACGAGTATTTATCGTGGTTTGGCTACAAGGACTCTTTTTCCTTGCCCTACGTCCACGCCCCGAGTATTCAACTCGAGAGTTTCTTTCACTAGTCAACAAGCTCCTTTCACCGGCGGAGAAAACCTTACACGTCGCTTATACTTTTACCGACACAAAGCTAGATGTCGAGTTCTTTACCAAGGGTACAACCACTCCCGTTAGTTCTTTTACAAGGGTACAACTACTCCCGATACACTTTGTATTTTGAGGACTAAAATACTAATCGATCACTACTGAAAATACACAATCAAATGAAGTGTAAACTACACAAGTCTACACAATGCTAAGCTAACAAGTCTTGCAACGTTGTGTTGAATACTTGCTACTTTTAGTAAGCTCGTGAATCTCTTTGCTACAAAAAGAAACTTCACATATGAAATGTTAAAAGGTTAGATGAAAGAATGAATGTGTGTGTAAAATATGATGTAAAGTGATAAGCCAAAATTCAACTTGTGGCTTGATATTTATAGCCAAACCTTCTGCAGGTCTGGCGGATCAGGTGGACCCCTCAGAAGGGTTCCGCCCGTGTACCCCCAGGGTACCGCCGGGCTTGCAGTTGGTTTTGCAATAAATCTTGCAAACCAAACAAAGTCACATCTCATAACTCCTTGCAAACCAAACAATGTCACATCTCATAATATCAAGTCAAACACTAAACTTGCAAGCAACATCTTAGTAAGTCAAACACATTTCTTTCCATAAATGTATAATGACAAAACTTGCCATAAATGTGATGTGACAATTCTATTTTTAGAAAATAAAAAGTGTTGTGTTTTATGAAATGTAAAATGTAGCAAAAGTCTAATTTATGCAAGTCTTTAAAACTAAGATTATGTTTTACTTAGAAACTAAAGTTTACATTTTGTCGTTAACAAAACTTAGCGAAGATCGTAAAATATAAATAACGTTTTTAGGTGATATTTGTATTAACAGATTTGTTGCACTAAACAGGTTTTTATATGAACACGTATGTTATGCATGTATGTGTATTAAGGTATATGTAAGAAAACATACATGTTTTATATGAACACACATGTTTTCTAATGCAAAATTAGAGTTCTCGCAGTTCCCGCACTTAACAGGATTCTGAAAATAAAGATTCACTATATATATATATATTCCTTTAAGTGTTTAGAAATCTAAAAACGTAACTCAAATGGGAAATTACTTAAATTAAACTAAGAATTTGAATTTGAAAATTAAAAACTACTTTAAAAGTTATAAAAACACTTAACTTAACTTAAAAATGTCAAAAACGTAATAAAAACAAAAACGGGCCGTTACCGGGCTCGGTAACGAGCTAAAACGTAAAATCTTTTATCTACAAGGCCTACGGATGTCAAACTAATTTTCCTAAATCCTAAATGTAAAAACAAAATTTTGAAAAAAAAGAAAAAAAAAATTGACTTTTTAATAATTACTTATGATTTAATTTCCAAATAAACTAAATAAAATGTAAAATAATAATAATAATAATAATAATAAAAAATACTAAACAATTTTTGAAAATTAAAAAAAAATTTAAAAGTCCTTGACAGTACCAGAAATATATGAAAAATGCAAAAGGGGTAAAAAGCTTATTAATAAGCTGTTAATTAAGCAAAATGAAATATAAGCTAAAATAGACCAAGATGGTATATAAATTAAACTTTGCACCTAAGGTCTTGAGAAGATCCTAGGGCAGTTGGTTTGTGAGGCTTAGGCTGTGTCTGTGTTTGGTGAGAGGTCAGGGCTTCGATTCTTCCCAAACCCAACCCAAATTTTTTTGCATTTTTTTTTTTTTTTTTTTTTTTTGAGTTTGCAAAATTTACAAATCCTAACAACTTTTTGTGAAGATCTGTTTTGTAAAAACTTACAAATAAGCTGAAATAAGCTTGTTTACTTGACAGATTCCTATAAAGCTAAAAGAAAAAACAAAAGAAGCTAGCTGATGGATCCAAATAAGCTCAAATAAGCACTTAATCCTAAACTAATAAGCTAAAAATTAACTAACTCTACCCTAATAAGCTAAATTAAACTAAAAAATCTATTTAACAAGATAGAAAAGCACTTAAAAAGCAATTATAAGCTTAAACACCCAAACAGGCCTGATGGGGTTTTTACAAGCCTCTCATAAGCTTATCTTAAGCTACAATGAAAATTTATAAAAGTGGGGGAGAATTAGATAAGCTACCAGAGACTAAGCATGCAAATTTTCAGAAGCTATGGGCTTATATTGAGCATGTGAAAAGTTAAAGACAACTGCTATTTGAAAAAATTTGTATTGAAATCAGGCCTCCAAGTGTTTGAGGGCAACTTAGAGCTAGTCAAAATCTTGTAAGAAAAATTCTAAAAAATAAAATAAAAATGCTAGCTATTAGATTAGCAACCAAATACTTTGAATCTCAATTTTTAGGAAATTTGGACCAAAAATGAAGAATTTAAAAATAAAAGACAAAATCCTATTTGGGTAATTTTTGTGTTGTGTCAGATTTCAAAATGGGTGAGTTTATGGTTTTGACCAAAGAAAGTCTAGATACCAGATATCAAACTCATGTATTTACCTATTTGAAGCATATTTGAAACAAAGATAGTACCTGGACAAAGCTTAAGCTAGAAGCTACACTAATCACTAATTAAACACAATTTCGATAGAAAATTTTTGGAAAACAAGTTTGAAAGCTTGAAAAGTATTTGGAACTACAAAACTCTACTTTAAATCTACTAATAACTGAGGAATAAAGATGATAGCACTTGAAAAAATGGTCAAAAATAGTTTTTATGCTAAGAGTGAGCTTGTGCCAAACACTCCCTTAAGGGGACTGTTTGGTGATTTAGCTTGAAACACAAGAAATTTGGACCAAAATTTTGAACAAGCAACTTATACTACTAATGATAATAATCTAAAAGGAAAAAATCTAAAGTAAATAAGCATTTTAATTAAGCAAACTATGATAATCAATTATAAGCTAAATTGGACAGTTATAATGCAAAACTACAACCAAAAGAGTTCTCAACTATAAGCTACACATATTAAACATAATAAAGCATAAATAAACTAAAATAAAGCATCATTAAGCAGAATTAAGGAAAGAAATAGTAATAAGCTAATGAACAGTAACAATGCGAGAAATTTGGAAATTGGAACTTACTAGGCCTTGTGCTCAAAACCAAGGCATAAATTGCTCGCGGAGCTACTCTACAAGCTGCTAAACAACCCCAATAAGCCCTTCCTGAATTGGCTTATCATCCAAATGAGCATTGTTTGATATTTTTGTGATTTTTTTCTTTTTTAAGAATGAAAACAGGAAATAGAAACTTACGTTTTAATAAACAAAGTGACTTAAACCTAATTAAGCTATTAGTTAGCTTACTAGGCTTTAGTTTTAACTAGGAGCTTCTGAAAATTTTGAAACAGGTTTTTGGTAAATAAAAGTAAAGACAGTAACTAAGAAAACTTCAAACTTAGATTTCATTCACTAAAAAAAAGGTACATGAGAAACTTGAAATTACAATTTAAAAAAGCTAACACTATTCTAACCTAAAAACCTAACTGCGTGGAAAATGGCTACATATTGTGTTGAAGCAACATTATCAAGATCTCCTAATGTTTTAATGATGACAAATAAACATTCGAAACACATAAAATAACAAATGTTAGCCAAAATTCACCGACTCACATGTCTGCTCCTGAAGCTCTGCCCATGCGTCAACGCATGGGCGACGTGCCAGGCTTCTGTGAATGTCGGGACGAATTTTGAAAGTCGGCTTTCCCCTTACCCGACAAATGTGGATCTTTTAATATAGGTATGAACATGCTATGTGCTGAATTGAGAACACTCGAAACGAGTTTTGGGATTAGAGAGATCCAACCATTAAAATACCCGCTTTTGGGAAAACGCCAACTCAAGTTTTCTAACTCTCGCCTCTAGCCAAGGCCTTTCTAAACATAGGGAGCTTATATATTTCACGTACTATCAAGTGAAAGCATTCATATGCTCATAGCCCGTGCTTACGTCTTCTCTAATCACATAACGGGTTTAGTCCCTTATTCGTCAAACTAAGTCAAAGGTCACTTTGCGTAAACGCATCCTTTCCCGCATAGGATATGCTTTAAATCAAGGCAAAGCACTTGGCTTGTTTTTACCAAGGTGTTAGTTGAGTACGTCGAGTCGTGGAAAGTCACGAGTTATGAGATTATGGATTCTCGACATTGAGTTACTTGAGATTATAAGTAAACTTTGATTTTCTCAACTTATAATCACAATTGTCTAAATATTTTCTTTCTTAATGACAATTTGATTACTTCTTAATCACTCCTCTAATTACCTTCATACAAGACAAAACCTCCAAACCTCTCATAATCTTATTCCCAACATCTTCTCTAATATTCCCTTATACCCTTACAACTTTGTCTCCCAAACTCCCACACAAGATTCTCCTTTTACAATATTCCTTCCACTTTATACATTTCCCACATATTCTCTTATATACACACACACATACTTTTCTACACACACATACTTACACATATAACTCACATACACACACCTTTATATTCAAAATACACACACTTCACTCACATACCCCTCTTCACACACACAAGGCTCCCCATCATATCAATCTTACATATTCCCAACACTCTTACACACATCCCATCTTTACAACTTATTCTTTACACTCCCAATGATGAGACGAAAAGTGTACCGCTTTTAGGGGGTCATTTAAGCCCTAAGTCGAGATTATTTGATCAAATATTGCCCTAAATCGTTCCTTTTGTCATTTTAGGTACTTTGGAGAAGAAATCGGGAAAAGGAAGCATTTTGGACGTTTTTGGAGCGAAAAGTGAAGAAAACGGCAAAGTCTCCACATAAAGCTGGAAACAGTGCTTGACGGCGTCATGCTTTGGAGGTGACGGCGTCATGTTATTGCAAAGAGGTGGATAAAAAGATATAACGAGACGTACGAGAATGTTTTTGGACTTTAACACGTGACGGCGTCACCAAGGCCGTCACGTGTAATTTACTCTTGACGGCCATGAGTAGATTAATACATGACGGCGTCAAATCTGGATCTAGGCAATAAGAAAGTTTCTTTGGCGGCGAGTTGACGGCGCCAGGATTTACACGTGACGCCGCCAGCCCCTAAAATCTATATATAGTTTTCTAATTTTCATGTATTATGAGGAGAAATTTAGAGAGACTTTTGGGAGAACTTGTGGGGAAACCCTAGGTCGAATTTTACAGGGTTTTTCACCCTTTTATCATCCATGTTCTAATAAAGAACTTGTGAGGAAACCCTAGGTCGAATTTTACAGGGTTTTTCACCCTTTTATCATCCATGTTCTAATAAAGATAAGTCTTCCAATAATCATTCAATATGTCTATGTATTGTTTGATTCTATCTTATGCTTGTCTTTACTTTAACATGCTAGGCTAGGTTTTCTTTGTGTTTGCTTAGATGTAATGAAACCTAGCTATTGATTATTGGTAGGTTGTTTGTTATTAATTGTAATGGATGAATGATTTCGATGTTAGGCTTAATAAAACTGGCAGACTTCCAATTGGTAATATGCTTGAACGTCTTAAGAAACATGATCGGATGTGTACTACGATTAATTGGTTGTATTTAATGCATAAGTAACTACTAAGGAGGCCATGTTAGGAGCTAGTAGTCGGCTCGACATAGGAAGAGGTAGAAGCTTATAGAGTTAGGGAAGATCGTACACGGCCCTACGAATGGTATTAAGGAATATAACCCGTCATCCACGTAATTGTAACAAACTAATCAACTAGTAAAAGATAGCTAGGGAGTAGTGAAATCTAAGTAAACACATTTCTCTCATTATTGTTTTTCTCCACATTTACTTTCTTGTTATTTTATTTTTATTGCATTAGTAGTTAATTGGGTTAGTTCACTAGCAACTAATTCCGCCCACTCTTCCAAAACCCGAGATTTTTACTTGTTTTCCATAAAATATAAAAATACAAAAAGAATCATCCCTCACCTCTAGACCTAGTTTAATTAAGTTTTGATCCTAACGACACTATTCCCTGAGAGAACGATCAATCCCCCGGTACTTGCCACTACACTATACTACATCGGTCAGGTACACTGCCTGGTGGAGATTGCAAGCTTCTCAAGATCCCTTGAGAAGTAAAACCTTTTACAAGGTTGCAAAACCACGCATCACCCAACAACATTATTTTCAAAATACACACACTACTCACAACCATCTCATTCTCTACACACACTAGGCTCCCCATCACATCCCATTCTTACATATTCCCTTACACACATCTCTTCACTCTTACACAATCCAACTTGTTAATACAAATATCGCCTAAAAACGTTATTTATATTTTACGATCTTCGCTAAGTTTTGTTAACGACAAAATGTAAACTTTAGTTTCTAAGTAAAACATAATCTTAGTTTTAAAGACTTGCATAAACTAGACTTTTGCTACGTTTTACATTTCATAAAACACAACACTTTTTATTTCTTAAAATAGAATTGTCACATCACATTTATGGCAAGTTTTGTCATTATACATTTATGGAAAGAAAATGTGTTTGACTTACTAAGTGGTTGCTTGCAAGTTTGGTGTTTGACTAGATGTAATGAGATGTGACATTGTTTGGTTTGCAAGGTGTAATGAGATGTGACTTTGTTTGGTTTGCAAGATTTATTGCAAAACCAACTGCAAGCCCGGCGGAACCCTGGGGGTACACGGGCGGAACCCATCTGAGGGTTCTGCCTGATCCGCCAGACCTGCAGAAGGCTTTGCTATAAATACCAAGCCACAAGTTGATTTTTGGCTTATCACTCTACATCATATTTTACACACACACATTCATTCTTTCATCTAACCCTTTAACATTTCATATGTGAAGTTTCTTTTTGTAGCAAAGAGATTCACGAGCTCATTAAAAGTAACAAGTATTCAACACAACGTTGCAAGACTTGTTAGCTTAGCATTGTGTAGACTTGTGTAGTTTACACTTCATTTGATTGTGTATTTTCAGTAGTGATCGGTTAGTATTTTAGTCCTCAAAATACAAAGTGTGTCAGGAGTAGTTGTACCCTTGTAAAAGAACTAACGGGAGTGGTTGTACCCTTGGTAAAGAACTCGACATCTAGCTTAGTGTCGGTAAAAGTATAAGTGACGTGTAAGGTTTTCTCCGCCGGTGAAAGGAGCTTGTTGACTAGTGAAAGAAACTCTCGAGTTGGATACTCGGGGCGTGGACGTAGGGCAAGGAAAAAGAGTCCTTGTAGCCGAACCACGATAAATACTCGTGTTGTGGTTTGATCATTTCTTTCATTTACTTGCATGTTATATATTGTGTTTGTGTATATATCTTTGATCAAACGGAAAGTTTCAAAGCTAACTAAACAAGTTAAAAAGATTTTAAATGGTAAACTATTCAACCCCCCTTCTAGTTTTCCACAATTGGCATCAAGAGCTACGTTACTCAAGCTTTTAAAATATATTGTGTTTTAAACTTGAAACGACCCATGGATTTTGAAAATTACAAAGAAGGGCAATCTATGCAAAGACCACCACTCTTTGAAGCAAATGGTTTTATATATTGGAAAAACCGTTTTGAAACTTACGTGAAATCTAAAGATATAGATTTATGGTATATAATCATTGAAGGTGATAACGTAGTTACTAACATTAAAAATGATGATCAAAAGAAATTAATTGGTAAAAATACTGAAGCTAAAATGATGCTTTACAACGCTTTGCCTAAGAAAGAATATGAAAGAGTCTTTTGTGTAAAACCGCCAAAGATATTTGGCAATCTTTAATTGTCACTCATCAAGGAAACTCACAAGTTAAAGATAACAAAATTGATCTTCTTGTTCAACAATATGAACAATTTGTTATTTCCGAAGATGAGATTATTGATAATGCTTTTGCTAGGTTTAACACTATTATTACTTCACTTAAAGCACTTGATGAATCTTTTTGTAGTAAGAACTTTGTCAAGAAATTTCTTAGAGCACTCCATCCGAAGTGGAGAGCAAAAGTGACGGCAATTGAAGAATCCAAAGATCTTTCAAGCATGTCACTTAATGAGCTAATTGGAAACCTCAAAGTTCATGAAATGGTAATGGAAAAAGATTCGGAACTAGTTAGAGGCAAGAAAGAAAAAGTTAAGTCCATTGCCTTGAAAGCTAGAGTCCAATCAAGTGATGATGAAGAATCTACTTCGAATAGTGATGATGAAGAATATGCTATGGCCGTTAGAGACTTCAAGAAGTTCTTTCGTAGAAGAGGAAAGTTTGTAAGGCAACCAAAAGATGACAAGAAAACTTTTCGAAAAGATCGTGATGATAGGAAAGGAAAGGTTGAAAGAAAATGCTATAGGTGTGGAGACACAAGTCATCTTGTAGGAGAATGTCCAAAACCACCCAAGAGCAAACCTCAACAAGCTTTTGTGGGTGGTGCTTGGAGTGACTATGAAGGAGATGACGATGAGCCAAAGAATGATGATATTGCTCTCATGGCTCACAACTCAAATGAGGTATTCTCCGACTCATCTTACTCCTCTATTGATGATGACACTTTACAAAAAGAATAAAACAAACTTTGTGAATTGAGCTTAAAAATCATAAAAAAAAAAAAATTTTTGAAAACTAAAAAGGAGTTTTTAGAAAATGAAGTTTATGAGTTAAAAGAAAAAGCTAAGAGATTAGAAAAGAGTAAAGGTATTGACACATCTTGCAAATCATGTGAAGAGCTTAAACTAGAAGTTGAGAAACTCAAAATTACTCAAAATGATCTAATAAAACAAACCACAAAGTTTAAGAAGTTCGATAAGAGCATTTCTTGTGCGGATGAAATTATGAAACTTCAAAAGTCACCCTTTGATAAAACAGGACTAGGATTTACGAAAATAGAAACTTCAAAGGGTCAAACGAAACAAGAAAAGATTGCACAAGAAACAAACAAAATTGCTACAGCAGCCTGCGGATCAGACGGAACCCAATCCAGGGTTCCGCCCGTTGGACCCGAAGGTTCCGCCAGGTCTGCTGCAGCAGTAACTCCATCCACATCGGATCGTTCAAAATTTGTTAAAGTTACGTATAAAAATGGAACAAAACCTATGTTTAAAACTGGAGTAGGACTTAGTAAAAATGAATTTAGAACTAAGACTACTCAACCAAGACCTAAGACTCCAATTCCCAAACGCCCCATTCCAAATAGCAACTTCAACGCTCGACCAAACTACCAACATGTTTGGAACCAAAACACTCCTAGACATTACCAAACTCCAAATTACATGTCATGGAACCCTTATGCTCTATTTTCATACTTGGAACAAGTTAATGGTATGCTTATCCAAAATGGACCCATGAGAAATTGGGGACCAAATGTTTGAGTGTTTTTCATAAAATAGGTATGCCTCAAAGTTTGTTTGGAACCGGATGAATGGATTAAAGATAGCGGTTGTTCAAGGCACATGACGGGTAACAAAAGCCTCTTCACTACTTATCACAAATGTGATGGAGGTAATGTTACGTTTGGTAGTAAAGCTAAGAGCAAAATCATCGGAAAAGGTACAATCTCTCATGACTCCCTTTTTATAGATGATGTCGCTCATGTTGATAACTTAGGTTTTAATCTCCTTAGCATTAGTCAACTTTGTCGTAATAAGTATAATTTCCTTTTTAGTGAAAACGGAAGTAAGATACTTAAAGATGGTATAACCATAGCCAAAGGTGTCCTTAAGAACAACGTATACGTCATGAAAATGGATCCAACATCTAGAGACAAACTTTGTCTTACCTCATTAGATGAATCTTCAACTTTATGGCATAGACGTTTAGGACACGCTAACATGAGACTAATCCAAAACCTCTCCTCCAAAGACTTAGTTCGAAACCTACCTAAGTTGAAATATGACCAACACTTTTGTGATGCTTGCAAAGTCGGTAAACAAGTCCATAATAGCCATAAGGCTAAAAACTAGGTTTCTACATCTAGGTGTCTAGAACTTTTGCATATGGATTTATTTGGTCCATCCGCTATACAAAGTTATGGAGGTAACTTCTACACTTTGGTTATAGTTGATGATTACTCAAGATATACTTGGATAAAATTTTTGAAAAGTAAAAATGAAGCTTTTGATAAATTTGAGATTCTAAGTAAGAAAATTCAAAATCAAGTAGGGTCTAATATTGTGTATATTAGAACGGATCACGGTCGTGAATTTGATAATGAATTTCAATTTGGAAACTTTTGTGATATTAATGGTATTACTCATAACTTTTCAGCTCCACGTACTCCTCAATCTAATGGTGTAGTAGAACGTAAAAACCGGACATTGCAAGAGATGAGTAGAACAATGCTTAATGAACAAAACATTCCACAAAAATTTTGGTGTAATGCCGTTGACACATCAACGAATATTTTAAATCAAGTCTTAATTAAACCATTTTTGAATAAAACTCCTTATGAACTATATAAAGGTAAAAAGCCTACATTAGGATACTTTAGAGTGTTTGGGAGTAAATGTTTCATTCTTAACACTAAGGATTATCTCACAAAATTTGACCCAAAGTCTTATGAAGGTGTATTTCTTGGATATTCACAAAATAGTAAAGCGTACATTGTTTTGAACAAAGAAACCTTAAGAGTCGAGGAATCGTTGAACGTAACATTTGACGAGAGTCCACCTCCCTCTAAGACATCACCTTTGGTAGATGATGACTTAGTTGAAAGCCAAGCAATAGAAAGACAAGAAATTTTAAGTGATGACAAGGAAGATGAACTATTAAACAAAGATCTTGTCAATGTCAAAGAATCTAAAAGTCATCCATTAGATGGTGTCATTGGCAACATTAACGAAAGAACACTAAGGTCAAAAGTTCAAAATGAAAGCAACTACTTTTGTTTCGTGTCAACCATTGAACCTAAAAATATTAATGAAGCCATTAAAGATGTGTCTTGGGTAATTGCAATGCAAGAAGAGTTAAACCAATTTGTTAGGAATGATGTATGGATATTAGTTCCTCAACCAAAGAGTCAAACTATAATTGGAACAAAATGGGTATTTCGTAATAAAATGGATGAAAATGGAATTGTGTCTAGAAACAAAGCTAGGCTAGTTGCACAAGGATATAACCAACAAGAAGGCATTGACTGTGATGAAACTTTTGCTCCGGTTGCTAGGCTCGAGTCAATTAGAATCTTACTTGCATATGCATGTGCACACAATTTTAAACTCTTTCAAATGGACGTCAAAAGTGCATTTCTAAACGGTCTTGGCCTATAAATACCCCTCTTGGCTCTTGTATTCCTCACCCCTTGCCATTATTCTTTCTCTCTACATTCTTTCTCTCTAATCCTCTAATTCTATCTTGTGTTCTTAGTTTTTCACACTAACATCTTTGAAAGAACACATCTCCTTGCAAGGGAAGAATCACAAGAACTTAATTATCTCTTGTGATTGTGTCGAGGGTCTTCTTATCTTTACCCCTTCTATCACAATCGAGTCTCTAGGTTAGGTTAGGGCTTGATTGAACACACAATCATTTATTCATTCAATCATTTGTAAGGGAAGTCTTGTGTCTTGGTGACCAAGCCTAGATCATTGGGGATCTAGTTGGGGTTTGATACTTTCGGGTGAAAGTTTTGGTTGTGGTCTTGGTGACCATAGGTTGAGGCGAATCGCGAGATTCTTTTGGGTGGTTTCTGAGGACGGAATACCGTTGGTGAGTAACTCCTTCTTTGTGAGCATCGATATTGGTGAATATCGGTGGAGTGAATTGTAACGGTTTGTAGTCCACCGAAAGGATTATACTAGTGTAATAGTATCGGTGTCGTGGATTCGCAACTGGACGTACGGATGGTATAAACCCCCCCATCCTGAACCAGTATATATCGTGATGTCTCTCTTTACTCGCTTTATATTTATACTAAGCTATTAGGGTTTCCACTGCTTCTTGTCCTCTTCCTTTGTGCTTCTTATATGAGTGAATTGAGCTTTGGATCATCCTTGTGCTTCTTTTTTATCAATCTCGGCCTTTGGATCTTTTCTTGGTGCCTACTTCAATAATTCTCAACCCTTGATTAGCTTTTGTGCACCTTGGATTGATGAGGTAGAGGGGGTGGGGGTGATGGGACATCATGTGAACATGGTTTGTCTTGGGCTAGATGCTGAGTTGGAGTGGGATAGGGACAGGCGTGAGCAAGGGAGGTTCTTTTGGCGGGTAACAGGTTTTATCAAAAGGGTGTCGAGTCGATCCGATAATGCTCCATTTAGCTCCGTTTTCCCATCTAAGCTCTGTTCTGCTCTCTTTTGCCTTGTTTTCAATCCATTTGTACCTAAAACACATGAAAACACAAACCAAAGATATTTGCAATATTATATGGTAATTTTGGGTGTTTTGGTCGTTTTTGTGGGTTTTCCGGGCCTAAAATAATGAGTAAAAGGCCACTCATCACGTACCTAACTTAAGAACTATACATATGAATGATCCCTCTATAAAAATTGAGCATAGTTTCTAACTTAAAGATTTATCCATATGCAAGGATAGGAATCATATGTGTATTATTTGTTAGTGGATTTGTATTATAATTAGAATTATATTTGCATTTGTATTGGTTTAGTCCCAAGCCTAAATGTTAAAATAGTCATTAATATAAATATTGGGTCTTATGTAAATACAATTAATCAATCAATATATCAAGGTTTGAATAAATGACTAAAAAAATTGTGTATGTAGAGGATCCTAATATAACTACGAGGTTTCTGCATATATATTCTTCCGAAAATACATAATTGCATATATATATATATATATATATATATATATATATATATATATATATATATATATATCCAAAGAATGCATAAAACTTATTGTATGATGTGTATAAATTTTTTTTACAAAGGATATACATGCAATTATTTACTTTGTGAGGAATATATATGCAATTTTGCCTATAACCTATAAGGATCGCTCTAATATATAGTTTTTCAAAGCCATATATTATTGACATAACTTTCAAAGAAAAATGGTTAGGAATCTTAAAAATATATAACTAATATTATGTTTAAACCTTTGTGTGTTAGTATTTTATTGGTTCATGAAAAAAATAGACATAACCAACAAAATGACATCACACATCTTTAATATTATTAAACGTTCATTTTATTCTATTATTAAAATCGTGGAACGACCAGTAAATTTTAGCACAACCATATTAACTACCAGTAATTTATTTATTTATTTATTTATTTTTACAGGGATGTCAAAAAAATGCCTGTGTCTAAAAATGTGTAGCAATGGTTTGTAAAAAATGGGTCCAGCTGATACAACCAATAAACTGTTGTCACATAATTTTTGACATATAATTAGGCATATTTTTAAGTTTTTTTTTCTAAACTGGAAACCTTTTATGTAACTCACCTATAATTTTTCAATGATATATAAAAGGACAAATTACACAAAAAGGTATCGCACTTAAAATCAATTTAAATTATAGGTATTCGGGTAACTAAGTTATTTTTGTGCAATGTAAGGTTTTCTCGACTTTTTGAAATACGCTATCGGTCATTTTTTTCAACTGAATTGGTTAATTAATATGATGTATCATTATAATTGAACATTTAAAAGTCATTTTAGCTAAAATCATAACAGTTAATTGCTTTTGAAAAGTCGAAAAAATCTTGCATTCAAAAAAATAATTTTAATACCTTAAATTGTAGAAAAAAGTTCGAGTAACTAAAAACTCAAATTAACCTTAAACATGATACGTTTCTATGCGATTTACCATATATAAAATCATTACCAAATTAGATCCAAAATCAAGTATTTTTATAATTTATTACATACCACGGTGTCTCATACATGGAAGTAAATACCATCTAAAATTATCACATCATATCATTTTTCTTCCACAAATATACCACAAAATGATTTAAGAGGGAATTGCAAAAATCGTCCCTAAACTTTGGCCATATTGCATGTTTCGTCCCAACCATTTCGAAAGTGCAGAAATCGTCCCTGTGGGAAACCTTTGAGAAAATTTTCGTCCCTGGCTGGGACGAAAATTGCATAATTCGAAAGTTTCAAAAGTTTTCAAATTGCATGATTCGTCCTCGTCAGGGACGAAAATTTACTCAAAGGTTTCCCACAGGGACGATATCTGCACTTTCCAAATGGTTGGGACGATACTTGCAATCTGGGCAAAGTTTAGGGACGATTTTTGCAATTCCCTCATGATTTAATGCAAATATTTTTAGTAACGGACGTGATTGACATACTTTATGTTTTATTGATACACTTTAATGTACAAACAATTAAAATAGGTTATACTTAAAGTACAACTGTCTAATAGATATATTAATATGTGTCAACAATTTTTTTTTTTTTTTTTTTTTTTTTTTTTTAAGTAATGGAAAGCAATATGGTAAATCTGTAACAAAATCCCTGTTCCAACTTCCAGAGTTCCAGTTACCCAAAAGTTCAAAATAGCTGGATTAAAATTCTAAACCACAATTAAAAGCTTAAAACAAGATAATATCAATCACCTCGAAAACAGGAGTAAAAGCAGCGCACTACTCGAAAAAAGGTAACTAAATCATCATTTTGACCCGTTTACTCCTCCATTTTACTATGTTTGGCTAAATATGAGTGAGTTTATTAGTTTTGTATATGTCAAATAAGTTTAAAATAAATGTTTGACTAAAAACTTATAAGCTTTTATAAATTTTCGATAAACCTTAAAAGTATTGCTTACAAATAACAATTTTACACTTAATTATAAGTAACATATCATCATTCTTATTTTTCGACCGATTCGTTTTAGATGCAACTCAAACACGAGCTATACTAGACCCATATAAAAAATCTAAAAAAAGTAAAATAAAGATTAACTCGTTAATATGACAGCGGCTAATTGATGTAATCATAAAAAGGAGAGAACCTAACACATAATATAAGCTTTACACATTGGTAAGTGGATTCTTTATTTATTATTATTATTATTATTATTATTATTCCGTATTATTATTATTATTATTATTATTATTATTATTGAGACCAAACACCCCTGTATTTACCCCTATAAATACCAACACAGCCAATTCCACATTTTCCACTTCCATTCTTCACTCTTTCCCAACTCTTATGGCAGAACCAGCAATACCCTATGACCAAAAAATAGCCATTCACGCCCAAATGAAATGGGTCATAGCAGATGACTTACCATTCGACATGTTCGACAGGACACAATGGACTCAATTCATCCAACAAAATGTCCAACCTGGGTACGAAAGGGTAAGCAAACATACCATTAAACGTCTTGCTTTTAAGTACTATATTAAAGCTAAAAAAGACTTGATTGCATACTTTGAAAATTTTCATGGGAAAGTTAGTTTGACTATTCATGTATGGGATACCGCGTGTATCGGGTTAAAGTTCGTTGCTATTACATGTCATTGGATTGATCCTGACAAATGGAAAATGTCCAAAAGGACTATTTGTATTCAGGGTCATGAAGATATTCATGAGACTATTATGGATTGTGTTGATGATTTTGGTATTAAGGATAAGGTGTTTAGTATTTGTTTTGATGATGTTGGGGATGGTATTTATGCGAAAGGGATTGAAAAGGCGAAAATGGATTTGAAGCCTTTGTTTAATGGTGTTCTTTTTGGTACTAAATGTGTGTCTCATGTTTTGATTTCTATGGTTCAAATGTGTCTTGATCATGCTGATTCTGTTGTTGAAAAAGTTAGGAATATGTTGTTTTATGCTAATACATTGAAATGTGGGGAGTTTGCTGAGTTTTTGCGCGAAAAGGGTGTTAAGTTTAATGATCCGGGTGTAAACTGGCCTCATATGTGGAATACTACTTATAAAATGCTGCGTGGTGTTGTGGCTCATCAAGCATTGCTTGTGGAGTTTTATGCTAATAGTGATGAGAATGATATCGATGATAGTGATTGGGTGATTGTAGAATCGCTTTTGGGTATATTGAAAGTTTTTCATGGTTCTACTGTTAGGCTGTCGAATGCTAAAAGTCCTTCCGCACCACTACTTTTGGGAGAATGTTTGTTGATTTCTGATATGTTTAAGAAGTATAAGCAAGACCCCTTTTGGCAACCGGTTATTGCAAAAATGCAGTCTAAGTTTCTGAAGTATTGCATAACTATCCCTCCTGTGTTTTTGTGTGCAACTGCTTTGAATCCCAAGATTGGAGTTAAAGGCGTTGAGAATATTTTAGAGGATATTGAAGCAAATTTGGGGTTATCAAATGATATGAATGATAATACTTTTGCTAAAGTCGGTATTGCAAAGTTTAGATTTGCTCTACAAGAAGTGTTTGATCATTATGATACATTGCATAAATCTCGACCTCGTGAACAAGCTCCTGTTACATCTACGGCAAGAAACATAATCCATCAGTCAGTTTCACGTAAAAGATCAGAAAATGGGACTATTTCAAGTGATTTGGAGTTATACAACAAGACTAACTTTTCACAAGTTATGACTAGTGATGATGAAGAAACAAAGATGTTGGAATGGTGGAATGTTAAGGGCTGTCATTTGTATCCTGTTTTGGGTGAAATGATGCGTGATTTGCTAACAGTGCAAGCGTGTGCTGAAGATTTGGAATATGCTTTTTGTTTAAAGGGCAGGGAGTTGGATGAGGAAACAAGTATGGGATATCCATGGTGGTTGCAAAGGCGTATCTTCTTGAAGGAGCATTTTAATGAAGTTGGTTGGGAAGATAATGGTGAATTGGTTGAAGATCTTGAAGGTGAATGTGAAAGTCATAATTATGATAAGCTATCCGACGCTTCCGATGAAGAATGAAGTAATTTAGTTGAAGATGGCCCAAGACATTGCGAAGCTGGTGGTGCTGGAGAATGAGATTTTTGAAGACTAAATTAAGATTATGTTTTAATCGTTTTGGTTTGCAAGTATGTACTGCTACCTTTGTCTAAGCTCAGTTATGCAACCCTCCTAATGTTTAACTCTCTTTAGTAGTAACGTAACTACTTAAAAGTCTGTTTGACTAACGTTTGGATAATTGGTTATAACCAATCTGTATCATGGCATTACAGCTATGGTATTCGGGTTGGTCCTATTTTGGTTTCGGATGGTGGGTTTGCTTCTATTGAAATTCATGTTTTTTGAAATTTATTGTTCGATGGCTCTTTATGGAAATCGAGAAAGTTGTTAGCTTTTAGTATGCTCATTTATTATAATAAGAAAATTAGGGGGTGATTAGGGGTGTTTAAGATTACTGACTGAACTTCTTATCAGCATATTGCTTTTTGAGATACGTTGCATGTTTTGAATAAGCAGTTACTCACTATTCATCAGACTAGCAGTTTTGATAAGCAATTTAAAACAACCTCAAAGTTGCTTAAGGAGATAAGCATTTTTAGTACGTAACCCCAAACAGCCTCTAATTGCCGTACACTGATTAGTTTTTTGAGTTGCTGCAGCAAAGGTTGTTAGTGCTCGTTGTACTCCAAGTATGCAAATTTCTTATCACATATGGACTTGCAGAACATCCATACACAACTTGTTTATAGTAGAAGCATTTCCGAACAGATGTCATGTGGCCTGTTTTCTTACAACTGATTTTCAGATTATCCGAATGTGAATGCCATACATTCCCTTGGTGCACATAATTAGCTATATGCAGTAAAATTTGTAACTTTGTTTTGTAGGTATTGTTCATAGGCTTGACACTTTAAGAGTGTCGAACATGTGACCGAAAAATTTAGCTTATAGAAATATTATTGTGACGGAACTCAAAATCATTATTAGTTCTTGCCAGACATTTGGCGTAATTGCGTGTTTGTAGACCCAATCGTGAGAAATAGCCATTCCAGAACAATCATTTGATCTATTTCGTTAAGTGTTCTTTTGACATCAAAAGTTAGCTATGATCTTTTAGGGTAGGGGCAGTCGCAGCGGTTTGTGCCATACCGGCGGTGAACACCGCCGCCACATAGGCGGTATGCCTAAACGATTTGGCTGGGCGGCATTTGATGCTTCAACGGTTTGGAAGAATGTTAACGTTGGAGCATTAAAGTTTTTTTGACCGTTGGACAATTTTGGGACGTTGGCAGTGAAAAAAAAAAAAAAAAAAAAAAATCCTTTATAAATACCATACTTTCATTTGTCAAAATTACTTCCAATTCAAAGCAAAAAAAATCCTTCTATATCTCATACAAGAAAGCAAAAAAAGTGTTGCATGGATCAAAGAAAATCAAGAGGTCGTGGACGGGGCTTTCGTGGACAACATGTTCGTCCGCAAGTTTCATACACTTCATAAAAAATAAAAAAATAAAATTAGTTAGAGGTATTGAAGCACCCATTGCCACTAAAAAAGTATGTAGATGTATGAAAAAAATATGAGTGAGGTGGAATAATATTATTGGTGGGTTGAGAGGTACGGGAGAATTTCATAGTCATGGTTGCCACCACCCTTAGACCGGGCGTAGCGGTTACCACCACGAGACCGACATCCCTACTGCCATCTGAGATTTTTCTCTCCTGAACTACTTTATGACCCACTTGGTGTACAAGGAGACAAACAACTCCATTTTTTTTTTTTTCATTTTCATTTTTTTAAACAATTAAATTAAAATTTCATTAATACTACAAATATTACATAATAATTCAAATAAAATTAAAAACATTACAATAGAAAATTCAATTAAAATGACAAATTAGTGTTCATTTGTTCAACGCCAAATGTGTTCCACTAAATCGAATTTAAGGCTTAGATGAATAGTTTCGTTGTGTACCTCTCTAATAACTTGTAACATTTCTTCATGCGTTCGTACGAGACTATCATCACTGTAGGACCGCAGAACAACCTATATCACTATTAAATCAAGCTTAAACCTAGAGAGAGAGAAAGTAAGTAGAGAGAGAGAGTGAGTGAGAACTCTAGTGTGTGGAATAATAACCTTGTTAAGACTAAGAGAATCACTAAGAGAACCAACCTCTCAAATGAGGTTTACAAGAGTATTTATACTCATAGTCTAGGGCTTCTCTAATCTTTTACATTATTACACTAATAGCCCTTAGACTTTTACAAAACGTGAGTACTACACATAAACTTCATCATAATGATATTCTAAAGCAACCTATAACTATACGTTAATGACCGACACTTTTTATAAAAAAAATTCGATTCTAACAATCTCCCCCTAAGTGTTGGTCATTGAGGTTGCGCGACGTCATCATCTTTGTCTTTAAACTTTATCATTCATAGATCTTGACGTCTTTAAGAATCACTAGATGAATCATAGTTCCAGTTCATCATGCTTCATTGTTGTTGAAGTGATCCGATGATGTCATTTGCCTTTCGTCACTTCTGTGTTTGTGGTGGTTGTCTGCCATTCCAACATGCTCATACGTCTTAAGTCTTTGTCATACATACATTTGTTATTCCCGTTCTTTCACGTTGATCTTTGTCACTTTACTTTGTAGATTCTTCTTTTTGGCGCATAATCTTTCTTTGACTGTTGCTATCCTTTTATCTTTGTGAGAACTTTCCTTTGACTTTGTTGATGCATGTATGAGCATGTGGAATCTTTCGCCATGGAGATGATATATAGCTGCAGGTAAACAGTTAGCAATAAACAACCGGTACTTACAGATAAGGAATTAGAGATCATCAACAGCATAGTGTGAAGACTCCTTCTAACCCTTACCATGGCCGTTCCCATATCAGATACTCCCGAAAGAGCTTACGAGACCTACTAAGTAGCTCAATGACTGGGTGAGTCGCTGGGGATCACTCCACGACTGTAGACCGTTTGAAACCACCGCGAACACTAAGCGTAACCCATAAAGAATTACCGAAGTGACCTACTGTCAGGGCTGCTTGATGTTGACCCTGGCAGGAATTTCCGTTCAATCATTGAGAATATACATAAGTAATTCCTCTCATAAACGTTCTTGGCAGATTGCTAAGATCTGCGTAGGACTCTTAAGTTTACATCTGGCGTCCTTAATGATGAACATCCAGTGTAGAAATATCATGTGTTCCTATGAGATCTTTTGATGAATCTCGGGGCTCTAGACTGGATAAGTGCACATTTGGTTTCCTATGCGGAGATTAGGGAGAGGTCTCCTGCTTCAATATCAACCATCTCTAAGAGACAGGTCGATAGATTACGTCGGTTCCCCGTGAGAATGAAACAAGCTCTTTTAAGAGAACTTGAGTGGCTAGAAGGTTTAGTGCAGTGCGTCACTGGGTCCATGACGTCTTTATCTTCAATACCAGTGTCACCTTAGCAACAACCAGTAGCATATGAATTGAACCCGGTGTCTGCCCTAAGGTTGAACATATGGAGGGCTATTTCTTTTCACCCTTTTTCATAACTTTTCTTTTTAATTCTTCAACCCCTTCTTTCTCCTTTCTCATTTTCTCTTTTCTTTTTTCAATTCATACCTAAGGACTTCTAATTCTAATCTATTGGAATTGTCCTTGGGTAGATCCCTCCGGCTCTGGTGGATCATAGGACGGTTTTCCCTAACCTTTGTCACCTTATAACTCCATGAATCCTATAATTGCCATGAAACCTTTGATTGAAAATCTCTCAAAGTGTTTATGAATATAAACACATTTTTGTTGACACTTTGAGAGTTTTTGTTTCTTTTGAAGGACTCCCCCTTCACATGTGCTCATGAATTTTTTAAGAAATTTGCACATGCGTGAGGAGTTTGCACTTTTTGAATTGATCCACTTTCAGTGAACATGACCGATTCGAGACACGCTTACATCACTAGTTAGACTAGCTTGAAGTTATTACCCGTCCTGGTCAAGTCCAAAGAAAGTCTCTCGATACGGTACATTCTACTCAGACAAGTCCTATTCGAGACACGCTTACATCACTAGTTAGACTAGCTTGAAATTATTACCCGTCCAGGACAAGTCTTTTCGATTACTGACATTTTAAGCTTCGTCAATTCATTGGTACATTCTGAGTCTAGCTCTTTTGAGATTCAATCACAAGGTTTAAACATCTTTGATCACATTTTAATCATGTCTTCTCCCCCTCAAAAATAGCATATTGTGATATTTTTGATATCAACAGATTAAGAAAAAGCTTTTGAAGAGAAAGACAGATTTGATTTTGCATGAAATTGGAACATTTTTGTTTTTGAAATACTCCCCCTCAAAACTCGCATATGTTTTTGAGAAATGTTAAACTTTTAAAGTTTAAAGGGAAGGAGTCTTCTTGAAGCAAAATTCTGAAAGAGAAAGAAGTTTCAGATTTGTTTAATTTTGCATCAAGGTTTTTTGAAAAACAAAGACTTCTCTTTGTTTGAATAGGAATGTCGCACTGAGGCGTACAACAATGTCCATTTTTAGGATAAGTGCACTTTGTTGATGAAAATCATTTTTGCGTTACACTTTCCTTTCTTTGAAAACTTGAGTTGTGCACTGTAAGGTGTACACAAGTCATTTTGATGATGATGAGCACCGATTTTGATAGATTTTGAAAATCTTTTTGAAAAAACTTGAAAAGGTGGTGCTCAGAATGTAAGAGAATTTTGAAAATCTAATTTATCATTAGATCAACAATCATAGTCTTGAGCTTAAAGATTTTGAAAGTTTTTCTAAAGAAAACTCAAGCCAGATAAGTGTGTGGTTTTCGTTTTAGGATAAGTGCTCAAAAAAATATTTGAAATCTTAGTTTGATTAAGCACATTCCTTTCTTTGAGGCGCGGGTCCTGAACTGATGTGTCCAAAAGCCATTCGATTAAGTCCTTATTTGAAATCTTTTCAAGTTGTTATACCCGGACTTAAGTTTTGAAAAGATTTCACTTTGAAGCACGGGTTGTAAGCTGAAGTACTTACAAGCCATTTCGAAGAAACTTTTGAGAAACGACATGTTTTAGAAAAACATTTTAAAGAACTCCCGTTCAAGCATCTGTACATGTCCGTATCATTTTTGAATGACATTTCTAGAAACGTACAGAATATTGATTTCTACGAGAGACATGTCGTGAGAAGAATATTTTTGGATTTTATATTGTTTTTGTATTTTTTTTGAAATTTTATATTTTTGTATTTTGTTTTTGTTTTTATAAAAGAAATGGAAAATCAAAAATAGAAGATTGGAAGAATGATTTTATAGAATTTATAGAATTTGAACCCTTTGAAGAACTGGGTTTAGAGATAGTTGAATCACCTGCAACCAAAGACGAAGAGTTTCACAAATAACAGTATTAGAAGTACATGAATCATCACTTTGAGGGTGTTGACTATCAACGGTTGTTGTGGTTTCTACTTCCTTATCCTGAAGATTATCACTATTATTTGTCTTGGTGCAACTATCAAAAATCTTCCCTGTGGGAATCCACCTAAGACCAACTGTTTTAAAAACTTTCCCCGTAGGAATCCACCTAAGGTAAGATCTAGATGTAGTTTTCTTATCAGATGCAGCGAAAGTCTCAGTATTGGAAAAACTACATCCTTTCGGTATCCACCTACTAGGTTTCTTAACCTCTTGCTTCTTATCAACGGGTTTGTTTCTATTTGGTGTCTTAGTGGATTGTGTTTTGACACTTGATTTTCCTTTCTTGAGAAATTGTGCAATACATGCATCGTGATTAGCTGAAAAAACACATTTTTGACATGTAGGACAGACAAATTCAACATTCTTGTTTAACACAGCAATTTTAATTTTGTCACTACAGTTGTTTAGAAATTGTTTGTTGTTCGAAGAGACTTTGAAATTCTTTGTGTTGCATTCTACATTTCTAGCATTCTCTTTTGTGCCACTACTCTTAGATGCAAGCCAATCCCTAGTATTTTCTTGAAAGTTCCTAGGTAATGGTTTACTACTACTAGCGGTGCTTTGGAATCTTGTAGAATTCATCACACTAGGTTTTACACCTAAAATTCCGTCTTTTCGAAGTTGTGTCTTTTTTCTAGCTTCTTCTAGATGATGATTGAGGACCATGTCATTAGAACCAACAGACTCATTAACAGTTTTTGTTGTCTTATTTGGTGTACTATACTTGGAAGAGCCAGGTGAAATCACATTTTTGTTTCTTTCAATAAACAAATTTTGTTTTTCAACAATCTTTTCCATTACCTTTTCCTTGGGCAAGGGTGGTGGAGTGACTGGTTTTGACAAATCCTTTTTCTCATCGACTTTTGGAGCAAACCGTGAAATTGACATTTTTGGTTTTTGAACCATATTTGAAACATTTGGTTTCTCCGAAGTCGATGGTTTTGCAAACTTAGTTTCCTCACCCTTCCCTTTTTGATTTTCAAGCTGAGCCCTCAAAAGATCATTTTGCTCTTTCATGTTCTTGAAGGCACGCTCATACGACAATTTGTCATACTTGCATTCTTCTTTTTTTCGATCAAGTTGTTTAAAACATGACACATTTTCTTTTTCAAGCTTTATAAGAGCATTTTCATATTTTGAAACAATTGCGGAGGTCTCAGCTCTCAGTCTTTCATCGTCTTGAACAGAGTATGTTTGTAAAATGATGGACATAATGTCAGTGGTCATAACAGCTTCGAAGAGAGAATCATTTAGTTTTTCCAAAACATTCATGTTTTCACGAGTTTCGTTAGTTTCATTTACCAGGGATTTGTGGTCCTTGACAAAGTCGGCCGTTTCTTTTAAGAAAGCTCGTTCAAAATGGATTACCCTCGCACTGATGTTATTCAGTGGGATAGTAATTTCGTTTGCAAAAACTTTTTTCTGCTCAATATGAAAACTGGAATGCCAGTTGTTAATATCGATTGTAGTTTTAGAAGCAACAATATTTTGAAGTTCTTGAATTCTCTTTTTAACGTCATCCAGAATGTTTCTAGCCTCACTTGTATTAAAAGTGTTGTTAGAAGACATTTGTTCCATTTTTGAAAGAGATTTGGAAACAATTACTTTCTTAGAAAACATTTTTGAGAATGGTCGATTTATGGAAAACACAGATGTTTCTTTTTGTGGAACAAAAGTAATACCCGAAAGTTTGTTCAATTTGTTGTAATCAATGGGTTTCAAATCCTTTTGTTTCATTTTATTTATGCTCTCTTCGACATGTTCTATTGTTTGCACAGAATCCCGAACGACGGGAGGATCATGTTTAGTGTAAATCACATTACCATTATACAAAACATTCTGTTCTTGCTGAGCTTTCTTGAGATTACTGGGAGTGTTGTTACCAAGAGCCACTTTATGTTTAGTATGGTAAATCGGATTAGTTTGATTTGAAATCATTTTCATTGTTTGACTTGACTGACCCGACTTAACCACTAATTCTTCTAAATGTGCAATCATGTGTTCTGACTCTACGATTTCGGCCAAAAGTTTGTCTTCTTTCTTTGCAAAGTCCTTTTTCAGCTCGTCCCTTTCTTTTTCAAGATTGGTATAAGCTGATTTTTGTTTAGAAAGTTGGTTTTGTAAATCAGAAATTTCCGTGTTTAAAGATTTTATCTTTTTGAAAGAATTAACATCAAGTGTATCAAACTTGAGTTGCAATTGTTTTTCCCTTGAAACGGAATTTTGATAACCAGTTTCTAATTCAGACAATCTTTCGTTATGAAACTCAAAAGCTTTAACGTGTTTCTTGTAACTCTCAAGCTCAGCGGTCAATTTAACATTTGCGGCTTTAACATCGCGATTGACCTTTTTCACTTTCTCGATTTCAATGCTGCAATTATTCAATAAAGATTCAAAGAAAGCACGGGTTTCCTCATCATTAGCACTATTTTGTGCAACTTGAACTCCATTAGGATCCATATCTGGGGTTTCATAGTTAACATTGCTATTAACTTGTTCCCCCACATATGTATCATAATTAGGTTCAGATGGCACAGAATGTGGCTTCTCATGAGCAAACGAAGTAGCATTGTTACCATAATTTGGTACCTCATGGAATGGATCTGAATCATACGTAGGAGGAAGATCAGGATCACTGCATGATGTTGTTGCCTGCTGATTTGCCATAAAGTTGTAGGTTTCATTGTGATCTGCTGAATTGTCATTAACTCTTGTTGTAGCTCTAAACTCATGTTCATCAGCAGTCAACGGTATTCCCGATTCTTCTTTATTGGCTAGCATCAACAAGTACTGGATCTTTTCAACCCTCGTCATTGCATTGACATTGTTGTGAGTTGTTGATGGCGGTTTCTGAATTGAAGTCATGAAACAATCAATCCCATTTTGATTAAGCACATTCTGATTCACAATCTGATCCATCTGATTTCCTACATACTGCCCTGCATATTGCATCTGATTCCCCATCTGTAAACTCGAAGCATATCCTTGCTGATTGTTGTTGTGTTGTTGGATGTTTAATTCCTTGAAGAGTGAGGCAAAACCATTGGACAAAATACTTGTGAAACGATCATGGTGAGTTGCCATTGATTCAATTTAAAGTGAAAAGTTGTTCTTAGGATCTTTTGAAAGATAACAAAGGTTGTTGTTGAAGATTAGATGTTTTGGTGAAGTTGAAAAGCGTTCACGGTTGATATTTTGTGATTTCAAATTTTCCCTCCAAAAATGAATACGAAAATTTTCTTTATCAAAATTTGAAAAACACAAAGAAATACAATTCTAAGGTTACCAGAAAAATTTGAGTTTTCAAAATTTTTACGCCAAAATGTACCAAAAAAATTTGAATTTTGGCCTAAAAATTTGAATTTCGGGCCAAAATTTTCAACCTTATACCAAAATTTGAATCTCGCGTAAAAATTGAACATTAAGTCTCGTGTGAAAAATAAATTTTACTCAAATTTTCCCGCCAAAATGTCTAACTCGATAGGATTGTGATTGTCTAACTCGGTAAGTCTGTAAATGTCTAACTCGATATGTCTTAAACTCCAAACTCGGTATAGCTTATAAACTTTCAAACTCGGTATTGCATATTAGCATTCAAACTCGATAAGTTTCAATTTTCTGTCTAACTCGGTATGTTCTATTTGAAGTCTAACTCGATAACTTTTGGTGTATATCTAACTCGATAAGATTTAATGCAGACTTAACTCGGTAAGATTAAATGACTTCCTAACTCGGTAAAGTGAATAGAGTTGGGCAGAGTTTCCCCTTAGTTTTAGCCACACAGAACCTAACTCGATAAACGATTAGGTAAAAAGGCTAACTCGCCAATCTTTGAGTCCTAACTCGATAAATCTTAAAACTCCTAACTCGAAAAGATTTTTGACCCAAACTCGATAAGTCAAATACCTAGCTCGATAGAAAATCACCCTAACTCGAAAAAATTACCTAACTCGAAAATGTGGCGATGAACAGTAACCTAGAATCATAAAATCACTTTTATACCAACTTTTTTCAACCAAATCAAACCTAAAACAACCTATATTATCCCTAGGCGATTGATACCACTTGTAGGACCGTAGAACAACCTATATCACTATTGAATCAAGCTTAAACCTAGAGAGAGAGAAAGTAAGTAGAGAGAGAGAGTGAGTGGGAACTCTAGTGTGTGGAATAATAACCTTGTTAAGACTAAGAGAATCACTAAGAGAACCAACCTCTCAAATGAGGTTTACAAGAGTATTTATACTCATAGTCTAGGGCTTCTCTAATCTTTTACATTATTACACTAATAGCCCTTAGACTTTTACAAAACATGAGTACTACATATAAACTTCATCATAATGATATTCTAAAGCAACCTATAACTATACGTTAATGACCGACACTTTTTATAAATAAAAATACGATTCTAACAATCACGATGTTACTCCTCTAGATAAAAGTCAGAAGCGATAGTCGGGAAAGATTCTTGTGCAATAACTGGTTTGTTGAAAATAAGGACGATTATTAGTTATTTCTCAAACATTGCGTGTAAATAGTGTTTAGCTTAGTCGGAACTCCTTACGTCGTGCACTGAGTTTTCAGAAAAGTAAGCCGCCACTAGACGGTCATGACCACCGTAATGAGCTCTTTCTACCTGGTTTCATGGGTTTTTGGGATTGAAGAAGATAAAGCTTGTAAAACCGTAGCAACAACATCCGTAAAAAATGCTTGATCGGTACTATTAACTTCATCTTCATCCTCCGAGGATGTAAAAAAGAATAGATCGAAAGACATTTGTGTTTTAGCTCAACGTGTAGAGTGTGTAGAACTATAGGGGGCTTTGAATACGGTCTCTTCGGCTTTTTGAGTGTTTAAATACTTTAAGCCACAAAGAGCACCAAGTGGTTTACACAACAACCACTATTACAATCACAACCAAGGTATATAAAGCAAGTAAAGAACACCACGATATATATTGGTTCGGGATGGGGGGTTTATACCATCCGTACGTCCAGTTGCGAATCCACGACACCATACTATTCACTAAGTATAATCTTTTCGGTGGACTACAAACCTGTTGGGGCAACATTGACCAGGTCTCCTAATGTTTATTGATGACAAATAAGCCTTCGCAACACATAAAATCACAAACGTTAGCCAAAAACCAAACGACCCAATAACTGGGTCTGGCGCGGTGCTGGCGCTCCGACGCGCAGGTAGCGAGCCAGGCTTCTGTATTGGTCATGATGGTTTTTAAAAGTCGGCTTTTCCCTTACCCGAAAAATGTGGATCTTTCATTACATGTATGAATATGATAAGTGCTTCATTAGGAACACTCAAAACGGGTTTTAGACTTAGAGGGATTTAAAATCATGACCTCTCATTTTTGACAAAACGCCAACTCAAATGTTTTATCAAACGCCTCTAGCCAAGGCTTTTCTAAACCTAGGAGACTCACGTCGTTCACGTAACATCAAATGAAAGTATTCATATGACCATAATCCGTGTCTACATCTTCTCTAATCACATAACGGGTTTACTCCTTTATTAGTCAAACAAAGTCAAAGGTCTCTTTGCGTAAACGCATTCTTTCCCGTTATGAGAGATGCTTTACTTATGATGCAAAGCACTTAGCTTGTTTGCATCAAGATGATTATTGATTACGTCAAGTGTTGGTTAATCACGGATTATGATATTGTGAGTACTTGACGTTGTGTTATTTGAAAGATGATTATTCTTTGTACTTTCCTGAACACATTTTATAATCATCATTGTCAAACTCTTTTCTCTCTTAATGACAATGTGATCATCTCATAATCAATCATTTGATTATTATTTTCAAACAAATAAACCTTAAACTAATTCAAATCTTTTCACAACCCCAACATCCTCTAAATATTTCCTTACACCCATGTACTTGATTGTACTTCTTGTCCCTCAACATTCCCGCATTCTCTCACATTCTCCACATCAACCTCTTTTTCACCACATTTCTATCTTCCTCCTATTTGAATTTATAATTACATACACACATTCTCACTCTCAAAGCTTTCCTCACACGCTTCACTCACACACTCTCCTCAATTCAAATTCAAACTCACACACTCACATTCCTTCCCTTACACACTTTGCTAACTCATATCCTTATCCAACATTCAAATTTCAAATTTGAATTCCATACAAGACTCCTCCCCATCAAATCAATCCAACTCATTCCAATCTATGCCAACTCACTTCTCACCCTCCTCTCCAAGAAATGGCATATTCTTTGGCATATTCCCTTCTATCCTATCCAACCCATATCCAACTCACACACACAACTTTATCCCTTCCTTCCACTCTCACAACATTCAAATTTGAATCCTCACCTTAGGCTCCCCATCACATCTCAATCTTATCCTTGTTACACAATCCAACTCATCACCTTATCTCTTCATACTCCAACCTTCAAATTCAAATTGAATTTCAAAGATAGGCTCCCTTCCATCACATCACCTCCAACTCACCCAAACTCATCTCAACTCTTCTTACTCAACCATGGTTATCTCTTAACCCTCATCCAACATCCACCCTTTCTCACCAAGGAAAGCATATTCCTTTGGTATATTCTCCTTTTAACCTAACCATGCTTTCTCTTTTAACCCAACCATGGTTCAACCTTAACCCAACCTCACTCTCTCACTTCTCCATCTCTCACATTTGAATTTCAAATTCAAATCTTCCCTCTCTAACATCAACACTTCCTTTCTAAGCAAAGGAATATCCTCTTGGCATATTCTTCTTTTCTCCCTATGCCAAGTGAGGAACACCCAAACTACCCCTATCCAATTATTCCTTCTACCCTTCTCTCTTTGATAATTGGCTTAGCCTAAACACTTCACAAAACATTTTTACAAAATGGCTATTGGTAGACATTTTGAATGAATAATGTAAAGGTCTAAATGTGTGAAGTACAATTGGAGATTTAGCAAGGTTAGGTATTTACAAGACCAAGATCCCACAAGGAAGATTTTACAAGATAGCTTAGCGCGCTGCTGGTGCTCCGACGCACCAATGACGCGCCAACCTCGGTAAAATATTCCCACTTTGGGATCTTGGCCTATAAATATCTACCCTTGCCTCTTGTATTCCTCACCCCTTGAAAAATATTATTTCTGTCTACTTTATTTTCTCTTTAACCTCTAAATCTACTACATATCTTGTTTTCTTGATCTTTCTCTCTTATCATCTTTGAAAGAACACATTCTCCGTAAGGGAAGAATCACAAAAACCTAATCAACTCTTGTGATTGTGTCGAGGGTCTTCTTCTCTATACCCTTTCTATTACAATCGAGTCTCTAGCTTAGGTTAGGGCTTGATTAAACAATCAAACAATTCTTTAATTCGATTTGGTTGTAAGGGAAGTCTTGTGTCTTAGTGACCAAGCCTAGATCATTGGGGATCTAGTTGGAAGTCTTGTGTCTTGGTGACTGATGCGTGGTTTTGCAACCTTGCAAAAGGTTTTACCTCTCAAGGGATCTTGAGAAGCTTGCAATCCCCACCAGGCAGTGTACCTGACCGTTGTAGTATAGTATAGTGGCAAGTACCGGGGGATTGATCGTTCAACTCAAAGAATAGTGTTCGCTAGAGTTAAAACTCAATTAAACTAGGTCTAGAGGTGAGGGGTGATTCTTTTTGTATTTTTATATTTTATAGAAAGCAAGTAAATATCTCGGTTTTTGGAAGAGTGGGCGGAATTAGTTGCTAGTCAACTAACCCAAATAACTACAAATGCAAACAAAATAAAATAAAATGAACTTAAAGTAAATGTAGCGAAAACAATAATAAGAGAAAATGTGTTTACTTAGATTTCACTACTCCCTAGCTATCTTTTACCAGTTGATTAGTTTGTTACAATTGCATGGATGACGGGTTATATTCCTTAATACCATTCGTAGGGCCGTGTACGATCTTCCCTAACTTTATAAGCTTCTACCTCTTCCTATGTCGAGCCGACTACTAGCTCCTAACATGGCCTCATTAGTAGTTACCTATGCATTAAATATAACCAATTTATCATAGTACACCTCCGATCATGTTTCTTAAGATGTTCAAGCAAGTTACCAATTGGAAGTCTGCCAGTTTTCTTAAGCCTAACATCGAAATCATTCATCCACAACAATTATAAACAAACAACCAACCAATAATCAATAACTAAGTTTCATTACATCTAAGTAAACACAAAGAAAACCTAGCCTAGCATGTTAAAGAGAAGGCAAGCATAAGATAGAATCAAACAATACATAGACATATTGAATGATTATTGGAAAACTTATCTTCAATTAAGCATGGATGAAACAAGGGTTTGAAACCCTCAAAAATACAGTAAAATTCGTCTAGGGTTTTCTCCTCTCAAAGTTGCACACAATGAATGAAAAATCAAAAACTATATATAGATTATTAGGTCTGATGGCGTCAAGAGTAAGTTCTGACGCCGTCAACTCGCCGCCATAATTATCATCATATTTCCTAGATCCACTTCTAACATCGTCATGTGTAAACTTCATCTTGGCTGTCACATGCAAATTACTCTTGATGGCCTTGGTGACGCCGTCATGTATAATTCTTCCAAAATCTCTATGGCGCGTCACGTGTAACTTGATTTATCCACTTCTTTGTCAAAGGGTGACGGCGTCACATGCAATTCCTGACGCCGTCAGGTACTATTTCCAGCATGAATTTGAGACTTTGTCGTTTTCTTCACTTTTTTGCTCCAAAAACGTACAAAATGCTTCATTTTCCAGATTTCCTCTCAAAAGTACCTAAAATGACAAAAGGAACGATTTAGGGCAATGTTTGATCAAATAATCTCGACTTTGGGCTTAAATGACCCCCTAAAAGCAGTACACTTATCGTCTCATCAAATACCTTTACACTTGAGATTTGCTTGTCCTCAAGCAAATGCGCTTTTATTCTAATCAAAATACAAGTTAGGGGTCATTTAACACTAATATAAAAGTATTTGCAACAAATAATCGTTCTACTTCAACCAAAACAAGCACGGAAATTATACACTAGCACCTCACAAATAGTGTTTAGATACTCACATCTCTCGAGTGTAATAAAATATATATCGCAATATGAAAATGGAAAATATCTCTCACTACCTGTCATAGCAAATTGTTGATCCTAGTTGAGCAAACGATCTTATATAGAAGTTGACTTGAGTTAACACTTAAGCTAGAACGCGGAATATTAAAGTTTAACTTAAGAAGAATAATGATTCACTATCAACACTTCAATATATTAATAATACGAGCACTCGACAATGCTAGGGTTTTACAACCTTGAAGTGTAAATGAAAACTAAAGAATACGTACTCAATCTAACCCTAGGATCCTCCTTTTATAGGCCAAGGAGTCCTACTAGGTTTACAATACCTTTCTACACAAGATAAGAATATTCTAGACATATAAAATATACACACAATCTATTCTATAATTATCCACTCGTGTACATGCATATCTCTTCAGCAGTAGATTCACCAGCAGTACTTTCCCCTAGGAGCACTTTGAATGTATAGCAGCAGAATCATTAACCTTAGCAGCAGTTTCATCTTAGCAGCAGTTTGACTCCTCAGCAGCAGAATCCAAAACCCAACAATCCTCCCCTAAACTTAATAGTTATTTCTAAATAATTAAGTTTCTTCAAAGCTCAATTAAACACCAGGAGGATGCTTCCAAACACTCATTTCTTGTGATGTTTGTTGACCAAGTATCTTCTTATATTTTGACAACAAATTAAATGCTTGATCATCAGTATCATAATCATTCTGCAAGTTGAGCAACCCAACACCATTAATCATCTGATAGACAATCTCTAAATAATTTGCCAATGGATAATCCTTTTCAGCCAACATATATAAAGTGTGTGGCCCAATTTCTAAGACATGAATCCTAGAAATTTGAAAAAGTCTACATCTTTTTACTTTACATCCTTTAATCTCTGTCCATTCAGAATCTTCCATTGAAGGATGAAACATAAGTTTCAGAGCTCTCCAAAGAACATTGTCAGACATAGATTTAATATAATCAAATGTCTCCTCAACCTCTTTAGTTTCAAACCTCTTAGCTCCAAACTTTTCTTTATACATCCTCCACAGGGTACAAACATCCTCTCTATCAAAATAGTACAACATCTGTTGAAATCTAAGAAACCTATGAGTCTTCCCATCAGATCTCTTGACATCATGAAATGTTCCAATGTTAGTATCATATCCTGTAGATACTTGAATAATAAGATATCTGATTCCCACTGGTGCAGCATCAACTACTTCAGGCTCATCCCTCTTAGAAACCATAGTAAGAACCTTCAATTGTTGCTTTAAATGCTCAGGAGGAATATGATCATAATCATTCTTATAATCATTATGCTTATCTCCTTCAGACTTAGAACTGCTTTGATCTTCTGCTTTTCTCTTCTTTCTAGCAAAGGATTTATGAACAACACTTTTTCTTTTAACACTTTGACTAGATGAAGTTCTTTTATCTGCTATATCATCAGGTTTTTCAACAGTATCTGCCTCTTGTACATGCTCTGCCTCAATAACTTTGTCAGGTACCAACTTCTTGTTCATTTGAGAAAAATGTTCTAGATCTTCTACACAACCTATAGGATAGAAGGTATCCATTTCTTTTCTAGCTTTTTGATACAAATTAAACACCTTTTGATCAGACTTAGGTTTCAACTGTACCAATTTCCAGCCCTTCATATTCTTTAGGTATCTCTCTTGCTCTCTTCTTTGTTGAAGTGAAGTTGGTCCCCTGAGAGTTTTCTTCTTTCTTCTAGCAGCAG
Organism: Artemisia argyi; assembly: GCA_030686995.1. Taxonomy (NCBI): domain Eukaryota; kingdom Viridiplantae; phylum Streptophyta; class Magnoliopsida; order Asterales; family Asteraceae; genus Artemisia; species Artemisia argyi. Next base: position 21,673,627 of record CM060677.1, on the reverse strand, counting down.
CATCCTCTTTTCTTTTCTTTGCTGTGAACTCTTTCATCCAAGCTTGAACATCAAATTTTGGAACTTCTTGTTCTTCAAGTTTAACTAACTTGGAGAGTTCTATATCAGCATCCATTCTTATCTTTTCCTCAATCCACTCCTCATACCTCTTCAAATCTTTAGTTTCTTTTTCAACCTTTTCCTTTTCTTCTTGAATCAACTGTTGCTCTTCCATATCAATCAGCTCTTTTTCTTTTATTGCAATAGCTGCATCATGTTCAATTTGCAGGTCTTTAGGCCAAAAATGAAAAGGTATATGAGAGTAATCAATCCCCTTAAAAATTATCTTTGGATCTTCAACCAGCTTGCCCTTTCCTTTATCAGTAGAAGATGATGAAACAATCTTCTTTTGTTGAGCAACAGGTTCTCTGATTACTACTCCTTTATGAGGTATTCTTGGTACATATGATGTGATTGTGGATGTTGGTTGTTTTGGTAGTGGTTGAATTTGTTGTGATGTTTGTTGTGAAGGTGATTTAGATAGAACATCTGTTGTCTTCTTACTTAACAATACCATTGCCTCAGCAGCAGCTTTGTCACTAGATCCAGCAGTAGAATCTTGTGCATTAGCAGAGTTGAATTTCTCACTAGCAGCAGGATCAGCAAAATCCTGAGCAGCAGATTTATGTGCAGGAGCAGAGTCATCTGTCTTGTTAGTAATAGCAGCTATATTCACTTCTTTAGCCACAGAATCACCCAAAGTCATCAAAGCTTCACCCATCAACCCTGTTGCCTTTACTAATTGCTCAGGCCCCAAAGTCTTGAGTTTCTCCACCACTTTTTCTTGAGCAGCAGCCACTTCTTCCATTACAACCTCATTACCCTGCTTAGCAGCAATCACAAAACCATCCATAGCTTGAGGACTTTCCACCTCCATATCTTCAGTTATTGGAACCTCCCCTGAAACCATTCCAATATCCACATCTTGAGCACTATCAACCTTCATCACATTTGCCTCCCCTGAACCCATTACATCATCCTGCTCCTCATTCCTCCACTGTTTGGAAGCATCCTCTTCCAAAGGAACAGAGAGTTCAAAAGAACTAACAACCTGTGAAGTGCTCACTTTCTTTAATCTTTTGAAGGAGGTTGAAGATCTTGATTTTCTTAAGTTCTTGATCTTCTTTTGCAATATTTTGATCTTTCTAGCTTTAGCATCAGAAATGGTAGAAAGACCAAGAACCTTCTCCTCCAAAGTATCACATTTAAGCTCCAAATTGGTACAAGTAACCATCAATTTCTGAATAAGTTGCATACTAGTCTCATTACTTCGACCTGTGTGACCTGGTCCGAGAGGTGAATCATTGACATTGTCATTATGTACAGTATCATCCATCAATTCATGTGTCACTGATCTGTCCTCATCACTTTGACCTGTGTTACCTGGTCCGAGAGGTGAATCTTGGGACTTAAACCCAGCATCAAACCTAGTTTGATCATCTGAGCCCCCTGTGTTTGCCATTTGGCTAGGGTTACCATCATTGGAATCAGATTCATCAGAACCCTCTTCACTAGATGTTGCCTTGGTTGGGTCTTAGTTATGTTATCACTGTCCTGCTCTGCTGCTAAGCTAGAAGCAGTAGTGACAGCCCTCACCAACATGTCCCCTTCATCACCTAGGACAGCCTCATCTGGTATAGACATACTAACACCAGCCTGAGGTAGCTCAGTGTTCTTTGTGGCTTTCCTACGGGTGTAGTGTATTTTGGGTTGAGTGACAGATACAGTAAAATTGGGTGTGTGATGGGAATCAGTGGGAGTTCCTGATTCTTCACCCTGGATATTTTGTACAATTTGCACCATATAAGGTGTAAGAGATTTATGTGTGCCTGAAAATCCTTTTCCATTTTTAAGCAAGAAAGTAAACATTTTTGAACCAACTTAGGAGAATCATAAGTGGCTCTATGTGCTCTTACATTGGAAATTTATTTTTCTACAAAGAGCTGTATAAATCTTGGATATAGTAAATAAGAACCAGACTCTTTGATGCTTTTTGCAATCCCCTCCAAAATCATATTTGAAAAATTAAATGGATGTCATTTGCTAAGGCATACCATAGCAGATGCTATGGTAGCACTAAACTCATTCCACCCAGAAGTTTTAGAACTCAAACAATAAAGGAGATTGTGTACCAAAAATTTATATTGAGAACAGAGGAGCCCTTTTTGAAATTTTAAATTTGTATGTTGGCCCTCATATCCCAAATCATCTAAACCTTCAAAAATGGCAGAGTTAGCAAGACACATGGTCTCTGTTTCATCATCTAAGAGAAGAATTTATCTTATAGAAGATTCAGTTACACGCACTTGTTGACCATCTACCATGGCTTTGACATATTTTTCCCCATTCCTAGTTTTGACTTTAGCAGTAAGCCAAAACTGTTTGATGTAGGAAACGTATATAGTAGGATTCACAGTTAATGCATACCTAAGAGAAGTAGCATTCAAGAATTTTGCCATATCTGTGAAACCTTCAGGAACCAACGCTTCATCCAGTAAAGCAACATTATTGTGATTTTCAGCCCAGGTACGTGTACAATCCATGAATTAGGGCTTTGAGTAATTGGGGATTTATGACTTTGAGAATAAGAGTGTGTTAGGGTTTGAGAGAACTTTAATTTGGAGCGCGTAAAAACCAATTGTGAATGTCAATTAGGTTTTAAACTTGGTTGGAGAAGTTACGCAATCCACCCTCACACTTTCAACCATAGCAGCACAACCATGATATTAGCAGAACTAGCAGCAGAGTGAAACAACTAGCAGCAGAGTGATTTGGCCAGCAGCAGAGTTGACTAGTCAAGCTCGGTAAAAAAGTCAAATGATCCTCAACAATAAATGCTCAATATACGCCTCGATCCCTATAAAAAGGAACTAATCTTCCCCTAATTTAGCACACGCAAACCCTAATCGCTTCCAAAAACACCAATCCACCAAATCAAATCACAATATACGACTACTATCGATCGAACCTTTCATGTAATGAAGGCGAAAGTGATATACCCGAAAAGGTTTACACAGCAGAAACGGGAAATTTCTCTAAAGACATCACCCCTAAGAAAGAGTCAGCAATTCAAGATAAATTGCATTGATCCAAAAGGTAAACTAAAAGGGGGCGATTACTCGTTTGATGAATGGATTACGAAAAGGTTCGGCAGCGCAACTATCGAAAAGGGAACTAGATTAAAAGCATTTATGGAATGGATGATCGATAGTTATTCTGGTGAATCCGTCGAGTCAAAGGAATGCGACGACCCTCTCGAAAGAAGTTTTGAAAAATTTAAGTTAGAATTTGAAAGAGAGGTATTGCAACTCCTTGACGAATATGAACTTAAGATAGGAATAAAAGGGTACATGCTCTAGGATTTATGGGAAAAATGTAAAAGAACTTTCAAAAAAGGAAGGAAGTTCTGGCTTGAGGTTGAATTAGAAGCAATAGAAGTTCACGAATGCCAATTAGAAGGACGAAGGTATGATCCTCCGGAAATAAAAGTCAAAACTTTTGAAGTTCGAAAATACACTCTTGACGGTGTAGGAAGTTTCATTAGTATCGATAAACCAATTGATAAGCTGCTACCAGTAGGAAGGAGGAATGGTGAAAATTTTAAGGGTATGATAAGAGAATAAATGCACAACCAACTTGGTGTGCAATAGGTCGACTAACCATAACAGTGAGTCTAACTTAAAGACTCGATAATAAACAAAAGTGCTCTTTCGGGAGACAACCCGAATTATCCTTTTCCTTTTTATTTTCTCTATCTTGTTGGTTTGGTATGTTTTGTACTAATATTTTGCAGGTACTAAAGGAAGCATTGCGATGGGGAACAAATTTTTGGACTTTCACTCCAAGAAACATTCTCCAGGGCCTTGCTACGGCGTAGCTCTACCATCGACTACGCCGTAGCACCCTCCAAGTTTCATATTTGATTTATTCAGCAACTACGGCGTAGCACCCCATTTAAGCTACGCCGTAGTTACCTTCTGAACCTTAAAAATGCTTTTTATTTTACAAAACATTCTTTAAACTTGTATTAGTTTTTAAATGAACTTTGTGGGTGTGTTCCCTGTAAACCATCACGATACTTCACTCGTCCACTTGGGACACCAAGTGGTTTAAAAGGCTTGTTGCATACACTAAATGCAACCGTGATTCCTACGAAAGTGAGTTAGGTTATTCTTTTTATTTTTCTTTTTCTTTTTAGGTTTTATGCTTTTGGTAGTTGTGTGATTCCAGGGAATTGAAATTTGCTCATAAGGCGTAGTGAGGGCACGTTTATCAACATGATCCTTCTATTTTCAAGAGAGAATTTCAGGGAAGTTCTCATTCTAATTCTACTTTTCCTCCTTATTTTTTATTTTATGTACAAAAGGGACTTTGTACAACTCAAGTGGGGGGACGGGAGTAGAATTATTTACTTGAACTTTGTTTTGCCCTTAATTTTCTAGTTTATTTTGAAAAATTATGCCTCTTTTAAAACTTTTGACATGTTTTTCTGAACCTAACTAGAATGGACCTTAGCCATGCACATTAACCCTTAATACTATGGTGAGGTTTAGCCTATTTCAGTTTAACCCTGTTTTACCCCAAATCCACCAAAAATATGAGTGTGCCGGTAGTTTGTAAACTTTAGAACTTGGCTTTTACATCATTTTGAAACCGTGTACGAGTAGTGTATTGAGATTTCTTAATACATTTGGAAGAAACTTTTTAAGAAGGCAATATTTTAGGATTATCACCCAAATAACCTTTATGCGTGTGTTTATCGATTAGTCACATCGACTATTCGACCCCCATGTTAAAACCCTTTGTTGCACTCACCTTTAGTGCAAGATACCCCTAGATACACCCTTTTGAGCCTATCCTTTCGTTTCTTACCCATATTTTTGTTTCGATACACCTATACACCTTAGCCTACCGTGTAGTCTTTGTTTATGGTTGGGAATTTGCCACTTGTTCTAATTTGAGGTCCAAGTCAAGAGGTTCAAGAATCACTGATTAGCTCCAAACGGTCAACCTAGATTGAACAGGTGATGGTCAACAAGGTCAAACTGCCTAGAGTCAATGCTCCTCGGAATATAGTGGTTTCCCCGGGTCGTTATGTCCCGACGAGGTGTGATGGTTATAAAACGGGTTTGTGATCGGGTGAATTTGGACAGGAAAAGGTTTTGTGAGTGATTAAGCTAAGGAATCTACAAAGAAATAGCTTAAGCAAGTTATATGAATAAAACTGGAAAGTTGGAAAAACCAGAAACGTTTAAATCCTAAAACGCGTACGTTTACGTTTAAAATAACGTAAGCGTACAAAATAAAATGTGAAAACTGAAATCTGAAAACCCACAGGGGGTGAAAATGACTTTTTTACAAACCTAAGGGTAAAAGAAAATTTTTAGAAAAAGAAAATAAATTTTTACACTATTTAATTATTTATTATTAATTAAATACTATTTAATACTTATTATTACTAGTAATATTTAAATAACTTAAATACAATATAATATTAATTAAATACTAGAAAAATGAAAATAAAATTTCTAAAATTATAAAATAACTAAAAGCAAGTTTTAAAAATAAAAATATGTATTTTTGTCTTTTTGTGGTCTTTCTATTAATTAATTACTAATTAATTATTAATTACCTAATTAAACTATTTTAAATTATAAAAAATAGCAAATGAACAATAAAAATTCTAGAAAAATTTCTAAAATTATATTATAGTATATAAAAGCTAGGAAAAATATAAAAACTAGGTCTTACTTAATAAAAATTAATTATGCTATTTAAAACTTAAATATTAATTAATTACTAATAAAACTAATATTAAATCTAATAAATACCAAATGGCAAAATAAAAATCTGAAAAATTTACTAAAATTACTTTAATATAAAAGGAATTTAAGAAAAAAATATAAAAAAGCTAAGTACTTAATAAAAATCTAAAAATGAAAAATAAAATTTAAATTACATTAAATAGAAACTATCAGTTATTTTTAAATTGGATTTTTCTTGAATTTTCTTTTACAATACTATTTTATAACTAAAAATAGAAAACTTTAGCAAAAGCAACTTTTTTTATATCTTAAAATTAAGCTATTTGAGGGCTTATGAGCTTGACAGTTGACTTTGGTCAACTGTCAAAGCTATAAGCTGTTAAATAAGCTCTCAGCTTAGACTAGGGATGGAATTGGGTAGATACATGTCTAATGAGTAGAAATAAGCCAGAAACAGCTAAACCAAACCAATGAATAAGTCAAAAGCTCAAAATAAGCACTTAAATTTCCTATTTAGATACTGAAAATGGGACAGAATTGAGGGGAAGTGCAACCCTATCAAATGGATTTCAAACCTCAAAATAAGCTTTGTAACATGAAGATGAGCTTCTTGGCTTCTCAAAAAGCCAATAAGCTCATTGTGGGGCCCACTATGTAGGCCAGGGGAAAGCATGGAAGTGAGGGTGTTGGGCTGATGGTCTGTGTGCAGGGCATCACATTGCCCTGCAAGTGACTTTGATGAGGTGTGGACACCACAATAAATATCATAAAAATGAAATGACCATGGGTTCCTAGAGATGAGCTGGTGGACAACAAATGGTGAAAAGCACAAAGCTTGGAATTGAACAGAAAAATCACAAGAAATCTTGGAATATTTGGATTTTTGACAAAGAGGCAATTTTGACTTTTTATAACAAACTTGAATTTTGACTATAATGAACTTTGATTGCTTCTTAATAACTTAAAATGATGTTATAAGCTTAACTGGGACTGAATTAGACTATCTTAACAACTTATGAACAGGTTTGAATAGGTTACACACTAAAAATCCTAACAATGAAGTATTAAGATGAGATTTTAAGTGATTTTGACTTTTTATCACTTGAGACCTGTGTTTAATGATGAATTATACTTACTTAAACCTAAACAAGCCTACTGCAACCACAATTAACAACAATAACATCCATAACTCTCCTTGAAACAGTTAACCCAAACAGACCCTTAAAACTAATCCTACACTACATCTTGCAATTATTGAACTACTACTACTGATTTAAGGCTATAAATGAGTTAAATACACTAAATACAAATCAAATCACCATTAATTTAGCACAGATAACACCTATAACAAGGGTATGCAAAATTTGAGTTTATGACTTACATATGATACACATCTGAAACTTGAGAAGCAAGGTATCACATCACCACCTAAGGTCTCCCATGAGACACTATACCCATAAAAATCCAAAATCCACAGATTCCATTGCTTCATCCATCTTCTTTTTGTATTTTTGAATTTAGACTATTTTCTTGGATTTTTGAGTGTTTTTAGTAGTGATTAACTAAACTGATTCCAATGCCTTTACACACTTAATAAAGCTTATAAGTAAGCTGAAATGAGCTTGTTTGAATACTTAACAACCAGTTTTAACAAATTCAAAGATAAATTAGATTTTTAAGGAAAAAATTGCATAAACTTGAATTGACTAGAAACTGACATGGATTGTAGAAATAAACTTCAATTACAATGGAAACATTAATGTTACAACTTGGAAGCTGAAATTTATACTAGAAATTTAGTTTACACTAAAACGACATTATCTAAAACTAAGCTAAATTAATTACTACTCTAATACACTTCCTTTTTCTTTTCTTCTTCACTTTTATAGCCCTAGGAGATATCTCTGACTTTTCCCACACGTTTCTTGGCCGTTGGATGGCTCAATTCAATCCCCACCCTTCAAATGGGTTTTGGCGGGAAACTGAGTTGGGATGGTTTTAGTGGTTTAGGTGAGGCAGTTGGGGGAATTTAATGAGGAGGGGGCATGTATCAAGGGGTGAAGTGGAGTTGGTGAGGGTTTAGTGGAAAAGGAGGAGGGGGAGGTGAGACAGGCTGAGGAAAACTAGGGAAGTGGGGATGATGAACAGTGGACGGGGTTGATTGTTTGACTGGGTCAACGAGGTGAAGTATTAAAATGGGGTGTGGGCCGGTTTTGTATGGGCTTGGGGTTTTAAGTTTGGGTTGTGTTTTGGATTTGGTGTTTGGTATTGGGTAAAATAAACAAAAGGGTCCGTTTGGTTAATTAGCAAAACACCACAAGGACTAATTTGTAATTTGGCCAAACTTGAGGGACTGAGATGTAAACTTCCAAAAGTAGTCACAAGGATAAAAATTGCCAAGTTTGAATATTACAAGGACCAAAATTAATTTTTTCCAAAATAAAACACCCGGGGACCAAAATTGTCATATTTGAAAAGTCCAAGGACCAAACATGTAATTTCCTCAAAATTTTCATCCAGGGATTAAAAATGAATTTTGTGACTTCCCACGGATCCAAAATGATTTTACTTTCAAAAATATCCCACCAGGGATCAATCCTGCCAAAGTTTGAAACTCCAGGGGCCAAAAGTGTAAATTTCCAAAACTTTTGAGATTTTTCACCAAAGGACTAATTATGACAACTCATGATTTTTAAAAGGACCTTTGGTGATAATTTTTCATATTTTGAATGACCAGGGACTAGTTTTGTTATTTTATGAAAGTTGGGGGACTGAAATTGCCAATTTTGCAAACTTTGTACGTTTTTCATCTGTTTTTGCTCATTTTGCATCTAAAACATATAAAACACAATTTTGAAATATTTTTAGTATTTTGATGCATTTCTGAGTATTTTTGTATGTTTTGCAGTTCAGATTTGACCAAAAATGATGAGTGTTTGAGCACTCATCAATCCCACACACTAAACTATTGCTAGTCCCTAGCAATAACTGTTTTGAAAACTTGATGGATTTGAAAAACTCTTTACCAAAAGCCATCACTTCTGGAGTAGTCAGATGTAAGAACTGTGGTCCACCTGATAACCGTGTGATTTTGAGCAAACCACCAGCTGTCAACGGATTTGATTAGTCTTTACCAAAAGCCGTTTGCTTCTGGACTAGCCAACTCTTGATGGACCTAGTCAACATCTTGGTGAGCTGATTACCAATTATGGATTTTCCATTTCCTTTACCACAAGCCATAATCTTGCGCGCTAGCCAACTCATTCGCTTTTTAGGATATGGCGAGTTGAGGTACCATACAATTTTGGGCAAATTGCAAGCCATCAACGGATTTGATATATATTTACCAAGACCCGTTTGCTCCTGGATTAGCCAATCCCTTTTGTCGTTTAGACAAGTCGGACTGATAACCACAAAAATTTTGAAACTTTAGTGAAAATTTTTTGAAATTTTGGCAAAAAACGGGGGTATTAGATAGTAAAATGTGATAAAATTCGCTAGAATAGCGAATACCCCCCCCTCCCCCCCCCCCCCCCCCCCACACTTAGAATGAATATTGTCCTCAATATTCAAAGTCCCGGCTATTATGCCGACATTTTGAACGTAAAAGGGCAACATTACAAGCTAAGCGTGGAAAACACCATTTTGTTTTTCACTTCATTTGTAACCACAGTGGGGTAACTCCCCCACACTTAGGGTGAAAACCCTAAGTACATGCTACTTTTTTTGTTTACCGAGTCGCTAGCTTGACTCGACCCCGAATTTATTTGTCCTTGGGGAAGCATGATGTGGAAGAAGGAATCTCCATCGGACTTTCATTCAAGATGTTTGGACAAACATTTGAAGCACGTGAAAGTTCACACCAATGAGATATAATCCCGGCTTAAGATAGTATAAACTATAAGTGGTGATGCCGGGGTCAAAGATAATGTCTTCATTCCCGAAGGAGTGAAGAACAGGAGAAGTCACCCTGTAGGTGAAGAAGGGAAGAAAGATCTTGATGACAATCAAGATTGATTCATCATCATCGGAAAGAGAATTCATGATTGGTGTATCATGAATCTCATCATTTAAGCTCATATGATCTAGACCTATTATGGGAGGGAGGGTTGGGATTTTGATATCAATCAAATTCTCAAGGTTGAGAATATTTCCCTCCGGAAAACAAAGATCAACATTGTCTAGATCAAAGTGAAAGTTATCATACTCCGGTGGAGATATGATATGAGTGAGTTCACCGGAGAACTCCTCAAAGGTGAATGAATCATATTCGGGGAGAGAAATTTGAGAATGAGAAGTGGTACTGCCACTAATCTTCTCTCCCATATGATCAAAGGTAAAGGCTTCAAACTCCGGAATAGGATCATCGGAGAAAATGTCACTATCCTTAATTAGGATAGGAGATGAAATAGGTTTCTCTTTGAAAGCCTCGATTTTAGAAATGAGGAGATCGACATTCAATAATGTTGCACGAAGTGCTTCATCCTTGATTTCAGTGTCAATCTCATCATTCTCTTCTTCTAAGCTGACTAGCTCATAAGGTAATTCTTCCATATAAATGATGTCTCCACAAGATAACGAATCGTCATAAGTAGAATCGGAGAGCATCTCATCATGATTAGATGGGAAGAATAGAGGAGGAGGGATATCACACGTATGATCAAAAGTTCCCTGTGACTCTCTCGGGATTGGGACAAGGATCTCAACACTAGACTTTATTAATTCGTCCGATTCCTTATTAGGAACAGTGCTAAGATGCTCATCCCCCATGATCAGAGAGTGAGTGTGAACTTCGGGTGTGATAACAGACTGAGGGAGTTGAGAAGGACTAGCAGTTATGGATTCTTCAAGTTCCATTTGATCAACGGCTAGTGACTTCGTCACATTATTTTCTCCCTGATTCACCATGGAAGGAATCACAACTGATGAATCTGATGAATCTTTTTGAATAATAACAATGTTATCTTCATCGTCATCACTGTCATCATCGTCATCATATAGAGCAGCATAGTGAAGATTGGCACGTAGTTTAGCTACTCTTTGCTCAGCAAGTAATTCTTCCATGCTCAATTCGTTTCTAGCATCTCGTTCTTCGGCAAGTAATTCTGCCATAGATTTCTCACAAGAGTTTTGAAATGATGTAGTAGACAACTCCTCCTTAAATTCTTTAAGTTTCTCAAGAACCTCTAGACAAAGGTCTTGCGGGTATTGAGGAGTTGCTTGGATCATTTGGTATTGTGGAGGTTGGTCTGAATATGAATAGTCGTAACTGTTACAAGGAAATGGATTCCCTGTTTGACAATCAGAGCTAGTGTGTGGACCTCCACAATACTCACAACAGTAGAACTGATGTGGCTGTGAGTCGTATGTGCTTGAGTCATAATTGTTATCAGGAAACTGCTCATAGACAAGCGTGTTGCCTGATTGGCAATCAGAACTGTAGTGTGAACCACCACAATACTCACAACAGTAAAACTGTTGAGTCTGGCCTGGTGTATTTTGATACGAAGCATCCTCGAAATTTGGATAACATGATTCTTGCTCATATGAATGTGATGGGTAATCGAAAAAATTTGAAGAGTCGTTGAATGAGTTTTGATTAGGATCATAAGGAAATGAATTACTCGACCCACAAAACAAACAAATCCCATTTTGAATATCATTACCACATTGTACACATGTACACCAACGACATGGCAAACCAAAAAGCAGCTCACCACAACCGACACAAGGAACAAAATCTGGAGGTGGGACAAGTGGTGTGCTCTTAGAGCTAGGAATTTCCACCACTTCCGTTATGGTCTCGGGTTTTTGTTTTTGATAAATGTGAAGATTAGGCAAGTCATTTTTTTTCAGTAAATGCCCTAAGCTCTGTACGTTTGCTTGACAAACTTTTAACCGTAAACCGTGAAATGTTGGGATCAATTCTTGACGGTTTAGGAGCAATTGTGAGCTTAGATTTTTGGACAACCGTAGGTTGGATGTATTTAGCACTTTCATTGTCAGAGGAAAGTACCGGGTCCTTTGTCACCTTGGTTTCTCGTTCCATTTCCCTCACCGGAGAGGGAATAGGGATCGATGGTCCATCATGATCAACACGACATCTCGATATTTTTGACAAGGCCATAAGTTTTTCAACATTTGATTGGCTCCAAACGGTCAACCTAGATTGACCAGGTGATGGCCAACAAGGTCAAACTGCCTAGATTCAATGCTCCACGGAATATAGTGGTTTCCCCGGGTCGTTATGTCCCGACGAGGTGTGATGGTTATAAAACGGGTTTGTGATCGGGTGAATTTGGACAGGAAAAGGTTTTGTGAGTGATTAAGCTAAGGAATCTACAAAGAAATAGCTTAAGCAAGTTATATGAACAAAACTGGAAAGTTGGAAAAACCAGAAACGTTTAAATCCTAAAACGCGTACGTTTACGTTTAAAATAACGTAAGCGTACAAAATAAAATGTGAAAACTGAAATCTGAAAACCCATAGGGGGTGAAAATGACTTTTTTACAAACCTAAGGGTAAAATAAAATTTTTAGAAAAAGAAAATAAATTTTTACACTATTTAATTATTTATTATTAATTAAATACTTATTATTAATATTTAAATAACTTAAATACAATATAATATTAATTAAATACTAGAAAAATGAAAATAAAATTTCTAAAATCATAAAATAACTAAAAACAAGTTTTAAAAATAAAAATATGTATTTTTGTCTTTTTGTGGTTTTTCTATTAATTAATTACTAATTAATTATTAATTACCTAATTAAACTATTTTAAATTATAAAAAATAGAAAATGAACAGTAAAAATTCTAGAAAAATTTCTAAAATTATATTATAGTATATAAAAGCTAGGAAAAATATAAAAACTAGGTCTTACTTAATAAAAATTAATTATGCTATTTAAAACTTAAATAATAATTAATTACTAATAAAACTAATATTAAATCTAATAAATACCAAATGGCAAAATAAAAATCTGAAAAATTTACTAAAATTACTTTAATATAAAAGGAATTTAAGAAAAACATATAAAAAAGCTAAGTACTTAATAAAATTCTAAAAATGAGAAATAAAATTTAAATTACATTAAATAGAAACTATCACTTATTTTTAAATTGGATTTTTCTTTTACAATACTATTTTATAACTAAAAATAGAAAACTTTTGCAAAAGCAACTTTTTTTATATCTTAAAATTAAGCTATTTGAGGGCTTATGAGCTTGACAGTTGACTTTGGTCAACTGTCAAAGCTATAAGCTGTTAAATAAGCTCTTAGCATAGACCAGGGGTGGAATTGGGTAGATACATGTCTAATGAGTAGAAATAAGCCAGAAACAACTAAACCAAACCACTGAATAAGTCAAAAGCTCAAAATAAGCACTTAAATTTCCTATTTAGATACTGAAAATGGGACAGAATTGAGGGGAAGTGCAGCCCTATCAAATGGATTTGAAACCTCAAAATAAGCTTTGTAACATGAAGATGAGCTTATTGGCTTCTCAAAAAGCCAATAAGCTCATTGTGGGGCCCACTATGTAGGCCAGGGGAAAAGCATGGAAGTGAGGGTGTTGGGCTGATGGTCTGTGTGCAGGGCATCACATTGCCCTGCAAGTGACTTTGATCAAGTGTGGACACCACAATAAAAATCATAAAAATGAAATGACTATGGGTTCCTAGAGATGAGCTGGTGGACAACAAATGGTGAAAAGCACAAAGCTTGAAATTGAACAGAAAAATCACAAGAAATCTTGGAATATTTGGATTTTTGAAAAAGAGGCAATTTTGACTTTTTATAACAAACTTGAATTTTGACTATAATGAACTTTGATTGCTTCTTAATAACTTAAAATGATGTTATAAGCTTAACTGAGACTGAATTAGACTATCTTAACAACTTATGAACAGGTTTGAATAGGTTACACACTAAAAATCCTAACAATGAAGTATTAAGATGAGATTTTAAGTGATTTTGACTTTTTATCACTTGAGACCTGTGTTTAATGATGAATTATATTTACTTAAACCTAAACAAGCCTACTGCAACCACAATTAACAACAATAACATCCATAACTCTCCATGAAACAGTTAACCCAAACAGACCCTTAAAACTAATCCTACACTACATCTTGCAATTATTGAACTACTACTACTGATTTAAGGCTATAAATGAGTTAAATACACTAAATAAAAATCAAATCACCATTAATTTAGCACAGATAACACCTAGAACAAGGGTATGCAAAATTTGAGTTTATGACTTACATATGATTCACATCTGAAACATGAGAAGCAAGGTATCACATCACCACCTAATGTCTCCCATGAGACACTATACCCATAAAAATCCAAAATCCACAGATTCCATTGCTTCATCCATCTTCTTTTCGTATTTTTGAATTTAGACTATTTTCTTGGATTTTTTAGTGTTTTTAGTAGTGATTAACTAAACTGATTCCAATGTCTTTACACACTTAATAAAGCTTATAAGTAAGCTGAAATGAGCTTGTTTGAATACTTAACAACCAGTTTTAACAAATTCAAAGATAAATTAGTTTTTTAAGGTAAAAATTGCATAAACTTGAATTTGAACTAGAAACTGACATGGATTGTAGAAATAAACTTCAATTACAATGCAAACATTAATGTTACAACTTGGAAGCTGAAATTTACACTAGAAATTTAGTTTACACTAAAATGACATTATCTAAAACTAAGCTAAATTAATTACTACTCTAATACACTTCCTTTTTCTTTTCTTCTTCACTTTTATAGCCCTAGGAGATATCTCTGACTTTTCCCACACGTTTCTTGGCCGTTGGATGGCTCAATTCAATCCCCACCCTTCAAATGGGTTTTGGCGGGAAACTGAGTTGGGATGGTTTTAGTGGTCTAGGTGAGGCAGTTGGGGGCATTTAATGAGGAGGGGGCATGTATCAAGGGGTGAAGTGGAGTTGGTGAGGGTTTAGTGGAAAAGGAGGAGGGGGAGGTGAGACAGGCTGATGAAAACCAGGGAAGTGGGGATGATGAACAGTGGACGGGGATGATTGTTTGACTGGGTCAACGAGGTGAAGTATTAAAATGGGGTGTGGGCCGGTTTTGTATGGGCTTGGGGTTTTAATTTTGGGTTGTGTTTTGGATTTGGTGTTTGGTATTGGGTAAAATAAACAAAAGGGTCCGTTTGGTTAATTAGCAAAACACCACAAGGACTAATTTTGTAATTTGGCCAAACTTGAGGGACTGAGATGTAAACTTCCAAAAGTAGTCACAAGGATAAAAATTGCCAAGTTTGAATATTACAAGGACCAAAATTAATTTTTTCCAAAATAAAACACCCGGGGACCAAAATTGTCATATTTGAAAAGTCCAAGGACCAAACATGTAATTTCCTCAAAATTTTCATCCAGGGATTAAAAATGACTTTTGTGACTTCCCACGGATCCAAAATGATTTTACTTTCAAAAATATCCCACCAGGGACCAATCCTGCCAAAGTTTGAAACTCCAGGGGCCAAAAGTGTAAATTTCCAAAACTTTTGAGATTTTTCACCAAAGGACTAATTATGACAACTCATGATTTTTAAAAGGATCTTTGGTGATAATTTTTCATATTTTGAATGACCAGGGACTAGTTTTGTCATTTTATGAAAGTTGGGAGACTGAAACTGCCAATTTTGCAAACTTTGTACGTTTTTCATCTGTTTTTGCTCATTTTGCATCTAAAACATATAAAACACAATTTTGAAATATTTTTAGTATTTTGATGCATTTCTGAGTGTTTTTGTATGTTTTGCAGTTCAGATTTGACCAAAATGATGAGTGTTTGAGCACTCATCAATCACACCTACGTTGAAGACTCATCATTGAAGATCATGAGAAAACCCACTATTGTACATGTATTGTTCATCTCAAGTGGGGGGGATATGTTATGTTATTGAAAAAAAATGTGAATTTCCGTATGTAGATATGTTAACTTTGGTGCACCCTTGTATAGCACCGTAATAAGAGCTTTGAAAGATTTAGCATCGAAGAGGCCACTTCGGTCATATTTGAAGAATGAAGCTGTTGGTTCTTTATCACCAACATGAAGACCAAGTTTGGTGCCCATCATGACGTCCTCTAATGGCATACACTTGTTACATGATCCAATTCTCGCATTTTGAAACTTGGACTTTGGATGAACGGCAAGTGGTAGCAACTCGGTTATAGGCTAAGACTATTTGTTTTCTTTTTTATTTTACATCATTATTGTGCATCCCATGTCTTATCCTACCCTTTAGTTATGAATCATGCTTATGTGAGGGATTTGAGCAGTCATTGGTGTCTTTCCCGGCGTTTCGGTCATGTACCATTGCCTTTGTCACCCTTGCCGTAGTATGTTAGTAACAACGCTACACCCAAATAGCCTTATATGTGTTCACCCAATATTGACTTTAAGAATTTTTTTGACCTTAGCTCTAGTGGTAGAGATTTGTGTAACTGCCAAGCCTATGATAGAATACATTCTATGACTATGCGTTGAGTGATCACCCCAAAATTAACACTTAGATTAGGAGAGAGATGTGAGTGTTTGTTCCAATTTTGTGAGGTGTTCGGCTTTGATAAATTCTAGCATAGGGAGCTTTTAATTCATATTCTCCAGTTTCTTGGGGGATATCTTTTTGAAAATCATTCCTATAAGGTCTACTTGAGGGCAAGTAGAGTTCAAGTGGAGGGATATTTGATAACATCAAATTTACCCCCAATCTAAGTGTTAATTTCCCCATTAAAATACTCATATTTTCTACTTTTATGAAGAATATATACTCTTATTTCTTCCTATTTTGGTTTCAGGGTAAAGATGAGTAAAAGAACGAACTTACGCGGAAATGGAAGAACTTTGGAGCAAATACGTGGAAATTATGGATTCTACACTAACTACGGCGTAGAGGTTCATCTACCTACGCCGTAGCAAGGCTTCACGAAGACTACGCCGTAGAAGCTCTCCTACCTACGGCGTAATGAAGAATTTATGAAGACTACGGCATAGCCCAACAACAGGCTACGGCGTAGAAGTCCACTAAAGAACACTACGGAGTAGGCAACTTTCCAAGCTACGACGTAGGATCTCATTTGAGGCAGTAAAGAACTAACGAGGCCAAGGAAGAAGCTACGGCGTAGCCACCTTATCTACTACGCCGTAGGATGCTTATCATCAAGACTTTACGCCCGTAACACTTGATCAAGTTACGGCGTAACACAATTTGCAAAGGTGTATACGCTATGCCGTAACATAGTCGGGGCCTATAAATACCAACCCTAATTCCGAGTTTTTCATATCACTTCCCATCTCCTCACCACAGCAACGTTGGGAAAAACTCAGGAAGGAGGGAGAACGAAGTTCTAGCCACATCCAAGTCATTTCCAAGGGAGGAATCACACACCGATCATAAGTGTTTTCATTCCTTTACTTTGTATTTGATTGATGCTTAGATTTGTATTAACTCAACATTGTTTTACTGCAATTATGAACATGAGTGGCTAAACACCTTTTGGTGTTAGCCTAGTTATGAAATTGTTATGTTATTGATTTAGTTTTCCACGCATCTATTATCTATTTTTTGTTTACTTTCATGGCGAGGCTTGGGACACTCTAGTTCCCGTAGTGATTAGTGTTGGTTGTTCTCTAGATACTTGTGCAATTAACCCTAGGAAGCAAGTTGCTAGGGATGTGACTTGGTGATAGCAATATCACCATACACGTGCGAATTAACCCTAGGACCACCTACCAATGCTAGACACTTAACAGAGTTAGAGGGGTGTAAGATCTGACCATGCCACATTCGTTAGCATTGTCCATGTTAGTAGAGGCACTTAATGACTCTTATGTCTTCGTACCGATGAACCCAAGGCTTTACAATAGCTTTGGATAGGACAAGGTATAAGATAGATCTAGGCGAATTTGACCATCTGACCCGAAATGAATATTGAATCCCCGAACGATATGATAGGATGCACCTATAGGAAAACTAGTCATGATCATAACAAGAGTAGTAATTAGGTTAACACTACTTCTCTTTACTGATTTCCTTCTATTTACTTTATTTTCTTATTATTACTTTTAATTAGTTTAATTAATCTTTCAACTCAAAACCCCCTTTTAAACGTGACACGACTTAAATAATTTCCGCACCTTAGCTCTTGGGACGACCTCGGCTTTACCATTTGACTATACCACACACGACCGGATACACTGTCCGTTAGTGCGTAAAAGGTAGACCTTAGGTAAACGAGACTTTATAAATATTAAAACCTGGTCAGTAAAATCTGCATCAGAAATTTTTACAATAATCAAAGGTCTTCACATCGTGAATATAACTCATACCAAAGGAGAGAAAACTCCTACCCAAACCAAAGATTTTTTAGACCAAACAACCATTAAAACTTTGGACCAAGATTTCAAAACCAAAGTCATTTTTCAAACAACCCTTGGTCTATGTTTTCAAGCTATGGTTTTGAGACACTAAGTGTCTTGCTTTATGACCCCAAGGATGTTCAACTTGGGAGTGTTTTATGCTCACAACAATGGACCCAACAGCCATTGGGGACCAAGTTTTTGAGTTATATGTTTGTTAGGTATAAGCTTGAACCGACCTATTAGATTGTTGAAAGTGGTTGCTCCAAGCACATGATCGTAGTAGAAGATTGTTTTAGTGTAGATAAGTAACCTTTGTGTAAATGCCATCGGTAGTCTAAGCATCAATGGTGGATCTTTATCTCGTGGTCATGAAACAAAAATCGTCCATTAAAATCAAGCTAAGTTTTTCTTTCTTACCTATGAATTCTTAAGTGCTTTATATGTTAGTTGTCAAAAATGCTATGTGAACTTGATTGATGCTAGGTAGCTTATTTTTGTGACAACTTGAGATTTAGGAGAACTTAGAAGCTTAAAGGCGAATAACATAAAATGAGACTAAACTTGCATTCTATGTGTTTAGGGAATATATTTATGTGTTTACAATTTTCATAACTTGGATACATGCTCATCTTAAGTGTGAAATACTTAATTGATTGAAAACATGTCTAGGAAATTAAATGTTAGAGTTAACCTTTGAGATCTCATATCATATATAGGGTTAAATAAATATGCTTAGACATGAATACTATTGAATGTTGTCCACACATGTTTGTTTGTCATAATGATTAAATGCTAATATGAAACATATGTTTGCATGAGATTATGTTTTGATGCTACTTGCTTATATGCCCACTTGCCATGATGCTAGTAGATTTCTTGCATATTGCTAACATGCTAATTGTTTGCATATTTGTTAAAGATTGTAGATCATGTGCTCACAACTTTAAAGTATTATATTTAATTAGACACTAGGTGCACATTTACGTATTACTTAGACAAATAAGGTCTTGCAAGCAATAAGATTAGTAACACAATTTCGACCAATAGAGACTTAGAGTTACTTCATATCGATTTGTTTGGTTCATCACATATTCGAAGTTACGGAGGCAACTTTCATACTTTAATGATAGTTAATGACTATTTGATGAGGCGAAAAATGAACCACTTTTAGGGGGTCATTTAAGCCCGGAATTGAATTTATTTGATCAAATATTGCCCTAAATCGTTCCTTTTGTGATTTTAGGTACTTTGGGAGTGAAATCTGGAAAAGGAAGCAATTCGGACGTTTTTGGAGCATAAAAGTGAAGAAAACGCCAAAGTCTTAATTTTCCTTGCTGGGAACAGTAGGTGACGGCGTCAAGAAGTAATTTCTAACGGCGTCAAGAGTAATTTCCATGACGACCCAGTACAGATTTGACGGTGTCACAAGAAAGGGCGTCAAGAGTAAAATGCATGACGGCTTGGAAAATGCTAACACATGACGGCGTCAGAAGTAGATCAAGGCAGTCCGAGAAGAGTTTTGTCGGCGAGGTGACAGCGTCACAAGCTTTGTCTTGACGCCGTCAGACCCTATTTCCTATATATAGTTTTCTAATTTTCACATTAAAAAAAGAGAAGTTTTGGAGAAACCCTAAGTACGAACTTGGTGCGAATTTTACAGGTTTTTCAAGGGTTCTAAGCCCTTGATACCTTTCATGTGTAATTGAGATAAGTATTCTTTTAATTCAATCAATATGTCTATGTGTTGGTTGTCTATATCTTGTTCTTGTCTTAATTCCATCATGCTAGGCTAGATCTATCTTGTGTTTGCTTGGATCTAATGAAACCTAGATGTTAATTATGTGTTGATTACTTGTTTATAATTGTTTTAGATGAATGAATTTGATGTTAGGCTTAAGAAAACTGGCAGATCTCCAAATGGTAACATGCTTGAACGTCTTAGGAAACATGAACCGATGTGCACTAGGTCTTTATTGGTTGTATTTAATGCATGAGCCACTGTTTATAATCCCTATGGTTGTACTGGGCATGGCATAGGAGGAGATAAGAGCTCATAGAATTGGGGAGTTAAGTGCGCCACCCCATGAATGGTATTAAGGAATACAATCCGTCATCCATGCAACTATAACAAGTAATTAACATGTAAAAGATGTCTAGGGAGTAGTGAAATCTAACTAAACACATTTTCTCCACTTATTGCTCACAACCTTAGTATAATTTAGTTTATTTTCATTTCTAGTATTTTATTTAGATTGCATCTTTAATATTGGGTTAGTTGACTAGCAACTAATTCCGCCCAAATCCTTCAAACCCGAGATTTTTACTTGCTTTCTAAAAAATATAAAAATACAAAAATAATCATCCTTCACCATTAGAACTAGTATTTAGGTTTTCTAATCCTAGCGACACTATTCCTAGCTGAACGATCAATCCCCCGGTACTTGTCACTATACTATACTACAATGATCAGGTACACTGCCTGGTGGGGGTTGTAAGCTTCTCAAGATCCCTTGAGAGGTAAAGCCTGGTGCGATTCCCACGTATCAAGTTTTTGGCACCGCAGCCTGGGGAATAGTTATTGTCTAGGTTAGAATCTCTTTTTATTAGGTCTACTTGCTAGATTCCGTTCTAGTAAGATTTTATTTTTATTTTTAGGTTTTCTTTAGTCTATCCTATTTCTTTGTGTTTTTGTTCGTAACTTTTCACCACCCGACATCATGGACAACGGGAACATCTTTGAACCCGTCATCCCACCACAACAAAACCCACCACTAGAACCTCTTAGGCCCCGAACCTTAGGAGAATATTCCCGACCTAGCTACCAAGGCTACCGAAACACCATTGAGCTCACCGGAGCCAATGTGACCACCTTGCGATCCGACACCATCCGGTTGGTGCAAAGCGGATGTGCATTCCATGGACTTCGTTCCGAAGATCCAAACCAACATCTTAAGGACTTCCTCAAAATCGTAGATTCCATAGACCTAGATGTTGCAACTAGAGAGACAACCCGATTACGCTTATTTCAATTCTCTCTACGGGATCAAGCTAGTCAATGGCTTGAGCGTTTACCCGCGGGATCCATCACCACATGGGATGATCTCACCACTCGTTTCCTTGCTCAATTTTTCCCACCGGGGAGAACTACTAAGCTTAGAAATGACATCTTGATGTTCCAACAGCGTCAAAATGAATCTCTTTATGAAGCATGGACTCGTTTCAAGGACTTACTCCAAAAAGTCCCTCATCATGGCATAGATCTTTGGCTCCAAGTCCAAATTTTTTATGACCATATCGACATCTCCACGAGGCGAGCCATTGACCAATCTTCCGGTGGTAAGCTACGTGATCTTAGTGCGGAACAATCATGGGAACTCATAGAAGATCTTGCTCTCTATGACAACGAAAGTTGGAATGATCCCCGTGACTTGAACAAAACGGTCAAGGCAATATCTTTGCCTTCGAACAATTCTAGCACTCCCGACCGTAGGATCATGGAACTTGACGACCAAGTCAAGTTTCTCATGAAATCTTACGAAGCTCCTAAACCTTCAAGCCAAGTGAACAAAATCACTTCTTCATGCGAATTATGTAGTGGTCCCCACGACACTCGTGATTGTGTGGAACTCCCCGGAACAGCTTTTGCGGACTACGCATCCACGCGTACCGACGAAGCGGGAGATAAGTGGTACACTTTCAAGCCCGAGCCAAACACTTACGGTGATTCATACAACCCCTCTTGGAAAAATCACCCAAACCTTAGGTGGAAACAAAATCAACCCAATTCTTCCAATCCGCCTAATCGTTACCAACCAAATGGTCCACCCTCCAACCGTACTTTCAACAACAATCCTTCTAACAATTATGGTAGTACCAACAATCTTGAAGGGTTGATGTCAAAGTTTATGGCATCTCAAGAAGCTCGCATATCTAAGTTTGAAGCCGATTTCAAACAAAAGCAAAGCTAGATGACCACCAAAATTGACGCATTGTTGAAAGTTCTCAATGACCGAGAAATGGGAGCACTCCCAAGCGACACGGTCAAGAATCCGAAACTAAACGTTAATTGCATATCTTCAGTTTCGTCACCCACTTCGTGTCCACAATACTACTCGGTTAAATCAACGAGCACGTGTTTCAAACAAAACCAAATTCTTCAAAAGGAGCAATCAAATAAAACACCCGATATAGAACCGGTCAAAAGTATAGTTGAAACACCTCCTACGCAAGACCTTGACGATGAATTCAAAGAACTTCACCTTGAACGCCCCGTCATTGATGTCTTAGCACGTGCTCCTTACTGTAGTGCCCTCCTAGAAAAATATGAGAAGTTTAAACTAGGTAAAAATGGGACCGCCTTCGTTTGAAACAAGTTGCCTAAAAAGCTTGATGATCCGGGTATATTTGTTTTGCCTTGTAAGATAGGAAGATCCGAAGCTTTCGATACACTAGCCGATTTAGGGTCAAGCCTCAACTTGATTCCCTTATCCTTATTCACCGCTCTTAAGCTAGGGAAGTTAGAGGAAACGGAGGTATTGATAGGGCTAGCAGATGGGAGTATTGCCCACCCGGTTGGAATGATTAAGGATGTAGTTGTTCACGTAGGAAAGTTAACTATATTGGCGGATTTTCACGTCCTAGACATGGTTAGTGACACTACATGCCCATTATTGGTAGGAAGAGGATTTTTAGCAACCGCTAGCTCCATGATAGATTGTAAGGAGTCTAAGATAGCGGTAGGTGAAGGCGATACTTGGTCGGTGTACGATGTAAAGAAGCATAGTTATGATTGTGATGATGAACCGACACCGCATTGGGTAGAGATGAATAGGAGACCATCTAGATATGGACCTTGGATAGAAAGGAACTTCATAGGACCTCAATGCCCATTTTATCTAGAGAAAGATTTCGTTGAAAAGACACATTCGGTAGAACAACTCATAGCTAGAGATGAAGAGCTAGACCCTTTGAGGACCCATTAGTCTTTAGGAAGATGATTGAGTTCTTGAGTGTAATGCCTATTAATATAGAGATGAATAAGTGGAAAAGAGAGGGAGACAAGTGTAAATGGAGGTGGGACAAGCCACCTAAAGAAGGTGGCGGATCATGGCATATGAGGATGACTTTGTATGATCCAGATGGAGAAAAGTTTGAAAGGTCATACCACTTGTAGGACCGTAGAACAACCTTATCACTATTGAATCAAGCCTAGATCTAGAGAGAGAAAGTAAGTAGAGAGAGAGAGTGGATGGGATCTCCTAGTATGTGTAAATGAAAGACAATGTTATTACCTAAGAGAACCAACCTCTCAAATGAGGTTTACAAGAGTATTTATACATGAAGTCTAGGGCATCATCTATCTTACACATTATTACACTAATGGCCCTTAGACTTTCACAAAACATGAATACTAAGCCTAAACTTCATCATAATGATATTCTAAAGCAACCTATAACAATACGTTAATTACCGACACTTTTTATAAATAAAATACGATGCTAACAATCTCCCCCTAAGTGTTGGTCATTAAAGGTTGTGCGACGTCATCATATTTGTCTTCATACTTTAACATTCATAGCTCTTAACGTCTTTAAGAATCATTAGATGAGTCATAGTACTTTGTTCATTGATGTTGATATGATCCAATGATGTCATCTGCCTTTTGGACACTTCTGCGTTTGTGGTGGTTGTCTGCCATTCCAACATGCTCATACATCTTAAGTCTTTGTGATACATGCATTTGTTGTTCCCGTTCTTTCACCTTGATCTTTGTCACTTTACTCTGTAGATTCTTCTTTTTGGCGAAGAATCTTTCTTTGACTGTTACTATCCTTTGATCTTTGTGAGAACTTTCCTTTGACTTTGTTGATGCATGTATGAGCATGTGGAA
Organism: Artemisia argyi; assembly: GCA_030686995.1. Lineage (NCBI taxonomy): Eukaryota > Viridiplantae > Streptophyta > Magnoliopsida > Asterales > Asteraceae > Artemisia > Artemisia argyi. The sequence continues at coordinate 21,649,528 of CM060677.1, read as the reverse complement.
TCTTTCGCCATGGAGATGATGTATATTTGCAAGTAAACAGTTAGCAATAAATCAACCGGTACTTACTCATAAGGAATTAGAGATCGTCAACAGCATAGTGTGAAGACTCCTTCTAACCCTTACCAAGGCCGTTCCCATGTCAGATACTCCCGAAAGAGCTTACGAGACCTACTAAGTAGCTCAATGACTGGGTGACTCGCTGGGGATCACTCCACGACTGTAGACCATTTGAAACCACTGCGAACACTAAGCGTAACCCATAAAGAATTACCGAAGTGACCTGCTGTCAGGGTTGCTAGATGTGGACCCTGGCAGGAATTTTCATTCAATCATTGAGAATCACAAAAGTGAATCCTCTCATAAATGTTCTGGTAGATTGCTAAGATCTGCGTAGGACTCTAAAGTTTACATCTGGCGTCCTTAATGATGAACAACCAGTGTAGAAATATCATGTGTTCCTATGAGATCTTTTGATGAATTTCGGGGCTCTAGACTCGATAAGTGCACATTTGGTTTCCTATGCGGAGATTAGGGAGAGGTCTCCTGCTTCAATATCAACCATCTCTAAGAGACAGGCCGATAGATTATGCTGGTTCCCCGTGAGAATGAAACAAGCTCTTTTAAGAGAACTTGAGTGGCTAGAAGGTTTAGTGCAATGCGTCACTGGGTCCATGATGTCTTTATCTTCAATACCGGTGTCACCTTAGTAACAACCAATAGCATATGAATTGAACCCGGTGTCTGCCCTAAGGTTGAACATATGGAGGGCTATTTCTTTTCACCCTTTTTCATAACTTTTCTTTTTAATTCTTCAACCCCTTCTTTCTCCTTTCTCATTTTCTCCTTTTTTCAATCATACCTAAGGACTTCTAATTCTAATCTATTGGATTTGTCCTTGGGTAGATCCCTCCGGCTCTGGCGGATCATAGGACGGTTTTCCCTAACCTTAGTCACCTTATAACTCCATGAATCCTATAATTGCCATGAAACCTTTGATTGAAAATCTCTCAAAGTGTTTATGAATATAAACACATTTTTGTTGACACTTTGAGAGTTTTTGTTTCTTTTGAAGGACTCCCCCTTCACATGTGCTCATGAATTTTTAAGAAATTTGCACATGCGTGAGGAGTTTGCACTTTTTGAATTGATCCACTTTCATTGAGCATGACCGATTCGAGACACGCTTACATCACTAGTTAGACTAGCTTGAAGTTATTACCCGTCCTGGTCAAGTCCAAAGAAAGTCTCTCGATACGGTACATTCTACTCAGACAAGTCCTATTCGAGACACGCTTACATCACTAGTTAGACTAGCTTGAAATTATTACCCGTCCAGGACAAGTCTTTTCGATTACTGACATTTTAAGCTTCGTCAATTCATTGGTACATTCTGAGTCGAGCTCTTTTGAGATTCAGTCACAAGGTTTAAACATCTTTGATCACATTTTAATCATGTCTTCTCCCCCTCAAAAATAGCATATCATGATATTTTTGATATCAACTGATTAAGAAAAAGCTTTTTGGAGAGATAGACAGATTTCATTTTGCATGAATTCGGAACATTTTGTTTTTGTACTCCCCCTTAATGATAGCACATTTTAAAATCAATTAAGGGTTTTGAGGGAGTTATCTTGAGCACTCATTTGAAAGATTTTGAAAAATCTTTTGATGAATCTTGAAAAAGTGCTCAAGATTACTATTTTGAAAACGAGTTTTTGTTTGAAGTCTTTTTCGTTTGTTTAGACTCGAACTTTTTTGAAAAAGATTTCGTCCTTGAAAATACGAGTCCTTGATTTGAAATAATCAGAAGTCATCATTCGGGTCCTTGTTTGAAATCTTTTCGAGTTATTATACCCGGACCCATGTTTTGAAAAGATTTCACTTTGAAGCACGGGTTTCGTACAGAAGTATACGAAAGCCATTGTGAAAAAAATTTTGAGAAACGACATGTTTTAGAAAAACATTTTAAAGAACTCCCGCTCAAGCATCTGTACATATCCGTGTCATTGATGAATAACATTTCTAGAAACGTACAGAATATTGATTTATACGAGAGACATGTCGTGAGAAGAATATTTTTGGATTTTTTGATTTTATATTGTTTTTGTATTTTTTGAAAATTTTATATTTTTGTATTTTGTTTTTGTTGGTTTTTCAAATTTTGTATTTTTGTTTTTTCAAAAATATTTACAGCGAAGCGATTTTGAAAACTTTTTCAAGAAGATTCAAGAAGACGTTCTAGCTCCTCAGGAGTTAGGCTTCGCATGCCAATTCGTCGAACTAAATAGTCAAACCTTTCTTTTGGAAGGGCTTTAGTAAATAGATTAGCGAGTTGGTAATCAGTCTTAACGAAAAATAATTCAACAGTACCCTCTTCCACGTGTTCTTTGATGAAATGGTAGCGGACTTTGATATGCTTCGTCTTAGAGTGATGTACGGGATTGCACGAGATGGCTATGGCACTTTTTGAGTCACAATACATAGGTATTCTGTCAAAAGTAAAGCCATAATATGTGAGCTGTGTCCTCATCCAAAGAACTTGGGCACAACACGCAGATAGAGACACATACTCGGCTTCGGCGGTTGATAGCGCGGTACAATCCTGTTTCTTTGACGACCAGCATACTAGCTTTTCACCCAAAAATTGTGCTCCACCTGATGTACTTTTTGCTGTAACTTGATCACCGGCATGATCTGCATCTGAAAATGCTGTTAGATTAAACTCCGAATCCTTCAGATACCAAAGTCCCATGTTAATGGTGCTTCGTAGGTACCGAAAGATCCGTTTAACCTCTTTGAGGTGAAGTTCGGTAGGCTTAGCCTGAAACCGTGCTAACAAACAAACAACAAATTGAATATCGGGTCGACTAGCAGTTAGGTACATGAGAGAACCGATCATGCTCCGATATTTCTTCGGATCGATGGGTTTCCCACACAAATCAGCACCTATTTTTGGTGAAGTGACCATTGGAGTACCAACAGAATCACAATTTTCCATTCCATGTTTTTTCAAAATCTCTATAGTATATTTAGCTTGATTGATAAAAATACCACGAGGGGATTGATGTATTTGTAAACCAAGAAAGAATTTTAGTTCCCCCATCATGGACATTTCAAATTTGCTTTTCATGAGATTTTCAAAATATTTTGATTGTTCAGATTTACGTGGACTTCGCATATGTTTTTGAGAAATGTTAAACTTTTTAAAGTTTAGAGGGAAGGAGTCTTCTTGAAGCAAAATTCTGAAAGAGAAAGAAGTTTCAGATTTGTTGAATTTTGCATCAAGGTTTTTTGAAAAACAAAGACTTCTCTTTGTTTGAATAGGAGTGTCGCACTAAGGCGTACAACAGTGTCCATTTTTAGGATAAGTGCACTTTGTTGATGAAAATCATTTTTGCGTAGCACTTTCCTTTCTTTGAAAACTTGAGTTGTGCACTGTAAGGTGTACACAAGTCATTTTGATGATGAGCACCGATTTTGATAGATTATGAAAATCTTTTTGAAAAATCTTGAAAAGGTGGTGCTCAGAATGTAAGAGAATTTTGAAAATCTAATTTATCATTAGATCAACAATCATGGTCTTGAGCTTAATGATTTTGAAAGTTTTTCTAAAGAAAACTCAAGCCAGATAATTGTGTGGTTTTCGTTTTAGGATAAGTGCTCAAAAAAATATTTGAAATCTTTGTTTGATTAAGCACTTTCCTTTCTTTGAAGCGCGGGTCCTGAACTGATGTGTCCAGAAGCCATTTGATTAAGTCCTTATTTGAAATCTTTTCGAGTTGTTATACCCGGACTTAAGTTTTGAAAAGATTTCACTTTGAAGCACGGGTTGTAAGCTGAAGTACTTACAAGCCATAGTAAAGAAACTTTTGAGAAACGACATGTTTTAGAAAACATCTTCGAAAACTCTCGCTCAAGCATCTGTACATGTCCGTATCATTGTTGAATGACATTTCTAGATACGTACAGAATATCGATTATACAAGAGACATGTCGTGAGAAGAATATTTTTGGATTTTTTGATTTTAAAATGTTTTTGGATTTTTGAAAAATTTTATATTTTGTTTTTGATGGTTTTTCAAATTTTGTATTTTGTTTTTCAAAAAAATATATACAAAGAAGAATGGAAGAAAGGAAAAAAATTAAGCATGAACAAGTAAAAGTGGAGTTAAGAGAGGAATTAGAAAAGGATGTCCACATGCGATGTTGGCGTAAAGTTCGTCTTTACCACATTGGGTGTATGAACTCTCATCACTTTCACAAGTACCTGCATCCACAGTAGAAGACTTTGCACAAATAACAGTGTTAGAAGTACATGTTTCCTCACATTGAGGGTGTTCACTTTCAATGGTTGTTGTGGTTTCTACCTCTTTATCATGATGATGAACACTATCATTAGTCTTTGTGCAACTATCAAAAATCTTCCCTGTGGGAATCCATCTAAGACCAATTGTATTAAAAACTTTTCCCGTAGGAATCCACCTAAGGTAAGATCTAGACATAGTTTTCTTATCAGATGCAGCGGAAGTCTCAGTCTTGGAAAAACTACATCCTTTTGGTATCCACCTATTAGGTTTCTTAACCTCTTGCTTCTTCTCAACGGGTTTGTTTCGATTTGGTGTCTTAGTGGATTGTGTCTTGACACTTGACTTTCTTTTCTTGATAAATTGTGCAATACATGCATCGTGATTAGCTGAAAAAACACATTTTTGACACGTAGGACAGACAAATTCAACATTCTTGTTTAACACAGCAACTTTAACTTTGTCACTACAGTCTTTTGGAAATTGTTTGTTGTTCGATGAGACCTTGGAATTCTTTGTGTTGCATTCTACATTCCTAGCATTCTCTTTTGTGTCACTACTCTTAGATGCAATCCAATCCCTAGTATTTTGTTGATTGTTCCTAGGTAATGGTTTACTACTACTAGTAGTACTTTGGAATCTTGTAGAATTCATCACACTAGGTTTTGAGCCTAAAATTCCGTCTTTTCGACGTTGTGCCTTTTTTCTAGCTTCTTCTAGATGGTGATTTTGGACCATGTCATTAGAACCAACAGATTCCTTTACAGATTTTGTGGTCACATTTGGTGTACTATTCCTAGAAGAGCCAGGTGAAATCACATTATTGTTTCTTTCAACAAACAATTTTTGTTTTTCAACAATCTTTTCCATTACCTTTTCCTTGGGCAAGGGTTGTGGAGTGACTGGTTTTGACAAATCCTTTTTCTCATCGACTTTTGGAGCAAACCGTGAAATTGATATTTTTGGTTTTTGAACCGTGTTTGAAACATTTGGTTTCTCCGAAGTTGATGGTTTTGCAAACTTAGTTTCAACACCCTTCCCTTTAATCCTTACAAGCTGAGCTCTCAAAAGATCATTTTGCTCTTTCATGTCCTTGTAGGCATGCTCATACGACAATTTGTCATACTTGCATTCCTCTGATTTTCGATCAAGTTGTTTGAAAAATGACATGTTTTCTTTTTCAAGTTTTACAAGAGCATTTTCATATTTGGAAACAATTTCAGAGGTCTCAGCTCTCAGTCTTTCATCGTCTTGAACAGAATATGTTTGTAAAATGATGGACATAATATCAGTGGTCATAACAGCTTCGAAGAGAGAATCATTTAGGTTTTCCAAAACATCGATTTGCTCAAAAGATTCATTAGCCTCCTTAATCAGGGATTTGTGATCTGTGACGAAGTCAGCTGTTTCTTTCAAAAATGCTTGTTCAACATGAATTACACGAGCATGAATGTTGTTAATTTGAGGAGCAAATTCATTTTCAAGAATCTTTTTAAGCTGTAAATGAACCGTGGAATTCCAGTTGATCTCATTAAGTCTCATTTTTTATTCTAAAGTCGTTTTAAGTTGCCCAATTCTGGTTTTAAGATCATCAAGATATCCCCGTGCAGCACTTGTGTTAAAAGTGTTGTTTGAGGAAATCTGTTCCATGTTAGAAATCGATTTGGAAGCAACTACTTTCTTAGAAAACATTTTTGAGAATGGTCGTTTTATGGAAAACACAGATGGTTCTTTTTGTGGAACAAAAGTAATTCCTGAAAGTTTGTTCAATTTGGTGTAATCAATGGGTTTCAAATCCTTTTGTTTCATTTTAATAATGCTCTCTTCGACATGTTCTATTGTTTGCACAGAATCTCGAACGACAGGAGGATCATGTTTAGTGTAAAAAACACTACCATTATACAAAACATTCTGTTCTTCCTGAGCTTTCTTGAGATTAGAAGGATTGTTGTTACCGAGAGCCATTTTATGTTTCGTATGGTAAATCGGATTAGTTTGGTTTGAAATCATTTTCATTGTTTGACTTGACTGACCCGACTTAACCACTAATTCTTCTAGATGTGCAATCTTGTGTTCTGACTCTACGATTTCTTCCAAAAGTTTATCTTCTTTCTTTGCAAAGTCCTTTTTCAACTCATCCCGTTCTTTTTCAAGATTGGTATAAGCTGTTTTTTGTTTTGAAAGTTGGTTTGTTAATTCAGAAATTTCTTGTTTTAAAGAGTTAATGGTTTTTGTTGAACTTATTTCGAGATTAGCAAACTTGCTTTTCCATTCCCTATCTTTAACAAGTAACTTCTTATAACCACTTTCAAATTCTGACTCGCGTTCTTTGTGAATTTGAAAACTTTTTGCATTTTCCTTGTATCTCTCAAGCTCGGTGGTCAATTTCTCATTCGCGGCCTTAACATCGCGATTGACCTTTTTCACTTTCTCGATTTCAATACCACAATTATTTAATAATGATTCAAATAAAGCACGGTTTTCCTCATCATTAGCACCATTTTGTGCAACTTGAACTCCATTAGGATCCATATATGGAGTTGCATAGTTAACATTGTTATTAACTTGTTCCCCCACATATGTATCGTAATTAGGTTCAGGTGGCACATAATGTGGCTTCTCATGAGCAAACGGATTAGCATCATTACCATTATTTGGTACCTCATGGAATGTATCTGAATCGTAAGTAGGAGGAAGATCAGAATCACTGCTTGATGTTGTTGCCTGCTGATTTGCCATAAAGTTGTAGGATTCATTGAGATCTGCTGAAATGTCATTAACTCTTGTTGTAGCTCTAAACGCATTTTCCTCAGCAGTCAATGGTATTCCCGATTTTTCTTTATTGGCGAGAATCAACAAGTACTGAATCTTTTCAACCTTCGTCATTGCATTGACATTGTTTTTGCTGTGACTTGTTGATGGAGGTTTCTGAATCGAAGTCATGAAACAATCAATCCCATTTTGATTAATCACATTCTGATTCACAATCTGATCCATCTGATTTCCTACATACTGCCCTGCATATTGCATCTGGTTCCCCATCTGTATACTCGAAGCATATCCTTGCTGATTGTTGTTGTATCGTTGGATGTTTAATGCATTGGAAACTGATGCAAAACCATTGGATAAAGTACTCGTGATACTGTCATGGTGAGATGCCATTGATTCAATTCAAAGTGAAACGTTGTTCTGAGGATCTTTTGAAAGATAACAAAGGTTGTTGTTGTAGATTAGATGATTTGGTGAAGTGGAAAAACGTTCTCGGTTGATCTGATTGATTACGTGATTTCCCGCCAAAAATAAATTTGAAAATTTTTCTCGCCCAAATTTGAAAATCACTAAGAAATACAATTCTAAGGTTACCAGAAAAATTTGAGTTTTGAAAATTTTTTCGCCAAATTTGACCGAAATTATTTGAATTTTGGCCTAAAAATTTGAATTTCGGGTCAAAATTTTCAACGTTATACTAAAATTTAAATCTCGCGTAAAAATTGAACGTTAAGTCTCGTGTGAAAAATAAATTTTACTCAACTTTTCCCGCCAAAAAACTTTTTTTTTTCTTTTTTTTTATTTTTTATTTTTTATTATTATTATTTTTTTTTTTTTGGTCTAACTCGATAATATTTGAAAGTTCAAACTCGATAACTTTGGTGCCTTGGTTTCTAACTCGATATGTTAGGTATGCTTCTAACTCGATGTGTGCTTTGGTTTCTAACTCGATATATGCTATGGTTTCTAACTCGATATGTTTTGGTTTCTAACTCGATATGTTAGGATGTCTTCTAACTCGATAAGTAGTCTTGATTTGGGCAGAGTATCCCCTTAGTTAGAGTCACAATGAACCTAACTCGATAAACGATTAGGTAAACAAGGCTAACTCGCCAAACTTAACTCGATAAGCAGTTGAGACACCTAACTCGATAAGCAGTTGTGACACCTAACTCGATAAGCAGTTGTGACACCTAACTCGATAGAACATCAAATACCCCTAACTCGATAGAAGATTGACACCTAACTCGATAAGACTTGACACCTAACTCGATAGAATATAAAAATAACCCCTAACTCGATAGTAATAGACACCTAACTCGATAGATTTTGCACCTAACTCGAAAAAAAAAATTTCAAACTCGAAATTTTGCACCTAACTCGAAAACAACCTAATGAACAGTAACCGAATCAAAAATCACTTTTATACCAAATTTTTCAACCAAATCAAACCTAAAACAACCTATATTATCCCTAGGCGATTGATACCACTTGTAGGACCGTAGAACAACCTATTTCACATATGAATCAAGCCTAAACCTAGAGAGAGAAAGTAAGTAGAGAGAGAGAGTGAAATGGTAACTTCTAGAGAGAGAAAGAAAGATGTATTAGATTAGAGAGAGGAAGAAGGAAATACACATAGAAACCCTAGAAGCAACACCTCTAAATGAGAGCATTTGGAGGTATTTATAGGTAAGACAGGAAGATGGGCCGGGCTTGGGCTTTTGTCATAAACTAGACATAATCTTTTACAATATTAGATTAAACCAAGCTCGTTTGCCCTTAACTAGACTACAAGACTAAATGACTTAATAAATGATCGTCACTTCTATTTCTAACACATACTAAGGAAACCGATAGCAAGTTGAAACCTAAGTTTGATCCCAAAGATGTCCTCAATGAGGAACTCACCCGTGTCACGTAGTAACCCATGACCTTGAGTCTAGCTACAAGACTCGTAAATAAAGAAAAGCGCTTCTTGGGAGGCAACCCATGTTTTGTGTGTTTTTATTTGTTTGTTTGTTATTTGCTTCCGTATGCATGCTTTATTTTTATTGTTGGTCGATCATGTTTCTAAACTAAATAGTGGAAATACTTTACTTTGTTGTTTTGGCCTAGTCTTAACTTCACCTAAAAGTATTTTTGCAAAAGATAAGTGTAAGGGGAAACCCCAAATATGTTTTTAAGAAACAAACCGATCATGATTCTCCACAATATTAAATAAACATGTATATTAGTATTTGTTAGAGTCAAATGCTTGTATTGAGTCATAATGAAGTTTTGCAGGATTTTCCAGGAAGTAGGACCAAGTTTTTCCAGAAATTTTCCGGAAATTTAACATAAGAATTTCTGCAGGTCACTTCTGACGGCGTCACGAGTTAACTCTTGACGGCATCACGTGTAAAAATCTGGAAATTTTACCGGTTTTGTTTTTTCTAACGGAGTCTTATGGTTTTTGTGAATTATTAAGTTTTATAATCTCCAGGAGATCTGCAAACTTCAATCCACAAGCATGATATCTTATCTTGTTTTCTAGGATTTAGTAGCTTATATAGGATGCCGCCGATTTTACGCGAGGTTGTTTTGTCTATTTTTTTTTTCAGGATTTACAGGTTATGTATGACAAGAAGATGATTTACATTCTGGAAGGGAAGCTTTGATTGTTCATTTTCTTGGAGGAAGATTTAACCTGGCCACCTTATTATCCATACCGAGCGAATCAGGGGAGTATTTGATTTCATTCTTTTTACTTTTTCACTTTTACATTCTTTACTTGAACATTGGGGACAATGTTCATCCTGAGTGTAAGGGGAGGGTAAAAAGATAATACCTTACATATGCACTTTCGCTTGAGTTTGTTTTGTTTAATGGTAGATGTGTAATAAAACTATGAGAAATACTTGTTAGTGCAATTTTGGCGCCAAATTTAAATTTTTTTACAACATTTAGGAGTGAAACTTTAGTCATAGCAAGCGTCTCATGGATAGGAGATTGTATGACTAGCACATAACCGTACTTTCAGAAAAATTTTCCACCTAAATATGTGAGGTTCGCCTTTAGATTTGATAGGAAAAGCATTCATTATTAGTGCTTTTGAGTGTACCGGAAGCATTTAGATTCTAGAACTTGCGTTAGTGATGCATCCCGAGACCGCTAGTGAGACTACATTCGTGTAGTAGGATTTACTACATGATAAGAGGCATTAGGATCACCCTTGTGTTAAACCCGTATCATAATTACTTGACCATTTAAGTCATATTACTTGGCTAGTTAAGTCAACTAATTTTTCCCACACCCTTAGCGTTGTACTCATTTTTAGTACACGAAACCCCTAGTACACCCCTCCGAGCCTATCTTTTCGTTTCTAACTTTAAGCATTTTACTTAAAGGAAGAATTTGTTACACCCCACTTAAATGTACAACCAAATCGCCTTAGCCTTCCGTGTATGCGCTCATTTTTAGTGCATTATTGTTATTTGTTAAACCCTAAGTTAACTATCTAATTGATTACATGGTTGCTAAGTCGAGTCATATCCTTGTACATATTGTTTTGGGACGATTGGGACTCATGGGTAAGTACTTATTTTATGGAGTAATGGGGAAGAACATCATTTATTACCCCCGTATGTACGTTAATCTTAAAAGTGCTCCAAGTGTTTTGATTTTATTAATTCGAGTCATTAGATTAGTTTAATGTAAAGTATGTAAAGATTCAAGTGTAAGGGGAATATTCATTCCCTATGATGTATTATTTAGGATGGTAGGGTAAGAGTGTATGCAAAAAAAAAAATAAAAAAAATAAATAAATAAAAAAATCCAAAAAATCAAGAAAAACAAAGAAAAAAATAGAAAAAGGAAAAAGAGAAAAAACATACGGACTACCATCCCGTTTCATTCTATGTTTATTTTATGTTTTTGTTATTTTTCATTTATTAGCTTAAGTCGAGTCTAGTCTTGGCTTAGCAACGCCATATTGTACATGTAATTAACCAAGATTGTTAACTCGCCACCAGTAAAACTTCCTTTATCCAACAAAACCGTGTATTTCATATCCCTACACCTAACGTTACAACCCTTTAAAAGACCTCTTTGATAGTTTATCCTAGGTGCTTACGCCATGTGGTGGAGGTTTGATCCTTTCTCAAGCCTATGGTAATCTATTTTGCTATGACAGGTAGTGAGAGATATCTTCCGTTTTCATATTGTAATTTATAGTTTATTACACCCGAGAGATGTGGGTATCTAAACACTATTTGTGAGGTGCTAGTGTATGACCTCCGTACTTGTCTATTGGTCTTTAGTGGAATGATTATTTGTTGTAATTACTTTTATATTAGTGTTAAATGACCCCTAACTTGTCTTTTGAGTAGAATAAAAGCGCATTTGCTTGAGGACAAGCAAATCTCAAGTGTAAGGGTATATGATGAGGCGAAAAATGAACCACTTTTAGGGGGTCATTTAAGCCCGGAATTGAATTTATTTGATCAAATATTGCCCTAAATCGTTCCTTTTGTGATTTTAGGTACTTTGGGAGTGAAATCTGGAAAAGGAAGCAATTCGGACGTTTTTGGAGCATAAAAGTGAAGAAAACGCCAAAGTCTTAATTTTCCTTGCTGGGAACAGTAGGTGACGGCGTCAAGAAGTAATTTCTGAGGGCGTCAAGAGTAATTTCCATGACGACCCAGTACAGATTTGACGGCGTCACAAGAAAGGGCGTCAAGAGTAAAATGCATGACGGCCTGGAAAATGCTAACACATGACGGCGTCAGAAGTAGATCAAGGCAGTCCGAGAAGAGTTTTGGCGGCGAGGTGACGGCGTCACAAGCTTTATCTTGACGCCGTCAGACCCTATTTCCTATATATAGTTTTCTAATTTTCACATTAAAAAAAGAGAAGTTTTGGAGAAACCCTAAGTACGAACTTGGTGCGAATTTTACAGGTTTTTCAAGGGTTCTAAGCCCTTGATACCTTTCATGTGTAATTGAGATAAGTATTCTTTTAATTCAATCAATATGTCTATGTGTTGGTTGTCTATATCTTGTTCTTGTCTTAATTCCATCATGCTAGGCTAGATCTATCTTGTGTTTGCTTGGATCTAATGAAACCTAGATGTTAATTATGTGTTGATTACTTGTTTATAATTGTTTTGGATGAATGAATTTGATGTTAGGCTTAAGAAAACTGGCAGATCTCCAAATGGTAACATGCTTGAACGTCTTAGGAAACATGAACCGATGTGCACTAGGTCTTTATTGGTTGTATTTAATGCATGAGCCACTGTTTATAATCCCTATGGTTGTGCTGGGCATGGCATAGGAGGAGATAAGAGCTCATAGAATTGGGGAGTTAAGTGCGCCACCCCATGAATGGTATTAAGGAATACAATCCGTCATCCATGCAACTATAACAAGTAATTAACATGTAAAATTTGTCTAGGGAGTAGTGAAATCTAAGTAAACACATTTTCTCCACTTATTGCTCACAACCTTAGTATAATTTAGTTTATTTTCATTTCTAGTATTTTATTTTGATTGCATCTTTAGTTTTGGGTTAGTTGACTAGCAACTAATTCCGCCCAAATCCTTCAAACCCGAGATTTTTACTTGCTTTCTAAAAAATATAAAAATACTAAAATAATCATCCTTCACCTTTAGAACTAGTATTTAGGTTTTCTAATCCTAGCGACACTATTCCTAGCTGAACGATCAATCCCCCGGTACTTGTCACTATACTATACTACAACGATCAGGTACACTGCCTGGTGGGGGTTGTAAGCTTCTCAAGATCCCTTGAGAGGTAAAGCCTGGTGCGATTCCCACGTATCACTATTCACATTATATATGGACTCTATTCTAGGTGCTAAGGAAGATGCCCTAGATAAGTTTAGAATCTTAGGAAGAAGATTAGAAAAACCTACTTGAGCTTTAATTCAAGCTAATCATGGTAGTAGATTTGAACATAGGGTGCAATTTGGGGAATTTTGCGAACAACATGGAATCTCACTTAACTTCTCAGACATTAGTCCTCCTCAAACCAATAAGATCGTCCAAAGGAAGGATAAGAAGTTACAAGAGATGTGTCGTGCAATGTTAGCCGAGCAATCCATTTCGCAAAAATTTTGGTGTCATGCCTTAGATACCGAGTATTACATTTATAATAGGATCTACTCTAGTATAATACTTAACAAAGCGCCCCATGAAATCCTTAGAGGTAGAAAACCATCACTAGAGTACTTTAGGGTCTTTGGTGTAAATGTTTCATACTTAAGACAATTAAGAAAGCTAAGGGAAATTCGATAAAACAAGTATTAGGAGAGATGAATAAATGAACCCTTAGGTCACAAGTTAGGAATACTTAGGAATTTTTTTTATGACATTTCCCAAAATCCCAATTGCACATTTTGAGTCATGGAAAAGATTTTTCATGGTTGATATGGACCATAGGATGTTGAGTTACTTAGAGTCTTTAGAAAGACAATGCTTGCTTGATTTTTTCCAAACTCTTAAAGTTTGGTTAAACTATGTGGTACAGAATTATGTGAAAAGTATTGTATGGGTTAAGACCAATTTGATTCCCAAGAAGTAGGAAATATTGTAGTCACCTTTACATCATATAGGTATTTTCTTTGCAATATTGAATTAATCTAGGGGAGGGTAATACAAGGTGTTATTCACTCACTTAGGAATCCCCTTATGCCATGACTTGCTATTAGGTAGTATCTTGTGCTTAGGTCATTCATATTATTGGCATTATTAAGGTATTGAGTTCGATTGCCTTTCATATATACTTAATTTACCCTCTCATGTTTTGAATAGGATTGCATTAGAAAACATAGTATACAATCTAGGCTTTTGATTAGTTTCCTCACCTTAGTGATTATATATGATCATACTCACATTGTTGGTGCAAATAATGCACAAAACTTTTCAACATAATCCACTCAAATTTGTATCATGGTAGGATTTTGTGTAGATGTTACAAATTAAGTCTAGGTACACACACACACTTAAAAGTAATTGGATATCCATCACATATCACCTTGAAGATTTCGGTCTTGCTTTGCACTCTTAAAGTGTTTTTATTTGAAACTATGTGCTCTAATTTGGATATGTGTTATGCCACTTGTGTAAGTGACATGTTTATGCTTGCTTGATAAATCCATTCTATGAATAACTATGTGATGAAAGTATGTATGTGTTTGTCAACATTTGGGATATAATGCTTTGAATATGTATTATACGCGTAGGTTATGATGTATTGTGTGTAAATATATATGATGCTATGCTTAGACTAACCCATGTTGCAAGTATCCAAATGGTTACCTAACCCTTCTTGGACTTCTATATGTGAGGATTGCTTGTTTGTTGTGTGGTGTTTGTTTCTTATGTAGCTTAGGTCACCGCAAAGGTGTTGCTCTTGACCCATGGATCCCCGTCTTGGAACAAGGAGGAGCAACGATCTAGGGGGAGCTAGATTCAAGGGGGGAGCATAATCGGGTGATTTACTTTTAAGCTCCATTATAATCCACATGCCCAAGTTTAAAACCTGGCTTGATTTATAAACCCGCTGATATTCAAAAATCAATTATAGTATATAGTATAATATCGAGGAGATCCGCAAGAAATACGGATCACCCGAGTCGTATCCCAAAGAAGGTGTGAATGGAATCAAATAATAATGATTCGTGAAAACCGTGTCGTGAAAAGTGGTAAATGTGAAAATTATGTAAATGAGAACTCAAATAATGGCAAGTAATCACAATTAATGCAAATTGTACAAGATATATATGCACTAATGATTAAAATCTAAAAACGGAAAATCAATCGCGATTTTAAAACGTAACGTACGAATTAAAATGTAACTTTTTAATGAAAAATGATCCTACAAATGTGAAACAATTTTCTAAAAATCTTAAACAATTAAAAAGAATTTTCAGAAATAGAAAATTATTTTTTTTGACTTTTTATTTATTTTCTATGATTTTATTTCTATTTTTGTATTTTTAAGTGAATTAAAAATAAAGAAAAATGTAAAATAAAAGTGAAAAATACAAATTTAATTTTGAAAAATCTAAAATATCATAAAAGAATTTTCTAAAATATTTTTGGATTTTTTTAAAGCTTTTTCTGATTTTTTATTGATTTTTATTTATTTAAAAGTATTAAAAAAATAGAATTTAAAATAAGAAAAATTAAGAAAAATAGCAAAACAGTTCAGAAAAATCTGAAAAATTCACAGAAATTCAAAAATAATAAAAGAAACTTGGAGAAAAATGTTGAAATAAAAATAAGCAGTAAAAGTGCTTATTCTAGCCAAAATAGCTTATCACAAGTGCTTATCTATAAGCACTTGTGACCAATTTGAATGAAACTTAGATACAGACCTATTAATACTCAATAATGCTCAATGAAACTCAATAATGATCAAGAGAAATCACAGAATGCCACAAAACAGCTCAATAAGCAGTAAAATAAGCCAATGATTAAGCACAGTCTTAAACAGAATAAGCCAGAAGTGACAAAACTTATTCAAATCAATTATTTCTAACAAAGGTACTCAGAATCCACAATAAGGCTAAGGAATAAGCTCAAATGAATGCTAGCAGGCTAAGACTCAAAACAGCTTACTTGTTCTCAACACCTAAGTAGCTACCGCTTATAAGCAGTCCTAGAAAGCCAGTTAGACAGAGATTATGGGGGCAAAATAGAGATAGCAATACTGAGGTACTACTAACACCAAAAACCCTTTCAAAATCAACCAATAGCTATTCTAATTTGACCAAAATTCAGCAGCTATTGAGACTATTAAATCTGATTTAGTTGACTATTTTGAGACTTACACTAGTTTGACTTTATCTAGGTTCTACTAATCAAATCTTACTAAAATAAGTGAAATTAAGCTAAAATGAAACTTTATTAAGCTGACTATAACTCTGATTCACCTGCAAATTCAATTACACTAACAACTTTCCACTAATGCTAACAGTTAAGCTATTATAAAACTAACTTTGACTTTTAATGAAGTAACTATTAACTTTTACTCTATTTAACTCTAATATTAATCTAATGTAACCTATGTGTGATGATATAACAGCAAAACAACAACAGCAATTCTCAACAATCACATATCCAAACACCCCTTTATGAACCTGTAAACTCTATAAATCCATGATTTCTATCTCAAAATTCAACAACAATGATTCCACAAGCTATTAGATCACTAGCAGAAACTAATCTAATCAACCAATCACAATAATATCCAACAGAAGCTAAGTAGCACAGATCCACTTACTATAACAGATACTCTAAATCAATTAGCAACTCAGATCTTACTAAAACATATGAACATAAGGTCAATAAAACTCAATCTCAGAAATCACTACAACAATTACAGCAAACTAAATCAATGTAACAGTAACTAACAATTCAAATTCAGAATCAAAACAGATACTATTTATCAATGCTAAATTCAGAAAGTTACCAAATAACTCTCCCTCAGCTAGAACAGAGGGAGCTCACTGAGCTTGCCTATCTTTAGATAGGCCTATTGCTTCCAAATCTCCAATAGAACTATCAAATTATCCCACTGAATCATGAACTTCTCTTGAGTTGACTTTTGTTGACTATTAACAAATCTGAGTGAATTTGAATGGTTAAACTAGAACTTAAACTCACAGAAGCTAAAGAGCTAGAATGAGCTTAATCACACTTCAATAAGCTTGGTTGCAAGCTATTTTAATCAAAACTTATTTTTATATTTTCTTCTTTTTCTGATTTTTATGATTTTTATTTGTTTTGAAAATTAAATTGAAATGTAGTTATGATTTATCTAAACAGAAACTAAAATTAAACTAAGTTTGTAGAATATAAAAAACTTCAATACTCAGAAATTAAATGTAAGCTAAGAAGAATAATATGAAAACTGAAATTTCATTGAAAACTAATAGACAATTACAATTAATCAAAGCTAAATACAATTGAAAAACTAAATTGGCAGAGCTTCGCTGCCTAATTCTACACTACAAATGAGGGAGGATTGGGTCCTTTTTATAGCCGTGAGTGGAGTTGGGAGTCACGGGTTGACAAGCAGGCAATCCGTGTGAGCTTGTGCTTCTTTTGAGCTCATCTACACTGTAGAACCGTAAGGGGGTGAATACGGTTTCTTTGGCTTTTAAGACGTTTAAAAACTTTAAGCCAAGAGAAAACCAAGAGGTTGTACAATAATCCAACAACCACTAACACAAACAAAGTATATAAAGCTAGTAAAGAACACAACGATATATACTGGTTCGGGATGGGGGGTTTATACCATTCGTACGTCCAGTTGCGAATCCGCGACTCCGATACTATTCACTAATATAATCCTTTCTGTGGACTACAAACCGTTACAATTCACTCCACTGATATTAACCAATATCGATGCTCACAAAGAAGGAGTTACTCTCACGGTATTCCGCCCTCGGAAACCACCCAAAAGAATCTCACGATTCGACTTTACCTAAGGGTCACCAAGACCACTACCAAGACTTCCCACTGGAAGTATCAAACCCCAACTAGATCCCCAATGATCTAGGCTTGGTCACCAAGACACAAGACTTCCCTTACAAACAATTGAATGAATGAATGAATATTTGTTCAATCAAGTCCTAACCTAACCTAGTGACTCGATTCTAGTAGAAGGGTATAGATAAGAAGACCCTCGACACAATCACAAGAGTGGATTAGGTTCTCGTGATTCTTCCCTTACAAAGATATATGTTCTTTCAAAGATGTTAGTATGATAATCAAGAACACAAGATTAGAGATAGAGAGATTTGAGAGTGTATAGAGAGAAAGAATCTAGAGAGAAAGAATAATGGCAAGGGGTGAGGAATACAAGAGGCAAGGGTGGTATTTATAGGCCAAGAACCCAAACTTGGGAATTTTTACCGAGGCCGGCGCGTAAACTTTCCCAAGTGTTGGGTGTTTGGATCTTATAAATACCTATCCTTGCTAAACCCCCAATTGTACTTCACATTAAACCTTAACATTACTCATTCTAAGGTTTGCCAACTCAAATAGCCAATTTGGAAAATGTTTTCTGAAGTGTTTAAAGAGAAACCAAATTACCAAGGGTATAAAGTGTAGATAGGGTAATTTGGAAGGGGTAGAAGTGCATCTCCACACATGGCATAGAAAAGAGAGAAAGAATATGCCAAGGAATATTCCAATGCTTGGGGGGAAGAATGAATTGGAGGGTTGAGATGAAATGGTTTAAATTGGATGGTGGAGATCAAAGATGGCTAGGTTAGGGTTGAGAGGGATATTCCAAGGAATATGCTTTGCTTGGGGGGAAAGGATAGATCAATGGTTGAGATGGTTTTGGTTTGAATTCAATGGTTGAGATCAAGCACATGTGGTGGCATAGACAGGAGAGATTGGATGGATGGTTGAGATGTGTTTGGTTTGAATTCAATGGCTAGGATGAGAGGAGCCTCTTTAGGGTTTCAAACAATTGCACATGTGTTAAAAATGAAGGGATGAGATGTGTTGTAAGGGAATGGATGGTTAAGATGTAGTGTGTAAGGGAATATGTAAGAGTGTAAGAGATTGTGTAAGAGAATATTTGATTTGGATATGATTGGTTTTGTCTTTTGTAAAAATGGGATTAAGAGAGGATTAAGACATAATCTAATTGTCATTAAGAAGAAAAGGTTTAGACAATTAAGATTATAAGTTGAGAAAATCATAGGTTACTTATAAGTTCAAGTAACACAACATCAAGAATCCATAGTTTCATAACTTGTGATTTTCCACGACTCGACGTTCTCAACTAATACCTTGGATCAAACAAGTTAAGTGCTTTGCCTTGATGTAAACCATAACCCAAGTGGGAAAGGATGCGTTTACGCAAAGTGACCTTTGACTTAGTTTGACCAATAAGGGAGTAAACCCGTTACGTAATTAGAGAAGACGTAAACACGGGATATTAACATATGGATGCTTCAACACAATGTCACGTGAAATATATAAACTCCCTATGTTTAGAAAAGCCTTGGCTAGAGGCGATAGTTAGAAAACATGAGTTGGCGTTTTACCGTAAATGGGTGTTTTAAAAGTAGGAACTCTCAAGTCTCAAAACTCGTTTCGAGTGTTCTCAATTAAGCACATAACATATTCATACCTGTATTGAAAGATCCACATTTGTCGGGTAAGGGGAAAGCCGACTTTCAAAATTCGCCCAGAACCATACAGACTCCTGGCGCGTCACCCGCGCGTTGACGCGCGGGCAGCGCGCCAGGAGCAGACATTGGCTTCGGCGATTTTGAGCTAACGTTTGTTATTTTATTTGTTTCGATGGTTTATTTATCATCATTAAAACATAAAGAGATCTTGA
This sequence comes from Artemisia argyi, assembly GCA_030686995.1. Taxonomy (NCBI): domain Eukaryota; kingdom Viridiplantae; phylum Streptophyta; class Magnoliopsida; order Asterales; family Asteraceae; genus Artemisia; species Artemisia argyi. Next base: position 21,630,080 of record CM060677.1, on the reverse strand, counting down.
TCATGTTGCCTCAACAATTTCCCCCTTTTGGATGATGACAAATAAAAACCAAAAGCAAATAAAATTACAATACTTAGCGAAGACAAAGCGCGCCTTTCGTGTAGCTTGCGTCTTGACATTTTCCTTGTAATTTGGTAAAGCCTTTATCATTTTCCTTGAATGGTCTTCAAGCTCTTGCTTTCTTTCTCCCCCTTTTGTCGAATCAAAAAGGCGGGCCTTCCAATCAAGCTTGTATGTGCACCCTAATGTGCTCCCCCTTAAACATAGCTCCCCCTAGATCGTTGCTCCCCCTTGTTTCAAGGCGGGGATCCACGGGTCAAGAGCCTCACTTTGGTGGTGGCCTAGTGATGCGTGGGAATTGCACCAGGCTTTACCTCTTGAGGGATCTCGAGAAGCTTACAACCCCCACCAGGCAGTGTACCTGATCGTTGTAGTATAGTATAGTGACAAGTACCGGGGGATTGATCGTTCAGCTAGGAATAGTGTCGTTAGGATTGAAATTAATCTAACTAGGTCTAAAGGTGAATGATGTTTCTTTTTATGTTTTTATGTTTTATGAGAAGCAAGTAAAAATCTCGGGTATTGGAAGGAGTGGCGGAATTAGTTGCTAATCAACTAACCCAAAAGCTACTAATTAAACTAATGTGCAAGAAAACTAAACTAAGGTTCTACAAGATAAGTGAAGCATGTCTACCCATGATATGTTACTCCTTGCTAGCTATCCAATCCTACCTATTGAATTGTAACCTTGTTTTAATTGACGGGTTGTATTCCTTAATACCATTCATGGGGTGGCGCACTTAATTCCCCAATCCTATGAGTGCCTACTTCACTCCTATGTCGAGCCAGCTAAGAAGCTCCTAACATGGGATTATTAGAATTTACTCATGCATTAAATACAACCAATAAAACCTAGTGCACGTCAGTTCATGTTTCCTAAGACGTTCAAGCATGTTACCATTTGGAGATCTGCCAGTTTTCTTAAGCCTAACATCGAATTCATTCAATCAAAACAAGAATCAATAGGAAACAAGAATTATAAACTAAACCAACTAGATCTATTGAAGTTGTCACGCCTTAATTGATGGAGATAGACACACACATCAACAAGCCCCTCATTGATGGAGATAGACACAATATCAACAAGAAATCAATGAGATCTAATCAATTATATACAAGTTTCACATAATCATAAGTAGACACAAGGTGAATTAGCAAATCATCATCAAAGAAGGGCAAACAACAATCATAATGGAAAACATAATTAAGATAGAATCATCAAACCAATACATGATGTTTATGGAGTGATTGAGACCCTTTAAGTTGCTGGAAAAACACCCACCTAAACCCAGGAATTGACCTTAGGGTTTAGGGCTTACAAAAAGTGAAGTTATGATGTTACATTTATAGGCCTGTTTTTTGTCGGCAAGGCTTGACGCTGTCAGGTCATTTCTCTTGATACCGTCAAGACCATTTTTTAACCAAATTGTAGATCTCTTCGTCCTCTTCGTGTAGGCTTTTGAATCACCTAAATCTGTGTTCGTATGCAAAAGTTATGATCAAAACAATATCAGCTACTCCGCGCGCAAGTTTTGACAAGTTAACACGTGACGGCCTTGGGTGATGCCTTCACGTTTCTTCTGGGCCGTCACCACTTTTACTCTTGACGCCGTCATGAAAAGCCTCTTGACGCCGTCAGGTACTGTTCCCAGCAAGGAAAATTGAGACTTTGCCGTTTTCTTCACTTTTATGCTCCAAAAACGTCCGAAATGCTTTCTTTTCCAGATTTCTCTCCCAAAGTACCTAAAATCACAAAAAGAACGATTTAGGGCAATATTTGATCAAATAAATTCAATTCCGGGCTTAAATGACCCCCTAAAAGTGGTTCATTTTTTGCCTCATCATATACCCTTACACTTGAGATTTACTTGTCCTCAAGCAAATGCGCTTTTATTCTACTCAAAATACAAGTTAGGGGTCATTTAACACTAATATAAAAGTAATTACAACAAATAATCGTTCCACTAAAGACCAATAGACAAGCACGGAGGTCATATACTAGCACCTCACAAATAGTGTTTAGATACTCACATCTCTCGGGTGTAATAAAGTATAAATTACAATATGGAAACGGAAGATATCTCTCACTACCTGTCATAGCAAAATAGATTACCATAGGCTTGGGAAAGGATCAAACCTCCACTACATGGCGTAAGCACCTAGGATAAACTATCAAAGAGGTCTTTTAAAGGGTTGTAACGTTAGGTGTAGGGATATGAAATACACGGTTTTGTTGGATAAAGGAAGTTTTACTGGTGGCGAGTTAACAATCTTGGTTAATTACATGTACAATATGGCGTTGCTAAGCCAAGACTAGACTCGACTTAAGCTAATAAATGAAAAATAACAAAAACATAAAATAAACATAGAATGAAACGGGATGGTAGTCCGTATGTTTTTTCTCTTTTCTTTTTCTATTTTTTTCTTTCTTTTTCTTGTTTTTTCGATTTTTTTTTTTTCATACACTCTTACCCTACCATCCAAAATAATACATCATAGGGAATGGAAATTCCCCTTACACTTGAATTTTTACATACTTTACAATAACTAATCTAACGACTCGAATTAAGAAAATCAAAACACTTGGAGTACTTTTAAGATTAACGCACATATGGGGGTAATAAATAATGTTCTTCCCCATTACTCCATAAAATAAGTACTTTACCCATGAGTACCAATCGTCCCAAAACAATATGTACAAGGATATGACTCGACTTAGCAACCATGTAATCAATTAGATAGTTAACTTAGGGTTTAACAAATAACAATAATGCACTAAAGATGAGTGCATACACGGAAGGCTAAGGCGATTTGGGTGTACATTTAAGTGGGGTGTAACAAATTCTTCCTTTAAGTAAAATGCTTAAAGTTAGAAACGAAAAGATAGGCTCGGAGGGGTGTACTAGGGGTTTCGTGTACTAAAAATGAGTACAACGCTAAGGGTGTGGGAAAAAATTAGTTGACTTAACTAGCCAAGTAATATGACTTAAATGGTCAAGTAATTATAATACGGGTTTAACACAAGGGTGATCCTAATGCCTCTTATCATGTAGTAAATCCTACCACACGAATGTAGTCTCACTAGCGGTCTCGGGATGCATCACTAACGCAAGTTCTAGAATCTAGATGCTACCGGTACACTCATAAGCACTAATAGTAAATGCTTTTCCTATCAAATCTAAAGGCGAACCTCACATATTTGGGTGGAAATTTTTTCTGAAAGTACGGTTATGTGCTAGTCATACAATCTCCTATCCATGAGACGCTTGCTATGGCTAAAGTTTCACTCCTAAATGTTGTAAAAAAATTTAAATTTGGCGCTAAAATTGCACTAACAAGTATTTCTCATAGTTTTATTACACATCTACCATTAAACAAAACAAACTCAAGCGAAAGTGTACATGTAAGGTATCATCATTTTACCCTCCCCTTACACTTAAGATGAACATTGTCCCCAATGTTCAAGTAAAGAATGTAAAAGTTAAATAAGTAAAAAGAATGAAATCAAATACTCCCCTGATTCGCTCGGTATGGATAATAAGGTGGTCAGGTTAAATCTTCCTCCAAAAAAAATGAACAATCAAAGCTTCCCTTCCAGAATATAAATCATCTTCTTGTCATACATAACCTGTAAATCCTGAGAAAACAGACAAAAACCCAAAGCATCAACCCGAACAAAGATAACTCACAACAAGATGTAATTCCAGACTTAGGAATAAAAACAAAACAATTAAAGATATAATGCTTGTGGAATGAATGTTTGCAGATTTCCTGGAGTTTATAAAACTAAAGAATCAACAAAAACTTTAAGAGTCCGGTATAAACAAAACTATCAATATTTCCAGAATTTTACACATGACGCCATCAAGAGTAAACTCATGACGCCATCAGAAGTGACCTGCAGAAATTCTTATGTTAAGTTTCCGGAAAATTTCTGGAAAAACTTATGTCCTACTTCCTGGAAAATCCTGCAAAACATCATTATGACTCGATACAAGCATTTGACTCTAACAAGTACTAATACACATATCCATTTAATATTGTTGTGGTTCATGCTCAATTTCGTTCTTATAAACAAATTTGGATCTCCCTTACACTTATCTTTTGCAAAATACCTTTATATGCAATTAAGACGAAGTTAAAAACAAAATAAAGCATTTTCACAATTTACTTTGAAACATGAGCCACAAACAATAAAAATAAAACATGCATACGGAAACAAATAAAATCAAACAAAAAAAATAAAAACACACAAAACATGGGTTGCCTCCCAAGAAGCGCTTGTTTTTGTTCGAGTCACGAGCCTGACTCTACCCTTATTTAATGGAAATAGGGGAGGTTTTCCCTACACTTAGGATCAAGTGTGGGTGAAAGTAGCGATACACACCCTTAGGGTGTGAATTTGCCACGTGAGGTGAAGGGGGTGAGTGAATGGCTTCCTTCATCCTAAAACTACCTGGATAATATTGATTGATGGGTGGGTCGGTTCCTCTTTTGTCTCCTAGAAATATATCTAAGGATGGAAAGTTGTGTAAAGGTTGAGGTTCCGGTTCATCAACATTAGGAAATTCCCTAGAACTAGGAGTAAGGTTATAACTACAAGTATTCAAACCTATATCCTCTAGTGGTGCCTGGTCCAAGGGTTCTACCTCCATCGGAATTCCTAAAGTTTCTTCTACTTCTTCCGGGTAAGTCACGGGCGGTGTGTGTGCCTCAAATGATGGTTGAGTATTTTGTGGGCTTATGGTATTTACCTCATCATTCCATGTGTTAATATCACCTATATCCTCAACATGTGTTTTATTATAATCTAGCCCTAACATTCTCCCAAGTATCTCACGTGCTTCTCTAGGCATCTCAACTTCTATGTCCGAATCATAAGGATCATCCTCAATATTCTTACTGCTATATATAAATTGCCCAAGAGATTCATCATCTGTTTCTTGAGATTCATCATCATCGATCATAAAACCTAGGTCTTTTTGATCAATGTGATCATGCTCGGCTAAATCCTCCTCAATTGTTTTCTTAGGTAGTGATAATAGCAAACCTAGTGCTTCATCCAACTTATGATTTGTTGCAATGGCTCTCTCCATAATTCCTTGGCAAACTAGGTCGCATTTCCTATTGGCCTCACTAAAACTAGATCTTAAACATGGAGGTTGTTCATAAGAATCTATGCTAGGTGAAGGCTCATATGATTCATAGGTGTCTCTAAATGAGGTATTTTGAACTCTTTGGTGTGTTAGCCGCTCAACCCTATCTTGTAATCTTAGAAGTCTAAGTGTAAAGTCCATTTGAAGCAAATTACAAACAAAATCACAAAGAAAAGATAGACTACGAGAAAGCTACAAAGTAAAAAAAAAAAAAAAAAAAAAAAAAAAAAAAAAAAAAAAAAAAAAAAAAATCTCACTTGATAGGAGTCTAATGAGTAGACCTAATAAAAATCAAATTCAACCTAAACAATAACTATTCCCCAGGCTGCGGCGCCAAAAACTTGATGCGTGGGAATTGCACCAGGCTTTACCTCTCGAGGGATCTCGAGAAGCTTACAACCCCCACCAGGCAGTGTACCTGATCGTTGTAGTATAGTATAGTGACAAGTACCGGGGGATTGATCGTTCAGCTAGGAATAGTGTCGTTAGGATTGAAATTAATCTAACTATGTCTAAAGGTGAATGATGGTTCTTTTTATGTTTTTATGTTTTATGAAAAGCAAGTAAAAATCTCGGGTATTGGAAGGAGGGGCGGAATTAGTTGTTAATCAACTAACCCAAAAGCTACTAATTAAACTAATGTGCAAGAAAACTAAACTAAGGTTCTACAAGATAAGTGAAGCATGTCTACCCATGATATGTTACTCCTTGCTAGCTATCCAATCCTACCTATTGAATTGTAACCTTGTTTTAATTGACGGGTTGTATTCCTTAATACCATTCATGGGGTGGCGCACTTAATTCCCCAATCCTATGAGTGCCTACTTCACTCCTATGTCGAGCCGGCTAAGAAGCTCCTAACATGGGATCATTAGAATTTACTCATGCATTAAATACAACCAATAAAACCTAGTGCACGTCAGTTCATGTTTCCTAAGACGTTCAAGCATGTTACCATTTGGAGATCTGCTAGTTTTCTTAAGCCTAACATCGAATTCATTCAATCAAAACAAGAATCAATAGGAAACAAGAATTATAAACTAAACCAACTAGATCTATTGAAGTTGTCACGCCTTAATTGATGGAGATATACACACACATCAACAAGCCCCTCATTGATGGAGATAGACAAAACATCAACAAGAAATCAATGAGATCTAATCAATTATATACAAGTTTCACATAATCATAAGTAGACACAAGGTGAATTAGCAAATCATCATCAAAGAAGGGCAAACAACAATGATAATGGAAAACATAATTAAGATAGAATCATCAAACCAATACATGATGTTTATGGAGTGATTGAGACCCTCTAAGTTGCTGGAAAAACACCCACCTAAACCCAGGAATCGACCTTAGGGTTTAGGGCTTACAAAAAGTGAAGTTATGATGTTATATTTATAGGCATGTTTTCTATTGGCAAGGCTTGACGCCGTCAGGTCGTTTCTCTTGATGCTGTCAAGACCATTTTCTCACCAAATTGTAGATCTCTTCGTCCTCTTCGTATGGGCTTTTGAATCACCTAAATCCGAGTTCGTATGCAAAAGTTATGATCAAAACAATAACAGCTACTCCGCGCGCAAGTTTTGACAAGTTAACACTTGACGGCCTTGGGTGACGCCTTCACGTTTCTTCTGGGCCGTCACCACTTTTACTCTTGACGCCGTCATGAAAAGCCTCTTGACGCCGTCAGGTACTGTTCCCAGCAAGGAAAATTGAGACTTTGCCGTTTTCTTCACTTTTATGCTCCAAAAACGTCCGAAATGCTTCCTTTTCCAGATTTCTCTCCCAAAGTACCTAAAATCACAAAAGGAACAATTTAGGGCAATATTTGATTAAATAAATTCAATTCCGGGCTTAAATGACCCCCTAAAAGTGGTTCATTTTTTGCCTCATCACCTAGCTACACATAGACATCACAACATGCAACAACCAAGAGATTTTCTCATGTGAAAGTTCCAAAATGGGTTAGGTTACCATTTGAAGACTTGCAACATGGGTTAGTCCTCATCATAACAATAAGTATATTTGTGTCCTAGATGACTCCATTATCCAAATGTTGAGCACTATATAAAAATAGAGATGAACTAAACATGATTTTCTCATATAACCCATAATACATTTTATATCACATAGAAGAGCATAAAGCATACAACAAAGACGATTCCTAATACAAGCTAGAGACACATACTACAACACCTTATTCAAGCACAATATTATATGGTGACTAACTATATTGCACATAACCTACAACAAAAGTTGCCTAAGTGCACTTATTTCTTGCGCTTTTGAGCCGCAACTTTTGAAAGAACTTTCACAACATTTGTTAACATCATGAAATTGTTCTTGTAGGCAAGATGTAACTCCCTCATTTCCTCTTGAAGATCCTTAACATCATTCTCAATCTTGATTGTTTTCACACAACATTTACACCTTCGTACATGGTCATGAGTTGAAGCATCAAGTTTGGGAGGGAGAGGGTACCCCGTTTTGTACCATATGGGATCACTCCATAAACATTTCATCACATAATTCCTAAGTATTTGATTATCAATACATGATGGATTTTCCCATTCATCATTTGGTTCTTCATCAATCACAATGGACTTACCCTTGTAGTCATTGTTTGAAGCATTACTCATTTTAGAGAGGATAATTTTCTACGTGATTTATGTTTTGAAGGAGGAACAAGAAGTATGTGAAGATGCAAGAAATGCTGTGATTTATATAGGATGGGAGAAGGGTGGTAGGTATGAGTAAAGAAACTAGTCTTTCATGTTCATGATGAGTTCAACTACAAAGATGCTTGAAGAGATGGCTAAGCCATCTAAATCATGTACCAATATTTCATTAAGCATGTGATGGTGTAAGGAATAAAATAGAGATGATAGTACACATAATTTTATCATGCATGCATGAAACTACAAACAATTAATTATTAGGAGATAGCATTATTCAATTTAATTTAAGCATGCAACATGTAGTCTATCACATAAGGTGAACAAGAGGAATTAGATACAAAATCTTCAACACAAGTGTGAGTTGTGATGAATATCATATCTAATCTTGGAAGCAATCACAAGATTAATATTACCGAGATTAAGCAAGATAAATTGAGTCAAATTTTCTTGTTCAATGCACATTGTATAGACATGCAGAATCTTGGATACTATCAATCATAGTTTTAATAATGGATTGATACATATCTTTCCTCTTGGAAGACACTTGTTTGATCTTCCATCCATGCCTTCACATAAGCCTTAATCACATAAGCTCTAAGAGCACCTAAAGATTGTTCTCCTAAGATGCAAATTTTAGCATCAAAACCTATCCCAAAGCAATTTGGACTCTTGAAAAATGTCATGACAAAACTTAGACTTATTTATTTTGTGACCTAAGTGTCCTTTTATTCAAGTCACCAATGACTTGTTGTATAGGATGACCCCTCGCTTCTCTCACTTCCTTAGGATTGCCTTCATCCGAAACATTAACTTGTAATGTTGGCGACCTTTCTTGGTCTTGAACTAAAGGTTCATTGATCACATCATCTTCTACCGAAGGAGATGATTTAGGCTCGGGCATGCTCTCATCAAAGGTCACATTGAGAGATTCCTCAATCCTCATTTTTTCCTTGTTAAGCACTATGTATGCTTTACTAGTTTGAGAGTATCCTAGGAACACACCTTCATATGACTTTGGGTCGAATTTGGTGAGATATTCTTTGGTGTTAAGTATAAATACTTTGCAACCAAATACTCTAAAATACTCTAGGGATGGTTTTCTATTCCTAAGTATTTCATAAGGTGTTTTATTAATTACCTTTCTTATGTAAACACTATTAAAAATGTAACAAGCGGTATCTAGGGCATGACACCAAAACTTTTGTGGAATGGATTGCTCGTCAAGCATTGCATGACTCATCTTTCTTAACTTACGATGTGTTCTTTCAACAATCTCATCTGATTTAGAAGTGAACGGGCTCGATAAGTTATAAGATATTCCATGTTGTTCACAAAAGGTTCCAAATTGCATTTTATCAAATTCGCTACTATGATTTGTTTAATTTGAAACAATTGAACAATCAAGTAGGTTTTCAAGTTTCTTTCTCAAAATGTTGAATTTATTCAAAACACTATCCTTGTTTTCTAAGAATAATATCCAAGTTTAATTTGAATAATCATCTATGATCATTAAAGTGTAGAAGTTACCTCCATAACTTTGGATCGAAGATGGACCATACAAATCTAAATGAATTAATTCTAAAACTTTACTAGTTGACACTTCCTTTTTATTCCTATTATTGTTTTGTCCTTGACTCCCTAGACATGTGTCACAATAATGCCTTTCAAAGCTCAAACTTGGTAAATTCCGTACTAGCTCGTTAGAAGCTAGGTTTTTGACTAACCTCATATTGGCGTGACCTAACCTCCTATGCCAAAGCGTTGAGTTGTCCACCATGGACGTAAGACATATGTGTTGCTTAGAGTTATCACCCAACTTGCATGTATATAAATTATTTCTCCTATGACCTTTTGCTAACACAATACCATTTTTACTAATAGCGCAATCTACCTTAGTAAATTTGACCTCACAATCATCATCACATAATTGACTCACACTAATCAAATTGAAACTTAGACCCCTAACATGCTCAACATTGGAAATTTCTATGGAGTCATGAAGAATATTACCTTTGCCGACAAGTTTGCCGTTAAGTTTGCTTCCAAAAATGACTTGATTGTCATTATACGCCGTGTATGATGTGAACAATCTTCTATTCCCGGTCATGTGTTTAGTGCAACCACTATCCACTACCCACTCATCCGGTTGTAGATCAATTTTGAGGCAAACCTACAACAAAAGTATAATTCATGCCTTTGGTACCCATTGTTTCTTGGGTCCATTTTGGTTAGCATTTAAAGTGCCCAAGTTAAACATTCTTGGGTCTTGAAGTAAGACACATAATTTCTCAATACCATATTTAGAGAAAGCGGACCAAGGATTGTTTTGATAGTCATTTTGAGTTTGATAACTTGGTCTATAGTTATGATATGCTTGTGGTCTAAAGAAGTTTTGGTTTGAATAGGAGTTGTCTCTCCTTTGGTAATTGTTGTATTGGTATTGAGAAGACCTTTGACCATAGTTAGAGAAATTTCTTCTTTGGTTATTTTGAAAAGATGGTCTTTGGTTGTATGAGGTAGAAGATCTCATATTAGGTGTAGGCAACAGTGATCTATGATTTACTCAAGGTTGTGAGTATCCAAGTCCATTGCGAGAGCTTGAGTTAGAAAATTGTTTTGGATTTTCTCTTCTTGCAATGGGAGCTTGTTTACCTCTAGTACTTTCAATAGGAGCTTGAGGAATAATTGGTTTAATGACATTGTTTGATAACGGTCCAATTTTCCTCAGAGGCCTGGCGCGCTGATGGCGCGTTGACGCGTCAGCTAGCGCGTCAGCCTCGGGGATTTTTGGGGCCTCGTTTTCTTTGGCCTTTACAAATGTTATTGGTTTTGTTAGGCTTATGGGAGTGGTTGTTCCTTGTTTAAAAAATCTAAGACCTCCCTTACCTTGAGAAACCTTTTGACGACTTATTATTTCTTCTAAATCTTTTGTGCTCTTTTTATATTTTGAAAATCTTAATGATTCCTTTTGAAGTTCCAACACCTTTACATTCAAAGAGTTAACCTCAAGTGTGAGTACTTCACAACTTTTACAAGGTTCAATCATCCCTTTGCAATGTTCTAGTGTTTCTACTTTACTTTAAAGTTCACAAACCCTTTCTTTAGATTTAACATTTTCTAATTCAAGAAGACGTTTTTCTTTGAGAGCTCTATCAAGGGTTTTTTCTAAAATCATCATTAAACTTAACTAGTTCCTCATTCTCCTTTTGCAAATTGATAATATCTAAGTTATTAGAAGAAGAAGGGTTTAGAGGTACCTCAAATTTTTCTTAGGCCATAAGACACGTAGCGTCATTGGTTGGTTGGTCTTCATCTTCACTATCACTCCATGCTCCTCCAACGAATGCCTTGTTCACTCTCGGCTTAGGACATTCATTGATGAAATGACCCTTCTCTCCGCAATTGTAACATCCTTGGGTGCGTCTTGAGCTTTCACCGACTTTGTTATCACCACTTCGGTTTCCCCCAAAGTTGTTTCTTCCACCATTATCTCGGTTTCCAAACCGATTTCTTCTACCAATGTTACCACTTTTCCTAAAGAACCTCCGAAAGTTCTTAGCCATGAGATTATACTCTTCGTCATCCATATCATCTTCTTCATTGCTATCCTTTTGACCATCACTATCATTACTAGTTTGAGTATTAGTAACTTTAGCTTTAAGGGCCAAAGACTTAACCTTCTCCTTCTTATCTTTGGTACTCGCCTTGTCATTCTCAAGAATCATCTCATAGACTTTGAGATTTCCAATGAGCTCGTCAAGAGGTAGTTCCGCCAAATTCTTGGCTTCTTCTATGGCCTCCACTTTACTGGAAGTGCTCGAAGAAACTTTCTCACATGGTTCTTGTTATAGAAGCTAGGATCAAGAGCCGTGAGACTAGTGATTATAGCATTGAACCTTGTGTACCCATTATCAATGGTTTCTTCATCCGAGATCGAGAACTTCTCATATTGTTGTATGAGTTAGTCGATCTTGCAATCTTTCACTTAAGAGTTGCCTTGATGAGTGATGATGAGAGAATGCCAAATTTCCTTGGCGGTCTTGCAAACATGAACCCTCTCGAACTCCCTTCGAGGTAGAGCATTGTAGATCAACATCTTGGCTTCATCATTCTTACCAAGCTTTCTCCTTTCATCATCATTAAGAACCATATGTGGCTTTTTCACCAACAACTTTGTTTCTGAGTCTTCCACCATGAACTCAAAGTTGCCATTTTGGATGATTTCCCACAAATCAAGATCTTTGGACCTAACATAGGTCTCAAATCGGGTTTTCCAAAAGCAAAACCCATCAGTTTCAAGCAAAGGTGGTCTTTGCATAGAACACCCCTCAACATAGTTCTCTTAAGCCATGGATCTATACTCTACTTTACCAAAAATCTTAGTTAGGATTTTAGATTTTTTGGGAAAGAAGTTTTTGACTTAAAACGACTTCTCGGGAAGGCTTTAACGCTCAAAAACTTGAGTATACCGCTCTGATACCAATTGTAGAACCGTAGAGAAGGGTGAATACGTTTTCTTTGGCTTTAAAGACGTTTAAAAACTTTAAGCCAAGAGAAAACCAAGAGGTTGTACAATAATCCAACAACCACTAACACAACCAAAGTATATAAAGCTAGTAAAGAACACAACGATATATACTGGTTCGGGATGGGGGGTTTATACCATCCGTACGTCCAGTTGCGAATCCGCGACTCCGATACTATTCACTAGTATAATCCTTTCGGTGGACTACAAACCGTTACAATTCACTCCATCGATATTCACCAATATCGATGCTCACAAATAAGGAGTTACTCTCACGGTATTCCGCCCTCAGAAACCACCCAAAAGAATCTCACGATTCGACTTTACCTAAGGGTCACCAAGACCACTACCAAGACTTCCCACTGGAAGTATCAAACCCCAACTAAATCCCCAATGATCTAGGCTTGGTCACCAAGACACAAGACTTCCCTTACAAACAATTGAATGAATGAATGAATATTTGTTCAATCAAGTCCTAACCTAACCTAGTGACTCGATTCTAGTAGAAAGGGTATAGATAAGAAGACCCTCAACACAATCACAAGAGTGGATTAGGTTTTTGTGATTCTTCCCTTGCAAAGATATGTGTTCTTTCAAAGATGTTAGTATGATAATCAAGAACACAAGATTAGAGATAGAGAGATAGAGAGATTTGAGAGTGTATAGAGAGAAAGAATCTAGAGAGAAAGAATAATGGCAAGGGGTGAGGAATACAAGAGGCAAAGGTGGTATTTATAGGCCAAGAACCCAAACTTGGGAATTTTTACCGAGGCCGGCGCGTCACCCGCGCGTCAGCGCGCGGGCAGTGCGTTAGGCTTTTGTAAACTTTCCCAAGTGTTGGGTGTTTGGATCTTATAAATACATATCCTTGCTAAACCCCCAATTGTACTTCACATTAAACCTTAACATTAATCATTCTAAGGTTTGCCAACTCAAATAGCCAATTTGGAAAATGTTTTGTGAAGTGTTTAAAGAGAAACCAAATTACCAAGGGTATAAAGTGTAGATAGGGTAATTTGGAAGGGGTAGAAGTGCATCTCCTCACATGGCATAGAAAAGAGAGAAAGAATATGCCAAGGAATATTCCAATGCTTGGGGGGGAAGAATGAAATGGAGGGTTGAGATGAAATGGTTTGAATTGGATGGTGGAGATCAAAGATGCCTAGGTTAGGGTTTAGAGGGATATTCCAAGGAATATGCTTTGCTTGGGGGGAAAGGATAGATCAATGGTTGAGATGGTTTTGGTTTGAATTCAATGGTTGAGATCAAGCACATGTGGTGGCATAGATAGGAGAGATTGGATGGATGGTTGAGATGTGTTTGGTTTGAATTCAATGGCTAGGATGAGAGGAGCCTCTTTAGGGTTTCAAACAATTGCACATGTGTTAAAAATGAAGGGATGAGATTTGTTGTAAGGGAATGGATGGTTAAGATGTAGTGTGTAAGGTAATATGTAAGAGTGTAAGAGATTGTGTAAGAGAATATTTGATTTGGATATGATTTGGATATGATTGGTTTTGTCTTTTGTAAAAATGGGATTAAGAGAGGATTAAGACATAATCTAAAAGGTTTAGACAATTAAGATTATAAGTTGAGAAAATCATAGGTTACTTATAAGTTCAAGTAACACAACGTCGAGAATCCATAGTTTCATATCTCGTGATTTTCCACAACACGACGTTCTCAACTAATACCTTGGATCAAACAAGTTAAGTGCTTTGCCTTGATGTAAACCATAACCCAAGTGGGAAAGGACGCGTTTACGCAAAGTGACCTTTAACTTAGTTTGACCAATAAGGGAGTAAACCCGTTACGTAATTAGAGAAGACGTAAACACGGGATATGAACATATGGATGCTTCAACACAATGTCACGTGAAATATATAAACTCCCTAAGTTTAGAAAAGCCTTGGCTAGAGGCGATAGTTAGAAAACATGAGTTGGCGTTTTCCCATAAATGGGTGTTTTAAAAGCAGGATCTCTCAAGTCTCAAAACTCGTTTCGAGTGTTCTCAATTAAGCACATAACATATTCATACCTGTATTAAAAGATCCACATTGTCGGGTAAGGGGAAAGCCGACTTTCAAAATTCGCCCGGAACCATACAGACTCCTAGCGTGTCACCCGCGCGTTGACGCGCGGGCAGCGCGCCAGGAGCAGACATTGGCTCCGGCGATTTTGAGCTAACGTTTGTTATTTTATGTGTTTCGATGGTTTATTTGTCATCATTAAAACATAAAGAGATCTTGATCATGTTGCCTCAACATAAACCGTACAATGCTCCTCCAATCGTTGCCTTTGATTTTAGCCCTTAAATCAAGTAGTAGTGATGTGTTTCGTCCAATAGTGTAATGCCACGTAGCCATTCGTGTACTTCTTTGCTCTGACATGATCTGACAAACTCTAACATCCTTCTAGAAGCACGCAATTTGACATGATTACCCTTAATTGCTGTGAATTTGGGAGGTAGGGTAATTAGGGTTCTTATCTGGGTAACTTGGGGATAAAAGGGGGGCGGGTAATAATTCTTTATTATTAGTTTGACTAGTGTTGACCTTGGACCCGTGTATATGGAGTGTTGACCATGGGTTTGACTTGGGCTCAAGTATTGGTGATTGGTGTTAGGCCTTTGGTTTATAATTTGGATTTGGCTTTTGGTTTTGGACTTGGATTTTTCAATGGACTAGGATATGGTTTTTAAGATTTTCAGAGTTAGTGTTAACTTTAACAAGGACCAAATATGAAATTTCTGAAAAACCAAGGGCTGTTTCTGTCAAACTTCAAAAGTATATTTCAAGGGCTTGTTTTGCCAACCTTGAATACATGAAGGGTTGAGTTGACTTTTCTCCAAATAAATATCTGAGGGACTGAATGTGTCAACTTTCAAAATGCAGGGACCATTCCTGTCAATTCTTCAACCTTTCATAACACGGATCATTCTTGTGCATTCTTCAAACTTGAAGGATCTCTTATGACTTTTTAAACTCAACTTGATTGCCAGCTTTGACTTTCTGACTCGTTCCACTCTCGTGCTCGTTTTTGCCGGATTTCGTTTGTTTTTCGTCATTTTATGAGATATCCGTTCCTGCACATTCACAATCACAAAAACATGTTTTCTTTGGCGTTTTAAGTTAGTTTTTGGATTATTAGGTCCTATTTTGGCTCAGAAAAAGTGAGTGAATAAGCACTCACCAAAATCCCCCGAACTAAGGTATTGTCGTGCCCTCACGCAATGTGATCAATTCACGCTTTTGGGATAAATAATTTCACAACTCTTCCTACTGACTTTGTAAAGTAGCAAGGAGGTTCAAAAGAAGTTTACAAAATCATTTATTCCCGCAAACGCTCCGTTTTCCAAATATTTTTCCTTTATTCTACTTTCATTTCTATTTTTGGACTTTTCATACTTCATACTTGTGACGGTTTGTTAAACTTCCATTATTTTGCAATAATTTTTAGGGTCAACGAGTAGAAACAGTTCTCATAGAAAAGTGACCATACGGATAAAAATTGTCATCCTTGATTTTTCACAAGCTCCCAAACTAAGCGTACAAACGAGATTACAGCTTTATCTACAAGTTAAATGCTAACACTACTAATAAAAGTTACTTTTGGAAACCTCTTACTCCCATGTCCTAAGTTTTGTATCTCAGGATTTTATTTTTGTTGAGAAATGCTTCATACTTTCTCGTTTCAATACTTTTTAGTCCGATAGTGATACCAAGTTTAAACGATAAGTAGTTTTTCATTTTCTCTTAAGAACCACTGCAATAGAAATTCGGTCCACATCAAGGAATTTTGGTACATACAATATCATAGAGTTGCGGAGTATTACACGTGCACCTCATGTGTCCAATTCAGAATCATCCACATGCACCTCACGTGCCAACAACTTATATACATTCAAACTCTTATTCATCATAACTTTCACTTTTCACTTTTTTCATTTTTCACTTTTTTTACTTTTTCATATTTTTCATACTTTTCTTTCTTTCTTTACTTTTTTCTCAATATCAATGGAAGCTTATCGGGTAGCTCCAAAACCACATACATAATCAACTTTTGACTTTTGATTTTTTTTCATTTTTGCTTATATTTTTTTTGATGTTCCTTGATATGTACCCAACTTCTAAAGCAAAGATTCTTTTAAGAAAATAAGAAACTAAATATTATCCAAACCTAAATACCACTAACTAACCTAGAACATCTATTATATATTGGTGACGTATTTTATGGGAGTAAAAAGCCACAAGTACCTCTCATGAGCTCTAAAGAGAATCACTACTCCACGTTTAGCATCTAACTTCTAAATAAACTCTATCATTTCTCGCTCTTCACAATTTAAGATTCCAAATAATGAAACCAGCGAATACTTAGCCGATAATCAGCCATGCATATATAAAGTCAAATACAGAAACTTGCAAATTCTAGAAAAAGAATTCGCGTTTTCTAGCTCCTTATGTAAAAGACTAGCGAAAGCTTTTAAGCTGCGCATGTATAAAGTCAAGTACGGGAACTTGCAGATTCTTAAGAAAGAATTCGCATTTTATAGCTCTTGGTGTACAAGACTAGCACAAGCTTATGTGATTATCATTGGTTAAGGGAACAAGTTAGGGCTCAACACGCCCGGTCAAGTCAAAACCAGCGAATACTTAGCCACCCGCCTTTTTGATTTGATAAAAGTGGGAGAAAGAAAATAAAGTTGTGAAGACCAATTCAAGATAAAGTTCAAGGCTTCACCAAATTACAAGGCAAGGTCAAGACGCAAGTTACACCAAAGGCGTTCTTAATCTTTGCTACGATTTGTATTTTTATTTGCTTTCAGAATTTATTTGTCATTTTCAAAAAGGGGGAGATTGTTGGGGCAACATTGACCAGCTCTCCTTATGTTTTAATGATGAAAAATAAACCTTCGCAACACATAAAATCACAAACGTTATGATAACATCAAATAGTCCTGATATTCTTAGTGTCAATTTCCTCCGTTATGACATTATATTATACTTAATTACCTTCATTTATGCTCTTATTTCTTTATATTTCGTTTCAGGACAAATTAAGAGCAAGTGAACGGTTTTGATGTTTATCTAGAGTTATTTTGCTTAAGAAATGATCAAGACATGAAGACATAGTTATGACAGAAGACTATGACCTAACTAAGCATTGTAGTTACGCCGTAGATGATTAATACACTTTGAAGAATTTTTACATAAAAGAAGTTACGCCGTAGCTTATCAAAAGGTTATAGTGTAGAAGTATTAACGAGAGTTCTATGATCGTAATTAACTTTGATGTTACGCCGCAGTTTGAATGACGTGTTGATCAAGAAGTTATGCTACGACGTAACCACCAAAAAGGTTACGCCATAGCAGGAACGGGCACTATAAATACTTGACGAATTATGCATTTGAGGATATCTCCCATTTCCCAAACCTTTACTAGGGTTTGGGCAGAATGACCCAGAAGAAGAATAAAGATCTTGAAGACCGAAGGAATAATGGTTCATTAGCTAGGAGTAATTCTAGTCTAATACGAGTTTGAATTCTCTTATGTTTTCCATGTAATCCTTCGATGAACTCATTTTGTTAATTAAGATTTGGTTTTGTTTATCACCTATTTTTCTCTATATAGAAGTTTTCTTAGCTTGTTTGTGAACACTCTTGTTTCGGTAGTTTTAAAGCCTGATAGTTTCTAGGATGCCGGGAGAATTGACCATAAGACCTTGGCCGAATAGATTATAAGGATTGTTAGGAATTGGCCATAGTACTTTCATTCCTTGTGTGCGAATTTCAACGAACGAGCACTTATCAGGTGAAGAAGCTTAAGAAGTTAGAGGAAACCTAAGTTCCGACTAGCCGGGTTTCGCTTAAACAAGTCTATTAAACATGGAACTTATTGACTCTTCTAATTCGTATGCTAGCGAACTCTTGTAATCATTAGGTTGCGGAATAACATGAGGTTATAATACTTTTTGATTCTCTTGATGAGATCATTGTAGAACTTGATGTTCTATTTTTCTTTTTCTCTGATATAACATGAGGTTATGTTATTGATTCAATTGATCGAACCACATTAGAACTTGATGTTTTAATTTGTTTTTCACTAACATAACATGATGTTATATTATTGATTCTATTAATTGAATCAAATTAAAACATGAGGTTCTAATCATTATTATTTTTTTTTCATTCATAACACGAGGTTATGATATTGATTCTTAAGAAAAGAAATAAAACATAATACTTATTATGTAACCATAAAAGAACATTATTTTTCTTATAAAATATAAGAGATTTGATGAAATCAGACCAAATAATGTGTATGTACTAACTCGGTCACAAACTATTATCATGAATGCTTTGCCTATAACTTTCTTTTGTAAAAAATAGTTTGGGATTGAGAAACAAATATACATTATCGCATGTGATTGAGTAACCTCTATACGTATATAAGACCTCAATTACGGAGTAAATTTTAAGCTCTAAAAGAAACTCTATGTAGTGTCACATCATCATTGCTAGTTACTCAAATCATAATTTACTTTTTGGTCCCAGTTGTCAGTGTGTTTGGAAGCAATTCCGAAAAGAAAAATATAGTATTTGTTTTATGATAGAAAATAGTCTTTCAAAACTTTCAATTTATTTGGCAAAATCTTTAATCATTAGAAGGGGTGATTTAGTATATAGACCGAGGATCAAATGAGAAGAAAACTTAAAATGAGAAGGATGAGAAATAATTATAACTACATATTTGAGATGCATCGACTTGATTTAGATGCATCCCTAGTCTTTTAGATGCACCATAATATATTTTTTAGCAAAAAATTAGATGCATATACATATATTAGATGCGTTTCATCAAGTTAGACGAATCCTATACATTTTTCATCCTCTGCAGGTCAAATTTATTGTTAGTACTACTTTGCATCGTTTTCACTTCAAAATTACTTTCGAAACTAATTGGGATGCATCTAAATGAATAGAGAAGCTTCTAAATCAAGTCGATGTATCTCAAATGTGTGGTTATAATTATTTCTCATCCTTCTCATTTTAAGTTTTCTTCTCACTGGATCCTTACCCTTAGTATATAAAACAAGTTAAAATTACACGAAAGTTTTGTGTAAATTACACGAAAGTTTTGTATAAATTTATTTGACAAAATAATAATATATTTGTAAATTACACGAAAGTTTTGTATAAATTTCAATGTTGATCATGTTTTACTATTACAAGATTCATAAGGCGTGATAATGTACGGTTCTCAAGAATTGAAAGAATTATAATAGTATATTAATGTTAAATGAGTTAACACACAATACAGTCAAGGTTTAATATTTACATCTTTTTGTTTGGAGTAAGCTTCGTACTGATAACATATTATAAATAAATAATAAACAATGGTAAGAATAACAAGAACAATATAGAGAAAGTCAAAAAAGAGTTAATTTATTCATCTCACAATTGAGGTATATGTGCTACAAGGTGGAGTATACTCAGAGAAGATTTCGTGATTATAGTAAAAGATATATCTCGTTACATTAAAACGAGATGGACATACATTTCATAATTATTTATAACAACCACTTATTAGTTTCAGGATCTTATATGGAAGGTTCATTAAAGGTCGGTGGTGGTTAGAAATGGAAAGGCTCCAAGCACCCAAAATGGTAAATATGGATTTCATTTTTTTTTAAACTCTTAGAAAAAAAATGTGACTAAATAAATTTTTAGTTTTTCATTTTCATACCAACATTTTTCTAAAAAAATGAGATATTTTTCACCAAATAAACGCACACTTATTATTTTACAACTCGTCTTTAATAATCTGTTTTTGCACGCAGGGGCGGAACTTGAACGTTTTTGTTGAAGATGCTAGCTTGTAAATTATTTATATTAAGGGGTGGATATACATAACGCTAAAATTAATGTATTAAAATGACTAAAAATAAAAATAAAAGGGTATAAAAGTCACATAGGGTAAAAATTTTTTTGGAGGGGCACAACCCCTCGTCCGTTCTATGTTTCGTCCTTGCTTGCACGTAGGGGTGTTAATCGGGTCAGGTTGGCTGGGTCGGGTCAATTCAGGTCTAGTCATAGTCGGGTCAAGGCTAAAATTAATATACCCGAACCCGACCCTATTTGAATTCGAGTTAGTCGGGTTCGGGTTAATTCGGGTCGGGTCAACTCGGGTCGGGTCCATTCATGTTCAAGTCTACCCGAATGCGAGTAAAATGGTAACAAAATTGCCTATTTGTACTAGTTTATATAGGTAATTTAAAAAAAACTTAAAATTAAAATTAATAAACTCTTATCCGGGTCAATTGGGTCGACACGAACCCGAGTTAGCCAAATATTGTCAACTAGATATCTGTCCTATTTAGTATTTGGGTTACATGGGTTGACCCAAACAACCCGAGTAATGCGAGCAGAATATACCTAATAGGGTTCGGGTCGGATTTTTTTGACACCCCTATGCACGGGTTTAAAATGTTAAATATAGTCAAAACTATTATAAATCTCATATATTTAATTAAATTTTAAACTAAAATTGATTTATGTATGAAACTCATGGGTTCATGAGACTTACGCTGGGCACAGAAGAGGAAATCGACCGATTGAATCGATCGATCCCACTCGATCGATGTTTCTGTGGGTATTCGGTCGAGGCAACGAAACTGGGACAAAGGGTCGAAGAAAGGATCGAGTATGGTAAAGAAAAAAATACAACCGTTGCCCCCACTTTTGCCACTTTATTCTTTTCAAGTCATAAAATCAAAAAAAAAAAAAAAAAAAAAAAAAAAAAAAAAAAAAAAAAAAACACTTACCGTTGGTTTTGGAAAAAAAAAAAAAAAATCTTTCATATTTCCTTATAAATACCAAACATTAACACACTCCAATTCTTCACATAACATAAACACAATCTCTATTAAAAATGTCTAAGAAAACACAACAACAACCAAAAGGCCGAAAATCCCGATTACAACAAAACATCCCGGAAGTATCACCGGATTCGATTTTCCGGTTAACCGGTATCTCACCAAACGTCAATTTCCGACCCCGTTCTCTTGATTATGATTCTCAACAACCTCAACAACAACAAACATTCAATCCATTTGCTATGCATCCTAATATTAATCGTCCATTTGTTCCCCCGTATCAAAACAACCAACAACCACAACAAACCCACTCCCGTCGAAGCCAACAATCTATGTATGGCTCCCCCGATTCCTGTTATCGTCCAACAATGAACTCATCATCGTCTTCCTATTCTAATTATCAAAATTATTCTCCGGTTAACCACATCAACCTAGATGCTTGTGATTTTATGGAAAATTTACAAAACAATCCGAGTTTTTTTTGTTGGAACCGGTTCGGGTTATCCGAGTCAACAAATGTTACCGGGTTATCAAGGTTCGGCTCATGGGTCGTTTCACGATTCGGTTCCAACTGATGATCTTCCTGACGAGTTGTCGCCGGAAGCGATGCCGCCAGTTAAACCAAAGAAACGAACTGCAAAGGGTAAGAAGGCGGCGGCTGAGAAAGAGGTTGAGGAAGACAACACGAAGGATTCTGCTCCATGGACACGCAAAGAAGAGATCGCGTTGTCCATGGCTTGGTGTGATTCGTCAGAGGATAGCATAGTTGGAACCAACCAAAATTCTAAGGGATTTTGGAAGAAAGTGATTACATACTTTGAGAAAGAGGTTGGCGAAGGTAGATCGTACAACTCAATTGTCAACAAGTGGAAAAATAGGGTTCGTCCTAGAGTTGGTGCATTTTGTGCCATTTACGACAATGCTTTTACCAATTTTGGAAGTGGTGGGAATGATCTCACTGTTTATAAACGAGCATGTGAAGAATATCAAATAATGATGAAGCATGCCTTTCAATTGGATCATTGTTGGGAGATTTTGAGGGAGCATCCGATTTGGAAGAAAAATGAGATGCCGGTTTTTTTAAACCAAGATGCATCTCGAAAAAAGCCAAGGACTTCTGAAACCGGCTCGGATAATGAAGAGTCTCAAAATGAGCGACTACTTGGTCGTGATGCCGCAAAGAAAGCTAAGACTAAGAAGAAACCATCGGAGAAGCAGGAACTTGCAGATGGCTACCACGACTTGAAGAGAAAAGAGCTGGAGCAAAGAGATAAGGAGTTGGAGCTGCAGCTAAAGAAAGCGGAGCAAGAAGACAGAAGATTGGCAATGGAAGAACAAAAACTTGCACTAGATCGAGAAAGAAAAAATCAAAAAGACCTCATATTCTATCTCACACCAATCGACCCAGCTTTGCCCGCATTACAACAGCAAAAAATGCAAGAAATCAAAGACTCGATCAAGGAACGACTTAACCTAAATTATTAGTTTTTAATAAGTGTTGTAATGTTTTAAAATAAGTGTTGTAATGTATTTTATTTTATTTGAATTTATGTAACTTTTTAATTATTAATGAAATTTGAATTTGCGTTAAAAATGTTTTTTCTAAAAAAAAAAAAAAAAAATGAACTAGGTCGCCCTTACTGGGGCACTGAATCGCCTGCAGGTCGCTGAAGAGAGAAAGCTGACATGGCAGAGAAAGTAAGAGGATTGACCCTTACTGTGCCCAGCCTTATAACCAGTTACTCGTGTAACCAAAAATCGTTCACATATCCACCATGATAGTTTATGGCATTCCGTATAATATTTTATTATAACAAGTTACTCGTGTAACCAAAATCGTTCACATATCCACCATGATAGTTTATATTATTCCGTATAATATTTTGTAAATTTGGTAATTAATAAGATGATTTGACAATCTGAAAATATTATAAAAATAACTTATTAGTAGAATAATTGTATGGTAAGTTGTCAAATAAAATATTGTATCAAAATTCAAAACATGTAATAATACCCTCATAAAATATAAATCTGTACCTGATTTAATTTCAAAAGTGCATATAATATACTCACCTAGAAAACAGGAGAAAAATTAGAGTATTATCTCAAAAAGGGTAACTAAATCGACGTTTTTGCCTCTGTATATAACATAATACTTTACATTTCTGTTTTCTATAGTCACTTTCAAACTTCTCACACTTCTTGTTTTTTGGTTAACTCTTATGGCAGAACCAGTAACATCATGTGGAAGTTCAACCCCTGCTACATGGACTTATGATCCGAAGTTAGCTATAGAAAAACAACTGAAATGTATCATAACTAATGAGCTTCCGTTCGATATGTTCTCTAGACCTCTGTGGACTCAATTTGTTCAACAAAATCTGCAACCGGCATACGAAAGGGTAAGTAAATACACCATTAAACGTCTCGCATTTAAGTACTATATAAAAGCTAAAAAGGACTTGATTGCATACTTTGAACCTTTCAAGGGAAAGTTAGTTTAACTGTCCTTGTATGGGACACTTTGTGCACTGATTTAAAGTTCATTGTTATTACATGTCATTGGATAGATCCTGACACGTGGAACATGTCTAAAAGGACTATATGTATTCAAGGAGAAGAAAATGTTCATGAAACTGTTATGGAATGTGTTAATGATTTTGGTTTAGAAGATAAGATATTTAGTATATGTTTGGATGATGTTGGTGATGCTATGTATGCTAAAGGTATGGAAAAGCTGAAAAGGGATTTAAATCCTATGTTTAATGGTGTTTTGTTTGAAACAAAATGCGTTTCTCATGTTTTGATTTCAATGGTTCAGAAATGTCTTGATCATGTTGATCCTGTTATAGAAAAAGCTAGAAACATGTTGTTTTATGTAAATTCATTGAAATACGATGAATTCAAAGAATTTATGCGTGGAAAAGGTGTTAAAAATACTGCTCCGAGCTTAAATTGTCCTGATATGTGGAACACCACCTACAAAATGGTGCGTGGTATCGTTGCTCAGAAAGCATTACTTATGGAGTTTTATGCTAGTAGTGGTGAGAACGATATCAATGATAATGACTGGGTAGTCATAGAATCACTTTTGGGTATTTTGAAAGTTTTTCATAGTTCTACGGTTAGGCTGTCGAATGCTAAAAGTCCTTCCGCACCACTACTTTTGGGAGAATGTTTGTTGATTTCTGATATGTTTAAGAAGTATAAACAAGACCGCTTTTGGCAACCGGTTATTGCAAAAATGCAGTCTATATTTCTGAAGTATTGCATAACTATCCCTCCTGTGTTTTTGTGTGCAACTGCTTTGAATCCCAAAATTGGAGTTAAAGGTGTTGAGAATATTTTAGAGGATATTGAAGCAAATTTGGGGTTATCAAATGATATGAATGATAATACTTTTGCTAAAGTTAGTATTGCAAAGTTTAGATCTGCTCTACAAGAAGTGTTTGATCATTATGATACAACGCATAAATCTCGACCTCGTGAGCAAGCTTCTGTTACATCTACGGCAAGAAACTTAATCCACCAGTCAGTTTCACGAAAAAGATCAGGAAATGGGACTATTTCAAATGATTTGGAGTTATACAACAAGACTGACTTTTCACAAGTTATGACTAGTGATGATGAAGAAACAAAGATGTTGGAATGGTGGAGTGTTAAGGGCTGTCATCTGTATCCTGTTTTAGGTGGAATGGTGCGTGATTTACTAACGGTTCAAGCGTGTGTGGAAGATTTGGAGTATGCCTTTTGTTTAAAGGGTAGGGAGTTGGATGAGGAAACGAGTATGGGATATCCGTGGTGGTTGCAAAGGCGTATTTTCTTGAAGGAGCATTTTAATGAAGTTGGATGGGAAGATAATGGTGAATTGGCTGAAGATCTTGAAGGAGAATGTGAAAGTCATAATTATGATAAACTATCTGATGCTTCGGATGAAGAATAAAGTGAATTAGTTGAAGATGGTTCAAGCGAATGTTAAGCTGGTTGTGATTAAGAATGAAGTTTTTGAAGACTAGATTAAGATTATGTTTTAATCGTTTTGGTTTACAAGTATGTAATGCTACCTTTGTCTAAGCTCAGTTATGCAACCCTCCTAATGTTTAACTCTCTTTAGTGGTAACGTAACTACTTAAAAGTCTGTTTGACTAATGTTTGGAGGAGAAAACTTAAGCTACCCACTAAAAATAAAAACACAATTAATGTTTTGTTAGTGGAAAAATGAGAATATTGTTCATTCTCTTCCAATGACTCAGTGCCACCTCATCCGGGTAAACTACCCGGTGGGTAGGTGTATCCATGCCCTTGTTTGGATAATTGGTTATAACCAATCTGTATCATGGCATTACATCTATGGTATTTGGGTTGGTCCTATTTTGGTTTCGGATGGTGGGTCTGCTTCTATTGAAATTCATGTTTTTTGAATTTATTGTTGGATGGCTCGTTATGGAAATCGAGAAAGTTGTTAGCTTTTAGTATGCTCATTTATTACTCCGTATAATAAGAAAATTAGGTGGTGCTTAGGGGTGTTTTGGATTACTGACTGAACTTCTTATCAGCATATTGCTTTTTGAGATACGTTGCATGTTTTGAATAAGCAGTTACTCACGATTCATCAGACTAGCAGTTTCGATAAGCAATTTAAAACAACATCAAAGTTGTTTAAGGAGATAAGCATTTTTAGTAAGTAATCCCAAACAGCCTCTAATTGTCGTACACTGATCAGTTTTTTGAGTTGCTGCAGCAAAGGTTGTTAGTGCTTGTTGTACTCCAAGTATGCAATTTCTTATTACATATGGACTTGCAGAACATCTATATCACAACTTGTTTATAGTAGAAGCATTTCCAAACAGATGTCCTGTGGCCTGTTTTGTTACAACTGTCACTGATTTTCAGATTCTGATAATTCCATATTGGATGGTTACTATCCAAATGTGATGCCATACATTCTCTTGGTGTAACATAATTAGCTATATGGAGTCAAATTTGTAACTTTGGTTTTGTAGGTACTGTTCATAGGTTTGACACTTTTAAGAGTGTCAAACATGTGACGTAAAAATTTAAATAGAAATATTATTGTGACTGAACTCAAAATCATTATTAGTTCTTGCCAGACATTGGTTGTAATTGCGTGTTTGTACACGCACGTGTTCTTTTGACATCAAAAGTTAGCTACGATCTTTTAGACCAGGCGTAGTGGTGACCACTAGGAGACCGGCATCCCCACTGTCATCTCATATTTTCTTCTCGTGAACTACTTCATGACCAACTTGGTATAACAAGGAGACAAACGATTTTTTATTTTTTATTTTTTATTATTATTATTATTTTTCATTTTTTTAACAATTAAATTAAAATTTCATTAATAATACAAATATTACATAATAATTCAAATAAAATTAAAACATTACAATACAACATTCAAATAAAATGACAAATTAGTGTTCATTTGTTCAATGCCAAATGTGTTCCCCTAAATCGGATTTAAGGTTAGATGAGTAGTTTCGTTGTGTATCTCTCAAACAACTTGTAACGTTTATTCATGCGTTCGTACGGGATCATCTTCACGAAATTACTCCTCTGGATAAAAGTCGAAAGCGATAGTCGGGAGAGATTCCCGTGCAATAACTGGTTTGTTAAAAATATGGACGATTATTAATTATTTCTCGAACATTGCGTGTGAATAGCGTTCAGCTCAGTCGAAACTGCTTACGTCGTACACTGAGTTTTTAGAAAAGTAAGTCGCCACTAGACGATCATGAGCACCGTAACGATCTCTTTCTACCTGGTTTCATGGGTTTTCGGGATTGAAGAAGATAAAGCTAGTAAAACTGTAGTAACGACATCCGTAAAAAATGCTTGATCGGTACTATTAACTTCATCTTCATCCTCCGAGGATGTAAAAAAGAATAGATCGAAAGACATTTGTATTTTAGCTCAACGTGTAGAGTATATAAGAAAGAATGTGTTTGAAAGTGTGTATAAAAATGAAGAAGTAATGACGTATTTAAAGAAACCCGTTTAAATTTTAAAAGAATTTTGTTTAATAAAGCAAGTCACGGTCAATTTGTTGGGTTGTGGTGTGCATTTGAATCGGTCGAATTCCTGACCCTCTTCTCCGTTTGGTCCATGAGGGACGTGTCCCTATATAGGTGGTGTAGTGGTGGCGACGCGTTTGTGGTGTCCAACCGATTGGTCGACTGACCATTAGACTTAGCCTTAGTCTTTTTTGGATATCTTGAAGCAAAGGAAGTTTAGTATCATGATAAGTCTTGTTTTCAGGATAAGTCTGTTTAATTGCTTTCTTAACGGCTAAACGGATCAATACAAATGGGTGGCAGATTTTTCAACCCTAACTTGCTTACGCCTAATACACGACTCGTTTAACTCGTTTATATAAATGGGTTCATGGGTTAAACATACTTCTTAGATTAAACGGGTTGACCTCACCCCGACCCGAACATTATTCGTTTAATAAACGGGTTTAGTAGGCTGACTTGAAACCTATTTTACTTGGCCTTGCCCGTATATTTTGTGGTCGGTCTCGGCTTGTACATGTATTGGTCGGTCTCGACCTTGCCCGTATGTTTGGTTTTGGTTTTGTTCCTCAGTCTAGGATCATGGTATTAGTAGGTTCTTGCTTTATTTCATACGTGACCAACCTATGGTAAATTTGTAATTTGTTCACATAACCTGTTAAAAATGCTAAACTCACATTAATAAAATCTAATATATCTATGCTGTTAATTACGTAAGAATTGTGCCAAAATTCAAACCAACAAGAATTTGTAAAAAGTATTAACACAATGACTGATACATCAAAAGGCTTGTAGCCTATTGGTATCATGAAATACTCAGGGCCGGTCCTGAGATTTTTGTTGCCCTGGGCGAGAAAGTATAAAAATGCCTCTATCTAAATAATAACACACTATCTATTGTTTGTCATGCCGATAAAGCCCGCATATTAACTTAATAAATTTTGGACAACTATTTTATTAGGGGTATTTTTAGTTACTCTTCTGAAAGCGGCATTTATATTTTCTTTTACTTTTATTTCTTTTTAAATTGCTCTATCTTTTTTAAGATTAAAAAAAAAAAAAAAAAAAAAAAAAAAAAAAAAAAAAAAACAGTTGCATTGTATTAAGAAATAGGAGATTTGATTAACTTAATATTGTCTAAAACCAATACGAGCTAACATATAAAATGTATATCCAATCAAATAAGTTGATATGCACAAACCCATACGATTTAACACATTGTGTAATATCCGTATAATCTCATTTCATATATATTCAAATTAATTGATTATCAATGTGCAGAATTTCAAGTATAATGCCGGAAACGATAGAATGGTGATATATCAACAAATGGTAAAAAGTTGTGACAGAAAAAGATAAAAAGATAAAATAAACAATTAAATTAAGAGAACTTGATATAAAAGCACTACAACAGTAGTTAACCCACGTGACAAAAGAGTCATCCTTCTCCTCTCTCTCCTTTTCTTTTACCGGAGACCAGGGTGAGCATGATGCGGGTTGGTGCGGGTTTTGGTAAAAACCGAACCGCATCTGCAATTGCGGTTTTTAAAAAGTGAGAATTCGCAACCGCGCGGTTTTGCGGTATTGTGGGTTTGCGGCTTTTGCGGTTTAACGGATTGGTTTTGCGGTTTTTGCGGTTTTTAAAGTTTTTTTTCCTTAAATCATATTTTTCGTATATATTTATTATAGAATAAATATAGAGGTGCGATCCCCTACAAAGGGGACTAAAAATACAAAGTCTACAAAGACTAGAAAGCCACTCACCATGAGATAAGTGTCCACCACTCATTCCCTCTCTTTTTTCTTTTTAAATTCGGTTAGGGGGCATTTTGGTCATTTTAACCCGTTTCTTTATTCCACCATAAAACTTCAAACGCAAATATCTTTCAAACGACAAACTTTTACGAAAAACCGATTTCACCATAATTTTTAAAATTTAATCCTCTTTAATTTGGTATAAATTTTGTTAATATTTCGAACCTTTTTTTTTTTTTTTTTTTTTTTTTTTTTTTTTTTTTTTTTTTACATATAAAGTGGGTCTTGATTTTCTTGATTTTTTTGTCATTTTCGGCCCTATTTTTTACCCTCATAAATGTCGAATCGTTAAAAACTTAAAACATAAAAGTTATAGATTTTTGTTCACTCTTTACAAAAGTTTTTTAATCACTCAAATCCGATCTCATATGAGTAAGATAACACACGTTAAAGATGGTGTTTAACTCATATTTGTTGCACACAATTTGTTAGATGAAATGTCTAGCTTATATATTTTGTGTTAAAATTGAGCTA
Source organism: Artemisia argyi (assembly GCA_030686995.1). Lineage (NCBI taxonomy): Eukaryota > Viridiplantae > Streptophyta > Magnoliopsida > Asterales > Asteraceae > Artemisia > Artemisia argyi. Next base: position 21,600,456 of record CM060677.1, on the reverse strand, counting down.
AATGTACTAATTTTTGTTTCTCAATGCATTATTAATCATTTTATTAATGTAAGACTCAAAAAGTAAAATTTTTTAATCATTATATTTTTAAAATATACATTTAGTTCATAAGTTAGGTTATTAGGTTCATCAGTTATGTTACTTTGGTTCATCAGTTTTTATGGTAACATTTTTGACTAATTGATGAACCTAAACACATAACACATGACAAATAATTATAAGTTCATCAATTAGACAATAACTGATAAACAAACTGATGAACCTAAAATTAATGAACCTAACTGATGAACCTATAATTATAGGTTCATCAGTTAGTCAATAACTGATAAACTAACTGATGAACCTATAATTAATGAACCAAAAAATCAATGAACTTAACTGATGAACCTATAATTAGTCAATAAATGATGAACCTATAATTATAGGTTCATCAGTTAGTCAATAACTGATGAACCCAAACATTTGATCAAATTTGATGAACCTGAAATTGATGAATCTGAAAAAATTGATGAACCAAAGTAACTGATGAACAAAATGTCTAACTGATAAACCTATAACCTATAACTTAACTTATGAACAAAACATAACCTAACTGATGAACCTAATAACCTAACTGATGAAATAAATGTATATTTTAAAAATATAATGATTAAAAAACATCACTTTTTGAATGTTACATTAATAAAATTATTAATAATGCGTTGTGGGACAAAAATAAGTGCATTTAACTCGATTTTAAGACAAAAAATCTAAGCTAAACATTTCATCAAACACGTTGTGTGCAACAAATATGACTAAAACGTCATCTTTAACGTGCGATATCTCACTCATATCATATCGGATTTGAGTGATTGAAATTTCTGGGTAAAGAGTGAATCAAAATCTACAACTTTCGTGTTTTAAGTATATTATGATTCGGCAATTTTTAAGGTAAAAAAATAAGGTCGAAAATAGCAAAAACATCAAGAAAATCATGACCTAATGAATATGACAAAAAAAAAATGTTTCGAAAATATTAAAAATATTTATACCAAATTAAAGAGAATCAAATTTTAAAAATTATGGTGAAATCGGTTTTTTCTAAAAGTTTGTTGTTTAAGAGATATATGCGTTTGAAAATTGATGTGGAAAAGAAAAAACGGGTCAAAAGACCAAATTACCCCTGGGCGGATTTTATGTATAATTTAGAGTGGGGGATACATGTCACACTATGAATGACTTTGTATACTTTGTAATTTTTCTCACTTTGCAAAGGATCCGTATTCATAAATATATTATATGGTTACATGATGAGTTGAAACATATCTAAAAAATGTTGTGTATTAGTTTGAAATTATAAATCTAGACAATACTAAAAGTCAAATGAGGCGAATAATTTAAAAATTTTGATGATAAATTGATAGAAAAATAAAATTATATAACCTAAAAACTCAGACAATAATTAACATATTAAATGCGTTTGAAATAACTAATTATGAAAGTATAAACCAAAACATTTTATCATACAAAAATTAAGAAATTTAGTTGGTTTATTTAGAAAAGAATATATATATATATATATATATATATATATATATATATATATATATATATATATATATATATATATATTTGCGGTGCGGTGCGGTTATTGTGGTGCGGTTTTTCGGTAGAAACCGAAACCGCACCGCAAACGCGGTTTTTTTATTTTTAGGAACCGCACCGCGGTTTTTGTTGCGGTTTCGGTTTTTGCGGTGTGGGTTTGCGGTTTGCGGTGCGATTCCTGCTCACCTCTACCGGAGACTGCAACTTTTTTTTTTTCCGACAAATTAAAGTAATAATATACGAAAAATTAAAGTAATAATAATAATTGAAAATGGACTTTTTTTGAACGATTAAAAATGAGAGGTGATTTGCACATTTAATAAAATAATTGGACACTTTAAATTATTGTGTATGTACATTTATACCCTCACAGTTATTATTACACTTTTAACTATGTGAGGTTATAAATGTCCAAACATAACTAATTAGAATGTCCAAACAGTCGAGTGTGCAAATCTCCCGACTTGAATAACCCTAACTAATCGCCGTTTTTACCTCTGTATGTACGAACTTTTACATTTCTGTTTTCTATAGTCACTTCCAAACTTCTCACACTTTTTTTTTTTTTTTTTCGGTTAACTCCTATGGCAGAACCAGTAACATCATGTGGAAGTTCAGCCCCTGCTACATGGACTTATGATCAGAAGTTACTTATACAAGACCTATTCAAACATATCATAACCAAAAGGCTTCCGTTCGATACGTTCTCCAGACCTCAATGGACTCGAATTGTTCAACAAAATCTGCAACCGGCATACGAAAGGGTAAGTAAATACACCATTAAACGTCTCGCATTTAAGTGCTATATAAAAGCTAAAAAAGACTTGATTGCATACTTTGAAAATTTTCAAGGGAAAGTTAGTTTAACTATTCAGGTATGGGATACCGCGTCTATCGGGATAAAGTATGTTGCTATTAGATGTACTTGGGTTGATCCTGACACATGGAAAATGTCCAAAAGGACTATTTGTATAGATGGTCGTCATGGAGATATTCATGAGGCTATTATGGATTGTGTTAATGATTTTGGTATTAAGGATAAGGTTTTTAGTATATGTTTTGATGATGTTGGTGATGGTATTTATGCGAAAGGTGTCGAAAAGGCGAAAATGGATTTGAAGCCGTTTTTTGATGGTGTCCTTTTTGGAACAAAATGTATGTCTCATGTTTTGATTTCTATGGTTCAAATGTGTCTTGGTCATGTTGATTCTCTTATTATGAAAGTTAGGGATATGTTGGATTATGCTACTAGATTGAAATGTGAGGAGTTCGCCAAGTTTTTGCGCGAAAAGGGTGTTAAGTTTAATGATCCGGGCGTAAACTGGCCTCATATGTGGAATACTACTTATAAAATGCTGCGTGGTGTTGTGGCTCAGAAAGCGTTGCTTGTGGAGTTTTATGCTAATAGTGATAAGAATTATATCTATGATAGTGATGAGAATGATATCGATGATAGTGATGAGACTGATATCGATGATAGTGATGAGACTGATATCGATGATAGTGATGAGAATGATATCGATGATAGTACAACAACAACAACAACAAACCCAATCCCGCCGGGGCAGGGTACGGGGGAGGTAGAATGTAGACAGATCCTACCCCTACCCCAGGATAAACCCGGGAGTAGGGAGACTGCTTCCAATGATATCGATGATAGTGATTGGGTAATTGTAGAATCGCTTTTGGGTATATTGAAAGTTTTTCATACTTCTACTGTTAGGCTGTCGAATGCTAAAAGTCCTTCCGCACCACTACTTTTAGGAGAATGTTTGTTGATTTCTGATATGTTTACGAAGTATAAACAAGACCCCTTTTGGCAACCGGTTATTGCAAAAATGCAGTCTAAGTTTCTGAAGTATTGCATAACTATCCCTCCTGTGTTTTCGTGTGCAGCTGCTTTGAATCCCAAAATTGGAGTTAAAGGCGTGGAGAACATTTTGGAGGATATTGAAGCAAATTTGGGGTTATCAAATGATATGAATGATAGTACTTTTGCCAAAGCTAGTATTGCAAAGTTTAATTCTGCTCTGCAAGAAGTGTTTGATCATTATGATACGATGCATAAATCTCAATCTCGTGAGCAAGCTCCTGTTACGTCTACTGCAAGAAACATAATACATCAATCGGTGTCACGAAAAAGATCAGAAAATGGGACTATTTCAAGTGATTTGGAGTTATACAACAAGACTGACTTTTCACAAGTTATGACTAGTGATGATGACGAAACAAAGATGTTGGAATGGTGGAGCATTAAGGGCTCTCAATTGTATCCTGTTTTGGGTGCAATGGTGCGTGATTTACTTACGGTTCAAGCATGTGTGGAAGATTGGCAATATGCTTTTTGTTTGAAGGGTAGGGACCTGGGCGAGAATTCGAGTATGAGATATGTGTGGTGGTTGCAAAGGCGTATTTTCTTGAAGGAGCATTTTGATGAAGTTGGATGGGAAGATAATGGTGAGTTGGTTGAAGATCTTGAAGGAGAATGTGAAGGTCATAATAATGATCAACTATCTGATACTTCGGATGAAGAATGAAGTGTATGTCGTTTAGTTGAAGATGGCTCTCACGACGCTGAGAGCTGCTGATTGTGCTGAAGAATCAACTTTTTTGAAGATCAATAAGTTAAGATTATGGAATATTTTTTTACCTTTTGGTAATTTACTAATATGTAATGAAACCTTTGTTATAAGTTTAGGTATGCAATTCTATTTTGGTGGTAAAATTATCTTCTTAAAAGTCAGTGTTTGTTATTACCACAGAAAATTATATCGTATGCTTTTAATTGGTAAAACTAATCTGTGTAATTTTTTGATACTTGTTAAGAAACTTGCAACAATACCTTCTGTTATCTGCTTTCTATAAACAAAAGATAAGATAACATACCCATACAATTGCAGAAACATAAACAAGTTTCAAAAACATAGTTTCTTCAGATCTTGAAATGTTATATCAGACAAATGTAACATTTTTTATCTATTAAATTTTAGCTAGTTTACAAATTCCTTGACAGAGATTAGCTTTCTAAATCTCTTCAAGTGTACAAGCTAAGTTGCTTCCGTACAATAGCATCATAGCATACTGATGCAACATAAAAACGTAGCACCGCGTAAGTGTGGAGTGAGCTCTATTGAATATGATTCATCAGTGAGATTAGGACTATATACACTAATTGTCTTGTGGTAAAAGCAGGATAGGGTGAATTTGAATTGGAAAGAAACAAGACGGATGGACGCTTTTATTGGCAATTCCCCATCTGGTGACCCGAATAAGTGTGAGAGAGAATGGTACTACACTAAGTAGAAGTTCGGTAGCTTGTTTGTATATGATTGGAGAGTGTAATGTGAGAGGGGGGTGTACGTGTGTTCCGACTAGATGAGTCTAGTCTAGTCTGAGTGATATTGAAACTCGTATGTGTATGGGAGAATATTGAGGTCTGAAAGAAAAGTGGAGGCGTTCGTCTGGAACGCTCTTGGTTCCGAGGCTGTATAGCTGACCATGTAGCGGAAGTTTACACTGCTGAGCCTCAAAATGGAAACCGTGTGTGTTGAAGTGAGCTTTTTCCGATTCTGCTGACAGATATGAAGTAGCCCAGCCTAAGAGTACCAATAGTACCTCCGAATATGTGGTTACACTACTACATACATTTTTTCGATTGTGCTCAAATTTAAGTCCTACATTAGTACATTCTACTTACAATTTTGCTCAATGTCCAATCTTACTGCTCTCTTTTATTCACAAAAAAAAGAACTGAATACACATTAGAAGCTCTAATTTTATGGGACAAATTACCTGTTCTGATGAGGATCATAAGCTTGAAGGTGCTAAAGGCAGTTAGCACTGGTTTTGACAAGTCAACTTAACTCGTATTTTTACATTCCAATAACCGGCCTTAATGCTTATTTTGCCATACATATATAGCAACTGCGTAATAATCTATATGAGTTTATCACTAAGAATTAAGAGTTAAACCACTGTAGTTCAATACTATCTTGATAATGTCTATGACATCCAATAAATTTTTATTGCTACCACAAATGATAATGGTAAATGCTTGTACTTGAGATGGTGAAAAAATATTCCATCCTTTAGTAGTTCGCATCAGTTCCGTACGCTGCAAACAATTTGAGTTCAGTATGTATACTACTACTACATTTGTTTTGCGTGATCTTCTTACATGTTCATGCAAATACATCTGTTTAAGGTAATCTCAGACCTAAGAAAATTTCTTGCAAGTACCCAACTGCATATAATCATCAATCATGTACTTCTTTCATATGCTAGTAAATTTCCTTTTATTACCTGATTTGGTTAAATTTGGAAGGGAGGTGATATGCACATAATAAGTGATGTGCACACCACAAATATGCATATGTGATGTTGTACTTTATGCATTACATGTGTGATTTTGTCATGTACTCCATTTATTGTGGTGTGAATATCACTTCTTCATTTGAAAAGTGAACAACGGATAAACGGGTGATGTCTTCCCTTGTTCACAGTATCTAGAGTGGGCAAGTTATTTTGACTCATTTGTACATGACCTCACTAAGTTATTCCCGGGATCGTTTCCGACCCTACCTTGACCACCCCTAATAGAACACACATAACAAGGTTTGAACCCTTAACCGATGCTATTGATTCATGTCAAATTAAGGTCACTACTTCTATCCATTTTCCAATACTCTAAGGTCTAGTTGGTAACTCTAACCCCAAATCACAACTTACACTCAATAACACACCTTCCTTAAATCACATTCTTAACTAATAAAGCAACCAACTTTATATTCCAAAACATATACAAACAGAAACCCAAATCCAAAATCACCAAAAAAACAACAAAAATCAATCCTTTATCATCATCACCTCAAACCTCAAATCTTGAAAATCTTGATTTATTATGCCACCATTAAAAACCATATATCTAACCATCATATTGATTCTAATAATCCCATACCCAACAACTGGTGATCAATCCTATATCTCAATCTTAATAACCCAAAAGGGTCTTAATTTCAGCAAAGATTTACTCATATCAAAAGCCATATCATCACTTACACCAACACCAATATCTGAAATTGTAAAAAATGTTAAGATACCTTTGATTGGCAAAGTGCATGTTGTTCTTAAGGATATTAGTATTAATGGGGTTGAAGTTGGGTCATCTGATGTTGTGCCTAGTGTTGGTGGTGTTGTGATTGTTGGTAATGGTGTTAGTTGTGAGTTGGAGGTGAAGTGGCATTATAGTTATGGGACTTGGGTTGGCCCGGTTTCAGTTTCGGATAGTGGGACTGCTTCTATTAAGGTATTTTTATAGTTTTGAGTTTTTCAGTGGATGTTTAGTTATGGAAATTTAGCAAGTCCTTAGCTTTTTAGTTTGCTTATTATTGGTTAAAACATGGGTATTGGGGGTGTTTGGTATAGTGATATGAAAGTGTTTGGCTATGGGTTAAAGTGAGTTTTATTACTTATTAAAACTTTTATTAGCATGTTGCTTTTGCTTTTTGAAATATGTTGTTTTGAATAAGGAATTGCTTTTGGATAATCAGATAAGTAGTTTGAATAAGCAATTCCAAACATCCTCAAAAATGTTTATTGGTAGCATCTGGATGGAATAAGCATATAAGCAATTTTAGTAAGCGATCCTAAACACCCTTTAAGAGAGTACTTGCAGCAAAATTGATTAGGGGTTTTACTTGCAAATTCTTAAACAAGCATGCCGAACGCTTACATCACAACTTGAGATGACATACGCAAATCCAAACCAAACACTATATTAGGCAGCCAGTGATGTTAGACTTTATTATCTGAATGAGTTCCCGATATTGCAGCAACACTTTTATTACGCAATGTCAAACTCCCCCTTAGTATATAGCAATTACCTTTGTGTTTTCAGAAATAATCCTGTTTAACCTAATTATCAAACCTTCTAAAAACTTGCACGGGTTCATTTGGATTTTGGTTTTAAATAATTATTGTGGCTTGAAGAACTAGAACTAGAATCATGAGGTAATCGGCTACTGCAACCTACAAATCCCTAGTTAATTCTAATTCTACTCTAGTAATAATTTTTCCGACAACTTATCAGTTTCTCGAATTTGATTATTTTGACCTTAAATATTTACAAAAGCATAAGCATGATTAGATTCTGCCTAACACTTTGTAATTGTATAAGCATATCCTATAACCTTTAAATGAGAAGTTAGCAAGATCTTTGGAACATAGGACGCACCAAGTTTTATTACCGGCGGATTTTCTAAGATCTTGCTTAATGTTGCTTATAGTTGGTGTTTTTGAAGCAAATTTAAGTTTATTGTTTATTAGTAACTGTTGATGTATTGTGCTAAGGTTAATGGCATGGAAATCAGTGTAACACTAGACATGGTGAATAAAGAAGGATCTATGAAACTTTCCGTCGTGGAATGTAATTGTCATATAAATGATATTTCCATAGACTTAGATGGAGGAGCATCTTGGCTCTATCAAGGGTATGTTTTACTCTTTTCACATTATCCCATTTCTTGGTTTGTCTAAATTCTCAAAAGTCAAATGAAAGACTTTCTTACTTCACTATTCACATGATTGCATTACTAGACATTAAACAATTGAAAGGCTATGCTTTAACTCAAATAAGAAGCAGTAATTATGAATTTAAAGCCGCGATTGTTAACCTTTCATATCATCCTTAAGTTTAAAAACGAGAGTATCAGGCTTGACTCTTGCAATTCAAACAAGGAATCTTTTAGGAGTTATTAACTATAACTTGAATATTCTCATTTATCTTGATAACGACTTTCTTGCATCTATTTATTGACTGATCATCCAAATCTGGTTAATTTGACCTTGACCTTTTTACGATCTTTCAGGATTGTGGATGCTTTTGAAGATGAAATAGTCTCAGCAGTAGAAAAAGCAATTACCAAGAAACTGAAAGCTGGAATTTCACAGCTTGAATCAATTTTACAAACTCTTCCGAAACAAATTCCAGTGGATGATACTGCCTCATTAAATGCCACATTTGTTAACAACCATATATGAGCGACACTTCACTAGGCTTTGAGATAAATGGGTTATTTATAGAAAATAAAATCCACGCACATTCATACCACAACGGTTTGCAGCCGCCAGTTTCTTGTTCAGAATCTTCAAAGATGATTGGAATTGCCTTAGATGAAGCTGTTTTTAAATCTGCATCTGCCTTATACTATAATGTGACTCCCCGAATCTTTATATCAGATTTATTATAAAAATTAGAAGTGGCAAGATATGTTGGTCTTGTAACGGGTCCAAATATCTTCCGGCTCAAATAGGTCAAACAGATCGGGTCGGTTTGAGTTGACTTGCAAACAGTTTTTGTCCTTTAAAAAAGTTAAAATAATGGGTAGAGTATGGTGACAAAACAGTTTATTATAATGATAATCGTAATCTTTGAATAAATACTTTCAATCCGTTGGACCTATTCGACCCGTTATTTTTTTTTACTGATTTTTTAATTTGACCAACCTGTTTTGAGATGAAACACATAAACGGGTCGACATTGCCACATTTGATCAAATATTATAGATCTTGCATCTCTTGCTTTTGGATCACATAAAGTTCTAATTTCAGGCTAAGTTTATGCACTGGATTGTGGATAAAATTCCGCAACAATCTATATTGAACACAGCGGGATGGAGATTTATTGTGCCTCAACTTTACAAGAAATACCCGAATGCTGATATGAATTTGGACATTACACTGTCTGATCCTCCAGTTATGCAGATATCATGGCAGAAAATTGGTGCAATCGTTTATGCAGACTTAATTATAGATGTTCTTGAAGGCGATGACACAATACCTGTTGCTTGTATCTCACTGGTATCCTTTATTTTCGTCACATGTAACTCCATTTTATGTCCTAAAAAGAAACACCATAATGGCAGCATATTCACATGATGGTTTTTCTTTTTGTAGGTAATTGCTGGCACGGGTTCAGTTGAAATTGTAGGAAACAACCTTGCTAGTCATGTGAATTTGGATGATTTCACCATGTCGTTGAAATGGAGCAAGATTGGCACCTTGCACATGTTTCTTATTCAGGTAATTGGTTTGCTCTTTATGATGACATTCTAGTTTTGGTTTCTTATTTTGTTATGTTCCATAAATTGTAGACAAAATAAGCCTTTTTTTTTTTTTTTTTTTTTTTTTTTTCTGCAAATTGTAAAAGAAATGTTGCTTACAAAGACTTCTCAGTACATGTAAAAAAATGGGTGGGTGGGGTGACGGGTCAAAATAGGCTTGGGTCAATCAGACCTGCTTCTTAGGATGGGGTCAAAGCGGCATGGTAACACCTTCAAACAATCTTTGTGCATTTGGAAGTTGATAGATGATATAGACGTTGAATACCATCACTTTTGTATCATACACAACAATTATATGTATTTGGACTATTATACCCTTTGACAAATATATTGGTAAAAGAACGAGTCAAACATAATGTAAAGGTAAAATAGTCCAAACACATATAACTGTTGTGTATATAGAAAAAATCATTTGTATAATGATTGCCAAAAACTATGTAGAAAATTTACGAATTATCTCTGTTTGTACAATATGTTTTGCAGCCGGTAATGTGGACGATCATTGAAACGGTTTTCTTGCCATATGCGAATGCACGACTTGGGGTTGGCTTCCCGTTGCCAATAATACGTGGTTTTATGCTACAAAATGCTGAGATAATACCCTCAGATTCTAGAATCACGGTCTGCAGTGACGTTGCTTATGAGGACTATGTTGATAATAGCCGATCCCTCGTTTACACTTCATGATTTTATTGTACAATGTTGTATACTTGTATATTATGTATAGTTCTTGAGATCAAGGGTTTTTTTTTTTTTTTTTTTTTTTTTTTTTTTAACTGTTGAATTATGCTTGTTCAAATATCCAAGAAAGCATCATGATTTTATTGTACAATGTTGTATATACTTGTATATGTTGATAATAGCCGATCCCTCGTTTACACTTCATTATTTTATTGTACAATGTTGTATACTTGTATATTATGTATAGTTCTTGAGATTTTTTTTTTTCTTTTTTTATTATTATTATTATTATTATTATTATTATTATTATTATTATTATTATTATTATTATTATTATTATTATGCTTGTTCAAATATCAAAGAAAGCATCATTGGCACCTGCTAGGAGCCTTTTAGTAAAAAAGAAAAGCAGTCCACTATAAAAAAAAATTGCAATTTTTGTCAACACCGTACTCGCACTGTTTTGTCCAGAACTTCCTAACCATTTAGAATTAACTGAAACCGTCAGCACCTCACAACTTTTTTTTTTTTTTTTTTTCGTTCTTTGATTATGCTCAAGACCTAACTAAAATTGCCACCATCGGTCACCTGATGTGCCGCCAAAACCTGCCAAAAAAAAAACTTTTTTTTATTACTTATTTGTTTTTGCATTTGCTTTCGCTACTACAGTTTGAAGATTTGTCTTCGCTTGCTGACGGATGTCTTCAACAACAAATTATGTTTGCTTTAACGCTTTTTCTATTGTTGCTTGTGTATGCCTTTTTTTTTTTTTTTTTTTTTTTTTTTTTTTTAATATTGTCTTCGCTTGCTGTAGATGTCTTCATCAACAATTTATTATTGATTTGATGTTTTTAGTTTTCTAACCCAATCCGAGCATTAACAATTTCACCGCTCGGATTACGAAGCAGTATCAGATGTGTAACACCCGTTTCCCGGGTACAAATAGGCCCCACCATAGATGAAATTGACTAAGGACTTAACGTGATTGGTTAGTCAACGAATGTTCATTGTAGTCAAACCCGATAGTCAACCTTGTTGTCAAAGAATGTGTTATAAGGTTATGGGAAATATTATGTGGCCCAAATAGAATGAAAATAGACTTTAACGACTAAAGTTGTTATGTGCTATATAGGTTATAAGTTTAATGTGGCCAATCTATGAGAAAAAGGACATGAGGGACTAAAGTTGCCAATAGGCAAACTTGTCACCACAAATATCTAATGCCTAGAATTTTCTAGGCATTTCTCATATTATTTAGATAAGTGTGTTTGTGGTCTGGTTTTGGAGAGGAGAAGAGAGAGGGAAATGGAGCTTGGATGATGAAGAGATTAAGGAGATGAGTTCCTTGTTAAAGTTCTAGCAATTGTAATCCCAAGTAAGTATTTCTATCTTGTTGTTAATGAGGCTAAAGTCTATGGGTTAAGTGGGAGTATGATCATATAATGATATAGAAAGGAAGATGAACATGTTTGATGGGTTATATAACCCCGCATGAAAAGACAAACCCTTGATTATGATTAATAATGAAACCCGTAGGTTAATCTTTATTAATCATCCACTATTTATAATAGTGAAACCCTAATACCCTAAACCCACAAACCGGGCTTGGGCTTATCCTTATCCATTAACAATTATGTGTTATGTGGCTTAATGTGTTAAGGTTTATGTTTGGTTAGTATAATGGTATTTATGTGTAAGAGGATATAAGGTTAGTTAGGGTTAGTCAAGAGTGGAATAAGGAATAAGGAAGATTAAGGCTTTAAGAGGTCAATGTATGTGATTATGTTAATGTTGTTTTGGATTAATGGTTGTATAATGTGTAATGCGTTGAATGAAGTATAATGTTAAGTTATACCCGTGTTACTACTAAGCATTCGTTCTTACGGTTTAAGTGTCCAATGTTTTGTAGGTTCATGTATGTTGCTATGGCATGGCTTAAGGATCAAGGTTTGGATATATGCAATGTTAGAAGGTTTGGGTAAGAAAGTAGAGCTAGGTAGAATACCGAGCTCAGGTCGAAGTTGTGCCCCCGTGTAACACCCCCCAATTCATGGATGCAGCGGAATTCAAACTGGGTGTTACTCGACGGCACAATAGTCACAATAATAGAAAACGAACTCTAATTGAGACGTTTTAAAAGATTTATCATTCAAATTATATAAATATCAGAGATTACAAAATGAGGTCCCAGATGGTTCCATGTTTACAAATTTCATTAAACGAGTTTTTGAATGATATTTGAATTTATAGCCCTCTTGAATATCCGTGCCCTTCCGTGCCATCCTTGATCATCATGAACCTGAAATACATGCTTAAGAGGTCAACACAAAGGTTGAGTGATATTCATAGAGTCTGTTTAATGTTTGAACACAATATGTTGGTAGTGTGAGTTATAGGCTCACACCAATGGTTGAAAAACAAAACAGTTAGGCTACGTTGTTATATGCCTGGAACGGTTATTAATTCACTAAGCTTATGACACCAAAACGTTAACGGGTACCAATATCAATCGGCGGAGTTATCCCGGTAGGTACTTTGCCGTCATACCCAGGTCTCAAATATTAATGCATTTGTTTGAACTTAGTCAATACAAATGGGATTCGTCAATCCCAATAGGCCTATTCACAATATTCGCGCTCACTATTACTAGTGATTAAATGGTTCATAATAAGGGATCTTGGTTTGGCAAGGATGGTACTTAGTGATAATAAAACATAGTCGGGTAGCATATAGTAGAAAGCATTGTGTTCGAGTAGAAAAATAATAACATGTATTCCCCCCAAGGGTTTGTAAAACAATTAAGTAATAGAAAGTGGGGCTATGAACTCACCTTAAGTTATATAGCAAGTAGTGAATGTGATGGTCGAATCGCGAAGGTTTCTACGAGCAACCTATAATAGAATGTTGCGACTTAGGATTGGAGTAAAGAATATGAAGAATTGCCTATATATATGTCTTGCATTTAGTCCATGATGTGGTACGATGTATAGTGTAAGTCTTTGAAAAGAAATGATTCATGAAACATGTATAGTTTATATATCGTTTACTCCCGTTCGGGCCGACATAATTCAGAAGTCATGTTAGTAAACGTTCGAGGAGCCAGGACACTTTAATTCGTAAATCCACAACTCATCTCGACGGCTTACATAATGAACTCCTCACATGAGGCTCCCTACTATTGTAGTAGTTGATAATATATATATATATATATATATATATATATATATATATATATATATATATATATATATATATATATATATATATATATATATATATATATATATATATATATATAGGGTGAGGTTATTTTCAGAACCAAATGAATTGCGAGAACTGCGAGAACCAACATCAACCAATCAGAATTTTTTAGATATTAAATTTTATTATATAATTCAAAAGGGTATAATGGTAAAAATACTATTTTATTTTAATTTTGATTTTTTTTAACAAAAAACGTTTTTTTTCAGTTCCCTAAATTCTAGGTGTTTTTTTTTTTTTTTTTTTTTTTTTTTTTTTTTTTCATTATACTTGCTTAAAAAAACTTTACGTGCACATGTGTTTTGCATTATGTGACAATTGTATTTTTTGTTTATGCTTAAATGTTTTGTATTTGCACATGTATCTTTAAAAAATATAACATAAATATGTATACAAACAACGAAACTTTATTAATAGATTTATGCAATTTCAAAATTTACAAATTGTCTTACACAAGTGATCTGATATTCAACCTTATCACAAAGGTCATTATTTTTACACTTGTATTCAATTTTATTACAAATATATGAAGCGTGCACATGTGCATAATAAAATGTCTGTAACAATTGGTTAATCTTTTATACGTGCACATGTATTCCACGCTTAGTTCAAGAACCCATGAAATCTAGACATTTGTTTTTAATCATTGTGCACATGTGCACCATCGTCTAATTCATCCACGTCTTTCTTTTTTGCATCCGTGTTCAATGTCTTGCAACTAGACACAAGTACATGCAAAGCATAACTCCACCGTATTCTGCAATAAGTAAGATAAATTAAAGCATGTCTAATAAATCATAGGGAACCTCAAAACCCATAATTATCATTCCAATTAATTACGAAATTAGAAAATAATGTGTATATAGAATGTAGTAATTCAACTGATTTTATATAATCCACAAAACACAAGTGCAACCTTAAAGTACAAGACCTGTTATTTTTTTATAAAATAAACAACTAACAAACACATATGCACAAAATAAACATACATGCATAATTTAAAACATATATGCATACCCCATCTTTGGTTTCTATGAACCTTAAAACACATATGCACAACCCTTTATTAACTTTTAACCGGCCATAATACACATATGCAAACCCTCTTTCATTGATTTAAACACATATGCAAACCCCCTTTAATTGATTTTTTTACGGTAGACATAAAACACAAATGCACTCTTACCTTAAAACACATGTTCCCAACTTGATCTCCAGGTCTTCTTTCATGCCTGCACAAACGGGTTTGCCAATAATTAACACAACTTGCACAAATGTTATGCCGACACAAATGGGTTTGCCAATAATTAATTCAACCTCCCTTCAATAAAACAAGGAATGAGACCGAAACTTTGTACTAATGTACTTTCTATTTTACAAACGTTGAGACTTATGTCATTTCGGTCATATTTTACAAACGCTGAGAATAGATGGACTCGAAGATATTTTATCAACTGATTTTATGCAACATCATTTTCAAAAAAAACAAAACAAAAAAGATCGATAGTATTAAAAAAATCATATCGAAAGTTATAAAAAAAATCAGATCGAATCTTTGATCATCGAAAACTGTATTTTTTTCGATCATATTGCGGAAAAAAAACCTGGTCGGAAGAAGCCATTGATTGATTCGGAATATAGACAATTCTTGTAACCGGTTTTATTCCACAAAAGCACAAAAATTGGTCTTAAACGTGTTATAATCCCGTTTTATTCCACAAAAGCACAAAAATCGATTTAATAATAATTTTTGTAACCGGTTAATATAGACAATTCTTGAAGTTTCTGACTTACCAACGAGATGAAAAGAAAGAGAGACGAGGTGATGAAGGTGGCGGTGATGGTGATTCTCGAACCAAAAGTGAACCCAAATTAAACCCTAAACACCTCACACTAGACCCGTAAACCAACGACTCTATTCTCTTCCTTGCGATGACGGCGACAACACTGTGGCGGCAGCAAGGTAGTGGTGATGATGGTGGCGGCTGCGTTGTTGGTGGTGACCGGAGATGATGATGGTTATGATGTGATGATGGTTGTGGTGTCATGGTGGCCGACGGCTGTGGCGGCAACACGAATCGGAAGAAGCCATTGATTGATTCCCACATGGGAGATCACGATTTTCTTAAAGAAGGAAAAATGGTGGCTTGTGTGAAACGAATGTGCAGATCTGTGGGTTTTTTTTTCTTCATATCAATTTCACCTAAATTTGTGGGGAGCAGTTATTGATAAATTGAAGGATGCGAAATTCCGTTGCTACCCTTTTGCCATTTATGAAAAGTTACAAGATCTTCCATTTAATTACAAATATGCCACCAACATTTACAGCCATTGATCAAAAATTGAATGACTCAGATTGGTTCTCGCAGTTCTCGCAATTTATTTGGTTCTGAAAATAACCTCACACTATATATATATATATATATATATATATATATATATATATATATATATATATATATATATATATATATATATATATATCTTAACTATCTATAATAGAGAAATGGTCAATCTTGAAAGTGGAATCTTGAAAGTTGGTCAAACATTGAAACTTGAAAAATCTTATTAAAGGAAATTATAAAATGTAATTAATACTCTTATTAAAACACCCCATTACTTAAAAGTACAATGACTTATTCACATTGTACAAATGACAAACCGGGTTGACCCGGGACGCTTCAAACCCGACGGGTTCAACCGGTTTAATTTGACCCGTTTTTTTACCCAAACTAGCAAGTTGACCCGGTTTAAATCGATAAATTTTTCGACCGGAACGGTTCACGCTTCAAACCTGACGGGTTGAACCGGCTTAATTTGACCCTTTTTCGACCCAACCTAGCAAGTTGACCCGGTTTAAATCGACAAATTTTTCGACCGGAATGGTTCAACCGGTTGAACCACCCGGGTCGAACCGGGTTTCAAAACATTATGTTTAATTCTCAAATCTTCAAACTTTATATCTACCAAATTAAATACAACCAATTAAAACAATTAATACAAATGACAAACCGGGTTGACCCGGGACGCTTCAAACCCGACGGGTTCAACCGGTTTAATTTGACCCGTTTTTGACCCAACCTAGCAAGTTGAGCCGGTTTAAATCGACAAATTTTTCGACCGGAACGGTTCACGCTTCAAACCCGACGGGTTGAACCGATTTAATTTGACCCCCTTTCGACCCAACCTAGCAAGTTGACCCGGTTTAAATCGATAAATTTTTTGACCGGAACGGTTCAACCGGTTGAACCACCCAGGTCGAACCGGGTTTCAAAACATTATGTTTAACCAAATCTTCAAACTTTTATTATTTTTCATTTATAACCTATAAACTTTTTTTTTATCAATAAACTATCTGTCGCTATAAAATCCCGTTGCTATGCACGGGTACTCGTCTAGTATATATATATATATATATATATATATATATATATATATATATATATATATATATATATATATATATATATATATATATATATATATATATATATATATATGTTTTGATCCGAAAAGTTACATGTCCAATATTTGAATAAACTTAGGAAAGTTTATCTTTACATGAAGATTGTTATTAGGGTAAGTTTCTTAAGTCTTGTATGACAAATACTTGTAATATCTCATGGTTCTTTTAGATGAAGTAGATCCAAATTGTATGTTTAAGTTATCGCCAACTTTTAGCTCGTGTTTTCGCCTAAGTAAGTTTATATGGTCATTTAGTCATGGCCTTGCCATGACCTTTGGTCATTGTTCCATGGTCTTGAGACTCAACCTTGACTCTAGCCATGGTTGTGGTCTTGATTCTAGGTCATAAGACCTCTTTGGTCTTTTTAAACCATAACCATTATATAGTGACATATATATGTAAAATAGCTGTTAATAAACTGAGAAAAATCTTATTCGTTATTGGTTTTCTGGAGACGTGCTCCTGAGTTTTTGAAGAAAACGTGATTCCGGACAACTTTCGTGCCTTAACTTTTTCATGAAACGGACCAGAAAGGCCTCTTTTTGCGTGTTTTATGTTCTGTCACAGAAACTATTTTGGCAGTTTTGCCGCAAAGTTTTGGTAACTTCAAATGGTCATAACTTTTGATTCGTATACTCGTTTTAGGTGGTTCAAATTGCTATGGTTTCCTTGTTAGGTCCTCTACTACAATATGTAATGATCCAATATCATAATTTTACCATTTTGATCAGGTTTTACCAAGAAAGTCACTAGTTTACTTGTTTAAATAACTTAACTTAACAATCATTTACAATAACTTGTTTTACCCATTTTTATACATCATGGACATGATCACAAGACATAATATAGCATGAATGATATGTAAATAACATGATTATGATATTTAACAAGAAGTATGTTAGGGTTTTGCTTACAACTTTTGGCTTTCAACAAAGAAAGGAAGTTAACATGTAAGGTAAGGACTTTGATAGACTTTAGCTTCAACCTACTTCTCTTCATGCAATCTTTCTACTCTTGTATTCTTGAAAGAGAGATGATGAAAGTTGAGGTGACTTGAGTGGATTCAAACTCAAGAGAAATCACCAAAGTTTCTAGGGTTTGGAAGTAGTTTGATGAATCAAAACCAAACTAGAGTTTATATGTTGTTGTAGCACTTGATTTCTTGCACAAAACTTGAAGTAAACTAGCAAATGGAATGGTGTTGGTGTGTGGTATATGTGGCGTACAAAGAAAGGAGGAGGGGGGTATTTATATGCCAATGAGGAGGTTACAAACCTTGACTTGTCAAACCTTGGAGAGCAAGGTGAACACATGTAATGATCTAGGAGCACTTAGCATGAGATCAAGCCACATGGTGATGACTCCCCCCCTATGGCGGTTTGGAAAACTTGGGGAGGAAGAGTTGGTTTTTGATGATATTATCCAAGCTTATATTGATAGTTTTGACTCCGTAAAATGCTAACCGTAAACGATTAAGCCATAATACGTAAAATCGGGTATCGTAAAAATACGAAACTTGGAAGAATGATTAAACTTGTCAAAATACTCCATAATAAAATATAAAATGAGTGGTAGGTTCCATTGGGGTGGTAAAACCCTGCTAAAACTGGAAACACGGGTCTAAAATGCGTAATACGTAAAACGTACGAATATTGTGTAAAATTGAGAAAAGTAAAATGTTACTTTTCTAATATGATAATAATGATTTAAAATGACTTATAATGTCTAGGCTGGGCTCAGTCTAGTGTCGGTTGGTATTAAATGTCTTTTAAACATAAAACCGTAAGCCTAAAAATCAAGGAATGATTTATAAAATCAAGGAATGATTTTTGGTCAAAGGAGGAGGGAAAAATATGTTGACTTTTTCCAAAAATGTGAAAACTCAAATCGTCTTAGAAATGCGGTGCAGGTATAGGCTAAGGTTACGGCTGAGTAAAAACGCTTAAAAACGAAAATTCCTGTTTTTTTTATTCACGGGCGAGGTTTATTTGGTCATGTTTTTCTCAGTCATGATTTATTCTCAAATAAATCATGAGTGTATCAAACATTTTTCTGATACGGGGGGAAAATTAACGCGGTCGAGTTTCGTTGTGCGTAGAATTTTTGAATGACGTTTTACCCTAAAACGTGTAATTCCTTAATAACTTTCGCGAAAATGATCTGATGAGTGTCAAACTTTTAATTTGACATGGAAATGATTTATCACTCGAGGCCATGAAACAAAAATCAAATTTTGGGAAAATGAATAGTAAAAAGTGAATAGTAAAAATGAATAGTGAAATTTTCGGGAATAAAAGTTAACCTGAAAATGTGAATTGTTACAGTCTCTACTCCTTACGGGGAACTTCGTCCCGAAGTTTTATGTGTGTTATATGTTGGAGTGGTGTCGATGAAGAGGTGTGGTTACTTATGAGGACTAGAGTCTGGGATTTCTAGTGATGTAGTTTGATTTGTCATTTCAGTGTATGGCGTAGGATGAGGCTTACTTTTATGTAGGAAAGGTAGGGTAAGAGTGATTAATAGAGATTCATATAATAGTCGCATATCAAAGGGAATTGGTATAGCAGTCGAATATTAATAGGAATTGATATAGTAGTTGAATAGAAATTGATATAGTAGTTGAATATTAAACAGTACTTGCAATCATAGCCTAGTAGGTAATCTGTTATTGTACCTAGTGTTTATTGACTTCATACTTATGTTATTTCGGATACAAATAAGCCCACTTGTTTTATAATTCTTTATTTACATAGAGAGGCATCCCAAACAATGTAAATAGTGGAATATAAACTTATGGTTCGGTGATTTACAATTTCTTTATTTAAATGAAAAGGCATCCCAATCCATTCAAATAATTATAAATCATCCTTCTTAAGAATTCCCAACACAACATTCATACTTAGCTGGTGAGTTACAAGGTAGTGTATTACGAGATGATACTGGTGTTCCAAAAGTACAAGATGAATATTCAATCTTGTAAAGCTGATGAGGGTGCTTGTGGTGTAACTAAGGATGATTTGAGCTTTAAAAGTGCCTCAAGATCTGTTAATGAGCTTGTGGTTGTAACGGTTGTGAAGATAATGATGTGATATGTTGATGAACAAAAGTGTGTAGTGTATGCTTAACATTAATATTCTTAGGTATAGATGTTGAGTTTGCTTTGAAAATCTTAAGAGATTTTAAAGGTTTATGATGGAATGGTATCCTTAGGACCTAAATAGGCTAGTACTTCTAAGGGATGTAGAGAAGAATTGATAACTATCCCAAGATAGTAGTTTGGATTATCTTATAAATGAAAACTTTCATGAATGAAATTAGATAGTACAAATAAGGTGTTAAGATCTTGCTGAGTGGTAAGGCACTATCGTGTCTCTAGATCGTTTTAAAGTATTCTGGTGGTTTATTGAGTTCAAGTAGGAAATTAATCTGAACATAACCCTAGTACAACTATTCTCAGTATTTGAAAATTTTAAGTCGAACATAGTTAGTCAGACTATGTTCCACTGTCCCTAGGTTAAATATAGGTGACTAGTCTATATTTAGCCGAGGTTCGATAAAATTTTCAAATACCTAAATTAGGCATACTTGTGATATGTCCGTTGCTTTTGGGAAACTGTCCACTAAACAAAGGCGATGTCAAACAATTCAGTTGCAAGTCCCGCCCATACAAGACTTGTAACCTATGTTTTCACATTCCATTGCATAGAAGATAGTACGGGTAGATATGTGTGGAAAGGAAGTTTTAAGTAGTTCTAAAACAGTCCATACTTGTCCAGGATCACGAACTTTTAACAATGAAGGTTTCAGAAGAAAACTTTGATGAATGTAGAGAAACTTCAGCTTTTATAGATGATGGATTAGTTTGTCCTTTAGAAATCTCATATTTCTATTTTGAAATCGATAGATTGTGATGGGTTTTTGATATCATATGAAATGATATTGATGAGGTAATGGAATAATTCCAGAGACCATTGCACAAATCACAATGTCTCGGAAGTAGATTAGACCATTGTGCGACTCAAAACATTTGAGAAATGATTAAGACCATTGTATCATACAATGTCCGGGAAATAGGAAAGACCATTGTAATTAGTTACAATGTCTTGGACATAAAATGTTGGAGTAGGAACATGATTGGGATAATGTGGTTGTGTCGAAATGCCCTAGAATAGGCATGTGCAGATATGTTTAGTCCATTGTTTAGATAAAATGATTGAAAATAAATCGAGTGTTATATCAATATACTAATATGTTCATGTAGTATAAAATGCTTATGGGGAAATGCTCAATTATGCTAAGGGTACATATATCCATATGCTAACATGTTTGTATAGTATAAAATGCTTAATAAGTCCATAATCGTCTGGAGGATGGAAGACACGGAGAGCAGAAGGCTATAAAAATGTTTTTGCTTGTATGTGTGGTTATAGTTTAGGTCTCAATTAGACCCATTTCTCTATAACCATGGCTCTGGTACCAATCTGTAACACCCCCCAATTCATGGATGCAGCGAAATTCAAACTGGGTGTTACTCGACGGCACAATAGTCACAATAATAGAAAACGAACTCTAATTGAGTCGTTTTAAAAGATTTATCATTCAAATTATATAAATATCAGAGATTACAAAATGAGGTCCCAGATGGTTCCATGTTTACAAATTTCATTAAACGAGTTTTTGAATGATAATTGAATTTATAGCCCTCTTGAATATCCGTGCCCTTTCGTGCCATCCTTGATCATCATGAACCTGAAATACATGCTTAAGAGGTCAACACAAAGGTTGAGTGATATTCATAGAGTTTGTTTAATGTTTGAACACAATATGTTGGTAGTGTGAGTTATAGGCTCACACCAATGGTTGGAAAACAAAACAGTTAGGCTACGTTGTTATACGCCTGTGGAACGGTTATTAATTCACTAAGCTTATGACACCAAAACGTTAACGGGTACCAATATCAATCGACGGAGTTATCTCGTTAGGTACTTTGCCGTCATACCCAGGTCTCAAATATTAATGCATTTGTTTGAACTTAGTCAATACAAATGGGATTCGTCAATCCCAATAGGCCTATTCACAATATTCGTGCTCACTATTACTAGTGATTAAATGGTTCATAATAAGGGATCTTGGTTTGGCAAA